>OX155905.1:4861171-5461171 GCA_944588485.1 Phosphuga atrata
CGTAAATAAAGTATAGTACATAACTCGAGTTGTAAAGCAATTACGTACTCGCGGAATTACGCACTACCCGCTACCCGGGTAACTGTTAACGAAACTGTTCCGCTCGAACATATATTGAATGCTTCTTACAACTCTCGTCACGAAATATATTATTACAATTATCAATATTAATAACTTAATCTTTTTAAACTTTAATATATAAATGAATATTAAGATCAACTCAATAATTATAAGGTCTATGATTATAACGTCAACTAATATATAAGGTCAACTCAACAATTTGTCTGTAAAAATCTGTTTAAATTTACTCTTCTTTTCTCTATTTACTCTTTTAACAAAATTTACAATTTCTTTTATCTCTTACAATCTCTATTTGAAAAATATGGTCGTAGTAAACTAGTTTATTGCACCGCCATTGATAACGAGTCGGTTTAAAATTAACTATGGAATTCAACGCGTTAATTGCAGCATTTAAAGTGCTATTATAGCCACCATGAAACTGAAACTCACTTAAATTATTAATGAAATTTGCAGTTGCGAGTTTAATGACAACGCTAACTAACACTACACCCATTTATTTACAAAATCCTCGATAATAGCAGCATTGAACATTCAACAATAAATAACTAGGTTTGTCTGGTCTATCTGGTCCGTCTGCTCCGTCACGTCCATCTGGTCTGTCTGGTCCGTCTGGTCCGGTTGGTCCGTCTGGTCCGTTTGGTCCGTCTGGTCCGACTGGTCTATCTGGTCACGACTACCTGGTCTTGTCTGTCTAGTTTGTCTGTTTAGTCTTAGATGTCTAGTCTTGTCTGTCTAGCATTATCTATCTGGTCTTGTCTGTCTAGTCTTGTCTGTCTAGTCTTGTCTGTCTAGTCTTGTCTGTCTAGTCTTGTCTGTCTAGTCTTGTCTGTCTAGTCTTGTCTGTCTAGTCTTGTCTGTCTAGTCTTGTCTGTCTAGTCTTGTCTGTCTAGTCTTGTCTGTCTAGTCTTGTCTGTCTAGTCTTGTCTGTCTAGTCTTGTCTGTCTAGTCTTGTCTGTCTAGTCTTGTCTGTCTAGTCTTGTCTGTCTAGTCTTGTCTGTCTAGTCTTGTCTGTCTAGTCTTGTCTGTCTAGTCTTGTCTGTCTAGTCTTGTCTGTCTAGTCTTGTCTGTCTAGTCTTGTCTGTCTAGTCTTGTCTGTCTAGTCTTGTCTGTCTAGTCTTGTCTGTCTAGTCTTGTCTGTCTAGTCTTGTCTGTCTAGTCTTGTCTGTCTAGTCTTGTCTGTCTAGTCTTGTCTGTCTAGTCTTGTCTGTCTAGTCTTGTCTGTCTAGTCTTGTCTGTCTAGTCTTGTCTGTCTAGTCTTGTCTGTCTAGTCTTGTCTGTCTAGTCTTGTCTGTCTAGTCTTGTCTGTCTAGTCTTGTCTGTCTAGTCTTGTCTGTCTAGTCTTGTCTGTCTAGTCTTGTCTGTCTAGTCTTGTCTGTCTAGTCTTGTCTGTCTAGTCTTGTCTGTCTAGTCTTGTCTGTCTAGTCTTGTCTGTCTAGTCTTGTCTGTCTAGTCTTGTCTGTCTAGTCTTGTCTGTCTAGTCTTGTCTGTCTAGTCTTGTCTGTCTAGTCTTGTCTGTCTAGTCTTGTCTGTCTAGTCTTGTCTGTCTAGTCTTGTCTGTCTAGTCTTGTCTGTCTAGTCTTGTCTGTCTAGTCTTGTCTGTCTAGTCTTGTCTGTCTAGTCTTGTCTGTCTAGTCTTGTCTGTCTAGTCTTGTCTGTCTAGTCTTGTCTGTCTAGTCTTGTCTGTCTAGTCTTGTCTGTCTAGTCTTGTCTGTCTAGTCTTGTCTGTCTAGTCTTGTCTGTCTAGTCTTGTCTGTCTAGTCTTGTCTGTCTAGTCTTGTCTGTCTAGTCTTGTCTGTCTAGTCTTGTCTGTCTAGTCTTGTCTGTCTAGTCTTGTCTGTCTAGTCTTGTCTGTCTAGTCTTGTCTGTCTAGTCTTGTCTGTCTAGTCTTGTCTGTCTAGTCTTGTCTGTCTAGTCTTGTCTGTCTAGTCTTGTCTGTCTAGTCTTGTCTGTCTAGTCTTGTCTGTCTAGTCTTGTCTGTCTAGTCTTGTCTGTCTAGTCTTGTCTGTCTAGTCTTGTCTGTCTAGTCTTGTCTGTCTAGTCTTGTCTGTCTAGTCTTGTCTGTCTAGTCTTGTCTGTCTAGTCTTGTCTGTCTAGTCTTGTCTGTCTAGTCTTGTCTGTCTAGTCTTGTCTGTCTAGTCTTGTCTGTCTAGTCTTGTCTGTCTAGTCTTGTCTGTCTAGTCTTGTCTGTCTAGTCTTGTCTGTCTAGTCTTGTCTGTCTAGTCTTGTCTGTCTAGTCTTGTCTGTCTAGTCTTGTCTGTCTAGTCTTGTCTGTCTAGTCTTGTCTGTCTAGTCTTGTCTGTCTAGTCTTGTCTGTCTAGTCTTGTCTGTCTAGTCTTGTCTGTCTAGTCTTGTCTGTCTAGTCTTGTCTGTCTAGTCTTGTCTGTCTAGTCTTGTCTGTCTAGTCTTGTCTGTCTAGTCTTGTCTGTCTAGTCTTGTCTGTCTAGTCTTGTCTGTCTAGTCTTGTCTGTCTAGTCTTGTCTGTCTAGTCTTGTCTGTCTAGTCTTGTCTGTCTAGTCTTGTCTGTCTAGTCTTGTCTGTCTAGTCTTGTCTGTCTAGTCTTGTCTGTCTAGTCTTGTCTGTCTAGTCTTGTCTGTCTAGTCTTGTCTGTCTAGTCTTGTCTGTCTAGTCTTGTCTGTCTAGTCTTGTCTGTCTAGTCTTGTCTGTCTAGTCTTGTCTGTCTAGTCTTGTCTGTCTAGTCTTGTCTGTCTAGTCTTGTCTGTCTAGTCTTGTCTGTCTAGTCTTGTCTGTCTAGTCTTGTCTGTCTAGTCTTGTCTGTCTAGTCTTGTCTGTCTAGTCTTGTCTGTCTAGTCTTGTCTGTCTAGTCTTGTCTGTCTAGTCTTGTCTGTCTAGTCTTGTCTGTCTAGTCTTGTCTGTCTAGTCTTGTCTGTCTAGTCTTGTCTGTCTAGTCTTGTCTGTCTAGTCTTGTCTGTCTAGTCTTGTCTGTCTAGTCTTGTCTGTCTAGTCTTGTCTGTCTAGTCTTGTCTGTCTAGTCTTGTCTTCTAGTCTTGTCTGTCTTGTCTTGTCTGTCTAGTCTTGTCTGTCTAGTCTTGTCTGTCTAGTCTTGTCTGTCTAGTCTTGTCTGTCTAGTCTTGTCTGTCTAGTCTTGTCTGTCTAGTCTTGTCTGTCTAGTCTTGTCTGTCTAGTCTTGTCTGTCTAGTCTTGTCTGTCTAGTCTTGTCTGTCTAGTCTTGTCTGTCTAGTCTTGTCTGTCTAGTCTTGTCTGTCTAGTCTTGTCTGTCTAGTCTTGTCTGTCTAGTCTTGTCTGTCTAGTCTTGTCTGTCTAGTCTTGTCTGTCTAGTCTTGTCTGTCTAGTCTTGTCTGTCTAGTCTTGTCTGTCTAGTCTTGTCTGTCTAGTCTTGTCTGTCTAGTCTTGTCTGTCTAGTCTTGTCTGTCTAGTCTTGTCTGTCTAGTCTTGTCTGTCTAGTCTTGTCTGTCTAGTCTTGTCTGTCTAGTCTTGTCTGTCTAGTCTTGTCTGTCTAGTCTTGTCTGTCTAGTCTTGTCTGTCTAGTCTTGTCTGTCTAGTCTTGTCTGTCTAGTCTTGTCTGTCTAGTCTTGTCTGTCTAGTCTTGTCTGTCTAGTCTTGTCTGTCTAGTCTTGTCTGTCTAGTCTTGTCTGTCTAGTCTTGTCTGTCTAGTCTTGTCTGTCTAGTCTTGTCTGTCTAGTCTTGTCTGTCTAGTCTTGTCTGTCTAGTCTTGTCTGTCTAGTCTTGTCTGTCTAGTCTTGTCTGTCTAGTCTTGTCTGTCTAGTCTTGTCTGTCTAGTCTTGTCTGTCTAGTCTTGTCTGTCTAGTCTTGTCTGTCTAGTCTTGTCTGTCTAGTCTTGTCTGTCTAGTCTTGTCTGTCTAGTCTTGTCTGTCTAGTCTTGTCTGTCTAGTCTTGTCTGTCTAGTCTTGTCTGTCTAGTCTTGTCTGTCTAGTCTTGTCTGTCTAGTCTTGTCTGTCTAGTCTTGTCTGTCTAGTCTTGTCTGTCTAGTCTTGTCTGTCTAGTCTTGTCTGTCTAGTCTTGTCTGTCTAGTCTTGTCTGTCTAGTCTTGTCTGTCTAGTCTTGTCTGTCTAGTCTTGTCTGTCTAGTCTTGTCTGTCTAGTCTTGTCTGTCTAGTCTTGTCTGTCTAGTCTTGTCTGTCTAGTCTTGTCTGTCTAGTCTTGTCTGTCTAGTCTTGTCTGTCTAGTCTTGTCTGTCTAGTCTTGTCTGTCTAGTCTTGTCTGTCTAGTCTTGTCTGTCTAGTCTTGTCTGTCTAGTCTTGTCTGTCTAGTCTTGTCTGTCTAGTCTTGTCTGTCTAGTCTTGTCTGTCTAGTCTTGTCTGTCTAGTCTTGTCTGTCTAGTCTTGTCTGTCTAGTCTTGTCTGTCTAGTCTTGTCTGTCTAGTCTTGTCTGTCTAGTCTTGTCTGTCTAGTCTTGTCTGTCTAGTCTTGTCTGTCTAGTCTTGTCTGTCTAGTCTTGTCTGTCTAGTCTTGTCTGTCTAGTCTTGTCTGTCTAGTCTTGTCTGTCTAGTCTTGTCTGTCTAGTCTTGTCTGTCTAGTCTTGTCTGTCTAGTCTTGTCTGTCTAGTCTTGTCTGTCTAGTCTTGTCTGTCTAGTCTTGTCTGTCTAGTCTTGTCTGTCTAGTCTTGTCTGTCTAGTCTTGTCTGTCTAGTCTTGTCTGTCTAGTCTTGTCTGTCTAGTCTTGTCTGTCTAGTCTTGTCTGTCTAGTCTTGTCTGTCTAGTCTTGTCTGTCTAGTCTTGTCTGTCTAGTCTTGTCTGTCTAGTCTTGTCTGTCTAGTCTTGTCTGTCTAGTCTTGTCTGTCTAGTCTTGTCTGTCTAGTCTTGTCTGTCTAGTCTTGTCTGTCTAGTCTTGTCTGTCTAGTCTTGTCTGTCTAGTCTTGTCTGTCTAGTCTTGTCTGTCTAGTCTTGTCTGTCTGTCCTCCTCGGTGGTGTAGTTGACAACATACCCGCCTTTCAATGCGGGAGACCCGGGTTCGAATCCTGGTCGGGGAGGCGACAACTAGGGCGGTTTTCATTAACCGTCCGGGCTGCCCACCCTGAATGAATGCAATATATGCGATACCGGGGTGGCGCATACTAAAAGCCAAGGTGGAATAGGGGATTTGGTGAGAGCTTACCCTGAACCACTTTTAAACAAAAAAGTCTTGTCTGTCTAGTCTTGTCTGTCTAGTCTTGTCTGTCTAGTCTTGTCTGTCTAGTCTTGTCTGTCTAGTCTTGTCTGTCTAGTCTTGTCTGTCTAGTCTTGTCTGTCTAGTCTTGTCTGTCTAGTCTTGTCTGTCTAGTCTTGTCTGTCTAGTCTTGTCTGTCTAGTCTTGTCTGTCTAGTCTTGTCTGTCTAGTCTTGTCTGTCTAGTCTTGTCTGTCTAGTCTTGTCTGTCTAGTCTTGTCTGTATAGTCTTGTCTGTCTAGTCTTGTCTGTCTAGTCTTGTCTGTCTAGTCTTGTCTGTCTAGTCTTGTCTGTCTAGTCTTGTCTGTCTAGTCTTGTCTGTCTAGTCTTGTCTGTCTAGTCTTGTCTGTCTAGTCTTGTCTGTCTAGTCTTGTCTGTCTAGTCTTGTCTGTCTAGTCTTGTCTGTCTAGTCTTGTCTGTCTAGTCTTGTCTGTCTAGTCTTGTCTGTCTAGTCTTGTCTGTCTAGTCTTGTCTGTCTAGTCTTGTCTGTCTAGTCTTGTCTGTCTGTCCTCCTCGGTGGTGTAGTTGACAACATACCCGCCTTTCAATGCGGGAGACCCGGGTTCGAATCCTGGTCGGGGAGGCGACAACTAGGGCGGTTTTCATTAACCGTCCGGGCTGCCCACCCTGAATGAATGCAATATATGCGATACCGGGGTGGCGCATACTAAAAGCCAAGGTGGAATAGGGGATTTGGTGAGAGCTTACCCTGAACCACTTTTAAACAAAAAAGTCTTGTCTGTCTAGTCTTGTCTGTCTAGTCTTGTCTGTCTAGTCTTGTCTGTCTAGTCTTGTCTGTCTAGTCTTGTCTGTCTAGTCTTGTCTGTCTAGTCTTGTCTGTCTAGTCTTGTCTGTCTAGTCTTGTCTGTCTAGTCTTGTCTGTCTAGTCTTGTCTGTCTAGTCTTGTCTGTCTAGTCTTGTCTGACTAGTCTTGTCTGTCTAGACTGTCTAGTCTTGTCTGTCTAGTCTTGTCTGTCTAGTCTTGTCTGTCTAGTCTTGTCTGTCTAGTCTTGTCTGTCTAGTCTTGTCTGTCTAGTCTTGTCTGTCTAGTCTTGTCTGTCTAGTCTTGTCTGTCTAGTCTTGTCTGTCTAGTCTTGTCTGTCTAGTCTTGTCTGTCTAGTCTTGTCTGTCTAGTCTTGTCTGTCTAGTCTTGTCTGTCTAGTCTTGTCTGTCTAGTCTTGTCTGTCTAGTCTTGTCTGTCTAGTCTTGTCTGTCTAGTCTTGTCTGTCTAGTCTTGTCTGTCTAGTCTTGTCTGTCTAGTCTTGTCTGTCTAGTCTTGTCTGTCTAGTCTTGTCTGTCTAGTCTTGTCTGTCTAGTCTTGTCTGTCTAGTCTTGTCTGTCTAGTCTTGTCTGTCGAGTCTTGACTGTCTAGTCTTGTCTGTCTAGTGTTGTCTGTCTAGTCTTGTCTGTTTAGTCTTGTCTGTCTAGTCTTGACTGTCTAGTCTTGACTTTTTTTTAATTTTTTTTGCACGTGCTGGGAGGTGAAAATCTGCAAACAGACACAACCCGACCCGTGCCGAGTGGTAGTGTGGGGCTGCCCAGAAGGGGCGACCCACTAAAAAACCCCCCACCATTCAAGCCCCCCAGCCATAACCAGAGGAAAAAACGTGATGGAATCAAAGGTGGCATAACTTCATCACGCACCTCCACCTTTCATTTCTAAAAAAAGTAAAAACGATTTTTCCCATTCACTCGTTTTGCCGGGCGCGCCGTTCGTACGCCGTGCCCCCCCTCACATCAAGGTTTACAATAAATTTGTGCGCCCCCTTCGCACTAAGGGGGGCCCGGCGTCGGCACGCACGGCTCGCGCGTAGCAACCCTTCGACCCGCCTCGCGCTCGTCCCTTTCATCCTTCTCCTTTCTCCTCATTATAGATCCTATCATACCATTCAGCACGCCCCATTCAAACTCACTACGGAGCATAATTCTAACCAAACTCACCTTACTTACCCCCTCTCCCACCTTGCGTTCTGCCTCGCTCCTCGCTTGGACCCATCTAGCACACTCAAAGATCGTGTGCTCCGCTGTGTCTCATTTGCACCGCAGTACTTACAGTGCGCCTCGTCTAGTTTTCCAATTCGCTCCAGGTAGGATCCAAAGGATCCATGCCCCGTAAGCGCCTGGGTTAAGTAATAGTTTACTTACCCGTGTCCACGGTAGACCCATTCCTCGATGATCGGAATAAGTTGCCTGGTCCAGGCTCCTTTTTCTGACGCCGCCCATCTCTCCTGCCATGCCTGCAAAGTATTTGCCCTTTCATTACTGGGGTCGTTTCCTTCCCAGACTCTCACTCTTTCATTCGCCAGTAGGTCCAGCGGTATGATTCCAGCAACGACTGTCACGGCGTCCCCGGAAACAGTCCTGTATGCGCTGCACACACGTAGTAGCATACATCTTTGCACCCTCATCAATCTCTCCTTAAAACATTTAATCCTGTAAGCATTTATCCAAGCCTGCATCCCATAGAGAAGAATGGAGTGCACGACCGCATTCATGACCTTTCTCTTCGAGGCCAACGGCCCCCCTGCATTAGGCATCAGCCGCCCAAGAGCTCTCGCACACACTGTTGCCCTGCTCACCACTCGGTTCACCTGCTCTGCCACCCTAAGGTTTCGCTGGAGCTCCACCCCAAGGTATCTCACAGACTCCCGAGTCGGCACGTCAACTGTCCCCATTCGCACGGTCAGTTCCCGCAGTTTTCTTCTCCCAATTAGCAGGACCGCTTCCGTTTTGTGAGGTGCCAGGGCAAGCCCCTTTTCCTCCATCCACCGGGCAATCCCACCTATTGCCTCGTTCGTTTTCGCTTTTAATCCTTCTTCAGTTCTTGCTACAGCGACAACCGCTATATCATCCGCGTACCCGATGAGTGTAACCCCGTCTGGCCGCCTTATTCTCAATACCTCGTCATAAAAAATGTTCCACAGTATCGGTCCAAGGACCGAACCGGCACTCATTTGAAAAGTCTTTCCCTCCACAGTCACCATTTCCCTTTCGTTCAAGTAGCAGCCCACCAACTTTCGGAGTTAGGGAGCTATCCCCTTCAATTCCAAAGCCTCCATGATTCCGACCCATGGGACCGAATTGAAGGCATTTTTCACATCCAGGGTGACCAACACACAATACATACGGGCACGCCGTGAGCCCGAATTTGCTTCCCTTGCTCTCTCTATCACGCGCATCATTGCGTCCGCCGTGGTTCGGCCGCTCCTAAACCCGTAATTGGTCCGCTGAGAGACCCCCTACTCTCTCAAGATCCTCGTTTAATCTTGCTCCAATCATGCTCTCATACAGCTTCGCTATCCCATTTAAAAGGCATATTGGCCTGTATTTGGCTTCTTCTCCTTCTATTCGCTCCTTCTCTATCAAAACCAGTCTCCCTTTCTTCCACTTCTTCGGGAAATTGCCATGGGCCAATTCCTCATTCATCAGTCTCAAGCATAGGTTCTCACACACGTGTCCAAACACCTTGCACGCTTCGGGAGGAACACCATCAGGACCCGGTGCTTTACCCATTCTCATTCGATCGACTGCCTTCCGCAGTTCCCTCGGGGAGAAAAGAGGCACCGGCCTCCATCCCACGGGTTCCGTCCAGATCTCTCGCTCATGTTTTGGAAACAGCTTCCTGACTTCCGCCATTAGACTGTCCCCCCGAAGAGTGTTTGCCCTTTGAGTAATTTTCCTGGTAACAATCTTGTAACCATCACCCCATATGTTGTTATTTACCTCTTCACATAGCTCTCTCCAAGCTTCTTGCTTAGATTTCACGATGGCTCTGCGAAGTTCACTGCGCGCCAGGTTATACCTCCTTCTGAACCCCATTCGTGCTTCGTCATCTGCTCTCCTGTTATTTCTAACCAGGCATCTTCTTTCACGCAGACAAGTTTTACGCTTTTCAGCTACCTGCGCGTTCCACCAGTAAACTGGTTTCCTGCCTCTGACACCCCTCCGTTTCTTATTGAATACCGAATCGCAAGCCACGATCAGTACTGTTTCGCACATGCTCCGTAGTCCGTTTTCAGGGCCAGTCTTTTCGACCAGCACTTTCATTACATCCCCCAGTCTCTCAAGTAGATTCTTATCTACTCTCCAGCCATTTGTCACAGTTACAGCCGGTCCGTCGGGAGTATCCTCCCTTACGTCGAAGAGGATATTCTGGTGATCACTCAGATTTTCTCCCTCTCTGACACGCCACCCTTCCACCCTATATGCAATTCGTGGGGTGCTAAAAGTGACGTCTATAAAAGACATACTTTCGCCCCGCACGAAGGTCGGCACATTTCCGCAGTTGTGTACCACCAGGTCCTCCTCTGCCAACCACTCTTCCATCATTCTCCCTCTTTCGTCTTCTCTGGGGGATCCCCACCAGGCAGACTTGGCATTGAAATCTCCCCCGACAACAATCTCTTTGGACCAGGTTTTCATACTGGTCCTCAGATCATCCATAAAAGCTGCAAACTGGCCCAGCGTAATGTTGGGCGAGATGTAGCACCCATACAGGACCAAGTTCTCCCATTCAATCCACACATATCCTTCACCACTCCCCCATTTTACCATGTGGTTTTCCGATTGGAAAAACCTTATGGCAACATTCATGCACTGGTCCACATGCCAGCCTCCTCTACCAATAATCCGAAGATTTGGTTCGGAGACGATGGCAACATCCACTCTCTCCTCATTTACCATTTTCCATATCAGCTCCATTGCTGTTGCACTCCTATTAGAGTTTGTTTGCAATATAATCATTGTCTGATGGATTTCCCTTTCATACTTTCCACACATTTGCGGTACACGGGGCACCCCATAGAGTCTGCCCTGTGCCCGCTCACTTTACACACGTAGCACGTGGCCTCCTTGGCCTTGCACTCTTGTGCTTTGTGCCCACATTCCCCACACCGCAGGCATGCCATCTTTCTCTCCTTTTCCTTGCATGCTGCCGCCAAGTGCCCGAAGCCAAGGCACCGGTAGCACCTAGGCGGCTTGTAATTTTCACTCACCCGGCACGTAACCCATCCTACCTTAATTCTCCCTTTCTCCTTTGTCTAGTCTTGACTGTCTAGTCTTGACTGTCTAGTCCTGTCTGTCTAGTCTTGACTGTCTAGTCTTGTCTGTCTAGTATTTTCTGTCTAGTCTTGTCTGTCTAGTCTTGACAATCTAGTCTTGACAATCTAGTCTTGTCTGTCTAGTCTTCTCTGTCTAGTATTGTCTGTCTAGTCTTGTCTGTCTAGCCTGGTCTTTTTTTTTGATGGGGGACGTAGCAAGCACTTCCGTTAACTTCACAAGTGGGCCCCCTTGACAAGTGAGTTCAGCTGAGTGAGTATTCGATGAGTGTCGTTTTTGTCTTGTTGGTCCAATGTTCGGTTCGTCAGTTCATCTCTCGCATGCAAATAATGTGTGTGATCCACTGTCGGTGTCTCCACAGTAGACTCATTTGTCATCTTCAGCTCTGCCTATGCGGAACAGGATTCTTTAAAGCACCCGTGTCCACTTAGCACCTGGGTGTGATAGTAATTTATCTCACCATGCTTCCTTGTAACTCACGGGATTGTGTCAGGTATCATTGTAGGTCCACCTTCCTTTTGATGCTGCATCCCAGCTGCTCTGCCACTTCTCCAGAGGCTTTTCCCTTTGACTTTGGCGAGGCTAAGCTTCTTTGAAACCACCCAGCCGTCTATAGTATCAATGGGTTTGTTTGCTCGGTTCATTAGGCCGAGTTCGGTTTTAGCAGAGATGACGATTTCAAGGTCATCGGCGAAGCCAACCAGCTCTACACCTTCTGGCAGATCTAATCTTAGATTATCCGCGGGAAATTAATTACTTTTCAAGATCTCTACTCTAGCACCGAAATTTCATAAAATTTGACTAAACTTTAGCAGGCGATAGTGAACGGAAAGAGCTAGCGAAATATAATTTGCATATCTGTAATCAGCAGCAAAAATGCTTTCAGAAACGTTTTTAAATTTTGCTGGAACTCAAAAAATAACGATTTTGACAAAATTGATTTTCTCGCATTTCGTCGTTTCCGCGGTCTAGACTCCCCGTGTCGATGGTATTTCTTAACTGAAAGCTTCCTAGGGAATATTATACAAGTTTTCCAACTAACTTTGGGACGCTGAATCGATTGGTGAAGACTAGAAGTCTCTGTGGTGAGCCGTTCAAAAGTTATGACAGCGTCAAATCAGTCAGAAATGCGAGATGGTGTACAACAAAAAAATTTAAAATGCAAATATAAAACTTGTTTATTTGTAACTTTAGAACGAAATAAACTGGAAAATCGTTTTCAGCACTTCGATTTCCTTCGGGTAACCAAACAAAAATCACGAAAAAAAATCCAAAAAAATGTTCAACAAAAATTTTCCATCATTTCGTTGAAAAATATGTGCTTTTCGGTTTTTTTCGATTTTCTCGAGAACTGCAAAAAGCAGCGAAATAATTTTCGACACACAGAAACTACACGACAAGACGAACAAGTCGATGTGTAAATTGTCCGGAAAGATTCAATAATTCGTCGAGAAATTTCAAACTGAAATTTACCCGATTCTCGTTTTGTTAAGTAGATGTCTCGGAAACGGTTGTAGATAATCAAAACCGGATTACGGCATCGTTTTCAGAAGGTCATTTTCCTGTTAATACACTAAGATTGTCCACGAGAAATTCACGACTTTCCGAGATCTCTACTCGAGCGCCGAAATTTCTTCAAAATTTCTTCAATTCTTGCAGGCGATAGTGAACGGAAAGAGCTAGCGAAATATAATTTGCATATCTGTAATCAGCAGCAAAAATGCTTTCCTTAACGTTTTTAAATTTTGCTGTAGCTAAAAAATAACGATTTTGGCAAAATCAATTTTCTCGCATTTCGTCGTTTCCGCGGTCTAGACTCCCCGTGTCGATGGTATTTCTCACTGAAAGCTTCCTAGGAAATATTTTCCGACTAATTTTGGGACGCTGCATCGATTGGTGAAGACTAGAAGTCTCTGTGGTGAGTCGTTCAATGGTTATGACTCTGCGGAAATGCGAGATAGTGTATTTTAGTGTATAGTGTATATGTTACAGTAAAAGTACAAAATCGGCAAATGTAAACATTTACCGGTATATGTACACCTCTATCAATTTGATACGTAAATGTGAGTTTAAATTTGAGATCAGCTTCAAATATGTACTTTTACCGGTAAAAGTACACATTTCCCAACGTATATAGATAAAAGTTAAAATGGAACACAGCCTTTCTGGAGCTCTATAACAATTATTGAGTCTTTTTAGGATTACCAAAACACCCGCTGGTGTGTGTGGCAATTGACCTGTGCAGTTTCTTAAAAAACCTAACCTAACCTAACCTGTGCAGTTTCTTACGTACAAAGGCCCAAAAGTACTCAAGAAAAAAATGTCACAAGGCAAGAAGGATATCTGCAAGCTGAGGCACAATCAAGGCAATGTGAAAACAAACAGAGAAGAGATCCTTAAGATAGTAGAGACATTTTATGCCGAATTATATAAAAAACAAACAGAAGGAACACCTGGCGACAAAATTATCAAAGTTCTGAACCAAGGATCGGAAGATATCCCAGAGATCACAGTAAGCAAAATAAATGGAGCCCTTTCCGAGATGAAAACAAGAACCCAGCAGAGGATGGATTAGTCATTGAATCAATTAAAATTGGAGGGAACAAGCTGATGCAGGCTAAAAAGACTCTTTTTAATACATGCCTCTCAAAAGGAACTACGCCCCTCTGAATGGCACAATGCAGTTATAATATTATTACACAAAAAAGGTGACATAACAAATATCGGAAACTATAGACCCATAAGTCTCCTGTCACATGTATACAAGCTCTTTACTAAAATAATTACGAAAAGACTATGTCACAAATTAGATTTGTATCAGACAAGAGAACAAGCTGGTTTTAGAGCAGGCTACAGAACGGGTGACCACCTCCAGGTTTTAAAGAACCTTACTGAGAAATGTGTGGAGTACAATAAACCTCTAGTGCTTATCTTCATAGTTTATGAGAAAGCATTCAATTCAGTAGACCAACACGCAATGCTGAAGGCTCTATCAGACTGCAGAATAGATTATCGGTACTTGACAGTTATCAAAAATATGTATGGGAATGCTACTCTGCATGTATCAGACTCCACGACAACACTGACAAATTCAATATTGAAAGAGGCGTACGTCAGGGTGACACAAACTCACCAAAACTTTTCAATATTGTTCTCCAGTACATGTTCAAACAAACAAACTGGGACAACTTAGGTGTGAATATAAACGGTGAAAGACTCAATCATCTAAGATTTGCCGACGATATAGTCCTCATATCCGAACGATTGGATGACGCCATCTCAATGTTAAGACATCTTAATGAAGAGCCAAAGAAAGTAGGACATAAAAAAATTCCCCAAAACCAAGATCATGACAAACCTTGTGCTCAGTGAGGGCACATACGGTATCAGGGTGGAAGAAACTACATCCTTTAAATACCTCGGACACGAGATTTCCATTGGAAGAAATAATGAGACCCATGGGTTGCATATGGTAATCTCAAATATGTGTTCAAGGCAGAGTTGCCTAACTGCCTAAAGAGAAAAGTTTTCAACCAGTGTGTCCTTCCAGTCCTTACCTACGGAGCCGAAACCCTAACAGCTTACGAAACGGACAATAAAGAAAATACGAGTTACGCAACTAGCGATGGAACGATCAAAGCTGGGAATATCTCTCAGGGATCACATACCAAATACTGAAATCCGCAGACGACCCGGAGTTGCAGACGCCGTAGAGAGAATAACTGTACTAAAATGGAACTGGGCGGGACACATTGCGAGATCTGTTAATGACAGATGAACAAAACGAATGGAGGCCTAGATCGGAAACCTTCAGAAATAGAGGGCGTCCCCCCCACCAGATGGACCGACGACTTAAAACGCATCAGTACCATCTGGATGCAGTCAGCACTAGACCGAGGACAGTGGAAACTATTGAGAGAGGCTTACGTCCAGCAGTGGACTTCAATAAGCTGATGACGCACTCCACAATGTGAAGATACAAGGCGAGGCTGCGTCCGCCGATGAACCAGCTGCTATGAATTATCGCAAAGTATTTGCGGAAATCATTGATTATGGTGGATGTTGCCCAGATCAAGTATTTAATGCAGATGAGACTGGGTTATTCTTTCAGCCGAGCATTAATTGCGAAATCGGAGAAAACTGCTTGTGGTTTTAAAGCGGCAAAAGATCGATTCACACTTCTTCTTTGCAGAAATGCCTCTGGTGCAAAGGTGTTAACACCACTTATTATAAATAAAGCTTTACACCCACCTGCGCTAAAAGGCGTAAATTTATCTGAATATCTAGTACACTTCATGGCCAATAAAAAGCATGGGTCACATCAGCTGTATTTGCAACATGTTTCAACGATTCTTTTGTACCAGAAGTTGAAAAATACATGGAAGAGATGGGTCTTCCGTTTCAAGTGTTGCTAATTGTAGATAATGCAATAGAAATAGTGTTTTTAACACCAAATACGACTAGCCTTATACAACCACTGGATCAGGACATAATCGCAAATTTTAAGAAACATTATATCAAATTAACTTATTAACGCGTCAACGTTATTATCTGAAATTAGTGCGCTCGTACATAACATCGGCGGAGAAGGCTTTGATTCTTTCGGCGATAATGACCTGGATGATTGAGGACCATACTGTCGATGATAGTGACATTATCAATATATGCAGGGTTCCAGATTTCCAAAAAATTGGAAACGCATGTTCTTAAAATAGATACCAATGCGGAAAGACTCTTAAAATTCCAAAAAGAGCTGAGATCCATGCATGTCTCACTATCGTGACGTTTACAAGCAATTGGCCAGTCGACCACCGTCACAAAAACTGATCACTGACTTTATGGTATCTTCAACCAATTCATCACAAGAAGATGCACGTTTTGAAATACGACGAGTAGCAGCAAACTACATATTTAATGTGTAATTTGAAAATTCCTCCATGTATATGTACAATGAAGAATTAAGTATCTGTACAATTTATTTAGGTCTAATTTAATTATTAAATTTAATTGAAAGCATTCTCCCATCTACTTCATACATAATTGATGTATTCTCTAAGTCCGACTTTTTTTAGGTTGAAAAAAATTTTAGGTTGTATATCGTACTAAGTTGTTTATTATATGTAAGATTTTGTAAAATTTTCGAATATTTTTTGTACGATTTCTTTTATGCGGTCGCTATCCACCGCACAAAAACAGGTTTTATATTGTATATTATAATAAATTAATTATTTTTTGTTTTTGCCTGTTGTTTTTATACACTATTATTGGAGACGAAGTTGTCTTTATGGCCACGTGTGGCGCTATGCTCGGCTATGTACCGAGCGAATAGCGGTGGTCGCTATATCGAATAGACTAGACTGACAAGACTAAACAGACCTAA
This sequence comes from Phosphuga atrata, assembly GCA_944588485.1. Lineage (NCBI taxonomy): Eukaryota > Metazoa > Arthropoda > Insecta > Coleoptera > Silphidae > Phosphuga > Phosphuga atrata. Next base: position 4,876,833 of record OX155905.1, read on the forward strand.
CCTAACTTAAATTATACAGACTAAACTTGATAGACAATACTAGACTACTACTCTTGGTGGAGTTGAATAGACTGACAGAGGACTAGACAGAATAAAACAGGACAAACAAAACTATATAAACGAAACTAGATATACTAGCCCAGACAGAAAAAAACAACACTAGACACACAAAACTAACAGAAACAAAAATTATTTACACAAAAATCTAGACAGATTCTTAGGCAAAGGAGGCAAAATCTGTCTAGTATTAAAAAAATTAAATAAAATCATCAACTATTTTTTTAATTTTTGCTAATACTGAATGTTTCATATTATTGTTTTAGTGTTGACTTTAGTATACTATCAGAAAGCGGAAATTACGAGCATTGGAAGTACAAAGTAAAATACTCAGAAAATCTGTCACATTGGCCATACCTACAGAACGAAGCAGTTGCACATTTTGATATAAAATCCGATCCAAACAAAAAAGTTTATTATATCAATTCAGTGCATGTTACATGCATGTTTTCTGGACTATATTGCTGTAAGTATACTTTATAGGTAAGTATGTGGCAAATCATTTTAAAAATAATTATTCATGTTCCAGTGGAATCCTCAAGTGAATTTAAGTTTAGCAAGAATGATTCACAAGGTGATGTGTTATGTGAAGAAAAAATCTTATATGAATGCCCAATGATTTTTGGAATGTTCTGTCGACGAGAAGTCCAACATCAACGTAATTCAATAATGTACAATTTAAAAAAACATTTTCATTAACAACACATTTTTGGTCTATAGAGCAATAAATTTGATCTAATAAATGGATCGGTTATTAAATATTTATATTTAATAAATGATTGATTGATTATGTTATTATCAATGGTAAGACATGACGACTAGAAGGTTAAAAAAAGTTTACAGTGCCTTTTCTGACTCATTGTCAGCTGTAGTTGCAAAACGTCTACAGATTCGCTACAAAAACGTGATAATTTGGCTGCTCTATTTAACACCTCTTGTTTCCATATTCCAACCATGGTCAGTCAAATTGGGTGTCTGGAAAGTTGTTCGAAAGAAGTAATTTGTTTTTTTTTTCAGTTCGTTTTGCCCTACTAGGTACCACACTCTTATTGTTAGTGTGCCCGACTCTTAAGCCAGTGGCTCGAGTTCGAATCCACCTGGCACGTTGTGTTTTTGTAGTTAATCTGTCAACACTAACATTTATTGTAAGTCGTGTTCGCAACTATTTTATCATTGTACAATATATATATTATATATATATATATATATATATATATATATATAAATATATATATATATATATATATATATATATATATATATATATATATATATATATATATATGTATACATTGTACATATTTATCATTGTACAATAGACATGCTGTGTACTTATATTTGTGTCTAAAAATAAACCCTATACGACTACTTCTAAATTTTAAGGTCGTTTAATAGACCAATACAAGTGACTCAGCGCCTAGCGTGTCCGACCACCTATTCACCGGCGCTGGTTCAAATCCACACAACTTGGTGCAGACTTTTGCTGCATTTCTGCAAACAAATCAACATTTTATAGGGAAGAAAACAGCCTCTGGCAGCATTCTTCTTCCCCACCTCCTACGTTTGACTACGACATGTCAAAACAGGTGACAAGGACGCCAAAGGGCCGAACCAAGACCCGAACCCAGACGGAGGAGGACGCGCCAGTTTACGTGCGGGAAGCAACATTAGCCATGAATCCGTCGTGTTTGACGGCGAAGACAGTAAGCCTGTGCACAGCAGACCAAATGTTAGATTCGGCCACCAGAGGAGTAATTCCCTAGGGGGCGATGCAACAAAAAAAAAAGAAAATTGCTAAATAACTCCTTTAAGGAAGCGGAACCCGAACCGATAAGGAGATCAGAAAACCCAACTGCCTACATACTCATGGAGGCGCTGGAATCTATAACCAAGCAAATGAATACATTAGACAAACTCATATCCGACAACCAAAACACGAAGAGAGAAATTAAGGACATAACTAGCAGAATGAGACGCAACATTGACGTTTTCAACAGGAGTTCAGTACAGGAATGGCTACAACAAAATAAGTGGAAACAGGTAGCAATACCGACATACGATCAGGAGGTACAAACGGACGAGGAAGCTAACCCAGGGGACAAGCCGACGAAGACCAGTGACGCTAGCACCCAAACGATTCAGACAGGGGACAATGATGCCGAGAAGCTGAACTATCTTCTAAGAAAAATAGAAGAGGAAACTACTTACGAGGCATTCGACGAACTAGCCAAAGAGGACTGGCCACCGCAAGCCTTCAGAAGAGCGAAGGAGGGAACAGGAAATGCCATGCTGACAACAGCTAAATGGGACGTGGTCTGGTCGGTGCAGCCTCTGGTGGTCTGGTCGGTGCTGAGGATCTGCAATCCGACAGAAACGTCCCGAAATATGTAGCTGACGCCTACGCATGCCCTGCAGAAATGTCAAAACAAGACTCGTCCCCGGGAAAAGTGGTGTCTCTACGGCACTCGATAGGAACACCGGACGAACAGGCGAATACAAAAACTCCGATCGGTACGTATACCAGCTAGTCACCCAGAAAACAATCACCGATCCTTTGGGCACCAAGCACCTGTTCGACGGACTTCAAAGACTAAAAAACTTAACATTTAAAACTAAAAAAAACAAACTTGCTATGTTTAAGCCCCAAACAGCCGACTGGGCCACGGTCAAAAAGACGATCGAATTTACATTTGCAAACACCAACGTAGACGTGAGGATATACGTCCCCAAGGGAAGCATCACCGACAAGCCAGCAGCGCCTTCGACGACAACTCAGATAGCAAAGAGACCCTTGTAGACCGAGGCTGCACCGGGTGACGCACAGAAGCCAGTGACAGCACCTAGGTCGAATAGACCACCCACAACAGAAGCCGTCCTCGTAAAATCAGAAGGGAGACCATATGCGGAACTTCGGAAGATGGTAAGAACGGAAACAACAGACCTAACAACGGAGAAAACCAGCTGCATAAACAAGGTCAGAAAAACAAGGACGGGGGATCTTCTACTAGAAGTTAAGCCAGGCAGTGCCAAGGAGCTGAAGGAGGAACTGGAAAAAAATGCCCTCTGGCCAAATTCCGAGTGCAAACGACCAACGTGGTATTACACATTTGAGATCTGGACCTGATCACCACTGCGGAAGAACTAGTCAATTCTATCCGGAAGGAGTTGGGTGACCCAGAGGCAGTAATGTCTCAAACCTTCGATCGGCCTATGGAGAGAACCAAATGGCAACAGTCATTGTCTCAAAAACACAAGCCGAAGAACTGGTAGCAACACGCAAGATTAGAGTTGGATACACGTACTGTTGGGTCACAGAGAGACTACAAATATTAAAGTGTCATAAATGCTGGCTGACTGGCCATTCCGCCAACAACTGTAACAGCCCAGATAGACGCTAAGCCTGCTACCGGTGCGGCAAAGAAGGACACCAGGCCAGAGAATGTACGGGTGAAGCATACTGCCTCATCTACCAGACCAGGGGGGCACAGGGCCGACACCGGAGCGTGTCCGGCCTTCCATAACGCGTCGGAGGCAAGGCACGCCCAGAGCACTATAAATGTCTAGAATACTGCAAGCTAATATAATGCGCAGCAAAGCGGCGCAAGACATGATAGAAGCTACGGTTGCCGAGCTATCAATAGACATCGCCATGCTCAGCCAACCTAATAAGTTAAGGATATCGGGATTGGTACAAGGACCCAAACCGTGCCATCAAAATATACAGCACAAACGACAACACGGTTACTAACAGCGACTATGGTCCCGGCTTCGTCTGGGTAGCACTAAAGAAGTTAGTTATATATAGCTGCTACTACTCACCCAACGATAGTTATCAACAGGTAGAAGCCTCGTTAAGCGAGCTGGGAAACAGCATCAGGAGGCAAAAATGCAAGGACATAATCATAGCAGGAGACTTTAACGCCAAATCTGCACTCTGGGGGAGCAAGAAAAACGACAAGAGAGGAGTCATCGTCGCGGAATGGCTTGCGGAACTGGACCTGGCGGTGTTAAACAGGGGCGAGAAACCAACGTTTCAAAGATGGGAGTCAAGCTCCATAATTGATCTTACACTTGCCACCGCTCCGCTTGTAGGCAAGGTCAAGAAATGGAAAGTTCTCGATCGAGCTCAGCGACCACAATTACATCTATCTGGAACTAGGGAGCAAAACGGACTTTAGCCCAGCTGGAAGCCGGCACCATAACGGGGGGGTGGTCAACAATAAACATTAAGGAGGAAAAAATAGCAGATGCAGTGGAGCGAAGCTTGATGAACTTGGCGGTGGTGGACTCGCCCGAAGGAATGATCTATTACCTTACGGCCATATGTAAAGACTGTCTGCCGGCCAAGAAAAGCTCTACCAGAATGAAACAAGTCTACTGGTGGACGGAAGAAATAAGCAACACCAGAAAGATATGTGGACAGACCAGGCGAGCATACCAGAGAGCCAAAAAGAAAACCGCAGAGGAGGAGACTAGGAAGGAAGTCCTCAGATTAAATTATGTAAAGGCAAGGCGAACACTGCGGAAGTTGATCAACAATGAGAAAAGGCGATGTTGGACAAACCTCTGCGTGAGTATCGATGAAAACCCCTGGGGCGACGCATATCAGATAGCCACCAGAGAGCTAAAGTGCAGAAGCTCTGGCACGCGCCCTCACCCTGACGCGACGGAAAAAAATGTTCGCTCCTTGTTTCCTACTCATCCGGCCCGAACTCGGAGAGAGAGAGACCAGCACAATGCGAGGTGCCGGAATTTACAAATGAAGAACTCGCAGCTGCCAGCGACCGACTCAGTAAGGGCAGAGCTGCCGGCGCGAGTGGTGTAGTGGTGACGCTCGTGGCCTCATGTTAGAGCGCTAACTGACAAGTATAGAGGTCCGAGTTCTATCCCCAGCGCCGGCCGCATTTGTTCCAGAAGACAAATGTGAAAAATTGCAATTAGCTCCAATTTACAAATTTACAATAAAAAATATAATAATTTACAATAACAGCTAAATTTACAATAACAACAGATTTCTGGGCCTAAGTGAATGTGATAAATACAATAGGCTACCAATAGGCCGCAGTGTTCAAAGGGTCGGCAAAACCCGGTATTCACATCGAACCAAACTTAAAAAAAAGGGCAGAGCTCCAGGACCGGACTTGATACCTGCGGAAATTGCCAAGTCAGCATGTAGGGTCGTTCCACATTATGTCCTCGATGTCATGAATAGCACGCTCAAACAGGGTGTCTTCCAAAAAATATGGAAAAAGGTCAGACTAATACTCTTGCGAAAAGGCGACAAACCGGCCAATGAGGCAACTTCCTACAGACCTCTATGCCTGCTGGACACTGCAGGTAAACTGCTTGAGCAGCTACTTCTCAAAAGGATGAAAGAGGAACTAAACGGCGGCGAAGACCTCTCAAGAAGGCTATACGGCTTCAGGGAAAGCCGATCAACCATTGACGCCTTACAGAAAGTTGTGGCCATAGCCCACGAGGCCAGAAAAGGAACCAGGAGAACTCGGAAAATATGCGCCCTTATCACACTCGATGTGCGCAACGCCTTCAACTCGGCCTGCTGGCAAGACATAGATAGGTAGATTCGCACCATACCTTCTGGCGATGATAGACAGCTACCTAGCTGAAAGAGAGATGTCGTCGAATCAGACAACGGCTGCACTACAAAGGAGATCCTCAGTGAACTGCCGCAGGGATCAGTGATGGGACCGACACTATGGAACATAGTGTATGACGGAGTCCTCAAACTTGAGCTACCTGAAGGCGTAGAGTCCGTCGGCTTTGCAAACGATTTCACACTTGTAGTACGAGACAAAACCATGCGGGGTCAAATAAGGAAGGCCAATAAAGCGATACTCTTGATTGACTCGTGGATGGACAACAAAATGCTCAAGCTGGCTTTGGAAAAAACGGAAGCGGTCCTATAAACGGGAAAGCGGAACATCCAATTTAAGCTGAGGGACACTGTCATCACACCAAAAAGTACCATAAGATACTTAGGGGTTGAAATAGATAAAAATCTAGCATTCGGGAGCACGTTAAAAAAGCAGCCGATAAAGCCCAAAAAAACCTGTGCGCGTTCGAAAGGCTAATGCCTAAAGTCGGAGGACCTAGAAGCAGCAAAAGAAAACTGCTTTGCTCGGTGGCGCACTCGGCAATGTTATATGCTGCCCCAGTATGGGCAAGAGCCATGAAGGTGGAAGTCACCAAGCACAAGCTGGGAGCGGTCCAGAGAACGCTCGCAATTCAACCAGCAGTGCTTACAGGACCGTGTCAAGGGAGGCGTAATTGCGGGCATGCCGCCAATAGAACTGCTAGTCATAGATAGGCTAAACATATACTCACGGATTCAGAGAGACAGTTGCAGTAGTCAACAAAAAAGAAATAAAAAAGACGGCAAGAAGAGAGCTACTCCGAACATGGCAGAAACATGGACAGTGGACCAAACTCCTGATAAACGACGTGGAAAAATGGATCATCAGGAAGCACGGAGAAGTAAATTACCACCTCACTCAGGCACTCAGTGGCCATGGGTGTTTCCCAAATAGGCAGAGCCTCTGACAGCTTGTGCGAGTATTGCGGAGAGGAATACAGTGTGGCTCACAAAATTTACTCATAGGTGGGACACCGAGAGGAGCACCCTACCAAAAGATATCGAACCGCGAACGACAGTACCCTACATGCTGCAGTCTGAAGACAATTGGGAAAACGTTCAAAACATTATACGTAATATAATTACCTATACCATTCACATACTATTCCCACCACGAGATACATACTATAAGGAGCAACACGAGGGAACCAGGCAGAAAATAGAAAAAGAACGACAAAGCCCGAACCCCTAATCAGCATAACTGGATGGGGGAAGTAAGGTACGTGCCAAAATATATTAATACACCAGGAACCTGAAGTCATGCGAGGAGCAGTACCAGGATGCCAGGGTTTCCGGCGGGGCCACTTGTCAAATTAACCCAGCTGTGCTTGCTACGCCCCCCTATAAAACTCTTCTTAACTCTCAGCTAGTGTCTTCTGCTTTTTCTTGGCCCAGTCTGCCTTCATCTTTTTGATGTGAACCTGCTTCCTCTCATCCATCCATTTAGGTTTGGTAATGCCTTTACACTTCTTGCTTGCTTGCACAGCGGAAAGACTCCCTGCAGGATGGCCTGTTGGTATTGAGTTCGGTTCTTGGTTGTCTGTAATGGGATCTGCAGTTCTAAGTCTGATTTAACAGAGGTGAACCACTTGACTTTGGACGCCATTCCTCTACTTGTCACTGTGAGGATCCTCTTGGAGAGCCTGGAGTGATTCAGGCGGGGCATGTGCTCATACACGGTCAGACGTCTTTTCCTCATACATGTGACTATGTCTTCCTGATGTTCGTAGAGTTCATTATTGTGCCTGATTCTGTAGGTATTGTCTTATGGGTCCTACTACCAGATCCTGGAATAACTAAAGGAATCAGGATTAGAGGAGGCGCTCTAAATGGATAAGTACACCAACGCTTGGACGAGGAGGGTGGGGTACAATAGATCTATAAATAAAATAAAGTCGTCACCACCATATCTACAAGCTACATGGGTCCTACTATTCTCCTCAAGATCTTCCTCTCTTTAAGTTCAAGTTTCCTGAGTGGACCCTTTCGATTCATCAAGAAGCACTCAGAGGCATAGAGTGTAGAGGGTCTTACTACCAAGTTGTAGTGTTTCAGCTTTATGTTCTTGGATAGGTACTTAGAGGTATAGATGTTCTTACAGGAATGATAGGCCCTCTCCAACTTGGTGTACCTGGCGTCTATGGAGAAGGTTTCGCTCTCGAGGCGGCAGATCTTTGCTGTTTTAACCGCGCGTCTTCGATGGTTTAACTGTGAATATCCGTCCGCACGTTGCGTACCCCCAGGTTTCATTCTCCGTCCTGCCGCGCCTGATCCGAGGCGGCGGCGCAAAACGAGATTGTACATTTTTCAGGTGTAGAACCGAGAGCCCCGTCGGTGCCACTTTCGCGACTCAACCACGATTTTTTTACCTTCGAGGTGCATTTTGCGTCGGATCTCTAAATTTTTTTCCGGACGCTTTAGCTGCCGTCGCGCCACATTTTTAGAGCCCTCTCTCGCTGTACTGCGCCGTCCCTTTCACTTGGTGCAAGAGAAAATACAACCAAATTTTTTTGCCGATTTTGCAATCACTTCCACGGACGCCCTACACTTATTTAACGGGCTCCAGGTCGCCGGTTGGGTTCGTTCTCTTCAGAACACTTGCCCGAAGATATTCCGGCAATTTTTAAGCTGTAACGACTTTTTTCGAATCTACGGCAGTTTAAAGAGAAAAGTGCGCAAAAAGTGAACAAAACCAGAGACGTTTTGCGGTGGTACCTAGAACGTCCGAACTAATTGACGGATTTAATCCCGATTGCGTTGAAGATGGCGTCCCGACGCCATTAAAACGACGTTTTTTGAACGTCTAGGAAATTTCCCGCAGAATCGCCACAGTTCGAAACGTTGGCTCTCTTCACTCCTTGAGCCGAAGTACTCCTTCGAGGTGCGGTCAGCCTGACCGCTACAGTTTCGCCGTTTCTGGGCGCAGCGACTCGAAACTACACGTGTTCGATTTGGAACGGACCCCCGAGCCTCTATTGCATTTATGCATTCGCGATCCGAACCGCCCCGTCGTGGTGCCGACGTTGGAAAATATCACTCTTTTTTTTAACGAATTTTTTACATATACGCACATCATAGCGCGGCCGACTCAGATTTTTGCGGCACGAGGAGATGCCGGCCACGGATACGCGTATTTCGGTACCACTCACGGCTTTATGCTTCGCTCCCTTCACCCGGTGTGTCCGAAATGTTATAAAAAATATCAGCAACCGCCACTTTGGCCGGCAATTTGCGAGTTCGACGGTCATGGGCGAAAATTTGGGTTCGCATCGAACAGGAATTTAAAAAACTGATCGGCACTTTTGTCGGGCTCCCCGATACGGAAATATCTCCATAAATGTGCAGGGTGCACTGTAAAAGTGCACCTTCAAGTTTGCCGCCGTCTGCGTTCTACGTGCCGCGGCGGACTCGCGATTTTTCGACGCAATTCTTTAGATTGAACTTATGAGTTTGCGGCAGTGTAACCGGCGCCGCCGCCGGGCGCCTAGTTATGGAGGAGAAAATGATTATAGAGGAGCACAATTTTCCGCTTTTGAACAATAGATGATCAATGTGAAAGGAGTTGCATAACTACCGGCATTTTTTTAAATACTGGCGCTGTGTGTTATTCTTTAAAATTGACATGGCAGTGAAAGAGTTAATTAAAAATCAATGTTTAAATTATTGTTTTATACAAATATTTTTATAGTTAACAATAATTAATAATAAATACATGTTTATGTATGTATATAATAATAGTAGTTATAATACTAGTGTGTGAAGAAGGGCTTTTGTACATGAGTTGCGAAGTTAATCGCAATGAGTGCACGTCAGTCATCAAACAAACAGAAATCCTTTAATAATGAAGCTCCATTTGATTTACATTGGACTTTTACGCACGATTTGGTTTTGATAAAAAATATAAATAACTAAGTTATATGAATCAATTATAATGATAGTATAGTATAGTATAATAATAGGCAAATACAGCAACTTCTAGAAAACTTTCACACAAGGAATATGTGAAGACATATATGAGTGTACATTACTCTTCCCTAATAACATTTATAGAAGATGAGAAAAAAAAATAAAAAATAAACAATAGTTATAAAATGACATATGACTTATAAATTCATTTCAAAGCATGATGTTAAGAATCAGTTTTAATATTTGAAATTAGGACATTCTTAAAGTCATACAAGGATTTCGATTCTTTGATGGAGGTTGGTAGTTTATTGAACTCATTGAGGCCTTTATAAAAAAGTGATTTCATAGAAGAGGATATATTCTGCCTTGGTAAGTGAAGATTATTGTTTCCTCAAGTATAATGTTCATGTATAGTAGAATTGTACGTGATGAATTCATTAAAATATGAAGGTAGTTATTTATTCAATATTTTATAAATAATTATCATTGATCGTAGATAGAGTTGTTGCTTTACAGTCAACCACTGTAATGTTTCAAGCATCGGGGATATATTGGTGAGACGATTACCTAAGGATGATACGCATTCCACGATTCTGAAATTTTTGTAATGATGATACTTTATTTGCATCAAATAAATACAAGATACTGGCACAATAGTCGAAGTTTGGTTGTATAATAGAATTGTATACTGTTATTCTCGAATGCGTTGACAATCGTTGGGAAATTCTTGAGAAGAAGTAAAATTTTTTTGCTATTTTTTTGCACATATAGTGATTAAGCTCCAAATGATAAATTATTATCCAACATGAAACCCAGATATTTGAACTCTATTGTCAATAATTATATTATGTTGATTGAGGTTGATATTTTTATATCTGTATGAGGTTGTAAGTATCATTGCCTTAGTTTTTTCAACATTAAGTTTAAGTTTATTAGAGTTCAAGTAAATCTGAACCTGCTGCAGTGAGTTATTCATTTTGTTTATGGCATCATCGAAGTTGTCACTAGAAATTGACAAAAGAGTATCATCTGCGAAGAGATTGATGAAGTCACAAGAATGGAACTGATTTAAATCGTTGATGTAAATTAAAAACAAAAGTGGCCCCAGAACACTCCCTCGAGGTACCCCATAATCGTTTGCAATGGGTGGAGATAAAACCTCATTGATGAAAACCGTCATTTGTTTACGTTCACTCAAGTAATCTATGAACCAATCCAAAACTGTACCATCGATGCCAATTTTCTTAATTTTTCTTATAAGTATGGTGCGGTCAGTGGTTTCAAACGCTCTCTTTAAATTCAGAAATACAGCTATGATGTATTCACCTTTATCGATATACCGTTTCCATTTCGAAATTGTCAACTGTAAAGCTGTTTCACATGAGTGATTTTGTCTGAAACCCGATTGATTTGTTATTAATATTTTATTTTCAGATAGATAGTCTGACAATTGCTTGTACACCATGAGTTCTAGTAGCTTTTCAGTGCTTGGCAGGGTGTTAATTGGACGAAATTCCCATGATTTATTTGTATTAGATACTTTTTGGATAGGTACAAGTACACTTGTTTTCAGTTGGTTGGGAAATTTTCCATAGTTCAGTGAAATATTGATAAAATGCAACAGAACATGACCAATCACACTATATGTTCGTTTGAGAAATTTATTATCTATTATATCCCTAGATGACTTGCTATCCATAGAATTTATTATTTCTGTGAAGTCCTTTAGTTCGATTTGTTTGAACTCTAATAATCTACTTTGGATATGAGTTTGTTGCCCGTCATCAATAGTAACATTCTCTATGGTATTTATTATATCCCTAATGCTATCCACATAATAATGATTGAAATATTCAGCAATTTCATCATCCTTCCTCAACACCCTCAAGGTATTATTGATCTTGAAATGAATACTCATAAGATTTTGTATTCACTAAGGATTTTAAGGTATTCCACATTACATAAGGATTGTTTTTATTCATATCTATTTTCTCAAAGTAATATTCTTTTTCTTTATTCCTCAATAAACTTAAATATTCATTTCGCAAAAGCTTGTATGCCTCCCAATCTCTCTCTCTTTTACTATTTTTAAATGATTTATAAGCTGAATCTCTTTCTTTTCCTTTCAGTTTTAGTTCTAAATCATACCATGGAACACTATTTTCTTTACATCGAAACGTTTTTTCTGGAGCTATTATGTTGACAGTTTCTTCACATTTGTTTTTTAAATCTTCATAAAATATATCCACATCCTATTAATTCAAGATTTATTTTATTTAAATTGTCAACACCTAGATTTCTATATTTTTTTGACTTATTTATTGAAGAAGGAAAGTTATTCCCCTGAAAGTCAACCGAAATTACTGAATGTTTCAATATATTACCTACATCATGTACTTTAGTTGAAACGTCAAAATTAGTGAGTACATAATCAATAAGAGTTGCAGTACTAGCAGTATATCGTGTGGGCTCCGTAACACATTGTTGAATGCCATACATATTAAATATATTAACAATTTTAGTTGTATAGAAATTATTATTCAGTAGATTCAAGTTAAAATCCCCAACTAGTATGACTTTAAAAACACCTCCAAATAAATCATCACATATATTTTCGAAGTCATTAATAAATTCTGAGTGACTAGCGCTTGGTGAGTGATCCCAGTAACATTTTTATTCCATTGTGATTTATTTTAATAACTTTGCACCAATAATTTTTTTCGGGTACAAACGATTTATAAATTGAGAAGCTTATATCACTTCTAATATATAATAATACCCCTCCAGTATGTCTGGATGCTGAGTTACATCTTATTGTGTTATAGTTTGGCATAGATATTTCTGAATTTTCCATATAGTCAGTTGTACAACTTTCACTGAACAGCATTATCTTAGGATTACAAGGTACTATACTGATCAGAACCTGAGCTTTATTAGCAATAAAACTCTGTATGTTACTATATATTAGATCAGAATTGAAAATTGAAATTATATTAGGATGACTTACATGTTATTTTGTCTGTTTAGTGTTTTGCTAACTATTTTAGGGATATTTTTAATGAATCTAATTTTTTTAGAAACATCCCCTTGGGCCACTAGATCATCTAATCTGCTTTTCACCAACAAATAGTATTCTCTCTGTTTCATTGTTTGATCACCAAATATTCGAATTCCTCTAGCAACATTTCCTCTATTCTTCAGCACTTCTATAGTGGAGTCCCTGTTGGGCAACACCACCTTCAAAAGTCGAATCTTATTTGGCTGTACTTGGCCTACTCTGAAGACTTTTATGTTGGACATATCAATATTGAAATCTTTAAGTAAACTTCTGACACTCTCCATATCCTCTTCCTTACGCTTCTGTACATTACCATTTACGGGTTCCTTAAGATTTGCTATCATTATATTGGATTCTCTTTTCTGCCTTTCTATCATTTCTACCACCATTTCTTGATATCTTTCATCCCCTATTTCCTGCCTATTACTCTGACTGCTACTACTAGTTTTATTGTCAGTAACAAATGACTCAAAGTTATTCTTCAATTCTTTCAACTCATCATTTTGAAGCACTTTATCAAGTTTGGTATCAAAGTCTCCCAATTTATTTATTTATGTTTATTTTATTTATTTCAACAATAATGTATTGTTGTGTTGATTTTGGTGTGTGATTAAATATAATATATTATTCTAATTATTGGCCAGCTTTCATAACTAAATTATTATTCTCATTTCATCTCATTTGTCCCGCTTTGTCCCAATGAAAATGTGATCACTTTATGTTTAACCAAAGTTGAAATTAAAAATTCACTATTTCTCTAGTTCTGAGGAAGCATGATAAAGGGCACACTCTGCGTTGCCAACTCTACGTCTTTTGACGTAGTCCTACGTACTTTAGGCCTCTTCTGCAAACCTACGAACTTCAGTCTCAGAATGTACGTATTTTCTATCAAATCGACAAATTTACAAAATAACATCGCATTAGGTAGAAAATCAGCATATTTTCTTTTCTTTCGCGAAAAAAAGTTTATAACACGCGCCAGGTCGTTCATTTGAAAAGTGCTGGGGTTCTCTGCTACGCTTCTTTAATTCGCCCGTTGGAACGCGGTAAGGCGTCCGACTCGCTAGGAAAATAAATTTAAAAAGTAAACGCCGTAATATATATATATATATATATATATATATATATATATATATATATATATATATATATATATATATATATATACATTTGAACGTACATAAATTCATCATATGTATAAACAAATTTAGAAATACTAACTTATTTTGTTGCCATAGAATGGATGGTGGAGTTCAAGTTTAAAGTATCGCGGGTATTTCACTATAAAAAAGTACGTAGATCTACGTACTTTGCATTCGCAAATTTTACTAATTCTACGTCATTTTCTATTCAGGCCTACGTCTTTTTCAAAATTCATGTTGGCAACACTGGATAGAGGGCACAAAATTCAAGAGTAGATTAAAAAGTGTTGGTTGTGGTTATGTATCTGATTAAAAACACATTTTCAATTTTACCGGTACTGTAGTGCAGAATTTACGATTCTTGAGCGAATACCGACAAGTGTAAAGAATTCCGAATAAGTCGAAAATGGATTGGCATAAACATTGTAAAATAACGCTGTTTGAAAATCCACACTCGTTTTACATAGTTTCTGCAGAATACGAAAGACATGTTGCTAGCATGGAACAACAATTAAAATTTCTTAAGAAGGAACCCATTGCAGAAAGCCCATTACCAAATCACGTAAGTGAAATTTTAATAAGATGTAAAATTTAGGGTCTATTTTATAATAATCGTGTCTAAGTTTATGCTTATATATGGAATTGTTTCAAGCCGTGTCTTATGGGGCTGAATGTTGTTCGAAGAATTTGTGTTTCACACACATGTTCGTTCCAAAATCTAGAAATGCTTTTATTGTATAGGCAAACTAGTATAAATAATAAATTTGTGTTTACAAGAGCATAATAGAAATAACGTAGACAAGATGATAGTTCTTCTTCTCGCGGATGGGTCACTTAGGACCACGCAAAATCATTGTATGTTGAGCCTTCCTCCTTGCCCAATAGTTATAATTTTTGGGCTATTGCATTGTCACAGTCTTCAGTCTGCCACGGATGCTTCCGTTTTCTAGGGAGAGGGGCAAGTTCATTGGCCGCCTTGACAAGAGTCTCCTTCAGTTGGTCCCAGCTGTTTAGGTCTGTGTTGTTCAGTCTCTGACTTACTTCTCGACTGTTCTTGAGTCGCTCTATGTCAAATCTTACCATTTTGGAGGTTCTGTGTAATCTAGTGTTTCTAGGCTGGAGTCTTATTTTGATCTTTGAGAGGTAGAGGTAGACTCCAGATTGGAGCTTCTTAGTACCTTCACGTTTTGTATTTCCTTTTGAGATTTTCGTGAAATAGGCACATTAGCTATCTGGAATTCACCCAGTTGTACTGTAGCCCTTGTTTGCGCATTTAAGAGAGAGGATGGATACACGACTACTCGGGGAGGTAGACTCAGTGACTGAATCCAGTATCCTGTAACTGATTATAAATCCTGTACCTAAGTGGGGTACATTCTTCATTACCCACTGACCCACTTTTCCTTTGAGGATTCTGTAGCCTTGGTACTTGAAGGCATGTTCGTCCGTAAATCTGGTTTCCTGTACTGTTGTCAGTATTATGTTGGGTCGTGTTAGTGAATCTCTTCATATGCATGGATTGTAATTTCTGTTCCTCCGACCATGCACGTCATATTGGTTTCTTCTGATCTACCTCAAATCCCCTTGTGTGAACAATATTCCTGATCACATTTCTATTCATCAAATCTGGCGATCCCATCTCCACTAGGTCCCTCTCCACTTGTTTGTACCACTTTGGTCTTGTACGTTTGTTCTGTAGAAATTTGTGGATTCGGTAAGTGTCTTGTGTGATTTTTTTTTTGTGTGTTGGGGTTGTTTGGCCGCATAACCTTTCTGTGACCAACTTGATCTATTGTGCTTGATCCTACTACAATTACTCTCCCAGGAATTCAACTTCGTGAATGAAGTCTAAGATATTCCTGAGAGGCTTGCTACTCAGCTCCAAGGTGGTCAATCTTGCAACCCCGAACTGGGCAAGCCTTATGTGTGCTAGTGCCGCACATGTACACATTATGTGGTTTCTTCATCTGATTCACATAATCTACAGGCAACTTCCTCTGCTTTTCCCATTTTGTGTAGGCGATATCTCACCGGACAATGTCCTGTGAGTATGCCTACCAAAGTTCTGATTTCTCTTCTACAGAAGCTTAGCATCTGCTGCATTATTGCGGCAGAATAGTTTATGAGCATTTTAGATTGTCTCTGTCCTAGTTCTTCCAGTGGGTTTGCTTTTGCTCTTCTTCCCATTTCTTAGCCCGCTGCCTTAAGTGGGTCTTTGTAAGCCCACAAGTTGGATCTGGGCCCAAGAAGGGAGCCTCGGCCCCGCTTTTGGCGAGTGCGTCGGCCATTTCATTCCCATATATGCCCTGGTGACCCTGTGACCACATTAGCGTGAGTCTGTTACCTTTCACCAGTTGCTTTAGGGTTTGTTTACGGTTCCAGGTTAACTTGGAATTAAAGTTGTGGGCTTTTAAATTCCTTAGAGCTACCTGGTTGTCCGTTAGGATGTATTTTTTTTTTTTTTTTTTTTAAAGTTTGGTTCGATGTGAATACCGGGTTTGCCGACCCTTCGAACACGTCGGCCTGGTAGCCTATTGTATTCTATCACATTCACACTTAGGCCCAGAAACCTGTTGTTATTGTAAATTGCGCTAATAGCCATTTTACACATTTGTCTTCTGGAACAAATGCGGCCGGCGCTGGGGATAGAACTCGGACCTCTATACCTGTCAGTTAGCGCTCTAACATGAGGCCACGAGCGTCACCACTACACCACTCGCGCCGGCCGGTTAGGATGTAGATTTGCACTCCTTTAAGACGTTTCTTTAGGCAGATTTGTGCGCATCTTTCAATGGCTATAATTTCAGCCTGTGGTACCGTGGGAGCCTGGCCCAATGGCGTGGACTCCCTTTGACTCCGGCTGTATATGCCAATTCCTGTACCCTTTGCAGTTTTTGATGCGTCGGCGTACCACATGGACGCTTTGCCTTTCAGGTTTTTTCGAACACTGCTTTGGCGGTCATTGATGACCACTTCAACGGCTGTGTCAATGTCGTATTCTGTAGACATTGCGTTCCAGGGAAGCTTCAGAAATTTCTCTCCAATTTGTTCCCTTATTTTCATGTGTCTCTGAATAGGCGATGTACACCTTAGTCACAGAGCACTGAGAAGACCTTCTTTTTCTACCTGTTTGTGCAGTGGGAGTAGGTCCAACAGAACTTCCATTGCTGTGGTTGGAGTAGATTGCATTGCTCCTGTTATACCCAAGCACGCAAGCCCATGAAGCTTTTGTAGCATGTTTTGGGTCTTTATTTCCTTTGTTTTGTACCACCATATGAGTGAACCGTAGGTGATAATCGGTCTTACCACTGCTGTGTAAGAGCATAGCACCATTTAGGGTTTTAGTCCCCATGGCCCCAAGTCTTGTATGATTCATTCTTTCCAAATGACCCAAAAATTGAATTCGTCTCATTCTCATGGTATCGGTAATTTTAGAAATTTTTCTATATATTTCAGAATTAGGTTTGGGATAGTGTATGCCATTTTTAATTCTGGGCCCTAGGATCTTCCTCATAATTTTCCTTCCCTTAATTTTTAATTGTTCTTTTAATGTTTTAATTTGTAAATTGAGCGTTTCTGAAGCATAAAGAGCTTCCGGTTTAATCACCGTTAAGTAATGGCGAATTTTACTATTCCATGACAGGCATTGCTTGTTATAAACATTTGATCGAAAAGCAACCTCCATTTTCGGGATTCTTGATGTTACAGATTTATTTTCATTGTCATTTTCTGTAACCCATTCTTCGCCTAAGTATTTAAATTCCTTTACTCTAGCAATTTTGTTAGCGTTAATATAAATTTCAAGTGGCGCATTTTTTATGTTAGTCATAACTTTAGTTTTTTCATAAGAGATATGAAGCCCTATTTTTGCTCCTTGTTCTTCCAAGATAGTGATCTGCTTCTGTGCATCAGAGATGTCTCCAGCAATTAGTGCCATATCTGCAGAGTTTGTTGCGATTTCACACGAAACTAGAATTACTTTTCTTTCAATATCTCCGGAACCAATAAGGCTATCAGTCAGGGTTTACAACCAAAATTTCCACAAGAAAACAGCGCATCTAAGAAAAGTATACAGAAATTTCTAATTGCACTAACTATATAGTTTAACTAACTTCGAAAGTCTATTTAGACTATTCAATCTAATCCACACTTATCCCAATTAGTTTCACCAAATATTTGGATGTAGGTTCTCTTTGCGGAAGTTTTCGTATCAAAACGCGGTCGATAGCCTTATTGGTTCGCGTGTTATCGCCAAAAAACTTTGAACAAATTTCTGCAAGGTTTTCTAAAATTTGAGTTTGTTGCGATTTCACACGAAACTAGAATTTCTTTTCTTTCAATACCTCCGGAACCAATAAGGCTATCGGTCAGGTTTTACAACCAAAATTTCCACAAGAAAACAGCGCATCTAAGAAAATTATACAGAAATTCCTAATTGCACTAACTATATAGTTTAACTAACTTCGAAAGTCTATTTAGACTATTCCATCTAATCTACACTTATGCCAATTAGTTTCACTAAATATTTGGATGTAGATTCTCTTTGCGGAAATTTGTGTACCAAAGCGCAGTCGATAGCATTATTGGTTCGCGTGTTATCGCCAAAAAACGTTGAACAAATTACTGCAAGATTTTCTAAAATTTGAGTTTGTTGCAATTTCACACGAAACTAGAATTACTTTTCTTTCAATACCTCCGGAACCAATAAGGCTATCGGTCAGGTTTTACAACCAAAATTTCCACAAGAAAACAGCGCAAGAAAATTATACAGAAATTTCTAATTGCACTAACTATATAGTTTAACTAACTTCGAAAGTCTATTTAGACTATTCAATCTAATCCACACTTATCCCAATTAGTTTCACCAAATATTTGGATGTAGATTCTCTTTGCGGAAATTTTCGTATCAAAACGCGGTCGATAGCCTTATTGGTTCGCGTGTTATCTCCAAAAAACTTTGAACAAATCATTGCAAGTTTTTAAAAAAATTGAGTTTTTTTGCGATTTCACACGATACTAGAATTACTTTTCTTTCAATATCTCCAGAACCAATAAGGCTATCGGTCAGGTTTTATGACCAAAATTTCCACAAGAAAACAGCGCATCTAAGAAAATTATACAGAAATTCCTAATTGCACTAACTATATAGTTTAACTTACTTCGAAAGTCTATTTAGACCATTCCATACAAAGCACACTTATCCCAATTAGTTTCACTAAATATTTGGATGTAGATTCCCTTTGCGGAAATGTTGGTATCAAAACTCGGTCAAAAGTCTTATTGGTTCGCGTGTTATGGCCAAAAAACTATGAATAAATTTCTGCAAGATTTTCTAAAATTTGAGTTTGTTGCGATTTCACACGATACTAGAATTACTTTTCTTTCAATATCTCCAGAACCAATAAGGCTATCGGTCAGGTTTTATGACCAAAATTTCCACAAGAAAACAGCGCATCTAAGAAAATTATACAGACATTCTTAATTGAACTAAGTATTTAGGTTAACTAACTTCGAAAGTCTATTTAGACTATTCCAGCTAATCTACACTTATGCCAATTATTTTCACCAAATATTTGGATGTAGATTCTCTTTGCGGAAATTTTGGTATCAAAACGCGGTCGATAGCCTTATTGGTTCGCGTGTTATCTCCAAAAAACTTTGAACAAATTACTGCAAGATTTTCTAAAATTTGAATTTGTTGCAATTTCACACGATACTAGAATTACTTTTCTTTCAATACCTCCGGAACCAATAAGGCTATCTGTCAGGTTTTACAACCAACATTTCCACAAGAAAACAGCGCATCTAAGAAAATTATACAGAAATTTCTAATTGCACTAACTATATAGTGTAACTAACTTCGAAAGTCTATTCAGACCATTCCATATAATCCACACTTATCCCAATTAGTTTCACTAAATATTTGGATGTAGATTCCCTTTGCGGAAATGTTGGTACCATAACGCGGTCAATAGCCTTATTGGTTCGCGTGTTATAGCCAAAAAACTTTGAACAAATTACTGCAAGATTTTCTAAAATTTGAGTTTGTTGCAATTTCACACGAAACTAGAATTAGTTTTCTTTCAATATCTCTAGAACCAATAAGCCCATCGGTCAGGTTTTATAACCAAAATTTCCACAACAAAACAGCCTATCTAATAAAATTATACAGCAATTCCTAGTTGTCTTAACTAAATAGTTTAACTAGCTGCAGAAATCTATTTTGACCATTACGTCTAATGTACACTAATCCCAACCAGTTTAACCAAATATTAAGATGCAACTTTTCTTTGTGGAAATGTTGGTGATAAAAATTGGACGATAGCCTTATTGGTTGCGAGGAGATGGCCAAAAAACGAAATGCAAAATCGAGGCTAGTTAATACCAAACCAAGTCTGGTCTATTTAGAATGGTATTAACGATTTGTAGTGGCCCCAGATTGTGCCCATGGCTTGGCGCCCCAGCACCGGAAGTGACGATAGGCCCCCTGACGGCGAGTCCCCTTGCCCCACCTACAAACCGACGATTCAGCACTAACGACGCAAGCTATCTACATAGTTTAGCATAGATAACGTATCTAACATAGATTCGTATCTACTACGTATCTACATAGTATTAGTTTTCGGGTGTAGTCTAGCTGTTATCTAGGTAATCTAAAAATTGGCTGCAAAGTGTTTTGCCGATAACTCCGCAACCAATAAGGCTATCGTCCTTGTTTTAGCACCAATACTTCTGCAAAGAAAAGCTACATCTTAATAATTGATCAAACTATTTCCGATTAGTGTGCACTACATGGTGTAGTCTAAATAGATTTTTATAGCTTAAGGGGGGAAACCACATTAGGAGATTAAAAAAATCAGTTTTTTTTTATCGCATAAATCGTTAGCTTAACTATCCAAGAATACGCTGTCAAAATTTCAAATCGAAATTCGTATTCGTTTAGATTTTATGAGCATAGAACCGAGTGCACATGGGGTGCAGGCTACAAGCTCGAGCGGAGCATTACCTCGTTTATCTCGAAATGACTTTTTTCACATTTGCGTGCAATCTAACTCTAAAAGTTCTAACACAAAAAGTGTCGAACCGATCATTATGAAAATTGAGAGTATTATTCTTTATAAAATTTCGAATTATATCAACCAACTTGTGAGATGATATAATGATTTTAATGGTATTTTTCCTTGCATAATTAGAGAAAAAAATCGTGAAAATCGAAGAAAAATTGTTCGATCACCTGCAAAATTTTTAATTTTTATTTTTTTCGTCTGCATTGAGGTTCATATTCTTAGAAAATAAGTTATTAATGTAAAATCAATACCTTTTTGATTTCACATGAAAATTGCAATGGCTACACTGCACGCAATTGGAAAACTATACTTACAACCTTCGGCGGACATCACACCGTAACTTTGTTATTTTTGGCTGAAATTATTCAACAAAATTCACAAAAATTCGAAATATGAATGAAATGATGTCAAAATTTGATTAAGTTCTAGTTATTTCGTCCCACCAAAACAAAAAAAAACCTAAAAAATCAGTATCAAACAGCCTCCTAATGTGGTTTCCCCCTTAAGTTTCAGGTTGCATGACAGGCATTTCTTGTTGTAAGTGTTGTTAGTCAGTCGATAGGATAGTTCTAACTTGTTGATTCTCATGGATAATGATGCCCTTTCTGATAAGTTGGGTTCAATCCATTCGCTGAGATACTTAAATTTCTCAGTTCTCTTAAGCTGCTCTAGTAACATCTCTCTGTTGTTTGCTTCTCTGATGTTGGTGAAGCATTCTAGAAATTCTTTTGTTAGCATTATATTTTATTTTACTTTTTTTTTCGTTACGGCCAGTTTAGGACCACGTTATTTCAACTGTTTCCTTCCTTGGGCTTTAATGTTAACCCAGTACTGTCGTATTCGTTCTCGATGTTTCTGCTTCTGTTCTTCAGTCCAGATCTTGCCTGTTGTGAGCTTAGGCTTTTCTTGGAAACTCTGGACTTTTATATTCTTGAATATCTGCCCATGTGATCCCCAGTCTTTTCAAGTCTTTGTCCAGTTCTCCCATGGTCTTCTTTCCTAGGAAATAGGTAAAGATTCTGTTTGGCAATCTCGTTGAATTCATTTGTGCCATGTGACTATCAGTGCCGTTCTTAGGCTATTTTTATTAGGCTATGCCAGGCCCCTGGGCCCACAAGAATTTGGCGCCCTGTTGGAAAGTAAAAAAGTGATTGACAAAAAGATTTTTCTGCTATGATCTTATATTTATTATGGTTAATTGGTACAATTCAAATATACATATCTTTCTTCTTTTCTTTCTTCTATCGAATAGGCCTACTTTGGACCAACTGTTTTGATTTACTAGCTGTACAAGACCAAAACCATTGTTTTCGATCAGTAGCTTCGATAAGTATGTTCTTCTAAAATTGGGTCGAAAGAAGCAAGAAATTCAATAAGCTTCAGCAAATTGTCATTATTTGGCGAGGCAAATTTCTCATCACTTCCTCGAAATGGAAGACCTCGTAAAGCTAAGGTCTTAGTAGCAGCAACTACTCTTCTCAAAACGTTTCTCCAATACGAGATTTCCGTCTCTATTTGAACGACGCTTTGGATCACTTGGATCACTTTGGACCACGCTTGTTCAACTGTTGGGCTTTGACCTTTGCCCAGTATTGTCGCATCTTCTGCCGGTGTAACTCCTTTCCCTCTTCTGTCCAGGGCGTACCTTTCCTTCGAGGTTTTTCCTGAAATCCACGGACTTCCTTTAGCGTGCGTCTCACAGACTGTCTGTTTTTGAGATCTGTTATTCCCAGTTCTTTAATATCCTTCTCGGTCTCTGTCAACCAAGTCTTACGATGCTTCTTATTTTGCCAGAAGGTGAACAGACGGTTGGTTAGGAGGCAATCTTGCAACGTGGCCATAGAAAGCTACCCCTCTTGCACAGTCAGAGAGCATCTCAATATGTTCGTAGAGCTCAGAGTTATGCCGTCTTCGGAATTCACCATCTTCCTTTACCGGGCCTAGGATCTTCCTGAGGATTCTCCTCTCTCTGATTTCCAATTTCTCTATTTGACCCCTTCAGTTCAAGGAAAGACACTCCATGGCATACAGGGCTTCTGGTCGTAAGACTGACGTGTGGTGCTTAAGTTTCATGTTGCGTGACTGGCATTGCTTTTTGTAAGTGTTCTTAGTCAGCCGATAGGCTAGTTCTAACTTGCTGACTCTCTTGGATAATGATGCTCTTTCTGATAAGTTGGGTTCAATCCATTCACCGAGATACTTAAATTTCTCAGTCCTCTTGATGTTTCCCTGTTCTAGTAACATCTCTCTGTTTGCTTCTCTGATGTTGGTGAAGAATTCTGTTTTCCCCAGCGACACTTGAAGACCCACTTTGGCAGCCTGTTTTCTGAGGCAGTTTACCTGCATTGTTGCCATCTCAAGAGAATCAGCAAACAATGCCATGTCATCTGCAAAGGCCAGGCAATCTATAACCAGTCCATTGTTCTTACGTCCCGGGTAGATACCACTCTGAGGACCTAAATTGTTCAGTTCCTTGCGCCATTCTCTCGTAACCCTTTCAAGGACACAGTTGAAGAGAAGTTGGGAAAGTCCATCTCCTTGACTCACTCCAGTTTTTATTTCGAAGCTTTCTGAAATCTCGCCTCTAAATTTAACCTTGGAATGGGTGTTGGTCAAAGTATCTAGGATTAGTCTGCGGGTTTTGTTGTCTAGTGCTAGTTCCTGGAGTACTTTGTTAAGCGTTTCTCTATCAATGGAATCGTTGGCCTTCCTAAAATCAACAAAGGTGATGACCACCTTGCGGTTTCTCATCTTGGAGTATGCAAGTACAGTTTTAAGATTGAGGATCTATATAACACAGGATCGGGTCTTCCTGAAGCCCCCCTGGTATTCTCCCAGTTGACTATCCAACTGATTTTTTGCCCTTGTTTGTAATGCCTTCGAGAGAATCTTGTATGTTACCGGAACAAGAGAAATTCCACGGTAGTTGTTTAGATCCATAAAATCTCCCTTTTTGTGAAGCGGATGGATGAGAGCAGATTTCAAATCGGGTGGTAATTTCTCTGTTTCCTAGATGTCTTGGATGATCTCGATTAGCTTGCGCACGGCATTGTTTCCAGCACCTTTCCACAGTTCAGCAACGATAGAGTCCTCTCCAGCTGCCTTATTATTCTTAAGAAGTTGCATGATCTGGCCAACTTCTTCCAATGAAGAGGGAAGCGAGTTTGGGTTTGGTGTGGTTTGTTTATAGTCGAAGTCTTCGCTGGGTGGGTCACAGTTGAGTAGGTTTTTAGTACTGAGTACTAAGTACTGAGCCAAAAGGTGGCAGTTGTCCTTTTCGTTATAAGCCAGTTTGCCTTGTGAGTCTCTGAAGTGCAGGCTTGGCGGAGCGTATTTTCTGAGTGCCTGCTTAAAGGTTCCAAAGAAATCTCTGGAATTATTCTTAGCAAAGCTCTCTTCGATTTGGGTTAGTTGGTTTTGTGTGAAGGTTCGTTTGGTTCCTCGAATTATCTTGGCTGTAACCTTTCTTTGTTCCAAAAAGTGATGCTAATTTTGCTTGGTCTTTTTAGAATTCCACTTCACCCAGTCTATCTGGCTTTGGGCTATTGCATTGTCACATTCTTCAGTCCACCACGGATGCTTCGTTCTTCTAGCGAGAGGGGCGAGTTCATTGGCCGCCTTGACAAGAGTCTCCTTCAGTTGCTTCCAGTTGTTTAGGTCTGTGTTGTTCAGTCTCTGACTTAGTTCTTGACTGTTCTTGAGTCGCTCGATGTCAAATCTTACCATTTTGAAGGTTATGTGTAATCTAGTGTTTCTAGGCTGGAGTCTTATTTTGATCTTGGAGAGGTAGTGGTCTGAGTCCAGATTGGCGCTTCTTAGTACCTTCACGTTTTGTATTTTCTTTTGAGATTTTCGTGAAATGGCCACATGATCTATCTGGAATTCACCCAGCTGGGTATTAGGTGAAATCCAAGTCTTCTGCTTCCTTGGCAAGTGTTTGAAGGCTGTAGACTTCATGATCAACCCAAAAGTCCTACACAGATCCACCAATCGATCTCCGTTGCGGTTGGTTCGCGCTTATGCGCCGGATAATTGCCCACTATGTTTCTGTATTTTTTCTCTCTTCCCAATTGAGCATTGAAGTCACCAAGCAGTATGACGGGGTGTCTCTCTGGAAGTTTAGAGATAATATCTTCTAAGTCTTCCCAGAATTTATCAGTTCTGTCTGGATTGCGTCTGTTGTCCTGGTTGATTGGGGCAGCTACATTGACTATACGGTAGCCCTTGTTTGCGCATTTGAGAGAGAGTATGGATACACGACTACTCGGGGAGGTAAAGTCAGTGACTGAATCCAGTATCCTGTGACTGATCAAATATACATATTTTATTAATTAGATAAATATGCTGCTGATTTGAAAAGGTTTACGATTACGGATGTAATCGATTACGGATGTGATCTAGTTTGTTTCGGGATTTCTGTAGTGCAAAATCTTCTATTATATCTTCAAAGTCTATTTTTTAAAGGATTTCACTTTCTGTGGACATAATTAATAAATTTGTTTTTGTAACATAGCTGTTCGTAATTCATTTTTTATTTTCTTTAGCTGTGAAAAGCTCCACTACAATTGGTAACCATTAAACAAAGGAACATTCTTGTAGCAACTTCAGCATTTGGAAAAGTTTCTTCTAATATATCAGACTTTATTAATGTATGTAAGGTTGAGATACTAAAATCCGCTGATTCCTTTACAATGTTCTTTAAATCGTGAATCTACTTCTTCTTATTCCTCAGCCCGTGTTAATCCACACCTGGATGTTGGCCTCCTCTAACGTTTTCCTGCATTGTGCAGTCTTACACCAGTTTTTGACTGCTGTTTTCTAAATGTCGTCTGCCCACGCTCCTTTTCGTTGTTCTTGGTCTCCATTCTACGATTCTCTTGGTCCATTTGGATCCGTCTTGCCTTACCACGTGGCCCGTCTATCTCCATTTTAATTGCGCTATTCTTATGATGACATCTTTTACCTTGGTGCTTCTCCTGATTTCCTCGTTTCTGAGACTGATACCTAGCATTCTTCTTTCCATTGCTCTTTGAGTTATGATGAGTCTTTCTACGTTTCCTCTAGTCAGGGTTGTAGTCTCCATGCCGTATGTTGTTACTGGTAATATGCAGGTATCATCAACTTTCCTTCTAAACTTCCTTCTGTCTTCATTGTGATGTTTAGAATCAATAAACTAGTCTACGCTCAACCGTCTTTGGATACGCACCTAACTGAGACCACTTTGAACATATAACAAATAGGTTATTTGTTCTTGTATGACAATATCGCCCTCATTTTTTGGATCATCCATTATAATGCTAACGAATCCTCAATGTGATAATTAATGTATTTTGTTATTATATTAAATAGGTATATATAGCTTTGGATATCGATGGAGCTTATAAAAGGGTACAGTTGCTATCAATAGAAAAAGAGGGATACTACTGCTGGTTGATGGATTATGGCCAAAAGAAATTTCAGAAAAAATTGTATCACACACCCAAGGACTATTTATTTGAAGCGCAATCGTACCATGCTGGTTTAAATAATATCGTGGGATTAGAAATGGTAATTAATTTATTATTATACTTAGAAGGGGGCCCTGTCAACTCGTCATCATCGATTTGGCCCAAATTTACAGTATATGTAGGGTTTGACTATAAATGAAAGTGATGCAAACCAGATGGGCAAGCGTTAAAAAACTACCGACAACTCATAAGTCCGCTATGTTACCAAAAATTTCAATGGCCGGTAAGAGCTCGGGTTCATAGTACGAGGATCGCTGGTTCGATTCCCCGTGTGGACGTTTTTTTTTTTACAATTTTACCCCGTTTTTTTAACGCTTGGCCATCTGGGCCTCCCGCTTGCGTCACTTTCATTTATAGTCAATGTAGGGCTTGACTGTTTATACTGTAAATTTGGGCCAAATTGGTGATGACGAGTTGACAGGGCCCCCTTGTTAATGTAAAATCAATGTGGTAATACAATAATTTTTGTTTAGAACATTAGCTCTGCAACTGGAATACCTCTACATAAATCAACTCCAAATTTTTCAATAGGATCCGTTAAACTTATTACAAGACACATAAAGGAAGCAGAGGGTATTATATTTCGAGAGGAAAATATTTATAATAACGTTCATTATGGTCAACTCATTTTGCATACTAAATCCGAGGGACAGTATAATTTGATTGAGGTTCTTCACAAAAACAAAGTGGTTTCTATTGATGCAGAGATGTTTAAAAGAGGTAAGGTATTACCACTATTTTTCTAAATTTGAGTTTTTGGGGTCCTCCATTAATTACTTGATGTTTTTCGGCAACTTTTTAAACCCCTCATCCTCCCCGGTTATATGTGGTGAGGTTTAAGATTAAGCCCCCCCCCCCCTACACAAAATCACGTGTATTTTCTTGGTATAAGTCGCGCGCAGATTTTCGGTTTACAAATTGCGCGTTCAATGAAAAAATAAATACACGTGATATCTCACTACACTAAGGATCGCTACACACGTACCGTGTGGATGTGTCCGGCACCGGGTAGAGGTGGTAGTGTTGTATAGTATAGCATGGAAGAGTTCAGACGTGTCGGGTGAGTCCATCCGGCGCTGGGCCGACTCATTTTGTCGGGTTGTCACTCCCTTCATTTCCAACTCTTTTACTATTCAATCCGCAATTATGCCTTCCAGTAGTTTGGCGATACTGTTCAATAGACATATTGGCCTGTATTTTGTCTCCGCCATTGGATATTTCTTTGGTTTTTCTATTAGTAATAATCTGCCCTTTTTCCACTCTTCTGGAAATTTGTTTGACCGTAGGGTTTCGTTTGCAACCTCTAGGAGGTAACTTTTCTCTAATAACCTCTAGGAGGTAACAAGGTTTTCTGTGAACCTTTCAATTCCTTCCTTTTTTATTTTCCATCCTGGTTGTATTTTCCTTTTTTATTTTTCATCCTGGTTGTATTTTCCTTTTGTTATTTATTGGTTCACCTTATGACACCTATTACCTTTCTTTTCGCACAACGGGCAGTAGCTTTCCTTTACGCAGTTCTTCGCTAGATGTCCTCCCTCTGCGCAGTTTAAGCAGCTTTTGGTCCTGTCTTCCCCTCTACAATCTTTTGCAACATGGTCAAGCCTCCAGCATCGGAAGCATCTCTTGACATTTGTCCTCTGCTCTATGCCACAAAAGGTGATCCCTATTTGAACTTCTTTCATCTTACATAGTTCCTCAGCGACTTCTCCGGTCGTCATAACTGTGGCCACCTGGCATTCCCCTTAGGAAGGTCTCATGTTACTAACCTCAACGTTTATCTGTCCTTTGTATTCTTGTTTCTGCAGCCGTTTCTAGGGCCTGCTTTACCTCCTCAGGAGTGGTAATCGCATCCAGTCTTCTGATGTGTAGAACCGTTTTTTTTGTCCGAGTTGTTCATCCGTATGTTTTTATACCCCAGCCTTACTTTGACGATGTCTCCTAATTTTTCAGCGTCTCCTTTATGTTTATCGACAGCCAGCAGCAGGTTTCCGTTTTTTGTCTTTCTTATTTGTGTGATGCCGGTTGCTTCGCTATGGGTTTGTATTTCACCTTAGACTTTCTTTAATAGGTCAGCATAGCCGAGTTCATCACTCTTTACTTTTATAGCTTCCGTGCTTTTATTTTTCCCTTCACCCTTGGGGGCCCTTTTTTCGTCTTTTTTAGTTTGTGTCCATTCTCTGTGGATGTACACATGTACACACAGGAGTGCTATACATAGCTATTTCTAGAAGTTTTCGCATTTTATTAATTTCCAGGCCTGTAATATGTGGGATGGCTATCTGAGTTATGTGGTTTCCTTCTAGGCTGTCCTGTAGGTCCTTATCATAGGATCGATTCTAGTCTGGTAATATCTGATCTAGTCCTAGCCACCCTGGCCCAGTCTGTTATCAACTAATCTAGTCCAATCTATTCCAGTCTATTATGATCTATTATGGACTATTCTGGTTTTAGATGATCTAGTCTAGTTCGAGTGTGGTAATATTTGATCTAGTCTGGCATTAACAAATCTAGCCCCCTCTAGTCTGAGATCTACTAGTCCGGCCTAGTAGTCCAGTATTTAATCCTCTAATCCACTAAATATTCTAAGGCATCCAAGTGCACGATATTGTCAAGATATTTTCTACAAAACGCCTTCTACCAGTCTAGTTCTGAGCTAATGATAGAAAATCTGTTCGGGTTGGTGAAAACCGCTACCAAAGCACCAAAAAAAACGCCATCTACCCGTCTAGTTCTGAACTAATGATAGGAAATCTGTTCGGGTTGGTGAAAACCAGAACTAAAGCACCATCTGTCAGTAAAAAGCTGAACTAAGCGCTATTTGTTGGTGAAAGTTGAACTAAAGCGCCATCTGTTGCTGAAAAGCTTAACAAAATCGCCATCTGTTGGTGAAAAGCTGAAATAAAATCAAGGTCAAGGCCAATTCAAGGTCACGGTTAAGTCAAGGTCATGTCAAGGTCACGCATGCGCACTTATCTTAAGGTCGGTGGTTGCGGTGGCGCCAGAACATAGGATCTTTCCCTACTAGATTTGGTAGGATGAGTGTCCGGAATAGACGAATTTTGATGTTAGTGGATATGTTCGTCTTCTTCCATATGCACCATTTGAGCGACGCAAACGCTGCTGATGCCTGACCAATCGGCTAGGAATGTCATCGGCCGATGACTTTCTTCTCTTGCACCAGTGTTTCACGTGTTCGATATGAGTACCATTAAGATGAACATTGGCCTGCGATCCGTCCGTCGTCAAGACTTTTGTCTTACACGTTTAGTTTCAGTCCATAGGATTTGGCGATCCGGGAAATGTTATAGAGAATATCTGTTGCATCATAGTGCTATCATCGGCGAGCATCAGATCAGATATGAAGTTGGTGTCATCGTATCGGACGCCTCGTCGACCATCGAATGCTTTCCTCATAATGACGTCTATAACCACGTTGAAAAGCAGTGGGGAAGCGACGTCTCCCAGTCGAACTCCCGTTTGGATCAGAAAACCGTCAGATAATTCGTTCCGGATCCTTATGCAGCTGGTTGAACCACCATACGCTGCTCGTAGAAGATGTATAATTTTTAAAGGCACATGCTCTGTTTCCAATACTGACCATAAAGAAGGATGCAGTCGAAGGCAGATTTAAAGTCGATAAAGACGATAATTGTCCGTTTTCCACACCGAATACGTTCTTCCATCAACTGGCGAAGCGCGAATATTTGATCGATACAGCCACGATTTGGCCTAAATCCTGCTTGCTCCTCTCGACTTGTTTCTTCTCGATGTTTCTCTAGTCGTGATTCTCTAGTCCCGACAATTGATAGGAGGCTGATGCCACGGTAATTATTGCATTCCCGGCTATCGCCTTTCTTCAATATGGGGACTACGATCGCTTTCTTCCACGTTGACGGTATTTCTTCCACATGCCAAATTTGAAGTAGGAGGTCGTAAAGCCGTTGCCTCCGACTTTGATCATCTCAGCGGTAACTTGATCGATGCCTGGCGCTTTCCCATTTTTCAACGATTTTATTGCTGTCTTGACTTCAACAATCGTTGGGTCGACATCGGGGAACGAGATCACTGGTTTATTGATGATCAGCGGTGTCGGCCCTGGTCCCTGTGGCGGATCGTGATTGTACAGTTAGTTAAAGAATTTCCTCCAGCGGTGCAGATGCTCGGCTGGAGAACTAACGAAAGTTCCATCCGCTTTCTTGATATCATCGTTTGTTGATTTTGTCTTCCCGCTCAACTTTCTAATTGTTTGATATAAAGTTCGTTGACGGTGTTCGTGTCTCGATGCTGCTTCCTCCATTTCAGCCGCGACATTGTTCCAATACGCCTCTCGTACCATCTTCATCCGATGTCGTACTTGTTTCTTCAATCGGCGGTATGTTTCAAAATCGGCGTGCTTGACACGTTTCCGTTGATCCACCAAGTCCATAATCCAGGCTTGTGTCCGGCGACGAATCGGCGGACATATCTGAGCGGCACACTCCATGATTGAACCCGACATTTGCTTTTCTTCCTCACCGATATCGTCCGATTGCTCAAGCACTGCAAATTTATTGCGTAACTCGATTTAGAATTTTTGACCGATGATAGGATCTCGCAAACACGCCCAGTTCCGCTTGACCAAGGGTGGAGCTTTCGTCTTTCTAGTTGTAATCGTAAGTGTAATGTGGCTCGTATGAGATAATGGTCGGATCCACAATCTGGTCCCCGCATCGCACGTACATCTTTGAGCGTCGATCGAAATCGCGAATTGATCAAAACGTAGTCCAGCATCGCCAAATCTATCCCCGACGGGTTTCGCCACGTAAGTTTGGAAAAATGTCATGTTCTGGACCCGCCTCCAGACCTTGACACTTCCAATTTTCCGGTTTCGACTTCCGGTTTCGATTTCCGGTTTCGACTTTCGGTTTCCGACTTGCGGTATAGACTTCCGGTTTTGCGCGGGAAAATTCAAAATTTGAAATTTTGAAAATTCAAAATTGGGTGTGAGGAGGGTGGAAACATATTAAGAGTTTGACCTAGTTTTTGGCCCGTGCAAAGAATCGTGGGAAAGTTAAAACCGTCGAGATAGCATTCTCCCGTTTAACTTATATGTAAACGCGAGTGTAGAAATAATAAACGCCTCATAATCAGACTAGACAGACGGGGCTAGATACATGAGACTAGATAGACAGGGCTAGACTAAACTATGTTTCAAACATATGATGAGAAAAAGCAAATCTGGTGTCAGAACGGCTCTAGCATGTGCCCTAAGAAAGATATCGCCTCCCTCTCAGTAGATGACGTCATCCGCCGCGGCAGATATTGCTAAACTAATTATCTCGATGCTGATTGGTTGATTAACGAATAAATAATTACAGTTGACCTTTTCCCTTAATTTATATGTAATGGACGAGGCTAGACAGACGAAGCTAGATACATGAGACTAGACAGACGAGTCTAAATACACGAGACTAGATAAGACTGATCTAAAATATATAAGAGATTGTTTTGCGTTTAATTTAATAAACATATTAATATTTTGATTTATCAGTAGTCGGTTAAGCGTTGTCGTATGTTTGGCAGTCATAACAACTCCCTATTATCTTATCAGCTACACGCGAGTGGAGAAATAATAAATTATGAAACGCGGTCTAATCAATTTCTTAGGATTCTTTTGCATTTAATTTAATAAACATATTAAGATTTTGATTTATCGGTAGTCGATTAGGCGCGACCGGACGTCTAGTGCTGATAACACCAGGCAAGAATAGAGGGACGAGAGTAGATAGGCTAGATTAGACAGACAAGCGGGGAAAATTCAAAATGAGTTGTAGGTGGGTAGCGGAGAATCGTGTATGCATAGGTCAATAAGGTTACGAATGAAGCGCGCTTCATTCCTAACCTCCCGTAACCTAACCTAATGCTAACCTAACCTAATGCTAACCCAACTAACCCAATGAGATAAAAGCTAACTAAAAATAGACCTCACACCCTCTTTTGCGTGGGGCACCATAGACCTCACACCCTGTCTATCGTGGGGTTACATAGACCTCACACCCTGTTTAGCGTGGGGTTACATAGACCTCACACCCTGTTTAGCGTGGGGTTACATAGACCTCACACCGTTTTTAGCGTGGGGTTACATCGACATCCGACCCTGTTTAGCGTGATGAAAAGTAGAAGAAGTAGAAGTACAAGTACATGAAAAGTGGATGCAAGTAGATGAAAAGTGAATGTAAGTAGATGAAAAGTGGATGCGAGTAGATGAAAAGTGGATGCAAGTAGATGAAAAGTGGATGCAAGTAGATGAAAAGTGCAAGCCAGAAAATTGAACTCTTTGGTTTTTATATAAATGAAAAAAAATAATACTATCTGGGTCACAGACAAGTTTAAGAAATTTCACTTACACATAGGAATTTATACGGGTAAATATCACAGGAAATATGTGGTCTGTCTAGTCTTGTCCGTTCTTGTTCGGCCTTGTTCGGTATTGTTCGATCTTGTCCGGTCTAAAACCAATAATCTCATTTGAATCAATCCGTAATATGTTTGCAATCAATTATGTATGCATACACGATTCTCCGCTACCCACCCGCAACTCATTTTGCATTTTCCCCGCTTGTCTGTCTAATCTAGTCTGTCTAGTCTCGTCCCTCTATTCTTGCGTGGTGTTATCAGCACTAGACGTACGCTCGCGTCTAATCGACTACTGATAAATCAAAATCTTAAAATGTTTATTAAATTAAACGCAAAAGAATCCTATGAAATTGATTAGACCGCTTTTCATAATTTATTATTTCTCCACTCGCGTGCAGCTGATAAAATAATAGGTTGTTATGACTGCCAAACATACGACAATGCTTAACCGACTACTGATAAATCACAATCTTAATATGTTTATTAAATTAAACGCAAAACAATATCTTATATATTTTAGATCAGTCTTATCTAGTCTCGTGTATTTAGACTCGTCTGTCTAGTCCAGGGGTCGTCAAAGTATGGCTCGCGAGCCACATGTGGCTCTTTTGGTGTGAGCTTATGGCTCTTCAGAAATAAATTGAAAAATATCACAAAAAAGTAACATAACTGTTCCTTTTCGGAAGTCTTACGACCGCCGCCGCCAAGTTCATAACTTACAGTCACAACGCGGCTCCTACATATTATCTCAGATCTCGGTTACTTCTTTTAGTTGTTGTGTCATGCAGTCAAGTCAGTGCATAGATCAAAATTGTGCCTTTTTGGACATAATTCAGAAACTCTAAATTCGTCTCAAAATGGCTTCGAGGAAACAAAAAATAATAGCCGATCGACAGAGGAAATTCGTAACTGAATGCACTGAATCGTTTGCGTTTCTACCTAATGCAGCTGGTCTTCCGACTTGTCTTATTTTCCAAGAAAAACTAGCAAACAACAAAAAGTCTAATGTCGAGAGACATTTCGAAAATAAATATGCCGCATTTGCAAAGAATTATTCCCACGGTGATGTAAGAAAGAAAGCAATTGAAAACTTTCGAAAGAACTTTAGAAAATTGTTAAAAAGACAAGTTCCTCTTTTAACTGTTGGATGCAGTCTTCAAACAATGATAACTTTGCAAGCTTTGTCGTGAGTCACGAAATAGTCAAAAACAGAAAACCAATCACTGATGGTGAGTACATAAAAATTTGTTTTATAAATGTGGCTGACAAAATTTTTGTAATTCTAACAATTAAACAGATATTATGAATAAAATCAAAAGCTTGCCAATGTCTAAAAAACACAGCTGTACAGCTTACAGCTGTAACCAGCTGTAATAGACAGGAGAAAAAAATGTATGCCAACTGTATGTCTTTAAATGTATGCCAACAACAAGTCGTGAACGTTAAATAAGCATCAGTCATATCAATAGCGCTCGATGAGTCTTGTGGTAAAGAATACTGCGCAAGTTGTCCTCTTTGCTCACTATACGTGGTCTGTTAGAAAAATATCCGACCTTATTTTTTATTTTGAAAACCTGATGGATTTGAATCAAGCGCGCTTGCACGAACCGACCTTGAACCTTCGTGCGCTTGCGTGAATTTTTTCCCGCCTGTAGATAGCGTCAGTTGCTGTCGAGCAGAGTTCGAGTGACGTAGTGTGTAGTGCTCTCGTCGGTTTTTCAATGCAAGTAAAAAATCACCAAAGAGTACTAAAGGGATGTCCTACGTCGCCTACGTGATTCTGTGCGGCGCAAGCGACTGGAGTAGTGGTCATCAGGAAATTGGCGACTCCATCACGATAATGCTCCAGCATATTCTTCGCACTTGGTTCACAATTTTTTGGCGAAAAAGTCGGATACTAAAGGTCGGATACTTTTCTAACAGACTACGTATTTCATCAGATGGTCCCAAAGAAAAACTCCCGGGTTTATTGCCACTCAAGGGCCAAACGCGAGGAGAAGATTTTACAAGGGCAGTGACCGAATGTCTGAAGAAAAATCACTTATTAAAATTATTTAAATAGGAACAGATTGAGCCCATTGTATTGTGGGTAATAAAAAAGGATTTGTCACAATTTTAAAAGAAAAACTTGATCATGACGTGTTATCTTTCCATTGTATAATTCAACAGGAAGATATTGGTAAAGTTATGGATTTGGTAGTCAAAACCACCAATAATATTATAAATTCGTAGCTTTGTGTCACATAGACAACTCATTCCCAGACAATCATTATGTGGAAAGTTTTTAAGCATAAACAATGTTATGAGCACAGTTGTAAAGGTTGTGAACAAAGTGAGGGCACACGCTCTTCAGAGAAGTTTGTTCAGAGTGTTAACTGATGAAATGGAATAGAGTTTTAAGAGAACGAAATGAACTGTCCCAATTCTCTGAACTAGAAGACCCTGTTTGGCTGCAAAATTTCACTTTTCTTTCAGACATCACTGACAAGCTAAACAGCCTTAACTTGCTGCTTCAAGGGAAGGATAAGGGTATCAGTGGGATGCTATCAGATGTTGTCCATTTTCGGAAAAGTTGGAGCTATGGGGCAACAACCTCACCCATGGTGACGTCAAACATTTTCCATGTTTGAAAGGATATCTTGAAAAGCAAGGCTCTTTAGAACTGTACAACAGAGAAGAAACTGCTGAAATAATTTCAAAATTAAAAAATCAGTACAACCAACGCTTCCAGGACATCACAAAAATTGCAATATTAGCACAGTTTCTCCTATAATCTCCTTCCATGGAGATTGATTGTGACAAATTCTATACATGTGTTCAACAGCATTTTGAGGAAGACAGTGCTGCATTGGAGATGGAACTTTTTGATTTCCGACATGACATATTTTTGAAATCTGTTTTGTAAAACGTTGATAATATTTGGCCTATTGTCCCCAAAGAAGAATACCCTAGTTTGGTTCAAGTCGCACTGTAGGTTAAAGCACTATTTAGTTCTACTTACCTTTGTGAGGTTTCTTTCTCAAATATGAAGATTATAAAAACATGTTTAAAAACCGATTGACTGATGATGAACACTACGAAAAATCTACGAAAATATGACTTTATGAAAAAAAAATCATCCGTGGCTCTTGAACCAGCTTGAAATCAATTATAATAAAAATTTGGCTCTTAAGTTTATACAGTTTGCCGACCCCTGGTCTAGTCTCATGTATATAGCCTCGTCTGTCTAGCCTCGTCCATTACATATAAATTGAGGGAAAAGGTCCACTGTAATTATTTATTCGTTAATCAACCAATCAGCATCGAGATAATTAATTTAGCAATATCTGCCGCGGCGGATGACGTCATCTACTGAGAGGGAGGCGGTCGGGCGGTATCTCTCTTAGGGCACATGCTAGAGTCGTTCTGACACCAGATTTGATTTTTCTCATCAAATGGTTGAAAAATGGTTTAGTCTAGCCCCGTCTATCTAGTCTCATGTATCTAGCCCCGTCTGTCTAGTCACATTCCAAGAAACTGACAGTGTTTCTAAGCTTACGTTTCTAGAATAAACAGATCAATTCTAAGAAACTGATTATGAGGCGTTTATTATTTCTACACTCGCGTTTACATATAAGTTAAACAGGAGAATGGTAACGGTTTTAACTTTCCCACGATTCTTTGCACGGGCCAAAAACTAGGTCAAACTCTTAATATGTTTCCACCTTCCTCACACCCAATTTTGAATTTACCTGCCCGCGTCAAATTTTGAATTTTCCCGCAAATCCGGAAGTCTATACCGGAAAACCGGAAGTGTGGAGGTCAAGGTCGAGCGGCGGTAGGCGGCTCCAGAACATGACATCTTTCCCTACTTAAGTTGATATTTGCGCGGATGCTGTAAGACGCTGTTGCTGATGTGTAGATTGTTCGACGCTGCGAATGATAGAAGGCGCAGTCCGTTGTCATTTATGTCACTGTATCCGATCTGCCCAACGTTTACTGCCAACCTGCTCGATCTGCGCCTGTATGCGCAGTAAAGTCACCCGCTAGTATGATCAGTTCAGTTTGGGGAATGGTGTCCAGTGCGCGTTGTAGTTGATTGTAGAAAGCATCCTTTATCACATCGGCTCTCGTTTCAGTCGGGGCGTAAATATATATGACGTGAGTTGATTGTGATGGTTGCCACCCGCTCTGATATTGGTTGAAAGGCGATGATGCTGCTGGCTGCTACATGATCAATCATGAAGCCAACGCCTGCTACCCGCTTGTCACCGCCGGAGTAGTATAATGTCATCGCATCATCGATATTCGGTGGATAGACGACCATTTTCCCAGATTCCGTAATGCGTAGTTCCGATGGTGCCGTAATCGATATTCCGTATTTCGTTTGCTTCATGGCAATAGTTTCCCGATGACCAGTACGAACATTCCATGTAGCGAGCCGAATTTTCGATTTCGGCGTAATAAATTTGAGTCTTTGGCCAGTAGCCCATTTCTCACCAGCGTCCCTGGTCCCCGGCGCTGGCGCATCGGCTCCCCGGATGCGGTAGCATTTAATCGTAAATAATTCGGTTGTAAATCCATGGGGTTTCTTACCTGATTGCCTCGGTTCCCCAATTGTTAGGTTTCACGATTCTGGTCAATTTGGCAGATCGACCACGCTCCTCCTTTTGGTTTGAGTTTTCGTTCGAGTTTGCTGTTAAAAATAAAAATGTTGCTGTCAACATTAAAAAACAAACCGTGTACATGTTAACCCCTTGACATACAATGACGTTTCTAAGACGTCATGCAAATGTCATAAGAGCACATGCATATGGAAAGGTCGTATGTCAAGGGGTTAATTATATAATTAATTAATAGGTGTTTTTTAAATTTCACATCAATTGCAAAATTTTTTTGGTCATATTGTATTTATTTTGTCGATCGAGTTGTTGGATCTGACCTGAGTTCAGGGGCGGATCCAGGATTTCATTTTGGGGGGGCTTGACCCCGCTGAGGGTAGGTAAAGTAAAGACTAGCTAAGAAAACACTAAAAAACCCTCATTTTCCCTCACACAAGTCTCCTCGGATAACTTTTCGAAAATTCCTTAATGACTTCGTTAGGTTGTAGATTAGCAGAGGAAGATCTCAGATGCTTTTGTGGGGGGGGGGGGGGGTGCTTGAGCCCCTTAGCCCCCCCCCCCCCCCCTGGATCCGCCACTGCCTGAGTTGTTGTGTTCTTTTTCTCAACTGAACTTAAATAGTAACGTTTTTGTCTGTTTTAGTAATTGGTATTTCATTAAACTATAATGCTGAGGATGTACTAGTGTGTGGAATTGGCCGAGGTAATATTCGGAACGCTAAGGTATGTTGATTATTTTTCTAAGATTCCGGTGTATTTTATTCGTTTCTTTTTAATTTCATAAAAAATCTTGCAATCATTGATGTAAATCAAATAAATTATATAATTGTTATATATTTATATAGAATACGGGTGCTCCTCACTTAACGACCTATCTGCTTACCGCGTTGAATGCGTTGAACACTGCTCTCGTGTCCATCAAATCAAATCAAAATATTTATTTATCCATATGATGTACATTAATATACATATTGAGATGTCAAGAAAAGAATGAAGGGGTGTGTTCTTACACGACAATTATATACATAATATACATACATATACATTATAGCCATGCTGACGACACGGGATTCGTGTTCACTTATAAATATAAACATAAAACTCGTTGAAGACGAAAACGCTCACCGAGGCGATAATTGGCTATTCAAACTAAGCCTTCTCCCTCTCGCGGCAATTTTAAAACCAAGGTTTTTACCTAAGTGTGACGTCATCAGAGTATGCAACCAAACATTCAGTTTGGCGTGATGTATAAATTTGAATCTTCACGCTATTTTAAGCCTGCTCCCTCTCGCGGTATTTTTTGAACTAAGGTTTGCGCCTACATATGACGTCACTAGAATATTAATTTGAAACGCAATTACGGAATCCGCACTTCTTCTTTCGAATAGGCCTACTTTGAACCACGCTTGTTCAACTGTTGGGCTTTGACCTTTGCCCAGTATTGCCGCATCTTCTGCCGGTGTAACTCCTTTCTCTCTTCTGTCCAGGGGGTATCTTTCTTTCGAGGTTTTTCCTGAAATCCACGGACTTCCTTCAGGGTGCGTCTCACAGACTGTCTGTTTTTGAGATCTGTTATTCCCAGTTCTTTAATATCCTTATCGGTCTCTGTCAACCAAGTGGTATGAAGCTTGTTGTTTTGCCAGAGGGTGAACAGACGGTTGGTTAGTCAGTTTGGAGGCAACCTTGCAACGTGGCCATAGAAAGCTACCCTTCTTTTCCTTGCACAGTCAGAGAACATCTCAATATATTCGTAGAGCTCAGAGTTATGCCACCTTCGGAATCTTCCTTTACCGGGCCTAGGATCTTCCTGAGGATTCTCTTCTCTCTGATTTCCAATTTCTCTACTAGAGCCCTTCGGTTCAAGGAAAGACACTCCATGGCATACAGGGCTTCTGGTCGTGTGACTGATGTGTAGAGCTTAAGTTTCAGGTTGAGTGACAGGCATTTCTTTTTGTAAGTGTTCTAAGTCAGCCGATAGGCTAGTTCCAACTTGTTGACTCTCTTGGATAATGATTTGGCATAAGTTAGGATAAGTCTCTTTCTGATAAGTTGGGTTCAATCCATCCGCCGAGATACTTAAATTTCTCAGTACTCTTGATGTTTCCCTGTTCTAGTAACATCTCTCTGTTTGCTTCTCTGATGTTGGTGAAGAATTCTGTTTCTCCAGCGACACTTTAAGACCCACTTTGGCAACCTGTTTTCTGAGGCAGTTTACCTGCATTGTTGCCATCTCAAGAGATTGAGCAAACAGTGCCATGTCATCTGCAAAGGCCAGGCAATCTACAACCAGTCCATCGTTCTTACATCCCAGGTAGATACCACTCTGAGCACCCAAATTGTTCAGTTCCTTGCGCCATTCTCTCATAACCTTTTCAAGGACACAGTTGAAGAGAAGTGTGGAAAGTCCATCTCCTTGTCTCACTCCAGTTTTTATTTCGAAGCTTTCTGAAATCTCGCCTCTAAATTTAACCTTTGAATAGGTGTTGGTCAAAGTTTATAGGATGAGTCTGCGGGTTTTGTTGTCTAGTGCTAGTTCCTGGAGTACTTTGTTAAGCGTTTCTCTATCAATGGAATCGTAGGCCTTCCTAAAATCAACAAAGGTGACGACCACCTTGCGGTATCTCATCTTGGAGTATGCAAGTACAGTTTTAAGATTGAGGATCTGTTCAACACAGGATCGGGTCTTCCTGAAGCCCCCCTGGTATTCTCCCAGTTGACTATCCAACTGATTTTCTGCCCTTGTTAGTAATGCCTTCGAGAGAATGTTGTATGTTACCGGGACGAGAGAAATTCCACGGTAGTTGTTTAGATCAGAAAAATCTCCCTTTTTGTGAAGCGGATGAATCAGAGCAGATTTCCAATCGGGTGGTAATTTCTCTGTTTCCCAGATGTCCTGGATGATCTAAGTTAGCTTGCGCACGGCATTGTTTCCAGCACCTTTCCACAGTTCAGCAACGATAGAATCCTCTCCAGCTGCCTTATTATTCTTAAGAAGTTGAATGATCTGACCAACTTCTTCCAATGAAGGGGAAAGCGAGTCCGGTTGGGTGTGGTTTGTTTATAGTCGAAGTCTTCGCTGGGTGGGTCACAGTTGAGTAGATTTTTAAAGTACTGAGCCCAAAGGTGGCAGTTGTCCTTGTCGTTATAAGCCAGTTTGTCTTGTGAGTCTCTGAAGTGGAGGCTTGGCGGAGCGTATTTTCTGAGTGCCTGCTTAAAGGTTCCAAAGAAATCTCTGGAATTCTGTTTAGCAAAGCTCTCTTCGATTTGGGTTAGTTGGTTTTTTGTGAAGGTTCGTTTGGTTCCTCGAATTATCTTGGCTGTAACCTTTCTTTGTTCCAAAAATATATGCCAATTATATTAGTACGTGAATAAAAAGTAGTCTTGTATGTATTATTTGTTATTCCATAATTTTTTTGGGAATATAGTTTTTTGTAGGTATTTTTAGATATCTGGCGAGCACACATAGACCAATTGCCGAACTGTTCATTTTTTTGTGGTTCCGTAAGCCGCTTTCACACTACACTGTTTTTTTTGCGGGTTGATTTTTGCAGATCCACACGAATGTTTAACATTTGAATGCGCATTGAACGTGTTAACGACCGCTCGGACTTACGACCCGCTCTTTGGTCAAATTTTGTAACTGTAACTATCACTTCTAACTAATCACGTGATGTATCTAAGCAACTTTTTAACACCCTCTCCTCCCCGGTGATACGTGGTGAGGTTTTAGGTTAAGTCCCCTTTACCCAAAATCACGTGATTTTTTTTTCGTCGCGCCACTTTTCGGTTTAAAATTTGCGCGTTCAATGAAAAAATAAATACACCTGATATCTCACTACACCCCCTCCCCATATGATATTTCGTGATTCTTCACAAACGGAGGAGGCTTGTGAAACCCAACATTTCGAGCCTCACGTGATTAATGGACGATCCCTAAACCGACCGTATTTAGGAATAAAACAAAACGTAAAATCATTTACGGCAAGTCCTGGATGGTTTTAACAGGTTCTGCGGATATTTAACCTCTATAATTCGAGTGTCAGTGCCGATGGGGCAAGCACGGATATCGAGGCAGCGTATAATATTCTTTACCAATTCGATGAAAAGCTCGAGAAAGGCAGATATTTCCTAAATCTTAAATGTGAATGAAACCAGACTTAAAAATGCTTGAAAGTCCTACTACATACACAAAAATGGTAAAGTAAATAAAGTAATGCCCCGTTTGTGGGCTTTTAAAGACAGAATCACGTTATTGTTGAAATAAAATATAACTGGCTTTTGGTTAGGTTAGTTAGGTTACGTTGGGTTAGTAATATTTAATTTATATTTACAATATTTACTCGCCCGAGTGGTTCTGGGAACGCGGGGATAGTTTTAATCGACAGCGGAAGTGGAACGGGCTTCGTCTGTGTGGAAACTAGGGAACTGTTAATTCTCAGTGGCTACTTTACCCCAAACGACCAAATAAAGGATCTAGAAAACTCGCTCGATGAAATCAGCGATATGGTAAGAAGGTATCAGAAACCTAAAATAATAGCAGGAGATTTTAACGCAAAATCGCCATCATGGGGAAGTGCGACTATGGACAAAAGAGGCGACTTAGTCTCTGACTGGATCTCGCAGCTAGACCTGCAAATAGAAAACGTTGGAAACACCCCTACCTTCGTAAGAAGAGAATCGCGATCCAGCCTGGACCTGACCCTCACCGAAAAGCTCGGGGGAAAGGTGCACTACTGGAAGGTACTCGACAGAGAGATCTTAAGCGAGCACAGCTATATATCCTACAGCATCCAAACTAAACAAAGACACGAGACGCCTAACTGCGACGAGAGCCACCCAGGGATGGACAATCAGAAACGTCAATTAAGGAAAACTGATCGACTATAAGAAAACTATAAGAAAAGCGACTATAGACAGAGATTGTCTGAACACAGCAAAGTTCGGCAGAGGAAATGGTGGCTGCAATTTCCAGAGCATGCAACAAGGTACTGGCAAACAGGAAAAATAACAGAAATAAGTGGTGGTACGAAGATATCGCCCAATTGAGGAGAGAATGCATGGGCATGAGAAGAAAGCTCCAGAGGAATCTTAAGAAAAATACCGTCCACAGGGGAGTGGTTATAAACCTTAGGGCGGCATACAAGGAATCAAAAAAACATTAAAAAGAGAAATAAACTCCTCAAAAAGGAAACACTGGGAAAAAAGGAAAAAGTGCAACCATCTGGCATAGTTTTTGCATAGCAAAAACTATGGCAGATGGTGGACGAGAATCCATGGGGGACGCCTACGCTATTGCCACTAGAGGCTTAAAGAGCCGATATCCTCCACCAAGACTGTCCTTTAAAAAAATCGAAGTAGATCCAATATTGGAGCAGCCAACGGTCAATAATATACCGGAGTTTACGCTGGACGATCTAGAAACCGCTACAGGCCGAATAAAAAACGGGAGGGCGCCAGGGCCCGATGGGACTCCGCCAGAAGTCATGAAAATCGTAGCAAGCAAGGCACCTGAGTATGTATTAGAGGTCATGAACGGATGCCTCGAAAGGGGAATTTTCCCCGAACAGTGGAAGGTGGCAAAACTAGTGCCACTCAGCGTACACAAAAATCTGACGAATGAAGCTGCTGGATTCAGACCACTTTGTCTTCTGGACGTAGGAGGTAAGCTCCTTGAACAATTACTAGTAGAAAGAATCAGACAGGAAATTAATTTTTCTTTTTAAAGAAACAGTTGGCGCCATTCAACCATTGGCGCCATAAGAAAGGTGGTGGAGGTAGCGGAAGCTGCCAAAGCCGGAACCCGGAGGGCAAGGAAGATCTGTCTTCTAATAAAGCTCGACGTGATAAATGCGTTCAACTCCGCAGGGTTACGGAGCATAAAGGACGAGGCGACAGAGTCAGGGCTACCACCCTTCCTTCTCCGTGTAATCCGAAGCTACCTCAGAAATAGGAAAATTGTTATAGAGGCAAACAGGGCCGTGCCTGGGTATATGGCCGCCTGCGTGCTAGTATGCATGGCCGCCCTTTGTGATAACATAAAAATCAAAGAAAAAAATCAAATTTTCATTCTTATTGTTTATTATTATACATACATATCTATTGTACATGTACATATTACCATTGAATATAAAACATTAAAATGTTTTGGCAAATCTATAAATCTATGATATTACAATCAAAAATTTACTCTACGCGATTTTTTAGAGGCAAATTCTTCAATCGCCCCTTCAATATTTAAGGAATCAGCAATTTCACTTTCAATTGCAATAATTGATATATTACTGAGACGTTCTTGAGTCATTGAAGTTCTCAGGTGGTTTTTGATTATTTTTAGTTTTGAAAAACTTCGCTCTCCAGATGCAACAGATACTGGAACTGTCAGTATTATTATTATTATTACCTTTATTGGCATATTTACAACAATTACTATAAGACTAACAATACAACATATCATAACAAAAAAACAAAAACACATGGAAACAATACAAAAAAAGAACAAAAAACAGAACATAACAAATAACCCGACCCAAAAATACCCCAAATACTCAAACTTAAAAAAAAAAACTACACTTTAAAGAAACAAAAAAAAAACAATAATTCTTCGCCCGCACTAACTTTTCTCTCTCCCTAAACTCTTTCCACAATCACTCCCTTCCGCTCTAAAATTTCCCGCATTATGGGCCACC
Source organism: Phosphuga atrata (assembly GCA_944588485.1). Classification (NCBI taxonomy): domain Eukaryota; kingdom Metazoa; phylum Arthropoda; class Insecta; order Coleoptera; family Silphidae; genus Phosphuga; species Phosphuga atrata. The sequence continues at coordinate 4,920,905 of OX155905.1, forward strand.
CGCTACCTGACTCGTCCATGCACGCTTCCCAGTCTTTACATTTATTTTTCTTTCCTTCTTCCCATGTTAGCCCTTTGCATTCTTCCATCCAATGTGCCCACCTGTCAGTACCCTCTCCGCATATGGTACACAAATTCTCCCTTTCATTCAACCAGTACCTTCTTCCCTTTTCTTCGTTGCCGCACCGAAACCTGGCTATCCTATTTTGGCTACCGCTGGACCCTCTGCTTAGGTACAAAGGGAGTCTGCCGTACACTTGTACCTTGTTGTACTCCCGATTGTACCTGCTTTCGTCTATACGGCTTTGTCGTATCTGCAGCTCTATCTCCCTACTCCTTTCACCCAACAATTTTTCACACTGTACGCCTTCCCTTTTCATCCTTTCTACCTCCTCTTTCGACAACCCTACTCGTTCATACATTTTTTTCCATTCATTTCCCCATTTTGTTAGTCTAATCCCTCCGACACCTTCCTTCCTTAAACTATTGAACACCTCTTTCACTATCCTTTCATTCCCTAACCTATACACTTTCCTTTCGTATCTTGCCACTCTCACTGATGCTTCTACTGCAACTTTATACGCATTCGCTTCTTGTAGCACCAGGTACCCTGGCGTACTCCTGTCTAATTTCAACGCCCTTTTTATAAACTGGAGTTCGAAAACTCGCTTACTCCGAACACACGCTTTCCACACTATCATTTTTGCCACGAAACTATCTTCAAATTTATCTTTCCAAGCATTCCAAAACCTATTAGCAGCTACCCATGCTTTCTTACATACGAACTTAATGTGCTCATTATTGGACCCATTACTACCAAACATAAATCCCAAGTATTTGAACCTGCTAACCTGCTCTATAACCTCTTCCCCCCACATCAAGCTTTCCTCTTTCTTACCAACTTTCTTTCTAAACACCATCCACTTAGTCTTCTCTACATTCACACTTAACATTCTTTTCTAATCCTTCCATTTATCATCCTTTAACATTTTTAATCCTTCCATTCATCTCTTTCATTTCCCCTTTTGTTCTTGCTAAAGCAACTAGATCATTTTTCCGATACCTCGAGTGGATAGCCATCTGTGGCTGTTTCGAGATTTATCTCTCATCAGCACAGCTTTGCTTCCATGAACAATAATAAACCACTCATATGAAAACCCATGTGGTGATTAGGGTTAGATGTTTTCAATTTTGACACTTTGTGAGAGAGACATGAACTTAGCAGGTTATTGCATACCATGTGTACGGGACCTAACCGACACAGAGAACAAGGAAGTCAGCCCGGATTCCCGGGAAGACGACCTTGACCTCACACTCGTAGACATGAGCAGTCTAGCCATGTCTACAGAGGCAGAGGTAGATGTTCTTGCAGGGACAGAGGAGGACTTGCCTGTCACAAAACTGTCACAAAACAAGAATGACCAGCAGGCGCACCAAAATAGCCCAAGTGAACATCCATCATGCCAAAGCAGCTTCAGCTGTGATGGCTAGGATGTTCACCAAGCAGCACCTAGGGCTAGCGCTGCTTCAAGAACCCTGGACCTACGGAGGTAAGATCAGAGGCCTTAGCAACAGGGAATGTAAGTTGGTATGGGACAGCCGTGAGGTCTCCCCTAGAACCTGCATTATGGTAAGAAATGGCATAAATTACTTATGTCTTTCAGAATTTTTAACGCGGGATTTAGTACCGATTCAGGCCCTCATCAAGATCGAGGGTCTCCACCGCGAAGTAGTGATCGCATCAGCATACTTCCCTGGCGATGGTAACAGCATACCACCCATTGAAGTACAAAAGCTGGTGGAACACTGTATTAGGAGAAGGCTGCCACTCATCCTGGGATGTGACGCGAACGCACACAATGAGATGTGGGGCAGCACGGACACTAATAAGAGGGGTGAGTACCTTTTAGAATACCTCATTAAAGAGAACTTAATTGTGTACAACGTTGGGAACACACCAACATTTGTCACTAAAGTCAGAAATGAGGTACTGGATATTACGGTAGGTAGCGCTAACGTAAGTAAACTATTTAAAAAGTGGAGGGTTTCAAGTGAGCCCTCAATGTCAGATCATAGGATCATAGAGTTTGAGCTGGAAGGAGCGAGTGAGGAAAGTAACCCCATTCGAAACCCCAGACAAACTGTGTGGCCTATGTTTAGTTCCCAACTAAAAGAAAACCTAGAGCAGGTGACAGTGCGGCGTAGTATCAAACACTACACCGTGCTGGAGCAGGCTTTAGGAGAAATAAATGTAGCAATCACCACGGCATTTGAATCCAGCTGCCCGGTAAAAACCGTGAAGGAGCATAAGGACGAAAAATGGTGGAACAAAAATTTGTCTACATTAAGAGCAAAAGTACGTAGGCTTTTCAACAAAGCCAAGCAATACGGAAATTGGCTAGAATACTCTGAGGTGCTTACCACCTACAACAAAGAGATCAGAAGGGCAAAAAGGGAAAACTTTAGGACCTTCTGTGAAAACAAAAAATCCACGCCGGTGGCAGCTAGACTGCACAAAGCACTAGCGAAGGATAGAGTGGAAATGACAACCACTCTCAAGAAACCGGATGGGACCTTTACGGAGGATGAAGAGCAAAGAGCTCTCCTCCTACTAGAAACCCATTTTCCGGGATGTAGAGGATACAGGGAGACCGAGGGCTTGATGCAACCACGGAAACCAAGTCGGGCCGACTGGAAGAGGGCAGCGTCAATCTGTACGGAAAACCGAATCAGATGGGCTATCGGCACTTTCCAGCCTTTTAAGGCCCCAGGTGTGGACGGACTAGTTCCTGCCTTCCTACAAATGGGAGAGAGAGAACTAATGCCGTATCTTCTAAATATCTTTAGAAGTAGCTTAGCGCTCGGATATATACCGGAGCTATGGAGAAGGGCTAAGGTGGTATTTATACCGAAGGTGGGGAAGAAAGACACCACTCAACCGAAATCATTTAGACCCATTAGTCTAACATCTTTTATGTTAAAGACAATGGAGAAGGTGATTGATAATTACCTTAGGACTATAGTGCTGGTAGGTTCACCACACATAGCAGTCAGCATGCTTACAGAGCAGGGAAATCCACAGAAACCGCCCTGTATCAGCTGACAAACGAAATAGAAGCAGCACTAGAGATAAAGGAAGTAGCGATATGTGCCTTCTTGGATATAGAGGGAGCTTTTGACAACACCTCACACGAGGCTGTCATGGCGGCCCTCGAAAGAAGGAATATCGACAGCACTATCTCAAAGTGGATGGGAGAAATGCTGAGAACTAGAACGGCGGAGACACAAGTGGGAAAAGACACCATTAAGATCTCCACAACTCGAGGGTGCCCACAGGGAGGTGTACTATCACCGCTAATGTGGAGCCTGGTAGTTGATGAACTACTGGTTAGGCTAAACGACCTAGACATCAAATGTCAAGGTTACGCCGATGACATAGTCATAATGGCCAGAGGAAAATTTGAGGGAACGCTCTGTGAAATTGTTCAGAGAGGCCTCAAAGTAACTAGTAGATGGTGTCAAACAGTGGGATTGAGACTCAACTCGAGCAAAACCACGGTGATACCATTTACTAGAAGGAGAAAACTAAACTGCCTACATCCCATACTCATAGATCGGAAGGCAGTAGAATACCAACAGGAGATAAGGTATCTGGGTATCACACTAGATAGCAAACTCCTATGGAATAGACACGCTGAGGCAGTGGTAGGTAAAGCCAAACGCGCCCTAATGGTGTGCAGAAATCTGGCAGAAAAAACGTGGGGTTGTAACCCCACTATCCTGCGATGGATGTACACCATGATAGTGAGACCTGCAATCACTTATGGGGCGGTTGCGTGGGGAAGTAGAATCAAGCTGGCGTCTATGAGGAAACAGCTTGAGAAGATTCAAACTGGCGTGTGTCTGCATCACGGGGGCGATGGGGTCGTGTCCGACAGCAGCATTGGAGCTGTTGCTGGATCTGACTCCGCTGCACCTTGTGGTGGAGAGTGCCGCCAGATCGGCGATCGTAAGGTTCAGCAAGGAAGTAATGGGCAGAGGCAAAATAATCGGGAGCAGAGACCGAAACAGCCTCGCTGCCAAGATCCCCTGGCTGGAAGTACCAAAAGACGAAATGGTATGCAAATACCACTTCGAGAAAAACTACACAGCAATGTGTAGTAGTAAAGCCGATTGGAGCGACGAATCCTCAGCATACCACATAGAGCAAAATGCCATCAAGTGTTATACAGATGGTTCGAAGACAAAGGAAGGCACTGGTGCAGGAGTGTTTGGACCTCGTACCAGATACTCCGAATCCATGGGAACATCCCCAAGTATCTTCCAAGCAGAGGTACACGCAATCGAAAGATGTGCACAGTTTAAGCTCGACAGGAAGTACCGCAAAAAACGAATTGCTATCCTGTCAGATTGCCAAGCAGCCATCAAGGCCATTAGCTCATACACCATCAGATCCAAACTGGTATGGGACTGTGTGGGGAAGCTGAACAAGCTTGGCAGGGATAATAAAGTAACGCTATACTGGGTACCAGGACACACTGGTATAGACGGAAACGAAGAAGCCGATCACCTAGCAAACAAGGGATCCAGTATCCCCTTTATAGGTCCGGAACCCTTTTGCGGTATGAGCGTGAACACCATCCGCAAAAGTTTAGATGAAGAAATAAGAGGAAAATGGATGAAAACCTGGGAAGAACTTCCAGGGCTAAGGCAATCCAAAGTGATGCTGGGATCTTTTAACCAGAAGAGAACTAAAGCTTGCCTGAAACTAAGCAGGAACAAGCTCAGAATTCTGACAGGAGCCCTGACGGGACACTGCAGACTTAAGAAACATCTCAAGGCCCTAGGCCTAGAGGAGGATGATGGATGCAGATTCTGTGGCTCAGCAGAGGAAACCCCCATACATCTGTTCAAATACTGCGGAGCATTACTCTGCAAGAGACAGATGTACCTTGGGGCTCACCGCTTGAACACAGAGGAGCTGCAGGTCTTGAATCCCACCCAGATCCTAAAATTCCTAAAGGATTCAGGAATAGAGGAGGCGCTCTAAATGGGTAAGTACACCAACACTTGGAGGAGGAGGGTGGGGTACAATAGATCTATAAAGGTCGCAGTACAAGTCGTCACCACCATATCTACAATCTAGCAGGTTATTGATATAAATGATAAATTTTGAATTGGTAAAACAATACAACATTATAGATAAACTTAATAAAGATGGAACAAAGCTTGAATATATAAATCTACTCAACCTTTCTGGAGCTCTATTATACTAACGAGTATTATAGAGCTCCGGAAAGGTTGAGTCTATTTATATATTCAAGCTTTGTTCCGTGTTTATTAAGTTTATCTAATTTCTTCTATGTTGATATCTTTTTGAAACACATTTGAAAAAAATAGTGCAATATTTTCAATCTTACCAAAAACTTGTCCAAAAACAAATCTTGTCTAAATTGTTTTTCAAAAACTTCAATTTTGAGAATCATTTTGTTAGGGTTGAATTGAGCAGTGTCAGGGTCAGGATGTGGATGTGTGTGAAAATATTTTTCAATGCTTGGAAAATGCATAAATTTTTTTTGTTTTAAATTCGCATTCATCAGTATTATAAGTTTCTGAAAAGCTCTTATGGAGCTTATCATGTCGAATACATTTCTGCCTCTACCCTGTAGTTCAAGATTCAAATCGTTTAGTTTTGAAACTAGTCTGTCAAAAATGACATAACAAATAACCACTCTTTGTTTGTTAACTGTGGGTAACTTTGACCTCTTTCAGAGAAGAAACTTTTTACGGCTTCTACTAATTCTAGAAACCGCATGAGAAATCGACTTCATATCATTATCCTCATTTTCTTATCTAAATAAGCGTCTCAGATGGGCACTGCCACGAATAGAATTGATTATTTTAAAGACAGTTTCCATAACATTGTGTGTATTGAGTGTGTTAAAAGCGTATTTTATTTTTTACTTTATATCTATCGATATGTATTTTTAAGTAAGTACATAGAAGCGAGAGAAAACTAAGGATCGACTGAAAATCACGCCGCGATCGACCGGTAGATCGCGATCGACTGGTTAGACAGCCCTGGTATATAGTATCTTGAGAATTTTGTACAATATAAATATTTAAAAATTTTAGATATGAACTTCTTCATTAAAAAATCCTGTGTCAAGGCTATCGACCGTTAAAATACCAAAACATTAATTCCAAAATTAAAATCAAAGCATCTATGCAGAACTGACAGAATGTTTCATATATCTCTTACAATTTTCAAGCAGTAGCTCTTTGAATTTATTTCTATCAGTACCTCTTTAACTTTGTTGGGCTGCTGCCACTGATTGATAAAATATTTTGCAAAACTGGCACAGTGATTTCATCGTCTGATCCTTTCTCTTCAAATGTGTACAATTTGATTGTTCCACCTAGTGGGGAACCTAGTAAGACGATTTTTTTAGTGAATCGAGATACATCAATCAGGAATTCTAACCAAAAATCGATCACGACAATTTAAAAATATTCAAAAATTGTAAAAAAATGTATTAAGGCTTGAAGAATTTCAACGTGCAATTCAAGAACATGAGTGTCCGTAGGAAATACTCCCTGGCAACATTTGAGCGCTCCACATTCGCCGAGGGCGCCGTGGGAAATAATCTTTCTTTCAAAGGTTTTGCTTCATTGCTTTAAAAATTGAGACTTTAACCATATGTAGGACGTATGTGGCTACAAAAAGTAATTATTGGGGATCTTGCAAAATCGTTCGGTTTAGTCACAAAAGTGAAAAATGTAAAAAGCGATTTTTTTTCAATTACCCCTTCTTCGAATTTAGTTCACGCTTCAAGTTTCCGCAAAGACTTTGCTTTTATGTCACCATCGGGTGGCAGTTTTTTAAACTAAAATGACGCATGCGCATTAAACCGTATATCAGTAGTAGTAAAAATGTTTTGTTTTGTTGTGTTTTTTGTAGTCAGAGTGTGACCTAAAAGCAAAGTCAACCAATTGAACTTGATTTGTGAGTAGATACTCAATTTTCACATGTTTATAAGGCATGCTTACACATAGAGTAATTCACTTGTGTTATCGAAACGGCTAGCGGCCGAAATTTATGAAAATTATTGACGTTCGTCTGATTTATCAATGTCTGTTCCCGATCAGAATTGGACACAAAAAAAAACATTTTCCGCGGTCATAGTTGGTGTCAAATGACTGACGGTTAGGATGACGTTTGTGTTTGCGTCCTGCCAGTAGCGCCGGTTTGTTTTCTTGGTGAATTATCAGTGCAGAAAATGCTGAAATAAATAGAAAATTCGAATCATCTTGCGCCGTCGCTTAGAGGTGAATGTGCGGAAATGTGTTACCACCGATTGGTGTTCTTCGTTGCAGTGTAAATGTCGTGGTAAGAAAATTCCTATTTGACGTACCCGAAATTTGAGGAATTTTGAAAATTCCCCATCACCGAACCGCAGTCGGCGAAGAAGCGAAATTTACATCCCTTGCAGAAAAGAGTTGAAATTTGAGAATTGCGGCGGTAAAAGTTGCTAAAGTTGAAAGACGGATGAAATATGACGCGCGAACAATGGACGACGACGATTCGCAACGAAACCAGTGCACCAGTGCGCAAGGTGTAAACTTGGTTTCAGAATGTCGGCAATTTTCAGCGGAAAGACAGTTAAACAATTTCTGAAAAATTAGCATGCACCTCTCAGCTAGGACACAAAATGCGAATCGTTTTTTTGCAATAACTTTGCCAGTTGCGAACTTTTTGCAACTTTTAATAGCCTATAGCACGACTATAGCCTATATCCGGTCAGTATGGAAAGATGATATGTTTTAGGCCACTCCACCTTCACTACCCTATTATATAATATATTCACCCTACACCACCAAGAAGATGAAGTTGGAGCCGTAGACAGTCAAATAATTTCTGTAAAATATGCAATCAACAATCCCCAACAAGGCTAAAGTTTGCAGGAGATCTATGATCACAGAAACACCTACAAGCAACAGTGAAGCCGGTCCAGCAGAACATCATCCAGGCTGTCAGCTATAGAATTGATGGTTCACGGAATTGATGTAGATAGCTTTGTTAGTAAATTTTACGAGAATCCGCACAACCCTTCACATGGAATCTTATGATTGCTGAAGTTGTATATATGAAATCTACGCTCACACACGATTCCATACTTGTACAGGTTCAATGACTCATCAAATCGAGATCAAACTCTTAAATCCATCCACTTTTAGTCCACTCCATCCATTTTACATCCACTTTTCATCCACTTTCCATCCACTTTCCATCCACTTTCCATCCACATTCGATCCACTTTCGATCCACTTTCCATCCACATTCCATCCACTTTCCATCCACTTTCTATCCACTTACCATCAGCTTTTAAACAGCTTTAAACATATTTTAATCAGCTTTAAACAGCTTGTAATCAGCTTTTAAACAGCTTCAGCCTCATCGGGTTAGGTTAGTTGGGTAAACGTTATAGTAGGTTACCATTAGATTAGTTGGGTTAAGTTACGAGAGGTTAAGACTGAAGCGCTTCATTCGTAACCTCCCGTAACTTAGCCCTACTAATCTAATGCTAACCTACCCTAATGCTTACCCAGCTTACCTAACCCTATGGGATTAAATCTGATTAAAAGCTGATTAAAGTGGATGGATAGTGGATGGAGTGGACGGAAAGTGAATGGATTTAAGAGTTTCACCTCGTTTTCATGAGTCATTGAACCTGTACAAGTATGAAATCGTGCGTGGGCGTAGATTTCATATACAACTTCAAGATCTGGTGGGGATGGGACCTGGTGATGGGGGTAGGGGTGAGTATCGGGTGTCTGAGTAGTGGAGGTGGAGTGGCCTAGAACATATCATCTTTCCCTACTCTGTTCTCGATCTGCCATTGAAGGGCAGGAAGTTGTGTCATTTGTACGTTAAATGTAGATTCACTCGCATTCTATCTATTCAAGATCTTGAATGGGGGGTGCATAGTTTAATGCATCCTTTAGTGTTATAATAATGATTATCCTTATGTTTAGGTATTAATTGCTTATTTGCATGAATATAACAAATAGTTTCAAGCGCTGTATTTGCAAGACCTGATCTTAAAATCCGATCTGCGACATGCACGTCACCCGAGAACATTGAGATTCTCACAGTGGAGGTAAAGTCCCTCACAATCACGTCAATATACAAACCGCCTAATACCTTCGAATATCAAGAGGCTGCTAACTTCCGGTCGCAAGACGGGAGGATCGTGCTGGGCGATTTCAACTGCCAAAGCACAACATGGAGATATAGTCAGACCGATGAAATTCGAGCTAAACTGGAGAACTGGCCAGAGCACACGATTTTGCACCTGATACACGGCCCCAAGCTGCCTCCGTCTTTCAATAGCGGTCGCTGGAGAAGAGGCTATAAATGTAGATCTTGAATGCGGATTCGTCGACGACATCGTACCTGTTTCCATTCATCGGCCATGGAGACCTCGTAGATTCTGCGATATCGGCGAATCGGCAAATCGGCACATCGTTCGCAAGATACCGTTCGAACTCCATCGAACGGTGTAGAAGAAAATCAATAGAGCAAAATTCCACCTGCTTCCGGTTCGGCAGCCGCAAACGTCCGGTTTTGCCAGAACATCTATCGAATGTTCATTTTTGCAAAAAATCGCGCGACCTCTTCGAAGTCCCAGAGATGAAGAACCTACGAAACCGGATCCGCAAACGGGAAGGCGTTCCGTTCAGCGGTCGGCTCGCAATAGAACGTCAAAGAAGCTCGTTTTGCGATTTTTTTTTCAAATCCAAATTTTCAGGGAAGACTCGGAAATTCGAGATGACTGTTTTATGCGGCAAAAATCGGCGCTCCCGATAGCACCACTTGCGTCGCGATCGGTCCAAATACGGCTGCTCGACGGCTGAGAATCAAAAATTTCGTTTTCGCGTCGCACTCCCGCCGCCTTCGGCGGCACCACAATATCTCAAAGATTCGTCAATAGACCTTTTTACGGTTAGTTTGGCGCATGCGCGTCCGCCATGTTCGAAAGGCGGGAATATGAAAGTTTCGGTCTCATATATACGTCAAATATACGTCAAAAAGTTCGGACAATTTTGACGTATAACATGGTGGAAATTGACGCATGCGCACAAAAAAAATTCAACTATGAAAAGGTCTATTGTCTGGAGTTTTCTAAACACTTGCAAAATTTCTTTCGAAAATCACTCAAAACGTCCGTTTTTATTCTCCAAACCCGATTTGACGTGTTTTCCCCGCCCCCTCCTAGAAAGGCATACGATACTATTGTAGTGTATGTAAATAAAACTATAAAGGCCGATTCTCATATACGCGACACTCAGCTACGCGGCATCACGCGACATCGCCTGTCAAATTATGATTACACTGTTTTAAATGGGCATATTCTCACTATGGCTACGCGACGTGCCCATTTAAAACAATGTAATCATTATTTGACAGGCGATGTCGCACGACGTCGCGTATCTGAGTGTCGCGTATATGGGAATCGGCCATTATAGTTTTATTTACATATACTAGCGGTCGGCTCGCAATAGAACGTCAAAGAAGCTCGTTTTGCGATTTTTTTTTCAAATCCAAATTTTCAGGGAAGACTCGGAAATTCGAGATGACTGTTTTATGCGGCAAAAATCGGCGCTCCCGATAGCACCACTTGCGTCGCGATCGGTCCAAATACGGCTGCTCGACGGCTGAGAATCAAAAATTTCGTTTTCGCGTCGCACTCCCGCCGCCTTCGGCGGCACCACAATATCTCAAAGATTCGTCAATAGACCTTTTTACGGTTAGTTTGGCGCATGCGCGTCCGCCATGTTCGAAAGGCGGGAATATGAAAGTTTCGGTCTCATATATACGTCAAATATACGTCAAAAAGTTCGGACAATTTTGACGTATAACATGGTGGAAATTGACGCATGCGCACAAAAAAAATTCAACTATGAAAAGGTCTATTGTCTGGAGTTTTCTAAACACTTGCAAAATTTCTTTCGAAAATCACTCAAAACGTCCGTTTTTATTCTCCAAACCCGATTTGACGTGTTTTCCCCGCCCCCTCCTAGAAAGGCATACGATACTATTGTAGTGTATGTAAATAAAACTATAAAGGCCGATTCTCATATACGCGACACTCAGCTACGCGGCATCACGCGACATCGCCTGTCAAATTATGATTACACTGTTTTAAATGGGCATATTCTCACTATGGCTACGCGACGTGCCCATTTAAAACAATGTAATCATTATTTGACAGGCGATGTCGCACGACGTCGCGTATCTGAGTGTCGCGTATATGGGAATCGGCCATTATAGTTTTATTTACATATACTAGAATGGTATCGTGCAAATAAAACATATTATGGACTAAAGGTCGATTCCCATATGCGCGACACTTAGCTACGCGACGTCGTGCGACATTGACTGTCAAAAAATGATTACATTGTTTTAAATGGGCATGTCGCGTAAACATAGGAGAGCGTGCCCTTTTAAAACAATGTAATCATGATTTGACGTCGCGTAGCTGAGTGTCGCGCATATGGGAATCGATCTTTAGTCGATAATATGTTTTATTTGCACGATACCATTCTAGTATATATGAATAAAACTATAATGGCCGATTCCCATATACGCGACACTCAGCTATGCGACGTCGTGCGACATCGCCTGTCAAATAATTGATGAAGAGAACGTGCCCATTTAAAGCAATGTAATCATTATTTGACAGGCGATGTCGCACGACGTCGCGTAGCTAGTCTGTAATTAATTAATTGTAATTAATACTAGTCTGTAATTTGTATTGTACAAATGAATGTAGTCTATGTTAGTAAGGTGTATTTATGTTTAAAATATATTAAATATTTCTTTCTTATAGACTGATGATGCTGATGTGGCTGGAAAAACAGAATACGTTAAAAACTGGATAGATTCCAATAAAAATGCTTTCTCAAATAACACCTCAACCGAGTCTGCTTCAGAGTGCCAACAGAGTGAATCTTCTTCCACAGATGAGACGACGTCTGTTACCATTGATAAGCTAAAACATATTTTAAGGGGCAGAGGAAAGGGAATACAAAAGTCTACAGAAACAAGAAACATAATAAATGAAAATAAATATGTAGGTCAAACTCCAATTCTGCAAACAGATGTAGAACTAAATGCTACTACAAAATTAGCATCATGTTCAACCAAAGACAAGTATGATACTAGTTCTAGTAGTTCTCATTCTACTGGGAAGACTAATGATAATAAAGCAAGGGGAATAAAAAAGTGTCCAATTCTAAAATTGGAAAATGTAGAACCAAATCGTATCACAAGATTATCATCACGTTCAAGCAAAGCCAAGTGTGATACAAAATTGGATGAAGTCGAAAGTTCTCTTGTAGATACAAGTAGTTCCCATTCTTCTGTGAAGTCTAATGATAATCCAACATTGGGAAAGGAAACATTAAATCTTGTTCCATCAGGAAAAATTTTACTTAGGTCAAAATGTAATGATGTGCCAAAGGAAGATATTGCCGAGACAGAAATTCCCATTCATTCAACAAATAATAAAAGAGGTAAAATTGTATTTGGTTGTGATTGCAAAAGTTGCAAGTTTTGGAATACGAGTGATTTACAATCAACTCCCGAGGTTTTTAAGATACATAAACTCAGGGAGAAATTGAAACCGCCTCTGTTTTTTAAAAGTTCAGATGATAACGTCTGCGAAATTAAGACTCTCGATAGAGACGGACTTTCTATGACAAATAAGGCAGTTGTACCAAACATTTTAGTACATGGGTTAGTATCACTCACTGCATAGTTTAAAAAAGTTGGTCAAAAATAGAAAAAAGTTTCAGATTTTAACGTGAATTGGTGTATAGGGGTTTTCCTGGCCGCTGCTTACGAATTTCATGTTATAATTTTAAAATTCAAAATGGCGGATCCAATATGGCCGAGTGGTACTTCATTAAAGTTTTGATCGGAATTTCATATAAATTGGTATATAAGGGTTTTCGAGGTCACTGTATACGAATTTCATAGTATAATATTATAATTAAAAATGAACACGAAAACGGATCCGCAAGCGGGAAGGCGTTCCGATCAGCGGTCGGCTCGCAACAGAACGTCAAAGAAACTCGTTTTTTTCGATTTTTCGCAATTATCTCCTAAATCTAAGTTTCAGCGAAGACTCGAAAATTCGAGATGACAGTTTTGTGCGGAAAAAATCGGCGATAGCACCACTCGCGTCGCGATCGGTTCAAATTCGGCGGCCAAGAAACATAAATTTCGTTTTCGCGCCGCACCCCTCCATCTTCGGCGGCACCACAATAAAAAATGGCGGATCCAATATGGCCGACCACTTCATTAAAAATTTATCGAAATTTCATATAAATTGTCTTGTAAGGTTTTTCGAGTTCACTGAATACGAATTTCATTATAAAATGTTGAAATTCAAAATGGCGGATCCAATATGGCCGACCACTTCAGTAAAATTTGATCGGAATTTCATATAAATTGGTATATGAGGATTTTCGAGGTCACTGATAACGAATTTCATGGTATAATTTTAAAATTCAAAAGGGCGGTTCCAATATGGCCGACTACTTCATTAAAAATTGATCCAAATTTCATATAAATCGGTATATAAGTGTTTGTGAGTTCGCTGATTATGAATTTCATTGTTTAATTAAAAAAAATAAAAATGGCGGATCCAAGATAGCCGAGTACTTTTTTAAAAATTGCTTGGTATTGTAAAAATTAACATATAAATCCAGTTCTTCCCGCCTAGCAGCTGTAGGTCATCCCGCCATTTCGCCTGGGATCTACCAACACTTCATTTTGTCTCTCTGGGTCTGCACTGCATTATTTTCTTGGTCCATTTCACGTCATCTCGGGCAACATGACCTGCCCATCGCCACCTTAATCTTGTAATTCGTTCTGTGACATCCCATACTTTAGTGCGTTTTCGAATTTCCGTTTTGCGTATTTTATCTCTCAGACTGATACCCAACATCGCTAGCTCCATTGCTCTCTGGCAGACTTTTAAACGGCTTATGCTGTTGACCGTGAGAGTGGTGGTCTCTAGGCCATAAGTTGCAACGGGGACAATGCACGCATCGTGCAGTTTTCTCTTGAGGGAGATTGGGACTTTACGATTTAGTTTTCCAAAGGCAAAGTCAAGCCGATTCGCCTTGTGACTTCCGCTGTTTGGTTGTCCCTGCCCAATTTAAGATTATGTCCCATATAGATGTACTGCTCCACGGTTTCCAAGTGGTGGATATCTAATGTAATTTGGACATTTTATTGAGAGGATTTTGGTCAACATCTTCTGAAGCTCGCTTAAGTTCGTTTATCATTTCCTCCAGTTCGTTTCTATCTTGGCTCATAATTACAATGTCGTCTGCGAAAAAACACCTCAGGTTTTTGAATATGTCCTCTAGTGCCAGAGTGAAAAGTTTTGGTGAAATCGTGTTGCCCTGCCGCACGCCTCTTTGGATGTTAATTTTTTCGGTTTGTAGATTTTCTTTGATGTTAACTGGGATCGTTGCATTTTTAGAAATACGTTCGATTAAGTCTGAGTATCTAGAATCGATTCTTGCCCTGGTTATTGAATCCAGTACTGTCCATATCTCAATAGAGTCGAAGGTCTTTTAGTCTTTGGGGTAGCTGCGGCTAAATGAAACGACAGACTCGGAGACGTGTAACTGTTTATTTGTAACTATATTACATATACTGTGTCGACTGTTCGACGCTTGTTGGCAGATGTGTCTGTCCCGTTGTTGGAGACGTTCTCCCTGGCCGACCCTCGGTAAAACGCATCTTACCTCCCGGGAACTTGTTGAGGAACACTTGGGTCCGCTCCATCCCGCTCATAAAACGGTCTGGGCCAGATTATACATTGTGGACTAAGTTTATAATCATTTATAATCCGTTTGAGGAAAACCCGAATCTGTGAAACTGCGCGTTGCAGTCTGGGATGACATTAATATTAATATAAGGGAAAATAGCGCTTGTAAATAATGAGTCCCTACAGGACCCCCTGCTAGTGATTAACGATACAAGTGTATAATGCACAAAGTTACAAAATTGCAGATTATCAGTGATTACATTGTCGAAGAAACAAAACGGTTTCGGTGTTTGATTACAGGGTTTATCCGTAGCCCGCCTGGTAATATTCGGTGAATCTAACGCGGCGTCCTGATCTTGTTCGGAGGCCTGGGTCGGTGTTGGGATTGACAGGTTGGGGTGCAGGCGCTGGTGCTGGCGCTGGTTGTCGGATAGCTTGGGTGCCGCCCGCGTCGTCCGGGGGGTCGTCGTCGGAGTCGCTTCTTCGATGTTCTCTATCTCTATCGATCGGAACTGGTACGTGTCTTCCCCGCATCAAGAGAATGAAAACCTTGTCATTGCGAGAAATAACTTCGTACGGGCCATCGTACGGCAGTTGGAGAGGTCCCTTTGGTGCGTCGTGGCGCACAAAAACGTGGGTAGCAGTGACGAGATCCTTGAAGACGAAGATTCTGCGCTCACCGTGCCTGGACCCACTGACTGGACGTAGTGTCTCGAAGCGTTGACGAAGTTCTACCACGAATTCAGCGGAGTTGTCGACCTCTTGAATCGCTCGGGATACCAAGAGTTCACCGGGAAGGCGGAGGGGCTGACCGTAGACCATCTCTGCTGTTGTTGCCTGTAAGGTGACCTTCCAGGCTGCGCGTATGCCAAGTAGCACCGTTGCACCGATTAGCCTGCAAGAATTTGAGCTTTTCAGCTGCCGATGAAAACGTTCGACCATGCCATTGGCCGCCGGGTGGTACGCCGTTGTGTGCAGGTGTGTCGTCCCTAGGAGTTGGTTGAGGCAGCGGAACAGGTGGGACTCGAACTACCTGCCTTGGTCGGTGGTGATCCGGAGAGGTGTGTCAAAACGTGCAACCCAGCTGTTGTAGAAAGCGCGGGCCACGGTTTCGGCTTCCTGGTCCTGTAGGGGGATTGCCTCCGGCCATCGTGAGAAGCGATCAACGCAGGTTAGGCAGTACCTGTATCCCTGCGAGTACGGCATGATGATCAGGTCCAGATGAACGTGCTCGAACCGGCGGGAAGGTGCTGCAAATGAGCCGACTGGAGAGGATACATGCCTGGTGACCTTGAATTGTTGACACTGGATACAAGCTCGTGCCCAGGTGCGACAGTCCACGTTGATGGAGGGCCAAACGTAGCGCTGTGTCATCAGCTTCGTTGTTGCCCTGACCCCAGGATGAGACAGCCCGTGGATGGCGTCGAAGGCTGCCCTGCGGAACGGTGTCGTGAGGAAAGGCCTGGCAGTTGGTGTTTTGACGTCGCAGAAGATCGCGGCGTCTGAACCCAGAATGCGGATTTGTCGCAAGTCCAGCTCCGAGCTGGCGTCTTGCAAGAATCTTTGAAGTTCCTGATCTTGTAGCTGCGATGTCGCCCGAGCTTCGAAGCCATTGGAACAATGATCTAGTCGACCGTGCAGAGCGTCGGCGACGACGTTGTCTTGTGATGTGCTTTATGTCGGTTGTGAATTGTCTAATCAAGTCCAGGTGACGGAATTGGCGTGGCGAGCATTTGTCGGACTTCTGGCGAAAAGCGAAAATTAGCGGTTTGTGGTCCGTCAGGATAATGAACGGCCGGCCCTCGATCATGTGCCTGAAATGCTGGACAGCAGTGTAAATCGCTAGGAGCTCCCGATCGTATGCGCTATACTTGTTCTCGGAGCTACTAAGCTTCTTTGAAAAGAATCCAAGCGGCTCCCAGTGGTCGTCGACTCGTTGTTGAAGGACGGCACCTATGCCGGGTCAAGGGTGCGCCAAGAGTGCCTCGGCGGCCAGCTCCACCTTACACTGCATGAAGGCTGCCTCGGCTCCGTTGTTCTAATGAATCGGCGTGCTCCCCTTGATGTTACCTTTGAGAAGGTCGTTGATGGTCGCCTGTGTTTTAGCAGCCTTGGGTAGAAACCTGTGATAAAAATTGAGAATCCCCAGGAACTGCCGTAGTCCCTTGGCAGTTTTCGGCTTCTCATATTCTCGGATAGCGGCGACTTTTTCGGGCAGCGGTTCTGTTGCTCTCTCGGAGACGCGGTATCCCTGAAACTGTATGGTTGCTGCGCCGAAACAGCACTTGTTCAGGTTGATAACGACGCCAAATTGCTGCAAGCGTTCGAACAAGATTTGCAGATGACTACGATGTTCCTCTTCGGACGATGATGCCACCAAGATGTCGTCTATGTAAGCGTAGCAGAAATCCAAACCTCGGAGGACTTCGTCGATGAACCGCTGGAACGTTTGCGCGACGTTTCGCAACCCGAAGCTCATGGACGGAAACTCGAATAGTCCGAATGGTGTGGTAATGGCCGTCTTAGGGACGTCTTCTTCAGCGACTGGTATTTGGAGATAAGCTCTTACCAGATCGATCGAGGTGAAGGTCTTCTTCCCACTGAGAGCGTCTGCGCGAAGTCTTCGATGTGGCGCACCGGGTAACGATCCGGGATGCTGCGTGCGTTGAGGGCGCGATAATCTCCACAGGGACGCCATTCGTCGCCTTTCTTTGGCACCATGTGTAACGGAGAAGCCCAACTGCTCTCGGACGGGCGGCAAATGCCCAACCGCAGCATGGACTCGAACTCCTTTCTGGCGTTCAACAGTCGGTCCGGGGCAAGTCGACGCGGTCTTGCGGCTTCGGGTGGTCCGGGCGTCGTATGTATGTGGTGGACGGTGCTGACGGCGGTTAGCGCTGCAAAAGCTCGTGATACTCGGAATTTCCGGTGACGATTTTGACACTCGCGATGTTACCCAAACTCGGCCTATTTCCGGTTGTCTTGACTTGCGTCAGGCGATCCACGAGATTTTTGTTTCGCACGTCTACCAGCAGCCCGTAGTGAGCGCGTGACACGTCCGCGATCACAAGGTTCCACCTGAAGTCGCGTTTCAACCCGAAATCTAATGTCGTTGTCACTGAGCTGTACGTCGCAATCGGCGTGTTGTTTGCTGCGGAAAGTTCGTTCGTCTTTCTCCGCCTTTCTCTCGTCGTTCGCCCACCGGCGACCGCGCACAAGTTTACGGGGAAAAATGCACAGATCCGAACCAGTGTCTATCAGGAATTGCGTGCCGCTAGTGCGATCCGACACGAACAAGCAGCGTACGTTTGGGCAGTCGTCGCTTGCCGCCATAAGCGACGGCCCGCTTAGTTTCCCGAACGCGCGGTGGAGACGGCGTTTAACTTGCACGGAGGGTTGCATTTGCGCGCACTGTCACCGAACGTAAAATGCTACCAGCACATTCCGTCGTACTGGACTGGAAGGCGAGAACCTGAGCGGCCGCGGTTCGACTGTGACCGATCCGAGCGGTCTCGGAGCTCAGACCTAATGGCCGAGATTTCCCGTCGGTGGTCGAGCTGCACCTCTGCCAATTGCCGTTGGAGGTTGGTCAATTGCTCTACGACTCGGAGGACGATGACACTGCGGATACCTGGTTTCGCGGCTCTAGGGTCCCGATCGAGTCCATGATGTTGTCCGCGATCCTGGCCTCCCTGGCCTGGGTTCCCCGGCGAGTAGCTGCAGCTGTTGCAAAAATTGTGACGGAGTTCGGTCGCCGATGTCCTCGCGCTCCAACAACTGGTGTGTCCGTTGTTGCTGTGATATTCCGAGAGAAGTTCGTCCTTCAGCTTCTGATATGGGTCGTCTGCTTCTCTTGGTGGGTCGAGAAGTAGGTCGCGGATCTCCATGGCGTACCGCGACTCGAGCGACGTGCCGACGTGCTCGAATTTCTCGGTACTGGTAGTGATACCGGCGTTTTTCAATGCCCAATCAACTTGTTGGAACCAGAGGTCCGGGTCCTCTGGTAGAAATGCGGGCAGTCTCACTCGCGCCCCGTTGGAGTTGTTATTCGCCATGGCTTGTCGCGAGTGCCTTCGCGCGCGTTACTACCACCGTCACTTGTAAACCACGCAGATCACGTCGGAGTCACCACTTTGGTGACGGGGTAGCTGCGGTTAAATGAAACGACAGACTCGGAGACGTGTAACTGTTTATTACTATATTACATATACAGTGGCGACTGTTCGACGCTTGTTGGCAGATGCGTCTGTCCCGTTGTCGGAGACGTTCTCCCTGGTCGAGCCCTCGGTAAAACGCATCTTACCTCCCGGGAACTTGGTGAGGGAGGCTTTTCGTTGTCCCGATTGGTTATCCGTTTTTCCCTCCACTACTTGGTCTTGACGCCAAGTAACACCAAGGAAAAACCGGCCTTGTTATTCAGGGAAAAAAAACATGGTTGTTTTTCGGGGAAAACCGAACACCTGGGTCCGCTCTATCCCGTTCATAAAACGGTCTGGGCCAGATTATACGTTTTGTTGTGGACTAAGTTTATAATCATTTATAATCCGTTTGAGGAAAACCCGAATCTGTGAAACTGCGCGTTGCAGTCTGAGATGACATTAATATTAATATAACGGAAAATAGCGCTTGCAAATAATGAGTTCCTACAAGTCTTTTAGTCGAAGGCCTTTTAGGACCTTAGACTTTTAGTCGAAGTCATAGTCAACGAATGCCATATGCAGAGGCACGTTATATTCCGTGCATTTCTCAGTTAAGCTTGTCGCACACTGGGTCCGTTCAGCTCAGCCTTTCAGCCTAGAAAAATATAAAACCCGTGTATTTAAATAGAAACGCACATACTGCGTCCCTTCAGCTCAGCTTGGCTCCGTTTCGCTTCTCTCCGCTCCTTATCCTCTGTTTGTGAAGAATACTGGGCCGGAGGTCGGATTCTGGCGGATGGTTCACGCAGGCGCAACACTAACATTTTTGCACATATTTAACTCTCCCGGGGGAGAGGTGGAAGGGGATTTAGTGTGTGGAAAAGTGACGTAGCTGAGCGGATGCAATATGTGGAAAAATGACGGAGCTGAGAGGAGCGGACCTGTTCGGATTTGATGTGAGCTGAGCGGAGCGGATCCTTAGCGTGCGGACTGCTTGGACATGGTCGACTGTGCTGTACCCTTTTCTAAAACCGACCCGCTCTATAGGTTGGTAGAAGTCGACACCGCTCGAAACAGATCGATCTGGAAAAAGATGGAGAAGGCCTATGTTCGGCAGTGGTCGCTTAAAGGCTGAAGAAGAAGAAGATCATGTAAATATGTATATAAGGGTATTTAAATTTCATTTGAATTGAGTTGATTTAATTTAATTTATTTAATAGTAGGGAAAGATGTCATGTTCTAAATCACTTCTTCTTATAGGCTCCTGCCA
This sequence comes from Phosphuga atrata, assembly GCA_944588485.1. Lineage (NCBI taxonomy): Eukaryota > Metazoa > Arthropoda > Insecta > Coleoptera > Silphidae > Phosphuga > Phosphuga atrata. The sequence continues at coordinate 4,941,165 of OX155905.1, forward strand.
TGTAATTATCTTGACCTTGACTTGACATTGACTTGACATTGACTTGACCTTGACTTGACATTGACTTGACCTTGACTTGACCGAACGCGTCGGTTAGCGGGAAAATTCGAAATTGATTCAAATGGGTAATTTTTGGCGCGATGGGTGGGGGGGAGATTTTGGGTTTTAGACTAGACAAGCGGGAAAATTCAAAATGGGTTGCGGGATGGATATTTATTTGTGAAGCTGGTTACCCCATAAGAGTAAATGGGTACGACAAGGAATAGTAGTTTCAAAAAAACGCGGGGTGGATTCAAAATTAGTGCCCGGGCCAAATGAGAGGCGTGCCCGATGAAACTAGACGCATGAGACACGGGCGACGAGACTAGAAACATACACGGAGATGCTAGAAACAAGCCCTAAGAGACAAGCCCGATGAAGCATACCCGGCGAGGCTAGAAACATGCGAAACAAGCCCTAAGAGACTAGAAACAAGCCCGATGAAACTAGACGCAATTTGAATTAATAAGAAACGCCTCGTAAACAATTTCGTGAGATAATAAATGAGCTGGATTGCGAACACGTAATACCAGACTATGATTATGAAATATTGACAAATAATAGTAGATTAGCTAAAACCAGACTATATTTGCTGATATTAGACTAGACCGAAGAGGCCATGTAATTTTTGCATAAGCCGGCAGGAGCAAAACTGACCCCCACCACCTTTTTTTTCCTCTTAGGGGAAAAAACCTTCCGCGGGAAATATTCAAATTTCTCCTAAGGTTTTCAGTGTGGGATTGGTGCTTGCCCAGTGTTAGGGTTCGCCCGACCGCACTAAAAAACCCCCTTTGTTGGATTTCCCATGGATCCTCCGTGGAACCGACGCTAGTCATTACTTCGCGGGGAGGGAAGCTTCGGCCCTGCCGACGTTCACTTTTGTCGAGTTAGTTGTTTTAACTCATGCCTTCCTCTTCGCCCTGCTCTCCTGGGCCTATCCGCCTCCTCCTGGAGGCGTAGTATCTTCAAGTTGTTTACGGCTAGCTCACAGCCAGCATTCCATTGTTCCTCCGAGTGCATCAATGACGCACCGTATCCAGGGGCAGTTATGCGTGCGCCAGAAATATACTCCCATCCCTGTCTCTCCTGCTGGAATCTGGGGCATTCCAGCAGGACGTGTTCTGCTGTCTCCGAGATCCCTGGACACTGGGGGCAGTCGGGTGTTACTGCTGCCCCTATTCGGTGGAGATACTCACGGAAGCCACCATGTCCCGTGAGTATTTGGGTGAGGTATCACTGTACATCCTGCAGATCCACGGCTCGATGGACGGGATCAAGCGGTAGGTCCAGCGACCGTTACTTGATTTGTTCCATCTTTCCTGCCACTGCGTTAGGGTGATCGCCCTCTCGGTCTGTACTCGATCATTGTCGGCCTCCGTCTGTCGGGGATCGTCCTGGTTTCGCAGGTCTATTGGCGCCAGGCCAGCGATGACCAGTACTGCATCTGCGGATACAGTCCGGTAGGCGCATGCGATTCTCAGTGCACTCGTCCTGTGTGCGGGGGCTATCAGTCTTAGGTATGCGGGAACCTCCGTCATTTCTGCCCAGGTCGGCGCCGCATATAGCAATATCGAGGTGCTAACGCAGGCGAGCACCCTTCTCCTGGAACCGCGCGGACCTCCAATGTTTGGCAGTATCCTGGAGATAGCTGCGGCAGTTGTAGCGGCTTTGTTTCCTGCGTATCTGAGGTGCTCCTTGAAGTTGAGCCTCTGTCCAGCATCACTCCTAGGTACTTTATGGCAGGTTTGCTCCTGATGGTGCATCCTCGGTAGGTTAGTACCATTGAGGTCCTAACCTTTCTGCCTGTGAAAATCTCTGCCTCAGTCTTCTGTACGGCCATCCATTCCCAGATAATCTCCATGCCTTCCCCGAACAGTGCAGCTATGGCGTCACAGTCGGTGCTGGGTATAAGGACCGCCACGTCGTCTGCGTACGCTACCAGCCGACAGTCCCCTGGCAAGGGCAGCTTCAGTAGTCCGTTGTACAGGACGTTCCATAAGTCCGGGCCAGGAACCGATCCCGGAGGAACAACTGCGGTGATGCTGAACTCCCTGACTCCAGTCGTCGTCTCCGCAAATAGTACTCTTTCACTCAGGTAGTTCAGGATGATGTTTCTCAAATACCCGGGGACGTTGAAGTCCCGGCAGAGGGCCTCACATATCTTGTCCCATCTTGCGGAGTTAAAAGCATTTCTAACATCCAGTGCAACCATGAGACAAAGTCTCCTCCTCCTAAGTGGTCCGCAAATGTGGCTGGTGACCAGCCGTAGACGACCTCGCAGGTCTGAAACCGTACTGGTTGTCCGTCAATTGTTATCCACGAAGGCACTCCTGGACGATCTTCTCCAGGATCTTGCCCGCCGTGTCAAGCATACACAGTGGGCGATACGAGGATGGTTCTCCGGGGGGCTTCCTGGGTTTTAGGACCAGGACAAGGCGTTGCCTTTTCCATACGTCCGGGAAGACACCTTCGCATAGGCACCTGTCCTACGCCCTGGTGAAGATCGTTGGGGCAGCTTTGACGGCCGCTCTTAAAGCCAGGTTTTCTCGTGGATGTTTTCCTCGTGTCAAAACGCAGACATGCGTCTAGTACCTCACTCCGTGTGACCGGGGGGATGTCGAGCGGGTCGACGTTCTCCCGTATGTTTGTCTTCATTGGCCCGATTCCGGGGAAGAGATGTTTGTTGATGGACTCTACCTCGGCCTCATCCATCTTAGGTTGGCTCCTCGCCATCTTTGTTGCGGCAATCTTGTTAGCTTTCACCCATAGGTCCGCGTTTTAGTTCTTCGCAAAGTTCCCGCCAGCAAGTACGCCTCCTTTCGATAATTTTCTTGCGCAGGGACAGCCTAAGGCAGTCAGAGGCGTATTGCAGTCGGAGCTCTCTCTCTAGTGTATTGGCGTCGGAGTGAGAGGCACCGTTTCCTCAGTTCTGCAATGGTATCGCTCCACCAGTACACGGGTAGGTCCCTCGCACACGGCTGGTACGCATGGAGGCGTCGCACGCTCTGGTGACCCAATTTATCGCCTGGCTGGCGCTTTCGGTGCTGGTGGGGGAGGTATCATCGAGCTGCCACAGCCCCAGTGCTTCAATAAAAGTGCTTTCGTGGAAATCACGGGCATTCCAGCGGGGCGAGCCAAGCCTGTGTTCGCCTCTTTTGGTGAGCCTCTAGAAGGGGCGCACTTCGAAAAAGATCGCCCGATGGTCGCTAGCAGTGTACCCCTGTCCCACTCTCTAGTTGCCGCCCCCCCTTGTATAGAGTGGGGGAGACAAAGGCAAGGTCCACGGTGGACCCCGTACCCTTCCCAGTGAACGTTGGGTGGTTTCCCTTGTTGGCAAGCACCACGTCAAGCGCCGCAAGCGCATCCATCTTCTAAGGGCTCTCCCTCGAGGGTTAGTGGTTCTGGAACCCCATTCTGTCGCCCAGGCGTTAAAGTCACCGGCGATTACAAGTGGGCTCAGCGTGCGGGTCTCCCTTACCAGCCCAGGTAGTGCATCCTCAAAGAGCTTAAGGGGCTCATTGGGTGAGAAGTAACAGCTGAAGATGTGCACCCTGCCAATTTCTCCTTGGACATAGCCAGCCCCGCGCCTGGAGGGAGTAGCGCCGAAAGGCGTTTTTCCACAGGCCCAGAGCGCAGCAAGGCCCGTGGTGTCGAAACGCCACTTGCTGCTTCGTCCCTCACCACCTATTAGTAGTTCTGAACGCGGCAGAGCGAGTATGTGTAGATGGCGCGGTAATTAGCGAGCGCGTCGGATAGCGGGAAAATTCGAAATTGATTCAAATTGGTAATTTTTGGCGCGAGGGGAGGGGTAGGAGATTATGGGTTCTAGACTAAGCGGTAAAATTCAAAATGGGTTGCGGGATGGATATTAATTTGTGAAGCTGGTTTTGTTGAAGCCCATAAGAGTAAATGGGTGCGACAAGGAAAAAACATGAATAGAGATGTATTGATAAGAACCGCAGAGTCAGAATTTTCCTGTTTATCTTATCAGTTGAGCGCGAGTGTATAAATAAACAGTGTCATTGAACCCCCCGTGCAAAGAATCGTGGGAAAGTTAAAACCGTCGAGTCAGCATTTTCCTGTTTCATATATGTAAATATGAAAATTATCAAAGAAATCTTGCAATAGCAGGTAGTCCCGCATCCCAACAGTGTCTGCGTAGATCCTAAACTAAGAAACAGATTGCGCGTCGCCATGCCGGTCGGCGTTTCGTATTTCTCTTACATCTACAAAGGCAGGCATAGGCAAGATTTTCTTCTAGATTCTATTACAAAACGTCGTAATCTATATGTTCCATATCTCAACTTCTTGGGCCCCGCTGGGGTGATAACTTTTTTGCTAATTTACGGATTTTTCTTTTACTAGAAAAACCATTATGTAGACACATCTTTGACATGATTTCTAACACACGCGAGTATAAATTAGTGAAAACGTTATATATGGTAAAATTCAACATACCTTCCTTAACACCCTCCATCAAACAGAAATGAAAAAGGACACTAGTAAAAAGTTACACGCACTTGAATTAACAACTATATTTCGGAGCCGCTACAGTGCTCGCGCTATGCCGACTTTGAAGGAGCGTAGCGTCTCAGGGAAAAAAGATATCCCACTGTTCTTTTAGAATAACACACACCAAAGTATTCTCTACAAGATTCACCTATTTGGTGACTATCATTTTTTCGATTTTTGGCCAGCTTTTTAAGATTCAGACCACTGCGCACTGGTTTGATTTAAGCCGAATTCGTAATTAATTTGTTTTCAGAATTGTAATACCCACAATGCAAAAAACTAGAAAGGAAGTGCCATTTAATCCAAAAATACACACCGCCATGAATGCTTTGAACTATATTGAAGCAAAATCAGTGCAGGCATATGGTTGGCCAACAGTTATGAGAAATATGAATCTTTGTATAGTTAGCGGACGAAAGAGTGGAAAATCAATGACGTATATACCAGCAATAGTTTCTTTTCTTCTGGAGAAAGAAGAAAGATACCAAAATTTACCGAGTGTTAAAAGCCCTATAGTTATCGTGTTGACGTTTAACATAAAAATGGCAGAAGATATTTACAGTCTATTTATGACGTTATTGCCTAAAGTAAAATCCAATCTGTATATTAAAACGATTTTAGCTCTGCCACCATTAGATAGGAAACTGATGGTAATTATTGCTACTAATTATTCTAATATTTACAAAAAATAACATTTATTTATTATAGGAGAGCTTAAATGAAAATTGTGATATATTAATAACAACACCTTCTATTTTAATATCGTTCCTCGGCAAAAATGTTATAAATCTCAAGCGACTTTGCCATATTATTATGGAAAACGCTGACAAAATTCTGGATGAAAATGACAAACAGATAAAACAAATCTTAGGTGTTGTTAATGAAATGCTGGAGCATCGCAATTGCATTAATCCCGTGCAACTAATATGCAATGCGGAACATTGGACGGTGAAATTGGAAAATGTGTTGAAGCTATTAAAATCTACACCCGTTGTAATTATCGGAAATCATTTACAATCTTCTTTGTATGGTAGAGCTGATATCCAATTGTTAGATGGTACTGCTGTTGAAAAACCAAGGAAATTGTATGGTGAGTGATTTTTTACATTTTATTATAGATTTTTTACTTTAAGGCCTATGCCGCACTACGGCTAAAGGTCGATTCCCATATGCGCGACACTCAGCTATGTCGTGCGACATCGCCTGTCAAATAATGATTACATTGTTTTAAATAGGCACGTCGCGTAGTCATAGTCAGAACGTGCCCATTTAAAACAATGTAATCATTATTTGACAGGCGATGTCGCGTAGCTGAGTGTCGCGTATATGAGAATCGGCCTTGAATCGCCGCGGTTTTAATCGCGTGATTTTGACTCAAGTAAGCTAATACAAGCGGCCTCACTTGTGGTTTTTTCCCGCGACTGATTTTTCCCATAGCGTACTATGTGTTTCTCGATTTCGCGGTTTCGCGCTTATAGCGGTAAAAAACCGTACTGCAGCCTCGGCCTTTAGCTAAGTTACATACATTAATAGTATATTACGCAACGAGAGTTGTAAGAAGCATATTTCGTACGGGCGGAACAGTTACGCACGACCCTCGTAGGGGGGAGTTCATAATTCCGCGAGTACGTAATTGCCTAACAACTCGAGTTATGTACTACACTTTATCTACGACCACACTAATTTGTTTCTGTTTAATAAGAAATATATGTTTGATGTAACGAATTTATTTCTTATTAGGTTATGTTTATTTAATTATCATTATTTAACATTATAATAAACAAACAATTGTATTTTCATATATAACTGTTACTCGACGTTATTTAACTTGATAGAAATGAATAGAAATACATTCTTAATGGTTGCATACCTTATTATTTAGTACTTATTTGGGTTAAACTGGAATAAGATTGCTCATAGATATAGGCAACCCAATGTACGGAATGTGAATTTCCGTTAGTTTGAATTGTGGCATTCATAGCAGCTCTCAACGAATCGTAAACCAAACGCACGGGTGTGTTATTCGGATTCTTTACCAATAGTCTCTAGCTGTTTCAGATGTGCTTTCGACATCTTCACATAGCCTCCTCCAGGACTCCCTTTTAGCTCTCCATATTAATTTGTTGTAGTCAGTGTATGTTGCCGCATAGTTGGCCCACTTGCCTTGTCTTTTTGGCCCTATTATAGAGTTCTGCTCTTTTTCTGCTCAAGTTCCTCGCTCCTTCAGGTTACTTCTCGTTTCCTGGTTCTCTTCACTTGTTGGCAGCTGTCATGATACAAGCTTATGGCTTTCTATCATATCATATAATGTGCATCAGTTACATTAGTTCTTAATGAACTAGTATACAACTTCAGCTCTTCCCTATACTGCTCCCAGTCGGTTTTGCGTGGATTACGGTACACTACCTCTGTCTTGTCAGTATCTTTGCATACTGGATTTACTTTGTGGATTTACTTACTCGTAACACAATATGTACTTTACCACGAAACACACTGTATATTGAAATGTATTTAAAAAAAATCACAAATTTGTTTCTATTAGGCATTAAATAGTTAAATTTATTGGAGACACCCTGTAGAATGTTAAGCTTTAATTGGGCTTTTTTTTACTGCGAAATCAATTACAGTGTCTTATCGAAATTTACTGCTACACACTGTATATTATTTACAGTGACACCTTATCAGAATTTACTGCGACACTGTATATTAGATTAAAAGTTTGTTGCGGCGACATCCTATCCGAAATTATTGAGCCACGCTGTATATTAGTTACACTTACTGTGCCTTTTGCAACACCCTTTGTAATCATACTATGATATGATACTATGATATTTTACTTTACTGTGAAACAAATATATTAAAAAATGTCAAAAATTTGTTTCTAATGCATTATATAGTTAAATTTATTGCAGACACGCTGTAGAATGTTGTGCTTTAATAGAACTTTTTATTTACTGCGAAATCAATTACAGTGATTTATCGAAATTTACTGCGACGCACTTACAGCGAACACATTCTCAGAATTTACTGTGACACATTGTATATTAGATTCAAAGTTTGTTGCTGCGACATTCTATACGAATTTATTGCGACACACTGTATATTGGTTACACTTACCGAGCAACATAAAACACTCTGTATATTGCAATATATTTAAAAAAGTAAAAAATCTGTCTTTATTAGGCATTATTTAGTTAGATTTATTTGAGACACCCTGTAGAGAGTTGTGTTTTAATTATGCAATTGCAAATTTGCAAAATGCATTTTTTTTCTGCGAAATCAATTACAGTGGCTTATCGAAATTTATTGCGACGCAATGTATATTGTAACAGTGACACCTTATCAGATTTTACTGCGACACACTGTATATTAGATTCAAAGTTTGTTGCGCCGACATCCTATCCGAATTTGTTGCGACACACTGTATATTGGTTACTCTTACCGAGCCTTTTGCAACACCCTATATAATCAAGTTTTAATTTACTATAAAACACTGTATATTGCAATATATTTAAAAAAGTAAAAACTCTGTTTTTATTGAGCATTATATAGTTAGATTTATTGGAGACACCCTGTAGAGTGTTGTGTTTTAATTATGCAATTTTTTATCTGCGAAATCAATTACATATTTATTTATTTAGATTCATGCTTTGGATCACAATAATGATATAACAACGTCAAGGGTTATAATAAACTGATGTCATTAATTAACATCATTACACAACAATACACATAAATAAACTATTGGATTAAAACATTTAGATCACGTGACATTTGATTATTAAAACAATGTTAAAAATTAAAAATTATTAAAAAAAAATTCGTTCAGAGTATAAAGGTTTCTTGAGAAGCATTTCTTTGACGGTGGTTTTAAATTTATTATAATTAACGATCGCCTTAAGGTCACCAGGAAGTACATTATAAAGCTTTATGGCTATGACATAAGAGCTACACCCCATCTGGGAGGTACTGAAATTTGGTACATATAGCTTATCAGAATTACGCGTTGTATAATAGTTGACCTGCAAATCTCACAAACTCTTCCAGGTGTCGTTTAAAATAACATACACATTTTAGTGTATACATACTATATATAGTTAGAATTTTGTACCTAAGAAATAATGGTTTACTCGTCTCCGGAAATGGTACCGTGGCTATAGTTCTAACGATTCTCTTTTGCAATGTAATTAACCTTTTTACGTGAGGTGAGTTAACCCAACAAAGGATACCGTAATTAAGTACCGAGCCTACAGATGCGTGGTAAAATATTAGCAATGTTTCCAGGTTAACAACATTTCTGAGCTGAAGGATGCAGTAACAGCATTTAGTCAACTTTGACGCGATGTAATTGATGTGACGTTTCCAGGTCAAGTATTGATCAATGACAATTCCCAAGTATTTCGTATTTAAACAGGGCTGGATAGTGCCATATGACCCTCTTATCAATAAACTATAATTTAGTTTATTGTGATTATTGGAAAATAACCTGAGTTTACCTGAGTTTAATATTAGGCCATTTTTACTACACAAGTTGGAGACTTCATTTATTCTAAGATTTGCGTACCTTGCAGACACTACTATACTATCATCAGCAAATAATACCAAATCCTTAACACTTTCACATATGTCATTAATAAACAAAATAAATAGCAGCGGTCCCAGAGTAGAACCCTGTGGGACACCAATATTTGACACAATTATATCTGAAAAGGCAGTGTGATTTAAACTGTTTTTTATTTTTACCATTTGTTTCCTATCAGAAAGATAGGATTTTAGCCAAGATAGTACACAGCCTCTAACACCGTAAGTCTCCAGCTTATTACACAAAAGATGATGATTTATAGTGTCGAAGGCTCGGCTCAAATCAAACAAAATGCCTAATGCTAGACATTTCTCATTCAATTTACTAAGAACTTGATTACAAAAGGAGAAAACAGCTTCTTCGGTGTTTTTCATTTTTTGGAATCCAAACTGGGTTTTAGAAATTCTTCTTCTCTTCTTAATGGCACTACAACCGATTGCCGGTCTGGGCCTCCTTCAGCATGTTTCTCCAAGCGGACCTATCACTCGCCAACGTTCTCCAGTCCCGTACTTGAAGTTTTTGTAGGTCAGTTGTTACCGCATGCTTCCATCTCCCTCTTGGCCTTCCGGCCCTTCTCCTTCCCTCTGGTTGGCCATTGAACAACTTTTTCGGAACCCTATGATCATCCATTCTCTGCATGTGTCCGAGCCATCTCAATCTTGCCACCTTGATGAAACTCACAATATCTGGTTGATTGTAGAGCTGATATAGTTCGTGATTATATCTTCGGCGCCAGATTCCTCGTTCTTGGGTCGCTCCAAATATTGCATGTAGCATTCTTCTCTCAAATACACTTAAAGCCTGTTCTTCGCTCTGTGTTAAGCTCCATGCTTCTGCACCATAGGTTACCACCGGTCTTATCAGTGACCTGTACAGTGTGCACTTATGCTTGGGGTGGATTGTTTTGGACCTAAAAAGTTTAAGTAGCCCATAATAACACCGGTTACCAAGAGTTATCCGCCTTCTAATCTCCTCGCCCATCCGGTTTACGCTGTTCAGTTGCGAGCCCAAGTACACAAATGTATCTACTGTGTCAAAGTGCTTTCCGTCTAGTTCTAGCGTTGGTCCTACCTTCCGATGAGTTTCGTTAGCCACCATGTATTTCGTTTTGTTTACGTTGACAGTGAGTCCTAGGTTACTTGCTTCCTTCTCCAGCAGCGAGTAAGTAGTTTTGGTCGCCTGTTCGCTTCTGCAAATTATATCAATGTCGTCTGCGTAAGCCAATAGTTGTGTTGACTTAAAGTACACAGTGCCGTTAGTATCCACTCCACTACTTCTAACGGCCTTTTCTAGTACGATGTTAAACAGTAAAGTTGCCAGTGGGTCTCCCTGTCGTAGTCCTTCCTCTGTTATAAAAGTCTCAGACAACTTGTTTCGTATTCTTACTACAGACGATACTTCAGACAGTGTTACTCTGGTTAGGGCTGTCAGTTTTTCAGGGAATCCGAAACTTGTCATTATCCCCCACAGTTTGTGTCTTATAACGCTGTCGTATGCAGCTCTGAAGTCCACGAATAGATGGTGTGTCGTGATATTGAACTCATTACATTTCTCCAGGATCTGCCTAATGCCAAACAGTTGGTCTGTGGTTGACCTGTTTGTGCGGAAACCGCACTGGTATTCCCCGATATTCTCTTCTGCGTATGGTAGTAAGCGACGGTACAACACATTAGCGAAGACCTTGTATGCAATGTTTAGCAGCGTTATCCCCCTGTAGTTAGAACAATCTAACTTATCACCTTTCTTGTACAATGGGCATATTATCCCTAGCTTCCATTCATCCGGTAGCTTTTCCGTTCTCCATATGTTTAATATGAGATCATGCATGCACGATATTAGGGCTCTACCTCCATACTTCAACAATTCTCCTGGAATGCCATCTGCACCTGGCGCCTTATTGTTCTTGATCCTGCGCACTGCAGTCTCTACTTCTTCTGAGGTGGGTTCCTCCACTTGCTCAGTCCCTAATATTGATGTTGATGTTGGCGTTATACTTTCCTCTTGGACTACGCGAGTGTTCTGGTTGAGCAGGTCCCTGAAGTACTGACCCCACCTCTTGATACACTTTTCTGTGTGTCCGGTTACTCTGCCGTCCTTATCCTTACACAGAAGTGGCAGCTGTTTGTAGCCAAGTCTCGCATTTCTGACCTTTTGATAGAGTCCCCGAGTTTCGTTGGCATTACTCATTCTTTCTATTTCTGCGAAATCTTCTTCATCTTTTTCAGATTTCTTTCTTCAGAAGAGTTTTTTTCTCAACGTTCCGTTTGTTTCGATAATCCTCTACATTCGCTCTAGTATTTCGTTGTAGTACTTTTTCTCTGGCTTTGTTCTTCTCTGTCAGAGCTTCCTTGCATTCTTCATCGAACCAGTTATTACGCCTTTGTCCCTTCTTCCACCCCACAACCTCTGCTGCTGTATCTTCGATGTCCTGCTTGATCTTTTGCCACGCTTCATTGACCTCTACTAGAGCGTTTTCTGGCCGTTTGGATATTCGTTCCTGCATTTGGTACTGAAATCTCTTTCATCTCATCGGTTTTGAATTTTTCCAGATCGTATCTCTTAACTGCCGGCTGTTGTGTGCGTTGACAATCAATTCTAGCCCTAAGCACCGCCCTTACCAAATAATGATCCGAATCTACATTGACGCCTCGACAGGCTCTTACATCCAGGATATTTGAACAGTGTCTCCCATCTATCATCACATGGTCTATCTGGTTTAATACTCTACCACCTGGTGATTTCCATGTGGCTTTGTGAATATTTTTTGTGGGAAATATGTGCTACTGACTACCATGTTGTTGGTCGTCGCAAAGTCTATCATCCTACTTCCGTTTTCATTAGTCTCAGCATGAAGACGGTGCAGTCCGATTGTCGATCGGTATATCTCCTCGTGTCCCACTTTAGCATTAAAATCACCAAGGATGATTTTGGTATCTCCTTCTGGCGCATCACGATATGCTTTCTGCAGTTCCTCGTAAAATTGGTCCTTCACGTTTTCTTCCTTGTCCTCAGTTGGTGCGTGGACATTAATCAGGGTGACGTTTCTAAATTTCCCTCTTAGCCTTATGGAGCATAATCGTTCACTTATTGGGTTAAAACCAATTACTGCCTCTCTGGCCTTTCCTGTGACAATAAAACCCACTCCAAATTCCTTTTTGCCGCCCGTTTTACCACTGTAGTAAAATGAGTACTCCTTACTGGTTAGTAAGTTCTTTCCAGGCCACCTTGTTTCTTGAACAGCAGTTATGTCCATTCCGCCGATTTTTAGGGCATCCGTTAAGGTTCTCAACCCACCAGGCCTCGATAAAGTTACAACATTCCACGATGCAATTTTCCAATCGTTCTCCCTTTTCCGTTGCTTGTGTCGTTGCCGTATTTCCAGTCCATTCCGAGGCATTATTGAAGGTTTCATAACAGGTTTTGTTTTATGGTGCTGGTTGTTAACCACACGCCCAACCCCCTGATGATCGGAGGACCATTTCCATCGGAGTTTTTAGAAATTAAGCAGTGTTAATCTCAGCAAATACTGTTAACCTTCTAAAAAATAATATCTCATATACTTTAGAGAAAACAGACAAGATTGATATAGGTCTATAGTTTTCAACTTTATTCTTTTCAAGTTTTTTATACACTGGGACAATTACCGATAACTTCAGCTGATCAGGGAAATAACCATTTATGAAGGGAGTCATTAACTAAATAGCTCAAGGGTGTGACTATATGTTCGATTACTTAGAAAGGGATATTGGAAGGAATTTCGTCATAACCTGAGGACTTCTTCTTTGAAAGATGTTTCAGTATGTAATAAACTTCATCGTTAATCGTATTATATAGAAACATAGAATTTTCATTTCACTTGGAGCTAGGTGACATAGAGATACTTGCTGGTACCTGAGTATCAACCAGTTTTTCTATAGACTCATGAAAATAGCGATTGAATCTGTTAGCCACTTCCTGGTCATTGTCGATACAAGCTCCAGTATCATCAATGAGTTTAGTTGGATTAGTTTGTGGAGTTGTTAGGGTAATATTGTCATTAATAATTTGCCATGCTGTTTTATTTTTGTTAGTTGCATTGGTTAATAAGTTTCCCTGGTAGTTTTTTTTTAGCAGTATTGATATTTATTCTATGTTTTCTTTTTAGTTCCTTGTATTTGTTTTTAAGTTCAGTATCATCAAAATTTGAATTGTATATATGAAGTTTTTACCCTCATCTAAAAGCTGTGATATTAGCCAAGGTTTATTTTTAGGTCGAGTCTGTGTGCGATTTACAACGCTGGTTAGGGGAAAAGCACAGTTGAAATAGTAGTAGAAGGTGTTATGAAATGATTCAAATTTTTAGCACAATCTTTCTCATTATATACCTCTTCCCACCTCTCATTAGATAAAATCTGTATAAAGTTATTTACGTTACATTCAGAAAATCGTCTTTTCATAAATTTTGTCGGAGGGATATAGTACCAGCCCAATTTAATAGACAACGTCTGAGCATAATGATCTGATAAGCCACAGTCAATAGTTTTCACATTATTTTTTTGCAACGGTATATTACAGAATATGTTATCAATTAAGGACTTGTGGTTACCTTGCCTGCGTAAAATATCAAAAACGCACTGGTTGAATCCATAAGAATTGAAGGTCTCAACCGCGTCTCTAACCTTTATGTCAGAATTTGTTTCAAAATCCAAATTAAAGTCACCGCAGATGATGTGTGAACTGTTAAACGATGACATTTTTCTGAGTAAAATTTCTAGTTTACAACTAAATGTATCAAACTTACTTCCTGGTGCCCTATAAGTACAAGAGATATAGAATTTCTGGTTATTTAAATTGATTTTGATTAATACACCCTCAATGTGTGATTCTTCAAAGTGATTTGGCATATGAATTGGATCGAACTTGATGCCTCTCCTCACAAAGAGAGCAACACCTCCACCTTTTGACTTGCTTCTGCAGTAGGCGGCGGCTAACTCATAGTCTTGAAGTTTAATAATTCTTGCTTCGTCATCCGTGAGCCGTTAGAAAGACGGGAAAATTTAGTTTCCGTTAGAAAGACGGGAAAATTTAGTTCTATTAACAGCAGATGGCACATGTTCATTTTGTTTTTAATGCTTCTTATATTTAAATTAAATAACGTCAGACTATCACCACTTGCGAGGTGAACGTTAGTTGGTGTCGAGTTGACCACTTCTTGGACGAAAAAATTTGAACTTATTGTAACATGTATTTCTTGGCCATGTCTCTGGTTTTTCAATGTTGTCAGCATCTTCTTTTGGTACCGTTATCTTAAAGGATGAAATAAAGGATGAATATTCCTCCGGGTGCTTCGAGATAACTTTGGTGCAGGTGACATTTAAAAACTTTTAATTCTTTAAATATTGCGCTAACTCGTCTGTTGTTAGGTTTGGATCCAACCGATACACATGTAAATGGTGATATCGGTTAGCCGCCTTTATTAGGGTTGCGTCGTCTGTACCGTGAACAACGTATGATTTTCTAGTTGATCTTTTTTTGCGCTGTGTTTCCCAATTTCCACTGTTTTACCGGTTAATTCCTTCTGGTTGAGTCGGAATAATTTCGGGTTCCGTACTGTTTGTGTTTTTTGCGCTAGTACGTTTATCTGCAGTGTTCGATGTTTTTGCTGCCTTATCGCTTCGTTCGTTGAACTCACTTTCTCTACCCGAACGACGGCCCGTTCCATTTCTTTTAAATTAGATTTAATTGACGGAATTGAATGTGATTTAGAACCTGAGGCGCTAATTAACTTTTCGTTGGTTAATTTTTCTACTTGTAAAGTTAAATCGGAGATTAACATCTTTAGGGGCTCCACGTGTGTTCTTATTATATCTGATAAGAAAATTTCATATTCCTGCGTAAAAAAGTCAAAAAAAGTAAACTGCGTAAAAAAGTCGTAATCACATCTAATTGATTTTCTGTAGGCTTTTCATTGATCTTAGATCTTAATAACATAGTTATAATATGCTAAGTTGCACTTGTATGAAAAAATAAATTGATTGCTTCTAAAATCAAGTTTTGAATATTTGCAGGTACGTTCACTCTCGATGAACGCTGGCATTTGACTGTTTGAATTACACTGACTTATCGAAATTTATTGTGACGCACTGTATATTATTACAGTGACACCTTATTAGATTTTACTGCGACACACGGTATATTAGATTCAAAGTTTGTTGCGGCGACGTCCTATCCGAATTTATTGCGACACACTGTATATTGGTTACTCTTACCGAGCCTTTTGCAACACCCTATATAGTCAAGTTTTACTTTACCATAAAACACTCTGTATATTGCAATATATTTAAAAAAGTAAAAAATCTCTTTTTATTTACATTATATAGATAGATTTATTGGAGACACCCTGTAGAGTGTTGTGTTTAATTGTGCAATTTATTTTTCTGCGAAATCAATTACAGTGACTTATCGAAATTTATTGCGACGCACTGTATTCTTCTTCTTCTTTCGAATAGGCCTACTTTGGACCACGCTTGTTCAACTGTTGGGCTTTGACCTTTGCCCAGTATTGTCGCATCTTCTGCCGGTGTAACTCCTTTCTCTCTTCTGTCCAGGGGGTACCTTTCCTTCGAGGTTTTTCCTGAAATCCACGGACTTCCTTTAGGAGGCGTCTCACAGACTGTCTGTTTTTGAGATCTGTTATTCCCAGTTCTTTAATATCCTTCTCGGTTTCTGTTAACCAAGTGGTACGAAGCTTCTTGTTTTGCCAGAAGGTGAACAGACGGTTTGTTAGTCGATTTGGAGGCAATCTTGCAACGTGGCCATAGAAAGCTACCCTTCGTTTCCTTGCACAGTCAGAGAGCATCTCAATATGTTCGTAGAGCTCAGAGTTATGCCGCCTTCGGAATTCCCCATTTTCCTTTGCCAGGCCTAAGATCTTTCTGAGAATTCTCCTCTCTCTAATTTCCAATTTCTCTACTAGACCTCTTCGGTTCAAAGAAAGACATTCCATGGCATACAGGGCTTCTGGTCTTAAGACTGATGTGTAGTGCTTAAGTTTTAGGTTGCATGACAGGCATTTCTTATTGTAAGTGTTAGTCAGTCGATAGGCTAGTTCTAACTTGTTGACTTTCTTGGATAATGATGCTCTTTCTGATAAGTTGGGTTCAATCCATTCGCCGAGATACTTAAATTTCTCAGTCCTCTTGATGTTTCCTTGTTCTAGTAACATCTCACTGTTTGCTTCTCTAATGTTGGTGAAGAATTCTGTTTTCTCCAGCGACACTTGAAGACCCACTTTAATACATAATATATTTAATACATAAAATATATTTTATTTCTCGTCACAAAATATATTCAACTTATTTTCACTACGCCTCTGTCTCCCATTGTAATGCGCGTGTCCGAAATTGTAATGCACATGTACGAAACTTAAAATAACGACACCAGCGCACACTACCGCTGGAGGAGGAGATTGTAGGAAAGAACCAAAGATTTTTACTACTTTGTGATACCTGTTTATTGGTTTATAGTAGGGCTGTTCAACCTTTTTGTAATAGCGATCTACTTTTTTGTAAATATAGTTGCCAAGATCGACCAAAACGCGTACCGGGCCACCGGACGTCTGGGATCATGGAGTGTACCCCCCCAGAAAATTTTGAGAAAATGCATAACATATTGCCATTTAAAAGCTGCTTTTCATGTAAAAATAACCTAATACGAAAATCGTAATTAATTTTTTTAAAGCTTAATTTTGAACTAATGTCTGCCAAGAATGACATATCAAATAACCACTCGTTGTTTATTAACAGTAGGGAAAGATGATGCGTTCTATTCCCGCCTCCCGCCTCTGACCTTGACCCCCTCCCCACGCCCCCCAACACCCCGACCCGAGGGGGGTGGGGGCGGTAATTTTCTGAGAATTCTCCTCTCTCTAATTTCCAATTTCTCTACTAGACCTCTTCGGTTCAAAGAAAGACATTCCATGGCATACAGGGCTTCTGGTCGTAAGACTGATGTGTAGTGCTTAAGTTTTAGGTTGCATGACAGGCATTTCTTATTGTAAGTGTTAGTCAGTCGATAGGCTAGTTCTAACTTGTTGACTTTCTTGGATAATGATGCTCTTTCTGATAAGTTGGGTTCAATCCATTCGCCGAGATAATTAAATTTCTCAGTCCTCTTGATGTTTCCCTGTTCTAGTAACATCTCACTGTTTGCTTCTCTAATGTTGGTGAAGAATTCTGTTTTCTCCAGCGACACTTGAAGACCCACTTTAATACATAATATATTTAATACATAAAATATATTTTATTTCTCGTCACAAAATATATTCAACTTATTTTCACTACGCCTCTGTCTCCCATTGTAATGCGCATATCAGAAATTGTAATGCACCTGTACGAAACTTAAAATAACGACACCCCAGCGCACACTACCGCTGGAGGAGGGAGATTGTGGGAAAGAACCAAAGATTTTTACTACTTTGTGATACCTGTTTATTGGTTTATAGTAGGGCTGTTCAACCTTTTTGTAGTGGCGATCTACTTTTTTGTAAATATAGTTGCCAAGATCGACCAAAACGCGTACCGGGCCACCGGAGGTCTGGGCTCATGGAGTGTACCCCCCCAGAAAATTTTGAGAAACTGCATAACATATTGCCATTTAAAAGCTGTTTTTCATGTAAAAATAACCTAATACGAAAATCGGAATTAAATTTTTTAAAGCTTAATTTTGAACTAACGTCTGCCAAGAATGACATATCAAATAACCACTCGTTGTTTATTAACAGTAGGGAAAGATGATGCGTTCTATTCCCGCCTCACACCTCTGACCTTGACCTCGACTCCCACCACCCCCCGGGGTCGGGGTGTTGGGGGTTGTGGTCTGGGGGTGGGGGTAGTGGTGGGGGTCAAGGTCAGAGGCGGGAGGCGGAAATAGAGCGCATCATCATTCCCTACTATTAACTGTGGGTAACTGTCACTTCTTTTTGAGAAGAAACTTTTTACGACTGCTAATAACTCTAGAAACTGCATGAGAAATCGACTGCTACTGAGCCAACACACATTAGTATGCAGCAAAATATCGTTCTCATTTTCTAATCTAAACAAACGTCTTTGAAGAGCATTTCCACGTATAGAATTGACTATTTTAAAGACAGCTTCCATAACATTGTGTGTATTAAGTCGCTTTGAGCATGAAACTAGTTGGTGAATACTAAAAATTGTGGATAATTATCATCTTGATGGCATAAAGCAATCAACGTTTGCAACCTGTCATACATGGGCACCATCCGTCGTAATCGAAAACAATTTAAAAATAGGAAACGTCGTTTCTTTCACAAAATCATTAAACACTCTAAATATGTCTACCCCTCTCGTCCTTCCGTGCAAAATAATTTAAGTATTTCTTCTTTTACTGTACAATCATCAAATACCATCCGGATAAATATCACTAATAGACCTTTTTACGGATATTTAAGCGTACGCGCATCCGCCAAGTTTGATAGGCGGAAATATGTAAGTTTCGTGCACATATTTAGTTATACGTCAATAAGTTATTCTAAGCCTGCGAGCATATTATATGCAAGCCGTGGTAAGGCTCATTGTTTGAACCGTGTCTCACGAAAATCAAATTTTCCAGTTTTAAAACAGGGCTGGTCTAATCACTTACCTGTTAGGGCTGCTCGTGTCTCCGCCACGTGTGATCGTCCTTCCGGCGCCTTTTTAAGGGAGGAATTGGGGATAGTAAGTGGAGGGATTCCCTTAAAATTGTTGTCTTCTAGACGTTGGATGCCGCTTCAGCCCTTCGGGCACGTGATTACACCCCTGGTTAATTTGACTTAAAACGATAAACTTAAAGATGCGTACACGTGTCGGTCGAGCTTCGTTCGCGCTTCGATTCTTGTCTCTACGCTTCACGCACTCGAAGCATACTGTCGCAAATATATAAATTCGCGACGAAATTGATAAGTAAATCGCGCGATTTCGGCCCAGGTCGATACACCTTTCCCCTTCTGTTAATCGGTGCCAAAATCGATTCAAATGTTGAATTAAAAATACGGATTTATTAAAATTTGCGCGAACACTCATAATAGCTGCGTATTTTCGTTTTTCTTGCGCATCGGCAGTCAACGGAAACTGTTGTACTGGTTGTGGCCGGCTTGAGGTCCATGAAGCAACATTTGAACGTGACTAGAGAGAAACGTGTTTTAATTTTTACTTTAGGCCTAGGCCGCACTACAGCTAAACCGCCGCGGTTTTTAATCGCGTGAGTTTGTGACTCAAGTAAGCTAATGCTAGCGGCCTCACTTGCGGTTTTTTTCCCGCTTCTGATTTTTCCCATAGCATACTGTCGGTTTCTCGAGCGGTTTCGCGGTTATAACGGTTACCGCTCGCGGGAAAAAAACGTAGTGCGGCCTCGGCCTTATATTTATCGAAATGTATTTTTAAGTAAGTACATAGAAGCGCGAGGAAGCTAAAGATCGACGCAAAATCACGCCGCGATCGACCGGTAGATCGCGATCGACTGGTTGGACAGCCCTGGTTTATAGCTATAATTTTTTTTCACAAATTCACCATTGGTTGAATTAAGATGAATTAATTGAAAAAAATGTCTGTTTTTTGAGTTCCATTGATACTTTCGTTGGACCACATTAACATTATATTGTAATTACATTTTTATTAAATAGTTAACTGCTGTTGTCATTGCAATTTAATACCCAAATTCAAATGACTGCATATTATATTGAACTATGTTACAATAACCCTCTCTCTCTAACTGTTAAATATAATATTTATTATTTTTTAGACATTCTCAAGCAATACTATGATATTTATAAATCGGTAGTGATTTGTAATCAAGAGGATATTGACACAATTACGGACATTTTACGAACCTGTGGCGTTAGATTAGTAATAGCAGATAACACCATGGCAGGCCAGGACATTCACGATGCAGAGAAATCTTGGATGCAAAGCACAAATGGACAACATATAGGTATGTTTTAAGAATCAATGATTTCGTTTTTTTGGATTAAATATCCCAATAGTTTTTAAAACGAAAAAATGTTACTAATACCCTTTAAGGTAGACTTTCGAGCAAAGCGGCTCGGGCGTCAATAACGCAGCGTTAGTGACGCGGCTACATAGTGATAGTATTACGCACTTTTTTTCGGAGAGGAGGGGGAATGCATTGTTGCACACCGGATATTCAAACCCTTGTAGTGTGGGGCTCTCTGATCAAATGATAAAATCTCTGATCAAATAATGGGTATGCTGGTTCTTTGTGACCAGCATACCCATTAAAACCCCTCCTCTGTCTCTACACTACACTCCACCCGGTACTGCGTAGGCATTACTTCAGGTGGTGGTGTTTGTACCAATTGTTTCCTTATCGTTCTTTTTATTGTTCTTTACTCGTTTCGATTTCGTCTTTCGTCTTCTGTCGTATTAGTTATGTAGTCGTGTGATAACCCATTTTTCGGTCTTTTCGTCGCATATTTAGTCGTCCATGTTAGCTTCCTTGTGTCTCGTGCGATATTATAATCGCCTTCCATTCTCTCTCCATTTGTTCTTTTCCCAACATGATTTCGGTTATGTAAGCTTGTACTGCATCCCAGTTATGCTCACTTTCTAACATAACCTCCTTGATGTTCTGTTCTTCTAGTTTTGTACCGCCTAGTGTCTCCGCGAGTCGAGTTCTTTCTTTCTCTGATTCTGTACACATGAAGATAGTGTGTTGTGCGTCGTCTGGGATATGACCGCAATAAAAACACTCCGCAGTGTCTCTTTTTTTAAAACGTTCGAGGTATGCGTTGAAGCACCCATGACCAGTGAGCGCCTGTGTCCGTGTGACCTTTCGTACCATGCTGTTACGTTAGGGATAAGTCTGTGTGTCCACCTTCCAATAGTATCGTTACCCCATCTTGTCTGCCATCGATTCATGAGTCTCTTACGTGCTCTCTCCTTAGCGGATGTTCTCTCACGTTTTACTTCCTTTTTCGCCCTGTGTTGTTGCAGGTCTTCGTAGACTTCTTGTTTCTCGCGAATCAGTAAATCTATTGGGGGCGTGCTTGCAAGTACCAGCTCCGAAACCGTTCTGTAGGCAGAAATTACTCTTAGAGCACTCCGTACTCCCTCCTGTAAGTTGTTTTCGTTACGCCCGCCCATATTTCCGCCGCGTAGAGAATTTTTGAGTGTACCACATTGTTGAGAAGTTTCCGTTTCAATTCCCTCGGCCCTCCAATGTTCGGCATCAACCATACCAGAGCTGCCACTGCAGACGCTACCTTTTTCGATGTTTTGGCTATATGGTCTGTGTATCTCAGACCGAGTATCCAGTTGGACGCCAAGGTACCTCAATGATTTCGATAAAGGGATATTTTGCCCTTCCAGAACGAGTTTCGGTGGGGTGAATAGTCTCTTATCCGTGATAGGTATCGCTTCTGTTTTATGAACTGCCATTGTTGACCCTGCTCTTTTAAACAATTATTTGCCCGCCGGAGGGTTTCGATAGTTGCTAGTTCTAGTGTGCTTATTTCCTTTGCAGTCACCACCACTGCGGCGTCATCTGCGAACCCAACTATTTGCGCTGTTGTAGCCAAGTCTAGGTTTCGCAAGCCATCGTACATAATGTTCCACAAGAATGGTGCCAAGACCGATCCTTGTGGGGCACCCGTCGTTACCTCATACTCAACTTCGCCTTCGTCCGTGTGGTATATCAACGTATGGTGTCTGTCTTGATGCTAATGCCTTTACGATTACATCCGACCTGGCTGAATTAAAGGCCTTTTTAACGTCAAGGGTCACTAATGCACAAATTATTACGCACTATGGAAAAGTATGAGGCGCCATTCGAGCGTAGCGACACTGATGCGCTCAGCGTCAGCGCGTCAGTGTCGCTGCGCTCGAATTGTGCCTCATAGTATATAATACTATTGCTATGTCGCTGCGTCAATATCGCTGCGTTAGTGACGCCAGAGCCGCTTTGCTCGGAAGTCTACCTTTAGACTCTTAATAGAATATCCATTTTTTTCATGTTTTAATCACTTTTTTGTTATTTTCGGTACAAGAAAAACAACTGCCACAGGGATTTAGTAAATTATAATTCTAGTTTTTTTTATTATTTACAATTAGAGATTTTTGTTTCAATGTTTTTCTAGTTATGTTATGCACTGATCGAGTCATAGCATCGTATTTGAATATTGCAAATGCTTCACTGCTTGTTCATTATTCGATGGCAAACACATGGACTACATTCACAAAACGATTTTCTTGTCTTGTAAACAGTTACAAAAGTCCGCTGCTTTCAAAAGATGTAAGTAATATATTCTTTCTTTTCTATTTGTTCTTACCCTAATATAGTAATAATATTTAGAAGGATTTATTTATCTTTTTTCAATTAACAACATTTTCACAACATTATTACAACCTTATATATTGTAATAACTTGTACAGTTCTAGATAGACTAGACAGACAAGATCAAACACAGAAGTCTAGACAGACAAGGCTAGACAGAAAAGACTAGACAGACAAGACTAGACAGACAAGACTAGACAGACAGGACTAGACAGACAAGACTAGACAGACAAGATAGACAGACAAGACTAGACAGACAAGACTAAACAGACAAGACTAGACAGACAAGACTAGACATACGAGACTAGACAGACGAGACTAGACAGACGAGACTAGACAGACGAGACAGACGAGACTAGACAGACGAGACTAGACAGACGAGACTAGACAGACGAGGCTAGAAGACGAGACTAGACAGACGAGACTAGACAGACGAGACTAGACAGACGAGACTAGACAGACGAGACTAGACAGACGAGACTAGACAGACGAGACTAGACAGACGAGACTAGACAGACGAGACTAGACAGACGAGACTAGACAGACGAGACTAGACAGACGAGACTAGACAGACGAGACAAGACAGGCGAGGTTAGACAGACCAGGTTAGACAGACGAGACTAGACAGACGAGACTAGGCAGACGAGACTAGGCAGACGAGACTAGGCAGACGAGACTAGACAGACGAGACTAGACAGACGAGACTAGACAGAGGAGACTAGGCCGACGAGACTAGACAGACGAGACTAGACAGACGAGACTAGACAGACGAGACTAGACAGACGAGACTAGACAGAAGAGACTAGACAGACGAGACTAGACAGAAGAGACTAGACAGACGAGACTAGACAGAGGAGACTAAACAGAGGAGACTAGACAGAGGAGACTAGATAGACGAGACTAGACAGACGAGACTAGACAGACTAGACTTTTTTTTTTATTAAAATAATAATAAAAGACAACAGGACTATAAATAAATAAATAAATATTAAAAAAAAGGAGAAGATACATCCCGGAAACCGCCCCTAGGCATTACTTCAGGATGATTTATCCCTCCTCGTTTCTAAATTCGGTTTTCTCTTTCGTGTTTCTCTTTTGCTTTTATTATATCCCTCATCATTTCTGTTATTACGTTCCAATCTGCTTCTGTTCTTAGAAGCATTTCTGCCACATTAGATGTTGATATGACTGTGCCGCATAATTGATTTGCTGTTTCACGAAGGTCCATCCATCTGACACAGTGAAAAATTGTGTGTTCGGCTGAATCAATGTCCGGACAGAACCAGCAGATCTTCTTTTTTTTTTAGCAGGTTTTCTTTTTTTTAAATTTTGTAAAGGCACTTTCTCCTGCTCCACAACCTAACTTCTTTTATAAGATTTTTGGTCCAACCATTGTATTCTCCCCATCTTTGCTGCCACTCCTCCATGCATTTATCTTTAGCATCAGACCTACTGTTTTTTCCAAGTCGGTATATGTAAACCATCTCCTTGGCTCTCAGTTCGAGAGGCGGCAGTGAGGCGATAGCGGTTGCCGCAGCAGTGGAGACAGTTCTATATGCCGAAATAACTCTTTGTGCCATTTTTCGGTTTAGGGCTTCTAGTTTATTCTTATATAGAGAATGCTTAAGCGCTTGCGTTCAGATGGGTGCACCGTACAGGATGGCTGAAGACGCCGCGAACATTAGTATTCGACGTTTTCTTTCGCGCGGTCCCCAGATGTTTGGAGTGATCCTAGTCAGAGCCATTAGTGACTTCTCGACTTTCTCGCATTTGATTTTGATGTGGGTAGTCATACGGGTATTTCTATCTAAGTATACCCCCAGGTACTTGATTGCCGGAAGTTTTCTTCTACCCACAAGGATTACCATTTCCGTCTTCGCGTGTGCCATTTTAAGCCCTAATTCTGTTAGATGTTGGTGTATTATTGCTACGGCATTTTTCGCGGACTCTTCCAGTTGTGACTTATTTCTACCGCAAACAATCACTGCTAGGTCGTCAGCGTATGCAACAGAGGTAACTTTTTTTCCCAAGTCGAGTTCTAAAATGCTGTTGTAGAAGATGTTCCATAATGTTGGTCCTAGAATGGAGCCCCGTGGGACACAGCATGTTGTTTCTATTTTTGAGCCTCTGTTTGTGATGACATATCGATTGCTGAGGTACGACTGGACCATCTTAATCAGATATGGGCTAATTTCCGCAGTTTTTAGTGCGTCAATTATGAGGTCCCACGGAGCTGAATTAAAGGCATTTTCTATGTCAATAGTAAGAAGTACCGCGAGCTCTTGGTTCTTGAAGGCCTTTTCTCTAATTTTGTTAGGTATCTCCATGACTTTGGACAGGGCATCTATCGTTGACCTGCCCGCTCGAAATCCGTATTGTCTGTCGTGTAGAATTCCTTTGCTTTCTAGCTCGTTCTCCAGGAGTGTCTTAACTAACATTTCTAATAGTTTACCTGGGGTATTTAGAATACAAATCGGCCGGAATGATGTTTTATCGGCCGGATCTTTTTTGGGTTTTTCAATGAGTACAAGACGTGCCTCCTTCCAAATGTCTGGAAATTCTCCTTTAGTTAGACAGCTGTTCATAACTCTCAAGACGATTTCAGGTCTCCTGGTAGCTATTGCTTTGAGCACATCTGTGGGTATACTATCTGGACCTGGAGTTTTTCCGGTCTTGATTCTCTGCGCAGTTTTTACAATATCTTCCAAGTCAAAGGTCTTTATTTCAGTTACTACTGGGACCATCCAGTTGATTTTGTGTTTCTTCGGGAACAGTTTTTCTACCTGGCTACTTATCTCTTCCTGGCTTAGGCTAATGTTTGGTCTAAGAATTAGTTTGCCTGATATAATTTTAAAACCTTGGCCCCATATATCTTCCTCTAATTGATTGCAGAGATCCTTCCACAGCTCTTTCTTGCGTGCGTATATAGCAATCTTGAACTCTTTTTTGGAGTTACTATATTCGATTCTAGCCTCTTGTTTCTGTTCATCAGTTGCGTTAGATTTGTTCCTTCTCACCATCACTCTTCTCTTTTTGAAGCATGCGGCTCTCTTAGCGGCAATCGTTGTAGTCCACCAGGGGGTAGATTGGTGGCGGTGTTGTGGTCGACGTCATCTTGGAAAGCATTCATCGCACAGTTTGGAAATATATTCGGCAAATTCTACAGGACTATTAACTGCTTGCGTATGGTCTTCGGGTGGTTCGCTGTTATGATCAGATTCCGAGTCTAATTTTGATTGTAATCTAAACCATCCCTCGGCTGTCAGTTTCCAGCCTCGCTGTTTTTGTGCTTCTTGGGCACGAGTTGTGTGTGGAAATTCCCGAACCTCGAAGGTAATTGTGCGGTGATCGCTTAAGTTTTCATGTTCTTGATCTACTTTCCATTCGCTAATTTTTTTGCTAATTGACGTGGTCGCTATTGTTATGTCAATCAGGGAAGAGCCATTGTGGTTTGAGAAGGTAGGTGTGTCTCCTTCATTAATAACTAAGAGGTCGTTTGCCTCAATCCACTCTGCCAGGATCATCCCTTTGATATCTTGGACTTTTGATCCGAAGATACGAGCTTTTGCATTTAAGTCGCCTCCCAGAATGACTTCCTTATGTGCTGAATTGGCTTTTAGGTGAAGTTCTAGGTGTTCTAGGTATTCTTCGAACTCCTTGGGTGTTTTCCTTGGCGATTGATAACAAGAATAGACGTAAAATCTTGATAGTTCGACACAGACAAAGCTTTTGCAGCTATTGTAAGACAACACGGTCGATAATTTGTTAATGCGAATAAAGCTATCCCTGTCTAAGTCGAGGAAGGAGTTATCAGCCATGTGTCTATTTGGTTCTTGACCTATAACAATATCTATGTTTTTTTCGAAGATTGTTTGTTCAAGTAAATTATGTGCTGCTTTAGAGCGATTTAGGTTTAATTGTAGGATTTTTAAATTTGTTGGATACATATTATTTGCGCTTTGGATATTAGGAAGATTTAAAGATAGGTTATAGAACGTAGGTGGGAAGTAAGAGCGAGTTATTTGCTTTTGTCCGAGGACGTTGTGTGACCCTGGTTCCTGGGTCTTCCTCTTTCCCATCCTTTGGTTTTAGACCTGACCCAGGCTTTCTTGGGATCTGGTTCCGGTTCAGATGTGTCGTCCGAGAGTGAAGATGCTCTGGTGGCCGGTGGACCACCTCGTTTTCTCTTGTCTTTTTCCTCCCTTCCTTTTGGGGCTTTGAATATATCTCTTGTCTGTCTTGTGTCCCTCCTCGATGGTTCGCTGCCAATATCCTCTTGCGCGGAAGGTGATGGAGTCTGTTTCCTAGTTGCTTCCAGAGTCTTTTCTACTATGGTTGGTGTGGGAGCTGAGATTTCTGGAAGGTCAGTGTTTCCTTGGAAAATGTCTGGACGAATCAAACTTCTTAGGGAGTCCATCATAGCGGGAATAAGGGCTGCAGCCAGCTCCTTCACATCGAACGGTGCGGGTCTTGTGGGAGTCGAAACGGCATTTGCATATGTCCTATTTTTTATGGGTGTGGTTACAATGATTTTACGTCTTGCTTCGAAGTATGAAATTTTTTCTTTTGTTTTAATTTCTTGGATAGCTGCTTCCTCCTTATATTAAATGGTCTCCGCCACAGTTGGTACAGGTGGGTGAAACACATATACCCTCGTGAGGAGGTTTTCCGCAGGAACATATTTGTGGGCTTGAACATCTGATGGAACTATGGCCAAATTTTTGGCACCGGAAGCATCGCATTGGGCTTGGAATGTACTCCCGCATCTCTAAGTTGTAAAAAGCCACTTTGATGTATTTGGGTAGAGTAGGTGTATTGAATGTTAAGATTATAGATGGAGTGTTTTTAAGCTCTCCGTCTCTCTTAGTTTTGATTCTTCTTACTTCGCAGACATCTAGGCTTTTTAGTTCTACCAAGATTTCTTCCTCTGGAACATTTAGGAGGTCCCTACAATATATAACTCCCTTGCTAAAATTTAAAGTTCTGTGGGTAAGAACTTCTACCGGATACTCGCAGAGATTTTCAATTTCCATCAGTCTAGTAGATTGCTTATTAGATTTCGTTTCAATAAAAAGGCCTTCTCTATTTTTTTATATTGTAGCGCATTCGCCAACCAGTCCATATAGAGTTTTACTGATTTTAAATGGGTTATCTTCTTCAAAATTGTTGCCGTCCTTCTTTTTGATAATCAAGTACCGGGACCGTGCCGCCGTCACCTGATTATCAGATCCCATTTTTCGGGAGATGGGAATCTCCTGGTTACTGGTTACGAAGGCGGACAATAAACCTCCACGGCTACAATCTTATAAGCTTCTACTGCAGAAAAGAATCCTCTGGAGGAGTAGTTAAAAGAAAAAAAAAACAGACAGACAGACTAGACTAGAGAGACGGGACTAGACAGACGAGACTAGACAGACGAGACTACACGGACGAGACTAGACAGACGAGTCTTTTGTTTTAAATTAATTTATTATATAATAATAATACAGAACATAAAACATGACACCCCGGGCCCGCTCTTCGCATTACTGCAGGGTGTATGTCTTCTTCCTTTTGGGTCATTATGTCTTTTAGCGCTTTGTTCACGTTGTCCCAGTTTTTTTCTGTTCTTAACATGTAGTCTGTTATTGTTCTTGGTTCTAACGGTCCGTCCTTCATTATCGTTGCTCGTTCGCGTTCCCATCTGTCGCACACGAATAGGGTGTGGGACACACTGTCGTCCTCTTCACAGTAGTGAAGAGGTTCTCTTGTTCTGCCAATGCTGTGCAAGTAGTCCTTGAAACATCCATATCCCGTGAGAATATGTGTCAGGTGGAAGTTGGGTTCTCCGTGCTTTCTGTCTTTTCATTTGATTTGGTCTGGGATTAATAATCTTGTCCATTCTCCCCTTTCTGTATGCTTCCATTTCTTTTGCCATTCCTTACGAGTATTTTGCCTGGCTGTTTATTTTTTCACTTTGTCTCGGTCTGCTAGGTAGACATGCGTTCTTGCGCAGTCTGCTCAATGGGGACGATACCGGCGATTACAAGAGCTGCGACTCTAGATACGGTCCTGTATGCACTGTTAACCCGTAGTGCCATTTTTCTTTGTACCTTGGCCAGCTGTTGCTTCTTTCTTTCTGTCAGTGCGTTAGCCCACACAGGAGCCCCGTACAATATGATGGAGTGGGCCACTGAGCTAAGCTGCCTGCGTTTGCTGCATTTTGGACCTCCGACGTTTAGCATCAGCTTTTGTAGCGCGTATGCGGTTTTTGTGGCTTTTGAGGCACCACAGATTATGTGTGCTGAGAAGTTTAATCCTCCTTCTATGACGAATCCCAGATATTTTACCCATTGCTTGGGTTTGATCTTAGTTTCTTGGATCCTAAAGGATATTGGTGAGAGTTGTCTTTTACCTCTCAGAGCACGGCCTCTGCTTTTTCAGGCGCAAGCCTTAACCTCTTATTTGTCATCCATTTGTTTATTTTTTCGACCGCTATGTTTGCTTTCTGCAGCAGGGTCTTTTCTGTCTTTGCAGTTACGACTATTGCTAGGTCATCTGCAAATGACCTGATTGACCCGAATGACCCGATTGTGGTTACTTCTTCGGGTTGGGTCATTTTGAGCACACCATCGAACATTACGTTCCAGAGTGTGAGGCCCAGGACCGATCCCTGTGGGACCTCGCTGGTGATGCTTTATTCTCTTGTGTCGTTTCCTATTTCGAGACTGATCTTACGGACAGACGAGACTAGACAGACGAGACTAGACAGTCAAGACTCACTAAACCCCCTATTCCACCTTGGCTTTTAGTATGCAGCACCCCGGTATCGTATATTATGCATTCATTCAGGGTGGTCAGCCCGGACGGTTAATGAAAACCGCCATAGTTGTTGTCTCCCCGACCAGGATTCGAACCTGGGTCTCCCGCATTGAAAAGCGGGTATGTTGTCAACTACGCCACCGAGGAGGACGAGACAGACAAGACCAGACAGACAAGGCTAGACGGACAGGTCTAGACAGACAAGACTAGACATACAAGACTACAGTCGTCTTCCAGCGTTCGGCGAGAGTGAACGCATGAGCTGTCAGTTTCAGTAAAACGCATAGCTTTAAAACACATTATAAAAAGTTAAAAATCAAAAAACCTATCGAAAAGTTTACTCGCACAACTATGGCGGTTTTCATTTACCGTCCGGGCTGACCACTCTGAATGAATGCAAAATATGCGATTGTTACAACAATATGATAAGATTATTCATACAATACAATATGGAAAGACAGTTCGACATAATGACCGCTTTTCTCCAGAGTTTTGATTACGAAAACTTCATATCAGGAATCATAAAAAAGCATATAGAACCTCTCCAAGCTTTAAAGCGTAAGTTATCCGACCAGATAACCGATTTGTCATTAAGAAATGGGATGTTATCAGAGTCTCTAAAATTCTTCGTGGAATCGCAAATAATAAAACCGGTGAAACCTCTATAAGAATTAATGATTAAATTTACCGAACAAATAATTGAATTAGACGCTAATAAAGAATCGATTTCGGTGCGTCGCTCAAGCGAAACATACTCTGTATCCGATGACATCGCCAATAGCAATCGCTGATAACGAACCAACTCCGCGCGATAGGAATAAAACAAAAAATATCCAAAAAGATACGCGCCCGATCATATAAACCAGCGTTTCTCAAAGTGGGCGATATCACACCCTCGAAAGTGACGAGGAAGAATTGATTCGACCAAGAAGAAACAAAGCCTTGTCAATACCTTCTAGCGACGAAGAAAGTGATGGTGAAGTATTGGACTGGTCGGAAAGTGATAATGTGCCAATTATAGAAGATTTCTTATGACAAAGTGGGGTTTTCGTGACGCCAAATAATTCAGAAAATGTAATTTATGTGGTTCAGTTATTTATTGGAGACGATTTATTTGTATATATGGCGATAGAAACAAACCGCTGCCATGCACAGAATGAACATTTATTTAGAGATCGTGCTCTAAGTCCGTAAAGTGGAAAGATGTATCTGTGATAGAACTAAAAAAATGCTCGGATTGCATCTACTAATGGGAAGAGTTCGTATGGATACAAGGGATGAATTCTGGTCGACAGATGAAACAATTGAAACTCCAATTTTTCCTCAAATAATGAGCAGGGATCGATTTAGGCAAATATGGTATTCATGGCATTTTTCCAATAACGATGACAAAGATGATAGAGTAAAGATCGCCTTAAAAAAATCCGCCCCATTATTTCATACTTATTACCCAAATTTCAAGAAGTTTATAAACCACAGAGAGAATTGTCCTTAGATGAAAGCATCTTGCCATGGAGAGGTCGTCTAGCATGGTGGTTTTCCTTGGGGCGGCTTCGGTTGACTTCTCGGCGGCGGCTTCAGTTGTCTTTTCGGGGACGGCTTCAGCTATCTTTCCGGGGGCGGTTCCAGTTATCTTTCCGGCGGCGGCTACGGTTGTCTTTTCGGGGGCGGTTTTGGTGGGCTTTTCGGCGGCGGTTTCGGTGGTCTTTTCGGCGGCGTTTTCCTGGGGTTTCTCGCTGTCAACTTGGGTCTTTCTCCTTTTCATTATGTAGATTATCATTTCGTGGATGACGCTGTCCTCCAGGGTGTCCAGGTAGGCTGGGTCAAGATACATTGCTGCGGCGGCTTCGTTGGGGGTTGTCGGTATAAAAGTGGTCTTGTTGCGGCTGCGACGGTCGCTGAGACTATGAAGTCCTCCCTTGTCATGTGTCCTGTGCTGGTTTGGTGGTTTTGAGCTTTCGCCCAGCTATCCCGCCGTCTTGGGGTTTGGTTGTCGTTGTGTTTTTTTTTTTAGTCTGTTTGTTTGTCTGTGTTGTCTGTTGTTTGTGTTTCGTTGGGTTTCGTTTGGCTTTACTTGGCTATAGTTGGGTCTTGTCCTGGTGTGGTTGTCGGTTTTCTTGGTTGCTTCTTCAGTGTTTCGTCTTCTGTGGTTGTTCTTCAGGGGCCTGTGGTCCTGATATGTTTGGTCTTCTCGTTGATGGTGATGGGTTGCTCTTCTTCTTGGTCGGGTTTACGCTTGGGGGCGGCTTCGGTGGGGCTGTGAGTGTCCATTGGTGTATTTCTTCTCCTTGGGGCGGTTTCGGTTGTCTTTTCTGCGGCGGCTTCGTTTGTCTTCTCGGGGGCGGCGTCAGTTTTCTTTTCGGGGCGGCATTGTTTGTCTTTTCGGCGGCGGCTTCGGTTTCCTTTTCGGCGGCGGCTTCGGTTTTCTTTTCGGCGGCGGCTTCGGTTTTCTTTTCGGCGGCGGCTTCGGTTTTCTTTTCGACGGCGGTTTCATTTGTTTTCTCTGGGGCGGCATCAGTTGTCTTCTTGGGGGCGGCTTCGGTTGTCTTTTCGGCATCGGCTTCAGTTTTCTTTTCAGGGGCGGCTTCGTTTGTTTTTTCGGCGGCGGCTTCGTTAGTCTTCTCGGGGGCGGCTTCGTTTGTCTTCTCGGGGACGGCATCGGTTGTCTTTTCGGCGGCGGTTTCCTGGGGTTTGTCGTTGGCGGTTTGTTTCTTCAACAACAGTTGCGTTATATAATTCATCATTTGGACGAGGTCGCTGTCGTCCACAGTGTCCAAGTAGTCGGGGTCGAAATACTTTGCCGCGAGGGCTTCGTTGGGCGTTGTCGGAATGAACATGTTCGTTTTGTGACAGCGGAGGAGCGAGTGACGTTCTCCCTTGTACGATGTAGCGGTTTATATACCTTAGGGTTGTTTTACACAACGGCCGATTACAGCCAGCGTGGTGGAACTCGAGAGGGGGTGGGCCAGTAGGGTGCGACCCGGGACAGGGTTGATGCGCGACGGGCATATAATAAGGTTATACGTGAAAAAGTTCGGGCAAAACATGGCGGAAATTGACACATGTGCACAAAAAAAATTCGTATGTCAAAAAGGTTGAAAATTGTCATCTGATCTGCTTGTTTTGTTTGATCATTTAATTTGTTTGCGTTTTCTCCATTTATTTGTTTGTATTTTATTACTATTGTTGCCATTTGGTGTATTAAATTAATGATAATAAGATATTTTTTTTCAAACCATTACTAAAATACCAATTTTATACTCGAGTAACTATATTTGAATTTAGCGCCAAATTTTGTAACTAGATTGAACATTTGTCATAGTGTAAATCAGGTTTCTAGTTACTGCATTCTTAAAAAATGGACTATAGCTTTGGTCTTCAAGATTTCATCTTGACTAAATCTAGTCGGATTGTGTAGACTAGACTTGGTCTTCAAGGTTAAGTCTAGACCAGACTTTTAATCTAGTTGTTTAGATTTTATCTGTTTTTTGACACTTGAATTTAAGAATCTTAAGCAAAAAAATAATATCTAAAACTTTTGTGCTGAAGATCTGAAACTTCTGTTGAAATGATGGAGGAAATGATGGATGAATTATGGCGGGAATAAGGAAGGCGTTCCCTTATGCCCGCCATACACACAACGGTCTACCGGAGAGGTCTACCTGTGCAGGTTTGCCTGCGCAGGTAGACCGGAACGTGTGTGATAGACCTGTACAGTGTATTAGACCTGTACAGTTTTTTGTTTACGGTTGACCTGCGCAGGCAAACCTGCACAGGTAACCACTCCGGTAGACCGTAGCGTGTATGGCGGGCATTAAGAATCCCTGTACTAAATCTTTTTTTTTTTCTAGGATGGATTCAATTGTAAAATATTCATTTTTGTTGAACATAACTCAATGGCTCCAAGAATGGCTCATTTTATTAAAAGTATTGGTGTAGTTGTTCCAGAAAAACTAGCAAATTCTTGTAAGGTACACAATTAACACAATTTTAAATTCAGTGTTTTTTCTTTTATAAAATCATTTTTTTCTTCTAAATAATTAAATTAGTATTAAGTTCCTGTTATAGATATATGAAATTATTATTTGTTTTTAGGAATACATTGAAAAAGAGGAGGAAAAGAAATTAAATTCGAGTACAAATTTCTGTAGGGGATTAAAGGCACGTGGAATATGCGAAAATTTTAGATGCCAATATCGCCATAAATTATCGTTATCTTTAGACCAAAACAAACATTTACCAATTAAAGGGATAATAAAATACAAAATTATAGAGACGAGAGAAGTAAACAGATTTATGGTGAAAATTTTTGAATGCTTGGATTGTGACGGCAAAGTTACCTTCATTCCTGATAACACTGAAATTGTTCGGAATTATTTAGAAGAGAGTAAATGTTTGGAATATGCAAGGGATTTCGAAATTAACAAGTGTTATGTGTTTGAACACAATGACGAACGGCAGAGGTGTAAGCTTCGCACTATTGTCGATTTCAATTCTGTCACAAAATTGCCTTTAAATGTCGAAGTTGAAGGTTTGGATAACTCATTTGTTCAAATTATTCCTGCAGTGCATCTGTACGAAATGCCTGATGAATTATTAAAAATTCCACCAATATGTAAGTATATTTTCAATTTTATTTAAATTTTTATATTTTTGAGAAAATTTAATTTGTAAAACATAGATATTCTTAAACTCTTTTTCTAAATAACAACATTTAATTTATGAATCAATATTGACCATACTTATTATCTGCTTGTAATTGTTTCTACCAGTTGTTCTGTAAACTTCATTACGTGGTCTCTTAGAAAAGTATCAGACCTTATTTTTTATTTTGAAAACCCGTTTGCATGAGCCGACCTTGAATCTTCGTGCGCATGCGTGAATTTTTTCCCGCCTGTAGATAGCGTCAGTTGCTGTCGAGCAGTGTTCGAGTGACTTAGTGTATAGTGCTCTCGTCGGTTTTTCAAGTAAAATAACGGAACGACGGGAACAGCGCTACTGCATCAAATTATGCCAGAAACTGGGCGGCATCCAGGTGGAAACCATTCGGAAGATTCGGCTTTCGGTGACGATGCTATGGGCATCACACAGATTAAGGAGTGGTACAACCGGTTTAAAGACGGTCGCACATCGGTCGAAAGCGAGCCACACTCTGGTAGGCCATCAATATGCCGAAATGACCATGTCATTGCCAAAGTGAACGCTGTGGTGATGCGGGACTCTCGTGTGACTATCCGAGAAATTGCGACTGGAGTTGTGGTCATCAGGAAATTGGCTCCATCACGACAACGCTCCAGCACATGCTTCACACTTAGTTCACATTTTTTTGGTGAAAAACCAGACTCCTCTAGTTCGACAGGCTCCCCAAAGTCAAGAGGCCAATGAAAGGAACGCGATTTCAGACAAGAGAGGACATTAGGGCTGCAACAACAGCCGAGCTAAAGTCGATTCCGAAAGAGGCTTTTTCGGAATGCTTCCAACAATGGCGGCACCGCTGAGAGAAGTGTGTGGAGTCCCAAGGAGACTACTTTGAGGGTGATTATGTTTTCAACGCTCCGGGTATGTCAGTTTTTTTTACCGGCCAAAGGTCGGATACTTTTCTAACAGACCATGTAGATGTGCTCTGTGCAAAGGTAACATAAGCGTTTATGTGCCATACATTTCGAGAAATTGGCTAAGATTACATAAAACAATGAAAATTGCTACTTTGCTTAATTGCTTTTAGACATAGTTAATGTTTATAACAAGTGAAAACCTTCTTAATACCTTTATATTAGATCAGACCGACAAGAAAGAAGAAATAGATTTATTTATTATTGAACCAGAGATCGCTATGCAGCATAATGGCGGAATTACGATGAACTTAACGTAACGTTGAGTGGAACTGACAGCCACTCTTGCGAGACACGGAGGACGAAGAGCAGAGAGCTCCATTCCTACTATAAACCTATTTTCCCTGGATCTATAAAATATATAGAGACTGAGGGCTTGATGCAACCACGGAGACCAAGGACTGACTGAAGAAGGGCCGCGTCCATCTGTACGGAAAACCGAATCAGATGGGCCATCGGCACTTTCCAGCCATTTAAGCCCACAGCTGTTGACGGACTAATTCTCGCTTTCCTACAAAAAGTACGGAGAGTTCTAATGTAGTACTTTCTAAAAATCTTTAGAAGTAGTTTATCGCTCGGATACATACCGGATCTACGGAGAAGGGCTAAGGTGGTATTTATACCGAAGGTGGGGAAGACAGACACCACTCAACCAAAGTCATTTAGACCCATTAGTCTAACATCTTTTATGTTAAAGACAATGGAGAAGGTAATTGATAATTACCTTAGAACAATAGCGCTGGTAGATGCATCACTACACTACTGTCAGCATGCATACAGAGCAGGGAAATCTACAGAAACCGCCCTGTATCAGCTGACAAATGAAATAGAAGCAGCACTGGAGACAAAGGAAGTAGCGATATGTGCCTTCCTGGATATGAAAGGAACCTTTGAGCCTTTTGATAGCACCTTGCAGAAGCCTGTCAAAGCGGCCGTCGAAAGAAGGATTGTCGACAGCACTATCTCAAAGTGAATGGGAGAAACGTTGAGAACCAGAACGACGGAGGCACAAGTGGGAAGAGACACCATCAAGATCTCCACAACTCGAGGGTGCCCACAGGGAGGTGTCCTATCACTACTAATGTGGAGCCTGGTGGATGCATTACTGACTAGGCTGAACGACCTAGAAATTAAATGTCAAGGTTACGCCGATGACATAGTCATCAGCCAGAGGGCAACGCTCGTACAGAGAGGCCTCAAAGTAACTAGTAAGTAGATGGTGTCAAACAGTGGGACTGAGACTCAACCCGAACAAAACCACGGTGATACCATTCCATTCATTTTCTTCTTATTAAGGTGCCATTACTAGTCTATTGTGGACGAACTCTCGCGCATACTTATGGAACAAATTGTCAGACTAATATGCG
The DNA here is from genome assembly GCA_944588485.1 of Phosphuga atrata. Lineage (NCBI taxonomy): Eukaryota > Metazoa > Arthropoda > Insecta > Coleoptera > Silphidae > Phosphuga > Phosphuga atrata. Next base: position 4,977,407 of record OX155905.1, read on the forward strand.
GGACTTTCAATTTATCGCCGGTTCCGAACGGCACTATTTGAGAGGTTTTACCAGGCAGAATTACTCGTGGTAGTTTTCCATTGCTTTCCACGAGGTGGCCACAGCATAGTTCCGTGAAAAATTTCACGGTTTGTCCGGGGATTGAACCCGGGATCTCAGGTATAGCGAGCGGATTAGTTCACCACTACACCACTGTGACCACCATTTACTAGAAGGAGAAAACTAAACTGTCTATAGCCCATACTGTTGGATGGGTGGGCATTAGAATACAAACAGGAGATAAGGTATCTGGGTGTAATACTAGATGAAGCAGTTGTAGCCCCACAACCTCTGTTAAGTTGACAGGACCAACGAGGAAAAAAAATCCGCGACGGCACATAATAATCCGCTTTTTATCCGCAGACGATTGTAAAAGAAAAAAAAATTCCCGCACTTCCCGGGAAAATGAGGTCCCGCTAACTTCACAGAAAGTTAGCGGGACCCACCCTAAAAAACATTATTTTGAGAAAATAAATGTACCATTCCAGAATTATCCGCTTTTTATCCGCAAACTAATTCCGCGAGAAAAAAATTTCCTCGCTTTTTATTTCCTGGGAAAATTTGTGAATGTTTTTGTTTTTGCGCGGCCGAATCGCCACATAAGTCGCGCGCATCCCATGCTTTCTTTATTATTTCGACGCATCGGCGGCGACATGCTAGGACCTTTCAAAGATGTGGGTATGCTAGGTCCTTTCAAAGGTACAAGCGGCATGTTAAGACACTTTCAAAGACGCAAGCGGCATGTTAGGTCTTTTCAAATATGAAATGTTCTTATTGGTTGCCTTCCTTCCACCTACGGTGGGGTGAGAGGGTAATTGTAGTTAGTGGAGGTAGTTGTAGTTAGTGGAGGTATTGTATTCGGACACGCATGTTATACCAATTCTTACTGCTCATGAATGGCTCGACTTGAAAAAGTGTATTGCAATCTGAAGCCGTCTCCACACATTGCCTCACACGGCCAGGCCAATGTGTGTTCCAACATTTGCTGTTCTTTCACACACCACAAGTAGGCGTCTACATATTGGCTCACAAGTGCCAACTTCTCAGTTCAAAAGTTGTAGAACCAATGGTAACATGTCTGGTGATCTTGATCTTGAACTACCGGTTGCTGCTTTTTATATAGCATCTGCTGCATATAATGTGCAACTATTATGGCCAATGTGTGGAGGGAGAACTTGTCATGTGGGAGCATGCGCCAGTTCATTTGAAGCGGGACAGAAAACCGACAACCCTATGGCCAGCCGCCAATGCATGTGCCAACCTCCAACAGCCCATTCACAAGCGCCAACTTCTTCATCCACACATTGGCCATGTGACGTATGCCACATCACATGGCCATTGTGTGAAGCTTCAAAAGCTATTTGAAGAAATTACAAAGGAGTTAAGTAGTGCTACTGTAACAATTGCATCGGTGATCCCATTAATCAATACACTTAAAAAAATAAGAAGAGAAGAGTAAAGAGGAGATTTCTGTGAACTTCAAATTAATGGTTACGAAAATGATATCAATGTCCGGTTTCAGGAATTCACAATAATAAATTATATTTAAAAGCTACCTATCTATATTCACGGCACAAGCTCAAGTTTTTCAGTGTAATTACTACGGAACAGGTACAGTCAGAGATTCTGCGGATACTTGGCTGTTCAAAAACTTTTCATAATGAAGCTCCTTCTTTACATAATAGATAACGAAATGAGCTGCTAACAACAGGCTCCAGCAATCATTCATACATTCTATCTAGTCTAGCTAAAATATTAAGCGTAATTGACGAGGAAGAGCTAAATATGGATTGTAGTGATGAAGTGCACGATCAATTCGTGGTTAAAAAGATTTTATCTACGAAGAGCAGAGAACTCCCCTCCTACTATAAACCTATTTTCCCTGAATCTATAAAATATATAGAGACTGAGGGCTTGATGCAACCACGGAGACCAAGGACTGACTGGAGAAGGGCCGCGTCCATCTGTACGGAAAACCGATTCAGATGGGCTATCGGCACTCTCCAGCCATTTAGGCCCACAGCTGTTGACGGACTAATTCCCGCTTTCCTACAAAAAGGAGGGAGAGTTCTAATGTAGTACTTTCTAAAAATCTTTAGAAGTAGTTTATCGCTCGGATACATACCGGAGCTATGGAGAAAGGCTAAGGTGGTATTTATTCTGAAGGTGGGGAAGACAGACACCACTCAACCAAAGTCATTTAGACCCATTAGTCTAACATCTTTTATGTTAAAGACAATGGAGAAGGTAATTGATAATTACCTTAGAACAATAGCGCTGGTAGATGCATCACTACACTACTGTCAGCATGCATACAGAGCAGGGAAATCTACAGAAACCGCCCTGTATCAGCTGACAAATGAAATAGAAGCAGCACTGGAGACAAAGGAAGTAGCGATATGTGCCTTCCTGGATATGAAAGGAACCTTTGAGCCTTTTGATAGCACCTTGCAGAAGCCTGTCAAAGCGGCCGTCGAAAGAAGGATTGTCGACAGCACTATCTCAAAGTGGATGGGAGAAACGTTGAGAACCAGAACGACGGAGGCACAAGTGGGAAGAGACACCATCAAGATCTCCACAACTCGAGGGTGCCCACAGGGAGGTGTCCTATCACTACTAATGTGGAGCCTGGTGGATGCATTACTGACTAGGCTGAACGACCTAGAAATTAAATGTCAAGGTTACGCCGATGACATAGTCATCAGCCAGAGGGCAACGCTCGTACAGAGAGGCCTCAAAGTAACTAGTAAGTAGATGGTGTCAAACAGTGGGACTGAGACTCAACCCGAACAAAACCACGGTGATACCATTCCATTCATTTTCTTCTTATTAAGGTGCCATTACTAGTCTATTGTGGACGAACTCTCGCGCATACTTATGGAACGAATTGTCAGACTAATATGCGGGACTTTCAATTTATCGCCGGTTCCGAACGGCACTATTTGAGAGGTTTTACCAGGCAGAATTACTCGTGGTAGTTTTCCATTGCTTTCCACGAGGTGGCCACAGCATAGTTCCGTGAAAAATTTCACGGTTTGTCCGGGGATTGAACCCGGGATCTCAGGTATAGCGAGCGGATTAGTTCACCACTACACCACTGTGACCACCATTTACTAGAAGGAGAAAATTAAACTGTCTATAGCCCATACTGTTAGATGGGAGGGCATTAGAATACAAACAGGAGATAAGGTATCTGGGTGTAATACTAGATGAAGCAGTTGTAGCCCCACAACCTCTGTTAAGTTGACAGGACCAACGAGGAAAAAAAATCCGCGACGGCACATAATAATCCGCTTTTTATCCGCAGACGATTGTAAAAGAAAAAAAAATTTCCGCACTTCCCGGGAAAATGAGGTTAAATTACATATTCCCTAAAAAACATTATTTTGAGAAAATAAATGTACCATTCCGGAATTATCCGCTTTTTATCCGCACACTAATACCGCGAGAAAAAAAATTTCCTCGCTTTTTATTTCCCGGGAAAATTTGTGAATGTTTTTGTTTTTGCGCGGCCGAATCGCCACACAAGCCGCGCGCATCCCATGCTTTTCTTTATTATTTCGACGCATCGGCGGCGACATGCTAGGACCTTTCAAAGATGTGGGCGGTATGCTAGGTCCTTTCAAAGGTACAAGCGGCATGTTAAGACACTTTCAAAGACGCAAGCGGCATGTTAGGTCTTTTCAAATATGAAATGTTCTTATTGGTTGCCTTCCTTCCACCTACGGTGGGGTGAGAGGGTAGTTGTAGTTAGTGGAGGTAGTTGTAGTTAGTGCAGGTATTGTATTCGGACACGCATGTTATACCAATTCTTACTGCTCATGAATGGCTCGACTTGAAAAAGTGTATTGCAATCTGAAGCCGTCTCCACACATTGCCTCACACGGCCAGGCCAATGTGTGTTCCAACATTTGCTGTTCTTTCACACACCACAAGTGGGCGTCTACATATTGGCTCACAAGTGCCAACTTCTCAGTTCAAAAGTTGTAGAACCAATGGTAACATGTCTGGTGATCTTGATCTTGAACTACCGGTTGCTGCTTTTTATATAGCATCTGCTGCATATAATGTACAACTATTATGGCCAATGTGTGGAGGGAGAACTTGTCATGTGGGAGCATGCGCCAGTTCATTTGAAGCGGGACAGAAAACCGACAATCCTATGTCCAGCCGCCAATGCATATGCCAACCTCCACCAGCCCATTCACAAGCGCCAACTTCTTCATCGACACATTGGTCATGTAACGTATGCCACATCACATGGCCATTGTGTCAAGCTTCAAAAGCTATTTGAAGAAATTACAAAGGAGTTAAGTAGTGCTACTGTAACAATTGCATCGGTGATCCCATTAATCAATACACTTAAAAAAATAAGAAGAGAAGAGTAAAGAGGAGATTTCTGTGAACTTCAAATTAATGATTACGAAAATGATATCAATGTCCGGTTTCAGGAATTCACAATAATAAATTATATTTAATAGCTACCTATCTATATTCACGGCACAAGCTCAAGTTTTTCAGTGTAATTACTACGGAACAGGTACAGTCAGATTCTGCGGATACTTGGCTGTTCAAAAACTTCTCATAATGAAGCTCCTTCTTTACATAATAGATAACGAAATGAGCTGCTAACAACAGGCTCCAGCAATCATTCATACATTCTATCTAGTCTAGCTAAAATATTAAGCGTAATTGACGAGGAAGAGCAAAATATGGATTGTAGTGATGAAGTGCACAATCAATTCGTGGTTAAAAAGATTTTATCTACGACCACTATTGCAAATGCCCATTATTGTACAGTTCGTGGACTATGTAAATACATCATACTACACACATATGTAACAATCCGCGATTAATGTTATGTAATAATTCAAAATCACCCATGAACGTTTGGTTTACGATTCGTTGATTGGTTAAAAAGTTAAATAAGGTCGAAGGTGTTACATCAAACATATTTTTCTTATTAAACAGAAACAAATTAGTGTGGTCGTAGATAAAGTATAGTAGATAAAGTACATAATTCGAGCTGTAAGGCAATTACGTACTCGCGGAATTACGCGCTCTCAGCTACGCGGGTCGCCCGTAACTGTTCCGCTCCTACGTAATATGCTTCTTACAACTCTCATTACGTAATATACTATTACTAAATGAATACATCAGAGACAAAGGGTTGACAATTTGGTAAATGTTCGACACCTTAAGAAATAGACTCTCTGATGATAAAGCTGCAAAATTGTTTTTTGTTAAGCATAATTTACATTTTCTCAGCTTTGAGTATTAAAACTATAATTCATTTACATATTTGTATTTTGCTAAAACTATTTTTATTAAACTAAAATCATTTACCTATATGTATTTTACTTTTATCCGTAACCGAAACTATCCGAAACTAACGGATAATCCGAGAAAAATTAATATCCGTAACCATATCTGAAACCGGTATACTATTATTCCTATATCCGTATCCAGGTCCGAAATTGCTGGGAAAAAGGCGAGGGCTGGGCTTCAAGGACAAACACGGTATTTTTTTGCAGCATTCCTGTACAAAGAATCAGGGTGTCGGGAAAAATCATTCCATCGTTATTTATCTCCTCGATTAGAAATATCCGATGATGTCGGAACCCATAACAATTTATTGGATAGAGAGAAAGAGAGTGCCGCAAAACACAAAGCCGAAAAATGAACTTTTCTGCCGTGGAAAAGCAGACCCAAAAAATAATTATTTTAAGGAAAAAATTCACCGAAATTATCCGCTTTTTTATTTATCCACAAACAAATTCCGCGAAAAATAAAATCCAGAATTTTTCCGGGAAATGAAAAGTGCGGAAATTATTTTTCTCGTGGCATTGGTTTTCGGATAAATAGCGGATAATTCCGGCGCATGTATTTCCTCAAAATAATTATTTTTAGAGTGGGTTCCGCTAACTTTCTGTTAAGTTAGCGCGACCCCATTTTCCCGGGAAATGGGAAGTGCGAAATTTTAGAGGTACAATCCTGCGATGGATATACACCATGATGAGACCTACGACCACTTATGGGGCAGTTGCGTGGGGAAGTAGAACCAAGCTGACCTCTATGAGGAAGCAGCTTGAGAAGGTTCAAAGACTGGCGTGTGTCTGCATCACGAGGGCGATAGGGTTGTGACCGACAGCAGCAATGGAACTGCTGCTGGATCTGACTCCGTTGCACTTTGTCGTGGAGAGGGCCGCCAGATCGGCGTTTGTTAGGTTCAGCAGGGAAGGAATAGGAAGAGGTAAAGTAATCGGGAGCAGAGAACGGAACAGCCTCGCTTCCAAAATCCCCTGGCTGGAAGTACCAAAAGACGAAATGGTATGCAAATAGCATTTCGAGAAAAACTACACAGCAATGTGTAGTAGTAAAGCTGTGTAGTAGTAAAGTAGTGCGACGAATCCTCGGCATAACACATAGAGCAAAAAGTCATCAAGTGGTATACAGATGGTTCGAAAACAAAGGAAGGTACTGGAGCAGGAGTGTTTGGACCTCGTACCGAATACTTCGAATACATGGGAACATTCCCAAGTATCTTTCACGCAGAGGTACACGCAATCGAAAGATGCACAATTTAACGTCGACAGGAATTATCGCAAAAAACGAATTGCTATCCTGTCAGACAGCCAAGCAGCCATCAAGGCTATTAGTTCATGCTCCATCAGATCCAAACTGGTTGGGTTGGATTGGGGACTGTGTGGGAAAGCTAAATATGCTTGGCCGAGAAAATAAAGTAACGCTATACTGCAAGGGCGTAGCCATCGAGGGGCAGGGGTGGGGTGGTCATCTGGCAGATGAAAACCTGGAAAGAACTTCCAGGGTTGAGACAATCCAAAGTAATGCTGGGATCTATTAACCAGAAAACAACAAAAATTTGTCTGAAGCTAAACAGGAACAAGCTTAGAATTCTGACAGGAGTCCTGATGGGACACTGCAGACTTAGAAAACACCTCAAGACCGCGTCCGCGTGGTTCAGCAGAGGAAACCCCCATACACCTGCTCAAAGACTGCGGAGCACTGCTCCGCAAGAGACATATGTATTTTGAGGCCCACTGCTTGAACGTAGAGGAGTTGCAGTCCCTGAATCCCACCCAGACCCTGAAATTCCTAAAGGAATCAGGACTAGAGGAGGCGCTCTAAATTTGTTAGTATACCAACGTTTGAAGGAAGAGGGTGGGGTACAATAGATCTACTAAGGTCGCAGTACAAGGCGTCACCACCAAAACTATAATCTAACGGGACGCGACGGGACATTATGTGACGTAAAACATATAGTTTTATATGCAGCTGATTACGATCGCAGTAGGGAAAGATCCTATGTTCTAAAACCTCCACTGTCATGCGCATGCGCGATGACCTTTGACCCCTAACCTTGACCTTGGAACTTCCGGTTTCGACTTCCGGTTTCCGGTTTCGACTTCCGGTTTCGACTTGCGGTTTCGACTTACGGTTTCCGGTTTCGACTTCCGGTTTCCGGTTTAGACTTGCGGCCGCCATTTTCGGAACTTCCAGATGCGCGGGAAAATTAAAAAATAGACGCGAGGCGGGGAAATTCAAAATTAGATCCTGTTGAGACAAATGAGGTGTGAAGTTGGTTGCATACATCAACGGGGCTAAAATACATGAGACTAGATAGACGGGATTAGATACATGGGGGCTAGATACATGAGGCTAAATAGACGAGGCTAGATACATGAGACTAGATACATGAAACTAGATACATGGAGCCAGACAGACGAAGCTAAATACATGAGACTAGACAGACGGGGCTAGATACATGAGACTAGATAGACGGGGCTAGATACATCAACGGGACTAAATACATGAGACTAGACCAAACCATTTTAAACCATTTGATGAGAAAAATCAAATCTGGTGTCAGAACGGCTCTAGCATGTGCCTTAAGCGAGATACCGCCCGACTGCCTACCCCACAGTTGATGCCGTCATCCGGCGCGGCAGATATTGCTAAACTAATTACCTCGATGCTGATTGGCTGATTAACGAATAAATAATTACAGTTGACCTTTTCCGTCAATTTATATGTAATGGACAAGACTGGACAGACAAGACTAGACGAGACTAGTTAGATGAAGCTAGACAGATGGGGGCTAAATACATGAGATTAGACAGACCAAGCTAAATACATGAAACTAGATTAGACTGAACTAAAATATATAAGGGATTGTTTAATTTAAATAAAATATATTTTCGATTGTATTTCTTATAATTGTTAATAATGTTTATATAATTACTTTCATTTTGTTATCTACGTTTCATTTTGATTTACGGCTTGTTGATTAGACGCAACCGGATGTTTGTCAGTCATAACACCAGGCAAGAATAGAGGAGAGAGGACTAGACTAGACAGACTAGATTAGACAGTCAGACAAGCGGAGAAAATTCAAAATGAGTTGCGGATGGGTAGCGGACAATCCTGTATGCATACATAATTGATTGCAAACATATTACGGATTGATTCAAATGAGATTATTGGTTTTAGGCCGGACAAGATCGGACAATACCGAACAAGGTCGAACAAGAACGGACAAGACTATACAGACCTTATATTTATCCGAATAATTTCCTATGAGTAAGCGAAATTTCTTAAACTTGTCTGTGAACCAGATCGTATTAATGTTTTTCATTTATATAGATACCTAAGAGTTCAATTTTCTGGCATCCACTTTTCATCTACTTGCCACTTTTCATCACGCTAAACAGGGTGTGAGTCTATCTATAGATCAATCCCTTATATATTTTAGTTCAGTCTAATCTAGTTTCATGTATTTAGCTTGGTCTGTCTAATCTCATGTATTTAGCCCCCCCATCTGTCTAGCTTCATCTAACAAGTCTCGTCTGTCTAGTCTTGTCTGTCCAGTCCTGTCCATTACATATAAATTGAGGGAAAAGGTCAACTGTAATTATTTATTCGTTAATCAGCCAATCAGCATCGAGATAATTAGTTTAGCAATATCTGCCGCGGCGGATGACGTCATCTACTGCGGAGTAGGCGGTCGGGCGGTAACTCAGGGCGCATGCTAGAGCCATTCTGACACCAGATTTGATTTTTCTCATCAAATGGTTTAAAATGGTTTAGTCTAGTCCGTCTAGTCTAGCCTCATGTATCTAGCCACGTCTATCTAGTCTCATGTATCTAGCCCCGTCTGTCTAGTCTCATGTATTTAGCTTCGTCTGTCTGGCTCCATGTATCTAGTTTCATGTATCTAGTCTCATGTATTTAGTCCCGTCTATCTAGTCTGATGTATTTAGTCCCATGGCTTTAGCCTCGTCTGTCTAGTCTCATGTATTTAGTCCCGTTGATGTATGCAACCAACTTCACACCTCATTTGTCTCAACAGGGTCTAATTTTGAATTTCCCCGCGCATCTGGAAATTTCGAAAATGGAGGCCGGAAGTGGAAACCGGAAGTCGAAACCGTAAGTGGAAACCGGAAGTCGAAACCGGAAACCGGAAGTCGAAACAGGAAGTGTCAAGGTTAGGGGTCAAGGTCAAGGTTAGGTTAGGGGTCAAAGGTCATCGCGCATGCGCATGGCAGTGGAGGTGGAGGTTTTAGAACATAGGATCTTTCCCTACTGATCGCCGCGACATGACGTATGAGAACTTAACGTAACGTGAAAGCTGCCAATGTTTCATCTTCGCGTTACGTTTAGTCGGGATGTTCCATGTGACTCAGCCAATCAATGCTCTCGATTCTTGCGCGCATGAACTCGAATTCAAGAGTGACATTTGGTATTGTGTTGTGACATTTATATTGTGCAATAGCCAGCAACTACAGCAATAGAAAGAAAAGAAATTGTCGACGAACGACACTTTATTGGTTTAGGGTGTGCGTCACCAAACTGGTTTCTTCTTCGAGAAATCTCTCTCACACCAACGGTTTGTACTCGTTTCCTCTTCCGCAGTTTAAGATACAAATATTCGGCTAAAATGAAATTAAACAATTGATAATGCATCACAAAAGAATTTATTTCGAACTACCAACGCTGCCAAATAACTTTTTCAGGCTGATTGGACTGTATATGACACAATAAGATAATGAAATAACAATATTTGTCGGTGAATTTTATTTTTTGTCATGAGAATACAATAAACCCTTTTCATAGTTGAAATTTTTTTATGACACTTTTTGACGTTAGAAATGATTTGGGGGGGGGGGGGGATTGGTCGGCGGGGGTTTGCAGAAATGCACCAATTTACTTTCTAAAACTGACACACTAGGGTTCCTAAACTCCACATCTACCATGCCCTCTTGAAGATGGTCGTCTCTACTCGTCCCTCCTGATTTCAATATAATATTTATGTAATATTTTGCATATTTCGAGGGGAGGTTTGAACCCCCAAACCCGCCCTTGCCTCCCCATGGCTACGCTCATGCCAACGAGAACCTTTTTTAATATGTGGTTTGTTAATAAACCTTTTTACGGTTAGTTAAGCCAAGTTTGAAAGGCGGGAATATTAAAGTTTCGGGCTGATATATAGCTATGCGTCAAAAAGTTCGGGCAATTTTAACGTATAACATGGTGGAAATTGACGCATGCGCACAAAAAAAATCAACTATGAAAAAGGCCTATTGTAACGTGTTTTTTTTTCTATTTTTCCTTTAATGTAATAATTGTATCATTGCTTTTGACACGAAATATATAATAATTAATATATAATTAATTAATATTATAATTAATATTTGTTTTCAGGTGCAGAAATTTATATAGCCAATTTAGTTCCGATAAACAATGATGAATTCTGGACAAGACGGCAGAAAAATATTCTCATTAACTCTTTAAAAGCATCAGGATGTGAAGATCCAGATGTTTATTGCACCAGCAAGATTTTGTTGGTAATAAACAACACCATATGGGTTGAAAACCAGCACTTGAAATTGTTTCTCCCTCTAGTTAACGAGTATGTTAATAAATTTAATTTGAAGAAGTTTTTGCTTAAAATGCATTTGGCAATAGAAAAAGACTACTTGGATAATTTGGTTGGTTTATGTCATGAATGTAGCATTCCAGTGCCAATTTATGATACTACAAAACCAAAAATTGATAAGGTCAAAACAACGATCAAACCACAGTGGGCATATCTTACAGAAGCCACGTACAACGCTGTATATTTCAGTAGTGGAGATCCATCTCGATTTTATGTTCGTTTGATTAAATTTGATGATTTGTAAGTATACTTTTATTTTGTCCTATTTTTAATTTTAAAATTGTTTTAATATTTTATGTTGTCGTTATTAAGTCGCCAAAAAATCATTTCGATCAAATCTATACAGTGAAAAGGTTGATTTAATTAGATAAAATTAAAATTTTTAAGTAATCCCCACATAAATAAACTCTGTAAAAGTAAAAAAAAAATAGAAACTAAATTTCTACCTTTCTGCGTCGGGGGACCGCTATGTGAACAAGTATAATTAGTTATAAATGCATAGGTATAACGAATAGAAAATTTCAATCGCTGCACTACACAATCCATTTCTGAACATAGGCGTCCCTGCTATGGCACCATCTCTTTCTGTCTTGCGCTTCTCTTATCCAATTAAACAACCCTCTTGTTAATTTTATGTCGTTTGTCCAGCGCATCAGTCATCGTCCTCTATTTCGTCGTCCTCTATTTCGCAATAGTCTTCTTCTTCTTTCGAATAGGCCTACTTTGGACCACGCTTGTTCAACTGTTGACCTTTGCCCAGTAATGTCGCATCTTCTGCCGGTGTAACTCCTTTCTCTCTTCTATCCAGTGGGTACCTTTCCTTCGAGGCTTTTCCTGAAACCCACGGACTTCCTTCAGGGTGCATCTCACAGACTGTTTTTGAGATCTGTTATTCCCAGTTCTTTAATATCCTTCTCGGACTCTGCCAACCAAGTGGTATAAAGCTTCTTGTTTTGCCAGAAGGTGAATAGACAGTTGGTTAATCGGTTTGGCGACAATCTTACAATGTGGCCACAGTCAGAGAACATGTCAATATGTTCGTAGAGCTCAGAGTTATGCTGCCTTCGGAATTCCCCATCATCCTTTACCGGGCCTAGGATCTTCCTGAGGACTCTCCTTTCTCTGATTTCCAATTTCTCTACTAGACCCCTTCGGTTCAAGGAAAAACACTCCATGGCATACAGGGCTTCTGGTCGTAAGACTGATGTGTAGTGCTTAAGTTTTAGGTTGCATGATAGGCATTTCTTGTTATAAGTGTTCTTAGTCAGCCGATAGGCTAGTTCCAACTTGTTGACTCTCTTGGATAATGATGCTCTTGCTGATAAGTTGGGGTCAATCCATTCGCCGAGATACTTAAATTTCTCAGTCCTCTTGATGTTTCCCTGTTCTAGTAACATCTCTCTGTTTGCTCCTTTGATGTTGGGGAAGAATTCTGTTTTCTCCAGCGACACTTGAAGACCCACTTTGGCAGCCTGTTTTCTGAGGCAGTTTACCTGCATTGTTGCCATCTCAAGAGAATCAGCAAACAGTGCCATGTCATCTGCAAAGGCCAGGCAATCTACAACCAGTTCATCGTTCTTACATCCCAGGGAGATACCACTCTGAGCACCCAAATTGTTCAGTTCCTTGCGCCATTCTCTGATAACCTTTTCAAGGACACAGTTGAAGAGAAGTGGAGAAAGTCCATCTCCTTGTCTCACTCCAGTTTTTATTTCGAAGCTTTCTGAAATCTCGCCTCTAAATTTAACCTTGGAATGGGTGTTGGTCATAGTTTCTAGGATGAGTCTGCGGGTTTTGTTGTCTAGTGCTAGTTCCTGGAGTACTTTGTTAAGCGTTTCTCTATCAATGGAATCGTAGGTCTTCCTAAAATCAACAAAGGTGACTACCACCTTGCGGTTTCTCATCTTGGAGTATGCAAGTACAGTTTTAAGATTGAGGATCTGTTCAACACAGGATCGGGTTTTCCTAAAGCCCCCCTGGTATTCTCCCAGTTGACTATCCAACTGATTTTCTGCCCTTGTTTGTGACGCCTTCGAGAGAACCTTTATGTTACCGGGACGAGAGAAATTCCACGGTAGTTGTTTAGATCAGAAAAATCTCCCTTTATGTGAAGCGGATGGATCAGAGCAGATTTTCAATTGGGTGGAAATTTCTCTGTTTCCCAGATGTCCTGGATGATCTCGGTTAGCTTGCGCACGGCATTGTTTCCAGCACCTTTCCACAGTTCAGCAACGATAGAGTCCTCTCCAGCTGCCTTATTATTCTTAAGAAGTTGAATGATCTGGCCAACTTCTTCCAATGAAGGGGGAAGCGAGTCCGGGTTTGGTGTGATTTGTTTATAGTTGAAGTCTTCAATGGGTGGGTCACAGTTGAGTAGATTTTTAAAGTACTGAGCTAACAGGTGGCAGTTGTCCTTGTCGTTATAAGCCAGTTTGCCTTGTGAGTCTCTGAAGTGGAGGCTTGGCGGAGCGTATTTTCTGCTTAAAGGTTCCAAAGAAATCTCTGGAATTATTCTTAGCAAAGCTCTCTTGGTTTTGTGTGAAGGTTCGTTTGGTTCCTCGAATTATCTTGGCTGTAACCTTAGGTTAGGTTAGGTTTAAGTGGCAGCTAATGCTCACATAGGCCTCAGATGGGCCTGTTGTGTTACCACGGTACTTGGAGTACAACCCTCCTCAGGGGATTTTGTCAAACCATTTCGAGCCGTGGATGAACGTCATGAGAGTCTGCGCATCTAGTGATGCGAGGTCAGAGAGATCATCCAAGAAAGGTCGGCCTAAGAAGAGCAATCGTGTTGCGGTCAGAGAGGGGCATTGGCATAGGTAATGCTGAACACTTTCCTCTTCCTCCTCGTCCAGGCAGCCTCTGCAGTAGTCCCGCTTCGCTATGCCCAGTCTCTCAGCGTGCTTGCCAATGGGACAGTGTCCCGTGATGACTCCCACTGCCAGTCTGATATCGTTTCTTTCCTGTTTCTTTTCCTGTTTCGGTGAGGCCATATTTGCCTGGTTACCTCGCAGGTGTCTTCATCCCTCCACTTTCGCTCCGCTAGGTTCGAACCTTTGGCTGTAACCTTTCTTTGTTCCAAAAATTTATGCCAATTTTCCTTGGTCTTTTTAGAATTCCACTTCACCCAGGCTATCTGTCTTTGGGCTATTGCATTGTCACAGTCTTCAGTTTCCTAATATAACCTAATAATAACCTAATCTAGATTAAATCTACTCATTGGGATTAAACCTCTCGCCTTCAGTTCGTGCTTCAAACTCATCGCAACTCATGCACAAAAGCCCTTCTTCACACACCACCACACATTCATCACACACATTGTATCATAAACTACTATTATTGTATACATTCATATCCATCCATCCATCCATCTGTGGCCTTACAGCCCTCTGTGGGCCTTAGCCTGCTTCTTTCTTAGCCTCGTTTAGCATTCTTTTCCATCCTTATGCCTATTATGCCTATTAGTTCTCTTGCGTCTTTTTGTATGTTGTCATGCCATCTTAGTCATGGTCTGTCTTTTCTCCTGTTGCCTTCCATGTTTCCTTTGTAGATCTTCTGTGGTATTCTTTCTTCTCCCATGCGTTCTACGTGTCCTACCCATTGCAGCCGTTGTATTTTTATATATGTGACTAGGTCTATTTCAGTTGTACCAGTTCCTGATTATACTTTATCCTCCACCCGTCTTCTTCCTGGGTGGGTCCAAATATTCTTCTCAATATTTTTCGCTCGAATTTTAATAATAGGTCCTCAGATTTGGTCGACGTTGTCCACGATTGGCACCCTTAGATCACTATCGGTCTAATGATGCTTTTATACACTTTCACTTTGGTTTTTACCCCCACTATTTGCGATTTCATTACACTTTGAACTGCATAGTACGCTTTATTCCCGGGTATCAGTCTCTGTTGAATTGTTTGTGGTATTAAGTTCTGTTCGTTCAGTGTTGAGCCCAGATATTTAAATTCTCGTACCACTTCAATATTCATATTATCCATAGTTATGTTCTGTCCCAGCCGCGTCCTTGATTTTATGGGCATGTGTTTCGTTTTGTCTTCATTCACCAGCAGTCCTATCGGTCTTGCCTCTTCTATCAGCTGCATAAATGTTTCTTTCACTGCCAGTACATTCCTTCCCACTATATTCAGATCGTCTGCATATCCTATAACTTGGCATGACTTGTTTATAATGGTGCTGTCAGTTTTTATTCCTGTGCCTCTGATCACTTTCTCTAGGGCTAGGTTAAATAGGATCGGGGCCAGGCCATCTCCTTGTCTTAGTCCTTTGTCTCTTGGGAATTTTTCTGTGAGCTGGTTTTGTATTCTGACCTGATTGAGCGTCTCTTCCATGGTTACTTGTATCATCTTGATTAGCTTCTGTGGTACTTCAAATTTTTTCAGAATGTTATATAGTGCTTCCCTACTTATACTGTCGTAGGCTTGTCGAAAGTCTACGAATAGTTGATGGATAGGTATGTCAAATTCCCACGCCTTTTCCATAATTTGTCGTGTTGTAAAAATTTGGTCGGTCGTGGATCTCCCTCTTCTAAATCCTGCTTGATACTCCCCTATTAGATCTTCTGCGTATCTCCAGTCTTTGGCGTATTATGGATGTTAGGACCTTGTATGCGACAATATAGTAAGAATCCCACTCCGAATTCGTGTCTGTTGTTTGTGTCTCCGCAGTAGTACAGGTCTCCGCTTTTATTAGCTAGTCTTCCTGTCTATTAGCTAGTCTTCCTGTTTAGTCACATTCATATACTTGTCTATAAATATACAAAAACGTATATTAAAATTAGAACATTTAAAATAAGAAATGCAGATATTTTCTAAAAAGCGGTACATTTTAAAAAATCGGCGAGACGCGGGACTGTCCTCCAAAAAGCGGAACTGTCCCGCAAAAATCGGGACGTGTTGTCACTTTAAGCTAGTTATTCATTAAAAAGCCCGAAATAATTTAGGCAACTATATTCGCTAACATCAATATTTTTGGAACGAAGTTCCTTTAGGGAGGTCTCGGTATGAGTGATTCGGCAGAAACGTATACGCCGCGCAAGTTTCTTTCTCTTTCTCTCAGTTTATATTCTCTATACCGCGCGCTCTTTCTTTCGTTATACGCCGCGTTCCTTTCTTTCCATATACTCGGCGCTCCTTTCTTTCGTTATACGGCGCGATGGTTTCTTTCTCTTTCTCTCAGTGTACATTACTATACCGCGCGATCTCTTTCTCTCAGTGTATTTTACTATAATGTGTGCTCTCTATTTCTTTCGCAGAATGACAGACGAGCGTGGTTTACAACCTTAAAACTAATAAGAAAATAAACAAGAAAAAAAATTGTTCAAACGTATTTGTTTGTTGATGTTTCAAATCATACGAGAGTTATATTATTAGTGTATATTATACTCATTATTTGAATTAGGTTTCGAGAAATGGAAACTCAAGAAAATATACAAAATACTGAAAAAAGTAGTTCAAACAGCCAGCTGACGTATAATCCATCATGTTATGGTCAGCTGACTTTGTTTTTCCTTAAAAATATTCATCATCATCATCATCATCAAACAGCCCTTTGCGTCCACTGCTGGACATAGGCCTCCCCAATTTCCGCCCATTTCCTCCTATCCTGAGCCTCTCGCATCCAGGCTCCTCTTGTTCTTTTTATATCGTCTGTCCATCTTGTGGGGGGCCTCCCCCTGCTTCGTATATCTGCTCTTGGCCTCCACTCCAGTAGTCTCTTGGTCCATCTTCCATCTGACATTCGGGCCACGTGTCCAGCCCAGTTCCACTTTAGCCTCGCCATACGCACAACCACATCTGTGACACCTGTTGTTCGGCGTAGGTCTTCGTTTGTGATATGGTCTCGTAGCGACACGCCGAGCATCGATCTTTCCATCTTTCGTTGTGCAATTTGGAGCTTTTTTGCAGTGGCGACGGTGAGTGTTGCGGTTTCAGTGCCGTAGGTCATAACTGGCAATACACATTTTTCAAACACTTTCCTTTTCAAGCAGACTGGCAGATCGCTTTTGAATACGTCCCGAAGTTTTCCATATGCGGCCCAAGAGAGGATTATTCTTCATTTAAATTCGCATGTTTGGTTGTCTCTAGTTATGCGTATTTCGTGACCTAAATAGGTGTATTTGTCTACGAAATCAATATCTCTATCGCCTACATCTATCTGTCTGCTCGGGACCAATTTTGTCATACATTTTGTTTTGGAATAGTTTATTCTTAGGCCTACGGTATTACATGCTTCCTGGAGTTCTAATAGCATTGTTTTTATATCGTTAAGATCGTCAGCAAGCAGCACTATGTCATCTGCAAATCGCAGATTTGATAGATTTTTGCCATCTATGGTTAAGCCTTTTCTTTCCCAGTTGAGCTTTTTGAAAGCGACTTCCAAAACCGCGGTGAACAATTTAGGCGATATCGTATCCCCCTGTCTCACGCCTCTACCAATTGGAATGGGTTTGGTGTTTTCATGGAGTTGAACCGTCATACTGGCGTTTTTGTAGATGTTGTAAATGGTTCTCGTATAGCGATGGTCGACACGGCATTCCTGTAGTGCTTCCATAACTGCATCTAACTCGACGGTGTCAAATGCTTTATGGAAATCTATGAAGGCCAGTACGAGTGGTCTGTTGTATTCAATACTTTTCTCGACTATTGTTTTAACACTTTGTAGAAGGTCATTGGTTCCGTATCCTGTGCGAAATCCTGCCTGTTCCACTGGTTGGTAGAAGTCCAGTTTATTTTCAAGTCTATTTGTTATTATTCTTGTAAATAGTTTGTAGAGATGACTTAGAAGGCTTATCGGCCTATAGTTTTCTAGGTCAGCTATATCTCCTTTTTTGTGTATTAAGATCACAATAGCGTTGTTCCATTCATTTGGTACTGTACTGTTGAACAGGCAAAGATTGAACAGGTCTCTGATTTTTCCTAGCAGGTGGACACTTCCGATTTTGATGGCGTCTGCGGTGACGTGGTCACCTCCGGGGGCTTTGTTTGTCTTCGTTTTACTTAAGGCTAATTCTATTTCATCTAAAGTAATATCTGGTAGTATTTCAGACCATTGGTTTATGATGCCCTTTTTATTTGATACGATATCTGGTTCAGATTCCGGGATTGGTTCTTTTTGGCTTGTATATAGAAGTTGGTAGAATTCTTCAACGACATTTAGGATATCCTCTCTGTTCGTTGTTATATTTCCTTCTTTATTTCTGAGTTTAGTTATTTGTCTCTTCCCGCTTCCCAGTTTTCTACGCAGGACCTTCATACTTTTGTTGTTTTCTATGGTTTGTTGAATTTTATCTTTATTATGTGCTCTTATGTCGCGCCTTATTGCCTTCGATATCTGTTTATTTATCTCTCGTAGTTCTTCGATGGAGGTTGTCTCTTCACTTCTCATGTTTCTTCTACTTTGCATCAGCTGTATTGTTTCTTGGCTGAGTTTTTCTTCTTGTTTTGTTCTAGGGCAGCATGTACTTTGACTTTCTATTATGGCATTTGTTATTCGGTCGTTTAGGTTGTTGATGTTTTCATTTTTGTCCGCGTTTCCACTCGTCAACCGGTCTGCGATGCACTGTTGGTATTCCTCTACATCTAGTGGGCTGTGCCATTGTTGGTTGGTTGTCTTTTTAACCATTTTGTGTCTTTCTTTCTTTATATCAATGGTTATTTTTGATCGCACCATTCTATGGTCGCTCCCAGTATCAAATCTATTTAATACCGTTACGTCCTTAATTATATGTTTCTTATCCGTTATTACAAAGTCTATTTCATTTCTTGTGCGGCCGTCTGGACTTTCCCAGGTCCATCTTCGATTTAGTTTTTTATAGAAGAAGCTGTTCATTTGAAATAGGTTGTTTTGTAGTAGGAAGCCCAACAACGTCTCACCTCGGTTATTCCTGCCTTCCAGTCCAAAGTTTCCTAAAGAAATTTCCGTATCGTCGCTTTTCATTCCGATTTTGGCGTTGAAGTCTCCGCATACAATGGTGAATTGGACTGGTTGCTCTCTTAGGGCCATAGATATATCGTCGTAGAAGATAGACACTGTAGTTGGTCGTCGGTGCATAGATTTGTACGATTTTTATGTGGTATCTTGTATTTAGTTTCAGGACCAGGCTAGTCACTCTAGGGGAGATTTTCTTTATGGAAATTATATTCTTGCTGTGACGTTTATGTATTATAAAACCGGTTCCACCATTGGAATTTTCGTCGTTTCCCGCATAATATAGGCTATGCCCAGATTTTAGTTTTATTAGTTGCTCTCCCCGTCTTCTAATCTTGCTGAGACCAACAACATCCCATTTTATATGATCTAATTCTCGCTCGAGTTCGGTGAGTCTTTCCTCTGATTGTAGCGATCTTGTGTTGTAGGTTGCGATATACATGTGTATATTCTGCTTCTTTGTTGAGTAGGTTTTCTGCTTCATTAGATGTTTGTCCCCCCCAGAATCCGTGGGACAGAATGATTGGTTATCATTGCGGAACTGTGGAGATATTCTCCTATCCGCCTGGGGTATTTGTTTGTTTACATCTATCATTTTCATGGGTAAAAATAAGGGGTTTTTTGCCGTAAAACACCACGCTGGCAAGACGGGTTGGTGAGTTTGGTTTTCGCCCGCCCATTCTGGGTCAGACGCCGTTTGCAGCCGCCCACTCTGGGTCAGACGCTACTGTTGTTGCTAGTTTCGGTCCGCCCCGGGTATTTAATTTCCCCGGTACCACCCATATCTGGGAGGCTTTCCCCTACCCGCCCCCTGGGGAGGCGCCCGCTGGGAGACTAGCAACCCCTCACGGTGAGAATACATTTCCTTTATTCTCGTTTGAATGGTTATACCGCCATGACTCGGTCGCCAGAGCCTCGTTCGTTATCTAGCAGCGGGTACCGCGTGCAGGAGAGGTTGACATTTGGGTCGGACTTACATGGTGGTTATTGCCGTCACCCCTTACCCACCTTAAAAATATTAGGTAAAGTATAATCTGACAAATTTTCAAATGGGAGGAAATGACTAAAAAAACTTTTTTTTTCTCAATGCGTGGGAGGCTGCCACTGCCCGCTCCACCAATGGAGTCGCAGCTGACGGTCGCGAGTATTCATAGCAGAGCTGTTATGGAGCTCCGTAACCGTAACCGAAACTATCGGATATCCGAAATAAAAATCTACCCGTAACCGAATCCGATATAAAAGTTTCGAATAATAACGGATAATTTAGATGTAATAATTCATATAAAAAAAATTCAATATCTAATAGAAATTATATAATAGAAAAAACGAATAATTTTGTTTTTGTGTATTAATAGTAGTTTATGATACTAATAGTAGTTTAGTAGGTTATGAAGTTTGTGAAGGGCTTTTGTGCATGAGTTGCGAAGTTTAAAGCACGAGTCAAGGACGAGTGATTTAATCGCAATGAGGGGTGGGGCTTGAACCCCCTAGTACAAAAGCACAGTGACGGGAACACTATTTGGTCGTTATCGATGTAATTTAGGTCCGAAACCTAGATTTAATCTGGATTAGGTTAAGTTATTTTAGAAGACTTCTTGATTCAAAATAAGAAAAAATAATTCAATTTTTATATACGTCAAAAAAATTATTTTCACTACGTCTATGTTTTTTGTTTAGTGACGCAAGTTGTTGTGCTAGTAACAACAAACATAAATAATGTAATAATGAAACTCCATTTAATTTACATTGGACATTTACGCACGATTTGGATACTTTTACACTCGATTATAATAATGGCATCCTTCACATACAATAATGTATTTATTAATTTTTTCATTTTAGTATGTGAGTAGATAAAATTTTGATTTCGCATTTTTACGTAGATTTAACTTATAATTACTTATATGACATATGATTTTAGTACCTACTTATATTGTAGTCTTCTTCTTTAATCCATAGCCGGCGCATGGAGAGGTGGTCGACCTCGTAGCCAGTACGCTGCTGTTGGTGCCGCTAGATTCCGTGCTCCATTCACTATACGCTTCCATGCTAATCGATCAGTTGCAACGGTTCTTGCCTCAGCTGTTGTTATTCGCTGGTTTTTTAAATCGTTCTCTACGTGTTTCAACCATGTGGTCTTCGGTGCTTGTTTTTGTGTTCTCCAATCAAGAGGTCGTTTTTTCCATAGGAGTTTGTGCGGTACTCGATTGTCGCCCATCCTACAGATGTGGCCGAACCATCGTAATCGGCGTTTTTGAATTTCCTCAACAATCGGTGTCTGTTGGTCGCACCTTTCTCTGATTGTCTCATTTCGGAGGTGGTTGAGGAATGAGACGCAGAGAATCTGTCTCAGGCATCGCATTTGGAAGGCCTCGAGCTTGTTAAGGTCTGGTTTGAGTAATGTCCATGTTTCCGATCCATAAAGAAGAATTGGGAGGATCAGCGTCCGGTATAGGCGTATTTTGGTTTTGATGGTAATATTCGTCCGCTTCCATATGCACCACTTGAGTGAAGCAAACGTTGCTGTTGCCTGGCCTATCCGGCTGTGAACTTCGGCTGTCGAAGCTACTTTCTTCTCCACAACCAGTGATCCCAAATATTTGAACTGTGGTACCTGCTCGATTGTGGTTCCATCGAGGTAAACTCTGGCTTCAGATCCATCCGTTGTAAGCACTTTGGTCTTATCCGCATTGATTCTCAGTCCGTATGACTGGGCAATGCGGGAAATGTCATACAAGGTGTCTGTTGCTTCGGCATCTGTGTTGGCGAAAACCGCACTGTCATCGGCGAACATCAGATCGGTTAGGAAGTTTTTGTCATCATATCGAACTCCGCGTCGCCCATCAAACGCTTTTCGCATAATCGTGTCGATCACAATGTTAAAAAGGAGCGGCGAGGCCAGGTCTCCTTGCCGGACTCCGGTTCGAATCGGGAATTCCTCAGACATGTCGTTTCGGATACGAACATTGCTGGTTGAGCCGTCGTACGATGCTTGAAGAAGTTGAATGATTTTCAGTGGCACGTGTTCGATCTTCAGGGCTTCCCACAAGCTTGTCCAATCGATGCAATCAAAAGCAGATTTGAAATCGATGAAGACGATGACAGTTCGTTTGCCACATCGAATTCTTTCTTCCATTAGCTGATGGAGAGCAAATATCTGATCGATGCATCCTCGATGTGGTCGAAATCCAGCTTGTTCTTCCCGGCTTGTTTGCTCTCGATGTTTCTGTAGTCTTGATTGTATGATTTTCATAAATACTTTGCCGACGATCGAGAGGAGGCTAATACCACGGTAATTCTTGCATTCCCGACTGTCGCCTTTCTTCAAAATAGGCACAACAATCGCTTTCTTCCACACGGATGGAACACAATCTGAATGCCATATATGCACTGTGAGAACGTGAAGTTGATGTAATAAGACGTCTCCCCCGGCTTTGATCATTTCGGCAGTTACTTGATCTCCTCCCGGCGCTTTACCATTTTTCAGGGATTTTATTGCCGTCTTCACCTCATTGATTGTTGGTTCAGTATCGGGAAACTGATTTATCGGCTGCTCAATAATCGGCAGTTCGGGTGCTGGACCTACTGGCGGATTGTGGTTGTACAGCTGATGAAAGAATTCTCTCCACCGCTGTAGACGTTCCTGAGGAGAGGTCACGAAAGTTCCATCCAATTTTTTGATATTGTCATTTGTTGATGTTGTTTTGCCACTTAACCGTCGGATTGTCTGGTACAGCGTCCGGTACTCATGCCTTGACGCTGCTTCTTCCATGTCAGCCGCGATGTTATTCCAGTAAGCTTCCCGTTCCAATTTCATTTTCTGTCGAACTTCTTTGTTCAATCGTCGGTATTGTTTGAAATCGACGTGTTTCATTTGCTTCCGCTGGTCGACTAGATTGAGACAGTCGTCCGAGATCCATTGCTGCGTCCGTCGACGGATGGGCGGACACAGCTCCGTTGCACACCCCACAATAGACTCAGAAAGTTGTTTTTCTTCTATGTTGATATCGACTGGTATCGTGAGTGCTGCAAATTTGTTGGATAATGCGATTTGAAATTTTCGGCTGGTTTCAGGGTCTCGCAGACAGGCCCAGTTCCTCTTGGCTGATGGTGGTGCCTTTTTCTTTGCTCTTTGTAATTTCATATATTGTAGTAATTACTTGTATGACATATGATTGTAGTACCAAATAATAACAGAGACAAATTAAAATTATTTACCAATTAGTATTCTCCTTTTACAATCTCTTAGAAATCTAGTATCCGTAACCGAAACTATCCGAAACAGATAATCCGAAAAAAATTCATATCCGTATCCGTATCCGAAACCGGTATGATATCATTCCTATATCCGTATCCATATCCAGATCCGAAATTTCATATCCATAACATCTCTGATTCATAGTATAAGTCCCTAATGCATTTTACGAAGTTTCGCTCGAGAAGAAATAATTGACCGAATTTGTACCTGACTCCCGGACTATATGAAGGTGCGCTTTATACACCAGCAAATATACATTTGAAGTATACATTATTTATCACAAAATCAATTTTGGTTTTAAAAAAGCCATGTGGCGCCATGTGCACCACGCATTTAAAGTACCTACTCATACAACAGCGCGATTATTTTACCAAAAATTAGCATTACCGGATCCGGTGACCGGATCTGCTATATTGGTACCGGATCCGGTAAACGTTTGGCGCCGGATCTGCCGGATTACCGCATCCGATTTTCCGGATTGCAATCCCTATATGTAAAAGAATATGCAAAAGGGTCCCCGGGTATTGACATAAGAGTTAAATAAGTATTTCTGTAAATTTAGTATTGTAAACATTAATAATATATATCTTTCTTTTTTTAGGCTTATTCAATTGCAAAAGACAATCCAGCAAGTACTGTTGGAGCCTTTTTATAAAGAATTAGAAATCGGCACAATATCTGTCGGCAAATATTATTTAGCAAAGGACAAACAAAACTCTGAATATTTTAGGGTGATGATCATCAAAATTGAAAACGACATAGCTGAATGCTTCTTTCTCGATTATGGCGACACAGACTTTTTCGAATTATCACAGTTAAAATTCTTAAGGAATGATCTGCTTGCAAAACTACCATTTCAGGTAATTGAAAACAATTTATGATCAATAAACGAAATGTTAAATAGAGCTTTATTATTTATATTTATGTTGTATTTATTTATATTATTTTTATTTAATTTTAGGCTATTGAATGCAGATTATACGGTTTGAAACCAAGCCAGGAATTTTGGCCGAAGGAAGCTGTTGATATTCTATACAACTTTTGTTTTGAGGAAAATACTGATTTTTTCAGAAAATTACATGTTTATTTGTTTCCAAATGCGGAGAAAGGTTTCCTTACACACAACGTGATATATAATGTTGCTCTCATAGATAACACAGGCGAGAATATGCAGATTATTAATGAAACTATATATAGATCTGGGTTTGCATTAGAAGATTCAAATGAAGGTTTAAAGTTTGAATTACCTGACATAAATAGTGAATCTTCACTATTACATAATTCTTATTGTGATGGTAAGTTTTTTTAAGAATATCTATTTTTTACTGTACATTTTAGTTAATTTCAATTACTATTAATGTTTTTATATGTTTATGTAATAAGATATGTTACCGGAAATATGATTAATCCGGTAATTATGTATAATTCATTCATTAACGGATTTCTACGGCTGTCGCCGCCTCTCTGTCCCCAGTTTCCAATTTTGTCTATCGTAACAAGTTTCTTCTTCTAAATTTCTAGCGTCCATTGCTTCTTTTATGTCGTCTCGCCAGCTTCTTCCTTCGTTCCGATGGTATCCATTCCAGAACTTTCTTGGGCCATCTGCTAACCATCAAAAGCCATACTAGTTGTCTTCTTTCGATTTCGTCTGCTACAGTCTGTTCCTTGCACATCATTTCCCTTATTCTCGTGTTCCGTACCCTCTCCAGTCTGGATTTTCGCAACTCCTTCTTAAGAAATCCATTTCAGTTGCTAATAATTTTTGTTTATTAACATAAATCCCATAAATCATCACGCTCTCCATTATGCTTTTGTTTATTCTCCTTTTTGTTTCCCTTCTGATTTCCCAAAGGAGTGAGTTTAATGCTCCCATGGCTTTCCTACCTTTGGTAATCCGTTCCCTAATTTCGTCATTGCTGGTCTACTCTTTTTTTATTCCAGATTCCAAGGGTAGTTCGTTACACTTGTTGTTACCGACTAAGAGATATTCACACTTACTCATATTCATGGCCAGTCCAGATTTTCCATATGTATAATATTATTTGTGTATAATAATTATTTATAATCACCACTAATTTTGGTAAATGTAAAAGTGTTAAATTTTTGAATATTTATCGAATTTAATTTAATCAGCTTTAAACAGCTTTTAATCAGTTAACCTTTTCGCTACGGGGTGCTTTTCCATGTCTTGCCCTGTGTACGGGGTGCTGAGGGTAGTGCGGATTCGTCCGGTTCCCGTAGTTAGGTTTTCCCTTAGGTTCCCGTTGTTAGGTTTTCCCTTAGGTTCCCGTAGTCTGTTCCATATTAAGTACAATTGTATTTTCTTATTATTGATCTTAATTATTGGTATCTTATTGATACTTTATCTATTATTGTCTTTCCCATATTAAGTACAAAAAAACGCTTGCGGATTTATCCGGTTCCCGTACACAGGTCACGAAAATATTTTGCGGCTCTATCCGGTTCCTGTAGCGAAAGGGTTAACCCTTTCACCGCCATTCCGGGAGATGTGACCCGGGGCCGGGGCCCTTGAATTTATACAGCGCCGACCCGGGCGATGTAGCCCGTGGTTTTTTTACCAGCGCCATCTTGTGATGAAATGCTGAAATTATTTTTATTTATAATTTTATAATTAAGTTTAGGAAATATCAAAAAATTTGTCGAAAAAGTCCCGACTTTTGATTTTTTACAAGTTTTTTGAAAAAATCGTCGGCGGAACGGCCAAAAAAAGACCCGGTTGTTTGTCTTTGTTCGTCTATAGCAGCGGTTCTTAACCTATGGGTCGCGACCTAGAATTGGGTCGCGAAGCATATTTCTTGGGTCGCGTTGAGTAATACCAACACCTCCTAGAAGAGTTATTCCTTAATACAATGTTTCGGTTTTACCGCTCTTCGCGAATGGCCTTCCGGAAGTGACGTCCAATTCCTGTCCTGGGGACAAACTCGTTTCTACGTATTGTGTTGTGAATAACAGTGAAACGTGTAATAACAGTGAAATGTGAATACAAGCATTTTAGAAGTCCTGTGAAGTTAGTAACCGAATTTGCAAAAATAAAATATTACATCAGAGTTCCCGGCAGATATGAAATAGTTCTAGAGTACTTTGTGCAAAATTTCAATAGTTCTGCAGAATTTCCCGAAAAAAATGGAAAATACCAAAATTGAGCTAGCAACCACTTTTGAGCAAAACTGTGCGTTTTTTACATATTCCTGTACCTCGACCATAGTTCTGGAGTACTTGATCAATATTGAAAAAAGTTCTGCAAAAATTGACATTTTGCCAAAAAAAAAGAATTCTGAAACTTGCACAAACAGTTCTTTCTATTCGCGGATCTGAATAGCACCCTAAGAGTTCTATCAAAGATCCCTTTGTCATTTTTTGATAAAAACCTTAGTTCAAAAGTTATTTGCAATAATAAGGGACCCATTATTTTGAATGAACATTTATAAAGTATCCGATAGAACTCTTAGAGTTCTATCGAAAATCCTTATAACATTTTTCTGTAAAATTAGAAATAGAAAATTTTGCGAAAATTTGGACTTTACCGACGCGACGAAGTGAAGAGAAAATAATCGCGGAACAGTTCTGTTTGCAGATCCCGGTAGAACTCTTAGAGTTCTATGGAAAGTCCTTACAAGATTTTTCTGTAAAATCAAAAATTAGAAAGAAATTCGAGAATTTCGACTTCCCCGATGGGACGAAATGAAGAGAAAAAATCGCACAACAGTTCTGTTTGCAGTTCCCGGTAGAACTCTTAGAGTTCTATCGAAAATCCTTATAACATTTTTCTGTAAAATAGAAAATTTTGCGAAAATTTGGACTTTGCCGACGCGACGAAGTGAAGAGAAAAAAATCGAGCAATAGTTCTGTTTGCAGTTCCTGGTAGAACTCTTAGAGTTCTATCGAAAATCCTTATAACATTTTTCTTCAAAGTTAAGTTTTTTTTTCATCTTCACTTCGTCGCATTGGTGAAGTCTAATTTTTCAGAAAATTTCCTAATTAATAACTTTACAGAAAAAAATTATAAGGATTTTCGCGAGATCTCTAAGAATTCTATCGGGAACTGCAAACAGAACTGTTCCGCGATTTTTTTTTAATTTTCATTCAAAATAACGGGTCCCTTATTATTGCAAATATCTTTTGAACTAAGGTTTTTATCAAAAAATGACAAAGGGATCTTTGATAGAACTCTTAGGGTGCTATTCAGATCCGCGAATAGAACTGTTTTTGCAAGTTTCAAAATTCATTATTTTTTTGCAAAATGTCAATTTTTGCAGAACTTTTTGCAAAATTGATCAAGTACTCCAGAACTATGGTCGAGGTACAGGAATATGTAAAAAACGCTCAGTTTTTCTCAGTTTTTCTCAGTTTTTTGGTATTTTTTTTTTCGCGAAATTCTGCAGAACTATTGAAATTTTGCACAAAGTACTCTAGAACTATTTCATATCAGTAGGGAAAGATGATATGTTCTAGACCCACCACCTCCTTATTTACATGTAAATCTAGCACGAAGCCCCTTATGGGGAATCCTATGCAAAATAGTTCTGAACGCGTCCGAGCGAGAATGTCTAGATGACGCTGCAAGATACGTGTACGTTGGATAGAGAAAATTCAAAATGAGGGGGTGAGGGGTGAAAATTCAGATAAGGGCTGATTTAATTGAGATTAGGGAGGATTTAAATTGACAAGACTAGACAGACAAGACTGGACAGACAAGACTAGACAGACAAGACTAGACAGACAAGACTAGACAGACAAGACTAGACAGACAAGACTAGACAGACAAGACTAGACAGACAAGACTAGACAGACAAGACTAGACAGACAAGACTAGACAGACAAGACTAGACAGACAAGACTAAACAGACAAGACTAGACAGACAAGACTAGACATACAAGACTAGACAGACAAGACTAGACAGACAAGACTAGACAGACAAGACTAGACAGACAAGACTAGACAGACAAGACTAGACAGACAAGACTAGACAGACAAGACTAGACAGACAAGACTAGGCAGACAAGACTAGACAGACAAGACTAGACAGACAAGACTAGACAGACAAGACTAGACAGACAAGACTAGACAGACAAGACTAGACAGACAAGACTAGACAGACAAGACTGGACAGACTAGACAGACAAGACTAGACAGACAAGACTAGATGGACAAGACTAGACGGACTAGACTAAACCATTTTAAACCATTTGATGAGAAAAATCAAATCTGGTGTCAGAACGGCTCTAGCATGTGCCTTAAGGGAGATACCGCCCGACCGCCTACCCCTCAGTAGATGACGTCATCCGCCGCGGCAGATATTGCTAAACTAATTATCTCGATGCTGATTGGCTGATTAACGAATAAATAATTACAGTTGACCTTTTCCCTCAATTTATATGTAATGGACAAGACTGAACAGACAAGACTAGATAGACAAGACTAGACAGACGAGACTAGTTAGATGAAGCTAGACAGATGGGGGCTAAATACATGAGATTAGACAGACCAAGCTAAATACATAAAACTAGATTACACTAAAACTAAAATATCTAAGGGATTGTTTAATTCAACTAAAATATATTTTCGATTGTTTTTCTTATAATTGTTAATAATGTTTATATTATAACTTTCATGTTGTTATCTACGATTTATTTTAATTTACGGCTTGTTGATTAGACGCAACCGGATGTTTGTCAGTCATAACACCAGGCAAGAATAGAGGGACTAGACTAGACAGACTAGATTAGACAGACAGACAAGCGGAGAAAATTCAAAATGAGTTGCGAATGGGTAGCGGACAATCCTGTATGCATACATAATTGATTGCAAACATATTACGGATTGATTCAAATGAGATTATTGGTTTTAGGCCGGACAAGATCCGACAATACCGAAGAAGGTCGAACAAGAACGGACAAGACTAAACAGACCTTATATTTATCCGAATAATTTCCTATGAGTAAGCGAAATTTCTTATACTTGTCTATGAACCAGATCCTATTAATGTTTTTCATTTATATAAATACCAAAGAGTTCAATTCTGGCATCCACTTTTCATCTACTTGCATCCACTTTTCATCACGCCAAACAGGGTGTGAGGTCTATGTGATCCCACGCTAAACAGGGTGTGAGGTCTATGTGACCCCACGTAAAACAGGGTGTGAGGTCTATGTGACCCCACGCTAAACAGGGTGTGAGGTCTATGTAACCCCACGCTAAACTCCGTCCACTTTCCGTCCACCCCATCCACTTTTCATTCTTTCAGCTTTAATCTCATTGGGTTAGTTGGGTCAGCATTGGGTTAGGTTAGCATTAGGTTAGGTTACGGGAGGTTGGCGCTTCATTCCCAACCTCCCGTAACCTAACCTAATGCTAACCTAACCTAATGCTAACCCAATTAACCCAATGAGATTAAAGCTGAAAGAATGAAAAGTGGACAGAAAGTGGATGGGGTGGACGGAAAGTGGACGGAGTTTAGTGTGGGGTTACATAGACCTCACACTCTGTTTAGCGTGGGGTCACATAGACCTCACACCCTGTTTAGCGTGGGGTCACATGGACCCCACACCCTGTTTAGCGTGGGGTCACATAGACCTCACACCCTGTTTAGCGTGGGGTTACATAGACCTCACACCCTGTTTGGCGTGGGGTCACATAGACATCACACCCTGTTTAGCGTTATGAAATGTGGATGCAAGTAGATGAAAAGTGGATGCAAGTAAATGAAAAGTGGATGCAAGTAGATGAAAAGTGGATGCCAGAAAATTGAACTCTTTGGTATTTATATAAATGAAAAACATTAATACGATCTGGTTCACAGACAAGTTTAAGAAATTTCGCTTACTCATAGGAAATTATTCGGATAAATATAAGGTCTGTATAGTCTTGTCCGGTCTAAAACCAATAATCTCATTTGAATCAATCCGTAATATGTTTGCAATCAATTATGTATGCATACAGGATTGTCCGCTACCCATTCGCAACTCATTTTGAATTTTCTCCGCTTGTCTGTCTGTCTAATCTAGTCTGTCTAGTCTAGTCCCTCTATTCTTGCCTGGTGTTATGACTGACAAACATCCGGTTGCGTCTAATCAACAAGCCGTAAATCAAAATAAAACGTAGATAACAAAATGAAAGTTATAATATAAACATTATTAACAATTATAAGAAAAACAATCGAAAATATATTTTAGTTGAATTAAACAATCCCTTAGATATTTTAGTTTTAGTGTAATCTAGTTTTATGTATTTAGCTTGGTCTGTCTAATCTCATGTATTTAGCCCCCATCTGTCTAGCTTCATCTAACTAGTCTCGTCTGTCTAGTCTTGTCTATCTAGTCTTGTCTGTTCAGTCTTGTCCATTACATATAAATTGAGGGAAAAGGTCAACAGTAATTATTTATTCGTTAATCAGCCAATCAGCATCGAGATAATTAGTTTAGCAATATCTGCCGCGGCGGATGACGTCATCTACTGAGGGGTAGGCGGTCGGGCGGTATCTCCCTTAAGGCACATGCTAGAGCCGTTCTGACACCAGATTTGATTTTTCTCATCAAATGGTTTAAAATGGTTTAGTCTAGTCCGTCTAGTCTTGTCCATCTAGTCTTGTCTGTCTAGTCTTGTCTGTCTAGTCTTGTCTGTCTAGTCTTGTCTGTCTAGTCTTGTCTGTCTAGTCTTGTCTGTCTAGTCTTGTCTGTCTAGTCTTGTCTGTCTAGTCTTGTCTGTCTAGTCTTGTCTGTCTAGTCTTGTCTGTCTAGTCTTGTCTGTCTAGTCTTGTCTGACCAGTCTTGTCCGCCTAGTCTTGTCTGTCTAGTCTTATCAATCTAAATCCTCCCTAATCTCAATTGAATAAACCCCTATCTGAATTTTCAGCCCTCATTTTGAATTTTCCCACTATCCAACGTACAGCGTCATCTAGACATTCTCGCTCGGACGCGTTCAGAACTATTTTGCATAGGATTCCCCATAAGGGGCTTCGTGCTAGATTTACATGTAAATCTCCATAAGGGGCATCGTGCTAGATTTTACATGTAATTCCCCCATAAGGGGCTAGATTACATGTAAAGCACATAAGGAGGTGGTGGGTCTAGAACATATCATCTTTCCCTACTCATATCTGTCGGGAACTCCGATGTAATATTATATTTTTGCAAATTCAGTTGCTAACTTCACAGGACTCATTTGCATCAAGCTGCATTGCGTATTGTAAAATTGTAATCACCCTAATAATGGCAAAACGTGAATACAAGGAAGCATTTTTAGAATTAGGTTTTACTTGCATTTATGATCGAGGAGTGAACAAGCCGCAATGCGTGTTGTGCAGTGAAATATTAAGGAATGAATCGATGAAACCGAACAAACTTAAAAGACATTTTGATGCAAAACATTTTTCCAACAAAATTTTTCCTTTGAGGGAAAATATCGTACTTTTTTCGAAAGACCATTTAAAAAGACAGCGTTTGGATGCACCAAGTAGTAGTGGTTTTATAAATTCTGCCAACAAGCTATACTTGCTTTTTTTCATGTGGCTTGGCATATTGCAAGACAAAAAAAAAACAAAATTTTATCAAATCAAGAGCTCTTAACTGTAGAATTTTCCGCGAACTGTGTTTCGAATTTGGTGCAGAATACGAACATTTATTATATTATTCTGAAGTTAAATGGCTGTCCCGGGTCAAAGTTGTTCAAATTTAGATGCTAATGGGTGTTTCTTTTCTCTCAAAAATAATTCGACTTCTGTCCGTAATGATAATACTCATTACGGACAGAAGTCGAATTATTTTTGAGAGAAAAGAAACACCCATTAGCATCTAAATTCTCCGAGTTGAAGTGGATTACTCAAGTTGCTTATTTGTCAGATATTTTATTTGAAATAAATAATCTAAATACGTCTATGCAAGGACGTAATCATACCATTATTGAATTAACTGAAAAACTTACATGTTTTAAAAATAAACTCAAATATGGAGAAATAAGGTTGAAGTAAAGAAACTTGCTTCATTCCCGACTCTTAATTTACTTGTTGAAGCCAATAATATTAATATCACAGATTTTGAAATACAGAAAATTATTATTAATCATTTAGAAAAACTAATCATTCTAGAAAAACATCTAGAAAGACTTTGATTGATATTTCCCTGCAGACGATGTTTTCAAATATAATTGGGTTCGAATGCCATTTAATTTTGATGTAAGTGATTTGCATGAGGAATTTGTTAATATTAATCAATTTCGAGAACAATTAATAGAAATACAAAGTGACCAAGCACTTCGATACAATTTCTACAAAAACACTGTATCTTTACGTGCTTTCTGGTTAAAATTAAAAACCGAAAAGCCAATAATTGTTAAAGAAGCCCTAAAAGCATGATTGCCCTTTTCAACAACATATATGTGTGAGGCTGGTTTTTCGGCTCTGTGTGTAATCAAAAACAATTACCCGAACAAGTTAAATCCTGAAATAGATATAAGGTGCTCCTAGACAAGCATTCAACCGAGGTTTGAAGATCTTTCAAAATGTATTCAAGCACAAGGTGTAGTGGTTAGCAAGGTGTAGTGATAAGCATTCAACCGAGGTTTGAAGATCTTTCAAAATGTATTCAAGCACAAGGTTCTCATTAAAACTGTATGACTTGCATTTAAAATTTAAAAGACTTAACATATGTATTGATATTTCTTTTTTTTAGGAATAAGTTAAAATGTCAATTATTTTTAAAAAGTTATAAATATATTTTAATTTGATCAATAAAAATTATTAAAAACACCTGATTATTAATTAAATTTTCCTTGGATCGAAAATCACTTTTGTTTATCTTTATTATTAAAAAAATAAATAAAAAAATTGTAAGTTAAAAAAAATCATCATCGTAGGATTGAAGATTTTTTAAAAATACGATCTAAAATGAAGCAATGAAAGAATTTTGACTTTTTTTTGGGTCGCGACATGAACATATTTCTCAAATTTGGGTCGCGGCTTAAAAAGGTTAAGAACCACTGGTCTATAGCACGGCGCCACGACGCCCGGCTACACTGGCTGGTTACACTGTCGCAAAGCTAAAGGTACAATCTAAAGAACTGCGTCGAAAAATCGCGAGCCTTGCGCAGCACGTGAATGCAGACGGCGGCAAACTTGAAGGTGCAAGAATTGAAGATATTTCCGGATCGGGGGCCCTATTGAAGTGCGAATCGGTTTTTTAGTCTATCTATCCTGCGCGATGCGAACTCATATTCTCGCCGATGACCGTCGAACTCGCAAATTGCCGGCCAAAGAGGCGGTTTCGGATTTTTTTTCGGCATTTCGGACGCACCGGGCGGACCCAGGAACTCGACAGTGGTACCAAAGTAGGCATAGCGGCGGACGGCATCGGCCAAAGTCGGATTCGGGGCACGGTCTAATGTAAAAAAAAACGTGCAAAAAAGAGTGATGTTTTCCAACGGGGACGGCTCGAATCGCGAACCCTTAAATACAAAAGTGGCGCGGGAATCCGTTCCGATCCGAACGTGGGCAATTTCGAGTCGCTGCGCAAAGAAACAGCTACCAAAATGCGCGTCTCGGCGGGGCCCACGTGTCGCTCAACTTGGAATGTCAAAAACGCGACATCCTGGTGCCCCAAATCGATAGATTAGATTCCTTTTATTGGCATAACAACTACAGCTTTACATATAACAGTGCTACCATCTATGTTAACCAAACAATTACACACACGCTCCAAGACAGAATAAAAAATAATAAATAACTAGAAGAAAACAAACAAAAAGAAAAAGAAAAAAAAATAATCATCTCAAAAACAACATTTCCTCTCAAATAATAATAATAATAAAATCACGCGTCACCAGATGGTAAACGAACTAAAGTTTTATTCTTTTTTAACTCCACCACTCTTTTCATCAAGGGCCATCCCGCTCCGTCCTCCCTCATACACGAGCCCCAGTCTTCTACTACCACACTCTCCTCTCTGCTCCACTGACATCCTGCACAGCTTTGAGCCCAATGCGCCCACACGTCACTAGCTTCCCCACATATCTCACATCGTTTAAAACGGGAGCCCATCCAGTATCTCCTGCCCTTTTCCTCTGACCCGCATCTGTGCCGTGCTATCAATGCTTGAGGAACTCTATCTCTTGTAAGGTACAACGGGAGCCTTTGGAACACTTGCACGCTCCCATTTTCAGGTAGAAAATTACTCTCCTCGATCATCCTCTGACGACTCTGCAGCTCCACCTCGGTTAACCTTTCATATACCAGTTCTTCCACCTTCCTTCCACTCACAAACATTCTCACAATTTCCCCGTATGCCCACCCGCAGCTTTCATACAACTTCTTCCTTTCACTCCCCCATTTAGTCACCTTATGAATACCCAAACCTTCCATTCTTACAACTCTCAGTACTTCTTTTACAATTCGTTCATTGCCCATTCCATACACTTTCCTTTCAAACTTGACGACCCTCCTAGCTGCTTGCGAAAACACTTTCACCATATTTGTTTCTTGCAGCACAATGTATGTCGGCGTGGACCTGTCTAGTTTGAGGGCCATTTTTAGAAACTGCAGCTGCACTCTCTCAATTCTCTACTCCTCTCTCACTCCCCACACTTCCGCTCCATACAAAAGAATACTTCTCACACATGCCTTCCACACTACCATTTTCGCTGCAAAGTTATTGTTCAAGCACTCCTTCCATACATTCCATAGCCCGTTTGCAGCCACCCACGCCTTTTTACAAATATATTTTACATGGTCTTTAGCGGACCCATCCTGCCCAAACATAAACCCAAGGTATTTGAAGCTGCTAACTTGCTCAATTATGCTGCTTCCCCACTTAAACGATTCACTCCTATTACCCGCTCTCTTTCGAAACACCATCCATTTAGTCTTTTTCACATTTACTACCAGTCTCCTCTTTTCAAAAAATCTTTTCACCCGATCGATCATCTCTGACATTTCTCCTTTCGTACTAGCTAAGATCACAACGTCGTCCGCGTAAGCCAAACTCCAAACTTTCCTATTACCAATTACTACCCCTCCAGCTTGACCTTTCCTCAGTACACTCTCTAAATCAGCCGTGTACAGGTTAAATAATATTGGACTCAACGGACAACCCTGCCTTAGCCCCATTCTAACCTCAAAACTTTCTGAAACTTCCGCTCCTACTTTCACTCTGCAACAGGTATGCTGATATAAATCCCTGATTCTCTCGATTAACTGCCGCGCTACACCTTTTATTCTCAGACATTCCCACATTCTCTCCCTCCTCACAGTGTCGTAAGCTGCCTTCAAATCTATAAACAGAGCGTAAAGCTTCCCTTGTTTCTTAACCAATTCCTTCTCCACAATATATTTCAACGTCACCAAGTGCTCCACCGTACTATAATGTTTTCTAAATCCAGCTTGCACATCTGGGATTAGGCCTTTATCTTCCTCCTCACATAAAAGCTTTTGCTCCAACAGCTTTGCATAGATTTTATAAGACGAGTCCATAACCGTTATTCCTCGGTAGTTAGCTAAGTCTTCCCTATCTCCACTTTTATATATTGGTACAATTAAGCCTTCCTTCCAGCTCTCCGGCACCCTTTTACAACCTCTGTACATCTTGTTTAGCTCTTTGAAAAGCTCTTGCTGGATGAGTATCGGCGCATGCTTCCACGCTTCATTCGGGATACTGTCCAAGCCCACTGCTTTTTTTTCGGAAGCCTATCCACAACACTTGTAAATTCTTCCCACGTAAATTCATCACTGCCAATTACTGCCCCATTAACCCCTCCTGTATCGTCGCCGAACTGTTAGGGCACACCACTGGTTAGCAGCTCTTTAAAGTAGGTTCTCCACTGGTCCAGCGGCTTGTCACAACACCCTTGTTTTCGTCTATAAGCTGACACCATTTTCCAAATATCCGCTTCATTGTGGATCTCCTTTAACTTCTCGAACTGCGCGGCTTCCCTCTCCTTCTTCTTTTGGAGTTCCAGCTCCTTCAGCTGCTTACGGCACCTATTGTATTCCTCCATCGAGTCCTGGCCCTCCTTCCACCTTTTGAACTTCTTCCTCACAGACCTCTTAAGTTCCTTGACTTCATCGTCAACCATATATGTTTCTTTAGCCCCTCCACATTTGATCTTGACCCGAACCATGGCTTCTCGAACCACTTCCATTAAATGCTGCAAACTCCCCGACTCCCGGGGGTATTCTTTCCAGATTGCTTTGGAACTTAACAATGGCTTTATCGTTCCAAACCGAGACTACTTTAGCATAAATATAACATAAATCGATATTCAAGTTTTTCTCTGTATAGATTAATAGTTATAAGTGGGCGTCGCGACGCGATTCCGCGACGTCCAATTATGGGTGCGAAAAGCCAACAGATCATTCTACGACGGTTGCAAACGACGCAGCGCGATGCCGCTAGAACTAAAAGATAAAACGTTCAATTCTCTGCGGGAATC
Organism: Phosphuga atrata; assembly: GCA_944588485.1. NCBI lineage: Eukaryota > Metazoa > Arthropoda > Insecta > Coleoptera > Silphidae > Phosphuga > Phosphuga atrata. The sequence goes on from OX155905.1 coordinate 5,014,043, forward strand.
GCGCAAAACCGTTAACGCAGAGCTTAAGTTGGTGATTCTGTACGAGTTTTCCTGGACGTCAAAAAAATCGTCGTTTTTCAACGGTATCGCGTAAAAATCCCAAACAAACTAATAGCCTATGACCGTTCTATGCCCGTTCGAACGGCGCCGGTCCCATTTCGATTCGTCAATTGTCTCGGACGTTCTAGTTACCACCGCAAAACGATTTTCCGATTTTGCAATTACTTCCACGGACACATATTCAAAGGGTTTCAGGTTGCCGATTGGGTTCGTTCTCCTCAGAATACTTGCCCGCAACTATTCCGGCAAGATTTTTTAAACTGCAACGACTTATTGTTATTATCTGCGGCGGTTTAAAGAAAAAAATGCGTAAAAAGGAAAAAAAGAACAGGCTTTTTTTCCTTTTTACGCATGTTTTTCTTTAAACCGCCGCAGATAATAGCAATAAGTCGTTGCAGTTTAAAAAATCTTGCCGGAATAGTTGCGGGCAAGTATTGCAAGTATGCGCCTCGAAGGTAAAAAAATCGCAATTTTAGGTTTCGGTCTGGTGCGTCCGAACCTGGGGGAGTTGAGTCGCGAAAATGTCGCTCAACGGGGTTCTCGGTACACCAGAAAAATGTCCGCTGCAACCACATCCTCAAAAACTTCGAGTTTCGGGTAGGTTTTGACCCTCTGGAGGGGCGCGGCAGGACGGAGGACGAAAGCTGGGGATGCACAACGTGCGGACGGACATTCGCAGTTATAGCATCGAAGAAACATCGAAGATCTTCCGCCTCCGGCGGCATAAAAAGCATTTTACCTTTTCAAAACACCCACGTGGTGCGGTCCATTTGAAATGCAGCCCAGGTGAAATTCGGAAAACGCCACACGTCAGTCGTCTCAGAATTGATCGAAATTTGCGATTCCGTCGTGACTGGCGATTCAGGACAAACGCTTCCCCACACGGATCCCAAAAGTTTGCTTTACAAATATTACCACTTTTATGGAGGTAACTGCGAAGATGGCCAAGAAAAATGAAATTCACGCAAGGATTCCGGTAGAAAATTTCGAGACGAGTTCTCCAACACCACTCTCGTCGCTGCGGGACTTTTGTCGGCGACGTTATTCACATTTTTTTGCAAATCCGGGTCCTCCGACTTAAACTATCGTCTCCGGCTCCTACGGTCCGAAAAAGTCGGTGCATCGGATTCTTGTAGCCAAAGAATAGACGAACGAACCCAACTACGGTGATTTTCGATAAGACTTCCGGATCGCGTAGTTTAGGCGACCAAAATTTTTTTTTAAAGAAAAAGTGAGTTTTTACACTTCCCAAAAATTTTAGGTAAAAATATCGAAAAGTGAGTCGAGAGTCGGAAGTTCCCTACACACCGACACCAGAACCATGTCCGTGCGACGAAAACTGTCCGAGTTGTGGGTGAAAAAGTGAAAATGCTTGAAAAATTCGCCCAACCGCCTCCGGAGACGGCAGATGGGTGAAATTAATTTTAGAAAATTCTTGAACCGTTTGCAAATCAGTTGTCTTAGATTTAGAGTCTTAGACATGGCAGTGAAAGGGTTAAACAGCTTTTAATCGATTACCTTTAAAAGCTGATACATCCTAATCCTCATTAATGAGTTAACGGCAGTTAGCCCATCAATTGGGGGTTATGAGGGAATCATAAGATTACATGTGGTTGTAACGTATTTGCGGAAACGGATATAAACTTCATAGTGGTGCCGTGTGAATATATGAAGCTGTTAGATCTATCGAGAAGTATAGCTGGGGTCAATTGTCGAGAATGCGGATTCTCGTGCAACGGCGGTTCAATTTACTAATTAAACTATCAATCCCTGAACCATTAATTCTATAGCTGGCCACTTTGTTCTTAAACTGGCACAAGCTTGGATGATGTTCTGCTGGACCGTCTTCACTGTTGCTTGGAGGTGTTTCTGTGATCGTAGATCAAGACTTTAGTCTTGCTGGAAATTGTTGATTGCATATTTTACAGAAATTATTTGGTGGCCCGCTATTCTAACTTTATCTTCTTGGAGGTGTAGGGTAAATATTCTGTAGTAGTATTATGTATATTTATTACCCTTTACGGGTTTATAAATTGATACCAACATTTTTACATCACCCAATACATATATAAATACATACATAAAAACATAAAAAATGCATAAAAAAAGAAACATATGCTAATCAAACTAAAAACAAAAAAAAGAAAGTCACTAAATTCCTATCCCTAAACCGATTACCTGCTTCCCGCCCCACATATTGCTCTTCTTCTCTCCTCAGCTTTCTTCATCCAATCTACCCCTCTTCCATCCTCGTTTAAAATCTCTTCTCTACCCTCATCTCTTTCTCTCATTTCTGTACATTCGTTCAGCAAGTGCTCTATTGTCTCCTTGTTTTCTCCACACATCCTGCATACTTTATTTCTATCCTCCATCCAAAATGTATTCTCTCTCTCTTCATTTCCCCATCTCAATCTTGCCATTGTCACTCTGTCTTTTCTACTTTCTCTTCCTAGGTACTTTGGCAGTTCTTCCGTAATTATTTTTTCATATTTCCCATTGTACCTAGACTCCCTAATTCTTGCTCTCCTTTCTTGCCTTTGCACATCTCTATCTCTCTGGACTAATTCCTCTGTCATTACTCTGCCTCTCTCTCTCATTCTTTCTATCTCCACTCCTGCATACCCGTTTCTTTCTAGATATGCCTCCCTCTCTTTCCACACCCCCTTTCCTATTTCTTTCCTTTTTTCTTTCAGGTACTCTTGCAGAATACTGCACTCTCCTCTGTCTATCACTCTCTCCTCAAAACTTATTGCTCTTTTTCCTGCTTCTATTCCATCTCTCTTTGTTTCCTCCATCACTATATACCCCGGAGTCTCTCTACCTACTCCTAGCACCCATTTCAAATATTTTTCTTGCACTCTTTCCAGAGCAAGAACTCTCCATCCCTATATTTCCGCTCCATACATCATCACACTTTTCACCAGGCTATCAAACATCATCACTCTCCTTCTATATTATTATTACCTTTATTGGCATATTTACAACAATTACTATAAGACTAACAATACAACTTATCAAAACACAATGAAAAAAACACATGGAAACAATAAAAAAAAAGAACCAAAAACAGAACATAACTAATAACCCGACCCAAAAATACCCCAAATACTCAAACTTAAAAAAAACTACACTTAGAAAAAAGAAACAAAAAAAAAACAATAATTCTTCGCCCGCACTAACTTTTCTCTCTCCCTAAACTGTTTCCACAATCACTCCTTTCCGCTCTAAAATTTCCCGCATTATGGGCCACCAGCTACCTGACTCGTCCATGCACGCTTCCCAGTCTTTACATTTATTTTTCTTTCCTTCTTCCCATGTTAGCCCTTTGCATTCTACCATCCAATGTGCCCACCTGTCAGTACCCTCTCCGCATATGGTACACAAATTCTCCCTTTCATTCAACCAGTACCTTCTTCCCTTTTCTTCGTTGCCGCACCGAAACCTGGCTATCCTATTTTGGCTACCGCTGGACCCTCTGCTTAGGTACAAAGGGAGTCTCCCGTACACTTGTACCTTGTTGTACTCCCGATTGTACCTGCTTTCGTCTATACGGTTTTGTCGTATCTGCAGCTCTATCTCCCTACTCCTTTCACCCAACAATTTTTCACACTTTACGCCTTCCCTTTCCATCCTTTCTACCTCTTTCAACAACCCTACTCGTTCATACATTTTTTTCCATTCATTTCCCCATTTTGTTAGTCTAATCCCTCCGACACCTTCCTTCCTTAAACTATTGAACACCTCTTTCACTATCCTTTCATTCCCTAACCTATACACTTTCCTTTCGTATCTTGCCACTCTCACTGATGCTTCTACTGCAACTTTATACGCATTCGCACCAGGTAGTAGTCTTGTAGCACCATTTACCCTGGCGTACTCCTGTCTAATTTCAACGCCCTTTTTATAAACTGGAGTTGTACCTTTTCTACTTGTTCCATTTCGTTCGTACCCCATATTTCCGCTCCATACAACAAAATACTCCGAACACACGCTTTCCACACTATCATTTTTGCCACGAAACTATCTTCAAATTTATCTTTCCAAGCATTCCAAAACCTATTAGCAGCCACCCATGCTTTCTTACATACGAACTTAATGTGCTCATTATTGGACCCATTACTACCAAACATAAATCCCAAGTATTTAAACCTGCTAACCTGCTCTATAACCTCTTCCCCCCACATCAAGCTTTCCTCTTTCTTACCAACTTTCTTTCTAAACACCAACCACTTAGTCTTCTCTACATTCACTACATTCTTTTAATCCTTCCAATCATCTCTTTCATTTCCCCTTTTGTTCTTGCTAAAGCAACTATGTCATCCGCATAAGCTAGAGACCACACTTTCATTCTACCTATTACCACTCTTCCTGCCTGCCCATTTTTTAAAACCTTTTCTAAATCAGTTATAAAAATTTATTACTTAAATATACATTAAATAGGACAGGGCTAAGTGGACACCCTTGCTTTAACCCTTTCCTAACCCAGAATCTTTCGGATATTTTTTCACTTATTCTAACTCTGCAGCATGTCTTGCCATATAGATTTGTAACCGCCTTCACTAGCCACCCACTAATTCCTTTTGCTCTCATCATTTCCCATAGCATGTTTCGGTTTACTGTGTCATATACCGCTTTAAGATCTATGAATACAGCATACACCTTTCCACCTTTCTGTGCCAGCTCTTGCACTATTACGTATTTTAAGGTAACCAGCTGGTCCGTTGTTCCCCTCCCTTTTCTGAATCCCCCTTGTACTTCCGAAATCACTTCCTTTTGAAAAAACCTTCCTGTATTTTCATCTCCACTACTTTTGCATATATCTTATATGATGTATCCATCAGTGTGATGCCTCTGTAATTTTCTGCTTCTCCCTTATTTCCTGCTTTGAAAATTGGTACGATGTCCCCTTCCCTCCAGCTTTCTGGAATTGCTTGCTGTCCTATGAAAATCTTGTTGTATAATTCGTGGAGTTTTTTTCGTATTGACACCGGCGCTAGTTTCCACGTTTCATTTGGGATTCCATCCGGACCTATCGCTTTTCTTCTTTTCAGCTCACCCAGCACTTGCTCCATTTCCTCCCACATAATTTCTGTCGATGGCCTTCTTCTTCTTTTCCGTCCTCTTCCACTGTGTCCTCTGCTCCCTTATCTTCTTTTCCGTCCAGCAACTGCATAAAATGTGCTCTCCATCTTTCCATCTTAATTTCGTTAACTGTCCGGGTTGCTTTTTCCACATGTTTGGCAATAAACTTCCATATTTCTCTTTCACTATTGAGCTTCCTAGCCTCCTCCATTTGTTTTCTTTGCCACGTTCCTTTTTTGTTCTTCACAAGTTCTTTCATTTGGTCCTTCATATTTTTTAATTTTCCTGGCGTTCCTCCGCTCTGTCTCCATCTCTTGACATCCTCTCTCAACTGTTTTTTCTTGGAGATATATTCTTTATCAATCCATGCGCTGTTATAATGATCACTCCTGACATTTTTCCATACTATCGCCTCATGGACTTTAGATACCAGTTGTTCTAGGCTATTTATTGATTCTAGCTGACAGTTTTCCAGGTTGCTCTTAAATCTTTGTACCGCCTCTTTATTCCATATCGCTACTGATTTCTGCTTCTCCGTCTGTCCACTAACCACCGTTTTTCCTTTTACCGTTACTTCCAGCGGGAAATGATCCGACTCTATCCTGTTCCCTACTTCCATGCTGATTATATCACTTGTTGCTGCTTCGTTTGCTACTACATAGTCTATCACTGACATCCCTCTTCTCCCTACATACGTTGTCCCTCCACTCCAATCTCCCTCCGTGCATCCATTTAATATGTTCCATTTTCTTTCCTTCATCCAGTCAAGCCATTTTCTACCATCCGCGTTGATTATTTTGTCTTTGGATTTTCTTGTTACTTCATGTCCTCCTTCCCCGAGATTCCCAACCTAGCTCTCCCCTATTCTTACGTTCCAGTCCCCCGCAATTATAACTTTAGACAAGGTTTCCTCGTTTGCTTCCGTCTCTATTTCCGTTAATAATTCTTTTAGTCTTTTATTATTATAAACTGTAATACATTTCCATTTATCCTCGTTTAATTTTATCTTTCTTATTTGAATCCCTTCGCCGTAATCTTCTCCCCTATAATTTTTCTCTTCCTCTATGTTCTTCTTTACTCCGGTTATTAAACCGCCTCTTGGTCGCCCCATGTTGAAATCTCTTTTTGCCCATTGGCACTTCCACGCGAAGTTATCTGGCATTTCGTTCTTCACCTCCTCCCAATCCTTTTCGTCAGTCCATGTTTCCACTATTCCAATTATATCGAAGCTCTTCATGTAAACCAACAAGTCATCCTTATAATCCGCTCTTAATTTTCTCTTCAAACCTGCTACATTCCAACACAATATCTTCGTTTGCTCCGTGACCTGCTGGTTTTCCATCTCCCTATTCTTTCTTACTGAAATTTTATATCCTTTATTCCTGTAACATCATTGTAGTGGTACCACCTCTGGTCTACTTCCATTTTTCGGTATCCTACTCTTACAAACTTGCCTCTTTCCCTCAATTCTTTTGCTTTCTGTTTTATCTCCCTCTACACCTCTCTTTCCTTCTCTGTGAGATCATTGTCCACGTAGACCTGCGATCCTTTTAATTGGTTTTTCATTTTCATTATCCTTAGTTTTCCTCCCAGTTATTTATTTTAATTAATATTGCTCTGGTTTTTCCATTTGTCAGACTTCCTATTCTGTGCATGTTTTGTACCGCATTTATTTGAAATTTGTCCCTTAGCAAGTCCTCTACTTCCTTTTCCCACGTAGCTTCTTCTTTAATTCCATTCATAACTATGTTTAACTTTCTTTCTTTCTTATCCTTTTCTTCCCTAAAATTTTCAATTTTAGCCAATTTCTCTTCCATTTGCTTTCTATCTGCTTCTATCTTACATTCACTGTCTGCACTTGCCTTCTTTAAGTCATTCTTATAAAACATTCTCATAAGTCTTCTCTAATGTCATTCTCCAAGCCTATAATTTTCTCTCTTGCTAATTTATTTTCTTCCCTCATTGCTTTTAGTTCCTCTGTTAATTCCGTTCTCCACTTTTTCTCCTCTCTTTTATCTTCTTCTAATTTCTTCGTGAATCGCATCAGCTCGCGTTTTATCTCCGCCATTTCCTGGACCACTGAGAGATTTGCTTCAATCAGCGAACGATGCGATTTGTGGCCCTCCTTCGGGCTAGCCTCTTTTGGGCTGGTCTTCTTTTTTCTCTTAGAGCAGGGGGAACGGCCTAGCCGTTTTTTAGATTAGAATGGGTTGGCTTGTTCACTATCGGAACTGCGTTCCTGCTCACTACACTCCATGTTATCCTTTTTTTTCTCTTTTTTTTTTCTTTCTTTTCTTGCTACCGTTATCCTTGCCTTTTTTCTTTTTCTTCTTTCTGTTTCCTTACACTCAGCCCCCTTTTCTCCTTCCTGTTCTCCTGGTATGATTTCTTGGCTTTTGGGTTTTCGTGGCCCCTTCTGTCGTAGGGCTGCGCTGGAAATTCGACGCTAGCGAACTACCAGCGGTTATACTCGCAACTAAACTTTTTGTCAAACACTCGCACGTCTTAATTACTCGAAATCTCAAACCGAACTATCCACTTCTATAGTCGTGTCCAAATTTTCTCTCTCCTATTCCCCATACCGCTCCTAGCATTTTATTGGCTATCTTTACTAACTCTCTCACGTGTGCTGTTTCAATATTTCTCTCATTAAACACGTACCCTAGGTAATTAAATTCTTTTACTTCTTCAATTTTCTCCTTCTCCCATCTCCACTCAATTACTCTTCTCCTGCCACCCCCTTTTCTAAACACCATCATCTTGGATTTCTCCCCATTCACTTTCTGCTTTTTCCTCTTCATATATTTCTCCATGTTTCTTATCATTTCTTTAATCCCTTTCTCGTCTCTTGCTAGCACCACCAAATCGTCCGCGTAGGCTAGGGACCACACTTTTTCTTTGCCCACCACAACCCCACCCGTCTGCGCCTTGCTGAACATCTACTCTATATCTCCAATAAACGCTGCCAACAGGCTGGGGCTTAGTGGGCAGCCTTGTCTCAATCTCTTATGAGTATTAAAACCTTCGCTCACCCTTTCACCAACTCTCACTCTACTTATTGTCTCTTCATAAATCTCTTCTAATTTTGATACCAGATGCTCCTTTATCCTTTTCTTTCTCAGGCATTCCCACAGTGCCTCTCTTGCCACATTATCAAAGGCCGCCTTCAGGTCTACAAATAGTGCATACATCTTGCCACCCCTCTTTTTTATCATTCCCTACTATGTGATTCAAGATGTATGCATTATCCATGGTCCCTCTCCCTTTCCTAAATCCCGCCTGTCCGTCTGGTATCACACCTCGCTCCTTCAATTCCTTCGTCAATCTCTCTTCTACAATCATTGCATATATCTTATATGCCGTATTGAGCATGGTGATCCCCCTATAATTGCTTGCTGTTTCCCTTTCTCCTTTCTTATATATGGGGCATATTATCCCCTCTTTCCACTCCTGCGGAAAGCCCACTCCCTTCCACACTCCATTCATTATCTCTAACAACCTGTCAGCTTCCCTTTCTGTTCCATATATCCACGATTCATTCTGTATACCGTCCCTCCCCAGTGCCTTTTTCTTTTTCAGTTTACTCAGTTGTTGTTCTAATTCTTCTCTTGTTATCTCTTCTATTTCTCCCACTCTGTGTTGACTCTTTTTCTTTTCTTGTCTGATTTCATCACCACCCAGCAGTTTACTGAAGTACTTTCTCCATTCCTCCATAGTAATGCTATTACTCAATCTTTCTACTTTTTTCTTTCTTTCCCTATTTATGTATTTCCATACCTCTTCTTCCATCTTTATGCCTTTCATCTTTAGTTCTTCTTCCATCCGTTTCTTTTGCTTCTTCTCTTTGCATACTAATTTGTACCTTTTGCGTGCTCTCTTGTACTCTTCCTTAGTTGCTTTTCCTCTTTTCCAATTTATTTCTTACTGCTTGCATCCCTTCCCTGCATTCTTTATCCCACCACTCGTTTTTCCAAGACCCCAGCTTCACTCTTGTCTCGATCACTTTTTTTTCTGTTGCATTTTTTACGTGATCACCCAGTTCTTTCACTTTTTCGTTTATCCTTTCCTCTTCGTATCTTGCCTCCCTAAGTCTTGTTCTATAATTTTCTATTGCTTCTTCCGTCCAGATATTCTTCACAATTTTTCTTCTAACATCCTTCTCACTTCTTCTATCTTTCTCTCTTCCTTTTGTCTTCACTTCCGATGGCATATGATCCGACTCGACTCTTTCTCCCACCTTGAATTCTACTATTTCAACCCATGCTTCTTCATTCACCATAACGTAGTCAATAACTGTCTCCCCTCTTGGTCCGATATATGTGTACTCCCCTTTCTCATCTCCTATGCTGTTTCCATTAAGTATGTCGCACCCTCTTTCTTCTACTAGACTAATCAGTAGTCTCCCTTCGGCGTTTTCAGTTGCATCTTTTGTTGGTCTTCTTTCACACCTCTGCTGTATATTGTTATAATTCTCCATTTTCTCTGTCTACTTTTCACTGTTCTTTCCATCATCCCTCTTTCTTCTTTTGCTTCGGTTCTGTTTTCTTCTTCCAAACCCTTTTTCATTCCCATTATTATCCCCCATTTAGCTCTCCCTTTCATGCTTACCCTCTGAAAATTGACACTTCCACTTAAACTCTTTCGGCATTATTTTTTCCAATTTTTCCCACCCCTTCTCTTCCACCCACGTTTCTACCATTCCCACTATGTCAACTTTTCCCAAATATTCCCAAAACTCATTGTCTTTGTTTCTTATCCCCGCTATGTTCCAGTATACTATTCTTAATTGCTCCTTTTCTTCCTTATTCCTCTCCGTGTTCGTTTTCTGTCCTGTCGTCTTTTCCTTGTGCTATTATTCAAAAATTTGTTGTATTTAACTCCCCCATTTCATCATCCCACTTAAAGCCTTTTCCGTCTATCCATATCTTTTTATAACCGACTTTCACCCACCGTCCTTTTTGTCGTTCTTCTTTGGCTAGCGCTCTTAATTCCTTCTGTGTGTCTCTTTCCTTCTTCGTCAGATCGTCTTCTATGTATACTCTCTTTTCCCTTTTTTCTCTTAGTTTCCTCTTATTTTCCATAACTTTCCGCTTTTCACCCCAGCTCCGAAGTTCCGCCACCAACATTTTTCCTCCACTTACTTTATACATCTCTTTCACCGTCACTTCTACCTCTAATTCTGCCTTTATCCATTCTTCCAGATTCTTCTCGTTCTCACATTCCCCTTCGTCCAGTCCCGTTACTACAATATTCTTTTTTCTCATTATTTTTTTCTTCTCTTCCATTTTCTCCTCCAGTCTTTTCATTTTTTCATTTAGTTCCATCTGGTCTCTTTCCAATTTTTCTTCCTTTTCACACATCATATTTTTCAAATGTTCCATTTCCCGGCTCATCTTCCGATTCTCTTCCTTTATCCCCCCTATATCTTCCATAATTTTTTTCAGCATCTTCATTTCCTCACCCATTTCCTTCTTAGCCGGTGATCTTTCCAGTTTCTTACTTTTTAGAAAGGGGTTAAAAGGGAATATTCTGTATTTAGACTCTTCTTCTTCCCACCATCATTGTTGATTTTATGATATTTTTTCATATGTCGCTATCTTCTCTTGTGAAGGTTGAATTGCAAACGGTGCATTTGTAGTACATTTCTTGATTATCATTATATACTTCCTTATGTTTATGAAGAGTATATTTGCTGTTTTAATTGTTGATATGACGATGAATTTAGAGCTCAGGCTTAAATATCAATCGCGTTCCCAATGTATAATGTTAAAATTAAACAAGTTGAAACAGGAAAATGCTGATTTGGCGGTTCTTATCAACTATTTCACAATTCATACATTCCATTCTCGCGTGCGTTTACAAGTTCAAGTTCAAACACAAAATTGATTATACTGCGTTTCTTATTTATTATTTCTACGCTCATACACATTTAAAAATCTAAAGTTCTAAATCGATTACGTAAACTGAAAACGGTACGATATATTCCTTTTCACACTCAAAATTAAACCTAATAGTAGAAATACTTTTTATTTATATTAAATTTAAAAATAATCAATAAGATCGAGGTCACAGACAGGTTTAAGAAATTTCGCTTACACATAGGAAATTATTCAGATAAATATCACAGGAAATATACGGTCTGTCTAGTCTTGTTCGGTCTTGCCCCGTATTGTCCGATCTTGACCCTTTCTAAAATCCCATAATCTCATTTGTCAATCAATTATGCATAAATACCCGATTCCCCGCTATCAACTCCGCAACTCATTTTCCCGCTTGTCTGTCTAGTCTTGTTCGGTCTGGTCTGTCTAGTCTTGTCCAATTTTCTCCGGTCTAAATCTCATTTGAATCAAACCGTAATATGTCTGCAATCAATTATGAATACATATCCGTTTCCTCGCTATCCCACCCCTCAACTCATTTTGAATTTTCCCGTTTGTCTGTTTAGTCTTATCTTGTCTTTCTATTCTTGTCTGTCTGGTATGGTCTGTATAGTCTTATTCGGTCTTGTTCGGTATGGTCCGGTCTAAATCTCTCTTTCCCTCCGGTGCCCCCTCCCTAACGCTGGCGCCATCTAGACATACACGCTCGGCCGCGTACTGTACTATTTTGTATAGGATTCCCATACGGAGGATATGCTAAATTTATATGTAATATCTCACAAGGAGGGGGAACTAGATTTTACATGTAATTTCCCAGTCTAAACTCTCCTTTTGGACTCTCCTTTTGGTGGAGCAGTAGAGGGACAGTACATGTAAATCCCCATAAGGTGGTGTGGTCCAGAACATGTCATGACATGACATGTCACCATTGTTCTGCGGATGACGTCAGCTACTGAGAGGTTTGGACGGTATCTCTCCTATGGTGAATGCTAAAGCCGTTCTGACACCAGATGTTATTTTTCCCATCAACCCCTACTAGGTACTTTTGAACCATTGTTGAAAGCAACTAAATGGTATTTTTACAGTTGATGTCCAATTGAGGTCTCTCTGACCAACCAACCTCCCAGACCGGAAGAAAAATAAAAAAATGCGAATTTAGACCCCTAACTAAATCCCTATGGGATTTTGAGCTAGAACTGTCCTAGCTTATCGACTCTTATAAAATGATAAAAGATGAAATGTAGCCTGAATACATAAATATATTCAATCTGTTCGTAGCTCCATAATATTAAGTCTGACCAAGGCTACCAAACAAATTCCATGTTGAAACAACTACTTGCCTTGGTAATACCACACATGCTATTGAATTATACATACATATTTTATGTTATTACTAGCCCCGGTACACATTCGTGTCACTAAACGAGAATCAGATAAATAACATTGTTTTTAAGATGATTTCTTTCTATTTACATCAGTGGTTTTTAACCGGTGGTCTGCGGGCCACTGGTGGTCCCTGGAAGCACCCGAAGTGGTCCGCGAAGCCGTTCTCAAAATATTAAATGAGTGAGAACGAGCGTTGGTTTTACACTCTAGCGCCTCTCCTTTTGCCGCAACCACTAGGGCCAGATCGTTCGCGTAAGCAACGGTCTCCGCACCGTCCGGTAAGGTCACGTTCAGAACGCCGTCGTACAATAGGTTCCACAAAAGCGGTCCCAGCACGGACCCTTGGGGATCCCCGGCAGTGACTATTTTGTCCTGTCCCTCTACCGACAGCAGCCTGTCACAGAAATAGCTCTTTGTCATTTTGTCCTGTCCCTCTACCGACAGCAGCCTGTCACAGAAATAACTCTTTGTCATTTGTCCTGTCCCTCTACCGACAGCAGCCTGTCACAGAAATAGCTCTTTGTCGTGCCTACCAGATATTCGGGCAGCTTTCTGCTTTCCAACTCTTACTATGTTATTCCACGGTGCCGAGTTGAAAGCATTCTTTACGTCTATCATCACGAGAGCGACAAGTTTTCTGTTTTTTTATGATTTTTTTCTCTCTTCCTCCACCAGGTTTAGGATATGTCTAGCGGCCGAGACCGTGGACTTTACTTTCCTAAAGCCGTGCTGCCTCGCCGAAAGTTCTTTCCCCGTCAGTTCCTTTATGATCCTGTTAACCAGGATTCTCTCGAACAGCTTACCAAAACTGCACTCCAGCATGTATATCGGTCGATAGGCATCTGGACTTGTCGGAGGTTTATAGGGATGTGCACCAGTCTTGCTTCTTTCCACCTTTTCGAGAACGTTGCGTCCTTCAGTTCTTCGTTGAGTACGTGCTGCACGGTTTCGGGGAAGTACTTGCAACACACAAGTACAGTACACGCATTACGACATCCACAGGAATGCCCTCGGGGCCCGGCGCTGTTTTTGTTTTCATTTTAGCCGCTGCTTCTTCTAATTCCTTTGGTTTTTTTCTTTCTTCCTTTATAATTCCTTTTTAATTTCCTGGGCGTCGTATTGTCGCGCTCGCGTCCACTCGGTTTTCTCGTGCGTCACGAAAAGGCTTGCCACCACCCTTTTCTTGAATTCTGACTCCAATTGCAACCATGGCTTTTTTAGTGTATCCGTCGAGATTTTGTAACCAAGCCCCCAAACGTCTCTTTCAACGTCCTTGTAGATTTCTTTCCACTTGGCTTCTTTGGCCCGCGCTATGAGTGTCCGCAATTTTTTTTTTTCGGCGTTATAGGCCGCCGCTAACCCATCGTATTCACCGTTCTGCTTCTTCCTATTTCTCGTCGCTCCTCTTCTTGCCTTGGTGCAGGTTCTTGTTTGCTCGGCTATCTCGCTCGTCCACCAGTAGATGTGAACCAGTTTGACCTGAATACACCTCTCCTTGGAAAACACTTGTTGCAAACTTTAGTGACCAGCTCGTCTGCATTAAGGTCGATTCCCATATGCGCGAGACACAGCTACGCGACGTCGTGCGACATCGCCTGTCACCGGAATTCTAGACACCGGAACCCCCGAGCAAAATAACAACGAAAGCAAAGGATGGAAAACGACTGTGCTGGACGAAGAAAAGTTCGCCGAAGGCTTCCGAGAGGCCTCGAATAAGAAGCAGAATAAAGGCCGATTCTCATATACGCGACACTCAGCTACGCGACATCGTGCGACATCGCTTATCAAATAATGATTACATTGTTTTAAATGGGCACGTTGCGTAGCTGTCGTGTAGCTATAGTGAGAACGTGCTCATTTAAAACAATGTAATCATTTTTTGACAGGCGATGTCGCATGACCTCGCGTAGCTGAGTGTCGCGTATATGAAAATCGGCCTTTATCAGGCTTCTTCATCGAGGTCTCTCGGAAGGCCTCGGCGAACTGTTCTTCGTCCAGCGCAGCCGTTCTCCATCCTTTGCTCTCGTTGTTATTTCGCTCGGGGTTTCCGCTGTCTAGAATTTCGTCAGGGTCGCTCAGGGTTTTTTTTCAGAAGCACCTCCTACGCCACCATCTTTTCTACAGTCCTCAACTTTCCGAGAAATCCATGTCCATGGGAAATATCTATTTCCACCTTGCTAAACCTTACAATCGCCGATCAGGTGGGACTTTCAGGAGTCAAATCCAGCAGCTGTTCTATTCCTACTATCAGGAATGACTTCATCGCCTCCAACATGAGAGTTTTAGAATCCAATTAGGCTGCTTCTTTTTAGAGACCAGCAGGGTTATGCTTACCCACGCAACTGCCCTGTGAGTGATGGTTTTTGATTAGATTTTGATTAGATTTTTTGATTAGATTAGATTTTTGCACACCATTAGAGCCCGCCTGGCATTACCTATCACATCTTTAACGTGTCTATTCCAAAAGAGTTTTCTATCTACTATTACATACATACGTGGTATGTTAGAAAAGTATCCGACCTTTAGCCGGTAAAAAAAAACTGGCATACCTGGAGCGTTGGAAACCTAATCACCCTCAAAGTAGTCTCCTTGGGACTCCACACACTTCTCCCAGCGGTGCTGCCATTGTTGGAAGCATTCCGAAAAGCCACTTTTGGAATCGACTTTAGCTCGGCTGTCGTTGCAGCCATAATGTCCTCTCTTCTCTGAAATCGCGTTCCTTTCAATGGCCTCTTGGCTTTGGGGAATAGTCCGAAGTCGCAGGGGGCCATTCGTTTCATAAGTATGCGCGAGAGTTCGTCCACAATAGACTAGTAATGGCACCTTAAGAAGAAGAAAATGAATGGAATGGTATCACCGTGGTTTTGTTCGGGTTGAGTCTCAGTCCCACTGTTTGACACCATCTACTTACTAGTTACTTTGAGGCCTCTCTGTACGAGCGTTGCCCTCTGGCTGATGACTATGTCATCGGCGTAACCTTTACATTTAATTTCTAGGTCGTTCAGCCTAGTCAGTAATGCATCAACTACCAGGCTCCACATTAGTGGTGATAGGACACCTCCCTGTGGGCACCCTCGAGTTGTGGAAATCTTGATGGTGTCTCTTCCCACTTGTGCCTCCGCCATTCTGGTTCTCAACATTTCTCCCATTCACTTTGAGATAGTGCTGTCGACATTCCTTCTTTCGACGGCCGCTTTGACAGGCTTGTGCAAGGTGCTGTCAAAAGGCTCAAAGGCTCATTCCATATTCAGGAAGGCACATATCGCTACTTCCTTTGTCTCCAGTGCTGCTTCTATTTCATTTGTCAGCTGATACAGGGCGGTTTCTGTAGATTTCCCTGCTCTGTATGCATGCTGACAGTTGTGTAGTGGTGCATCTACCAGCACTATTGTTCTAAGGTAATTATCAATTACCTTCTCCATTGTCTTTAACATAAAAGATGTTAGACTAATGGGTCTAAATGACTTTGGTTGAGTGGTGTCTGTCTTCCCCACCTTCGGTATAAATACCACCTTAGCCTTTCTCCATAGCTCCGGTATGTATCCGAGCGATAAACTACTTCTAAAGATTTTTAGAAAGTACTACATTAGAACTCTCCCTCCTTTTTGTAGGAAAGCGAGAATTAGTCCGTCAACAGCTGTGGGCTTAAATGGCTGGAAAGTGCCGATAGCCCATCTGATTCGGTTTCCGTACAGATGGACGCGGCCCTTCTCCAGTCAGTCCTTGGTCTCCGTGGTTGCATCAAGCCCTCAGTCTCTATATATTTTATAGATCCAGGGAAAATAGGTTTATAGTAGGAGGGGAGCTCTCTGCTCTTCGTCCTCCATGTCTCGCAAAAGTGGCTTTCAGTTCCACTCTAAGCTACGTTAAGTTCATCGTAATCCCGCCATTATGGTGCATAGCGATCTCTGGTTCAATAATAAATAAATCTATTTCTTCTTTCTTGTCGGTCTCATCTAATATACAGGTATTAAGAAGGTTTTCACTTGTTATAAACATTAACTATGTCTAAAAGCAATTAAGCAAAGTAGCAATTTTCATTGTTTTATGTAATCTTAGCCAATTTCTCGAAATGTATGGCACATAAACGCTTATGTTACCTTTGCACAGAGCACATCTACAAGGTCTGTTAGAAAAGTATCCGACCTTTGGCCGGTAAAAAAAAACTGGCATACCCGGAGCGTTGGAAACCTAATCACCCTCAAAGTAGTCTCCTTGGGACTCCACACACTTCTCCCAGCGGTGACGCCATTGTTGGAAGCATTCCAAAAAGGTCTCTTTCGGAATTGACTTTAGCTCGGCTGTCGTTGCAGCCATAATGTCCTCTCTTATCTGAAATCGTGTTCCTTTGCATTGAAAAACCGACGAGAGCACTACACACTACGTCATTCGAACACTGTTCGACAGCAACTGACGCTATCTACAGGCGGGCAAAAAATCATGCATGCGCACGAAGGTTCAAGGTCGGCTCATGCAAGCGCGCTTGATTCAAATCCATCAGGTTTTCAAAATAAAAAATAAGGTCGGATACTTTTCTAACAGACCACGTAGTTATAGCGAAGCGAGAGTTTGTCAAGCGTGAGTTTGGTGGAAGCGTTGGAATCGGGGATGGTTGAAGATAAGGTAGGAGTTTTGTTTGATAAGAAGTTGGTTAGGTTTGAGAGAGCTGTCGAGGAAAAGCTAGTTTTGACTAGGAAGAACGTGCCGAAGTTACGCGATCTCGTCCAGGCTGTTAGATTAGGGTTTTATGTTAACGAAACTGGGCGAATCTTGGATCCAAGATTTGGGGAAGAAGTCACGTTGGCACAAGCTTCAGAAGACAATTTAGTTGATGAGTATTTGGGCAGGATCAAGGACGCGAAAAGCGGTAAAATCTTGGGGATCCGTAGCGCGATCAAAGCAACAGTTTTAGATCCCATCGCTGGGACTATAACTCGCCCAAAAATGAGCTTAGACGTTGCTTTGGGCAAAGGATTCTTAACCTCTACCAGTTTTCTCCAACAATCGCTAGCCCTGCTATCTTACAACCCGGAAAGCGACAAAGTAGCAATAGACAACAAACAAATGACAATCGACGAAGCCGTTAAATCTTAACTAATCGATGAAGACGTCTTAACGTTCAAACTACCTTGAAGACGTGTTGAGTTTGAAGCAAGCCAGAGAACTGGAAGTGTTTGACGGCGTGTCTGGAAAGATCTTAGGTTGCAATTTACTCGAGAAAGCTTCACGAGGCTGGCCGCAACACACTTAAAAAAAGAAGGGTCAAAGAAGAGCTGCTGAAAGAATGGTAGAAACGATGGGAGTCCAGTGAGAACAGGACAAAACTCCTTACCCCAGACCTGGCCGCATGGGTAAACAGAAAGCACGGCGAAACGAGTTACCACCTAACCCAAGTGTTTCAGCGACTACAATCTGCACCGAGCATCTGTGCGGGTATATGAGAACCAGATAGTGTGAGCCGCACAGTTTTGGACAGCCGCCGTTGGCAAGATGAAAGAGAAACACTTTAAACGCATAAACCCATAAACGACCATAAACCCAATAACGAATAAACGAACAAACCCATAACGAATAAACCCATCAGCTCAAGAAACCTAGTAAAGCAAATGTTTTTGCAAAATAAAGAGAATTGGGACAAGATCCATGAGTACATTTATAATTGTCGATATAGTCTTGTCTTCTTTGCAAGTTGCGTGACTTTTAGGTTGTATACGTGGTCTGTTAGAAAAGTATCCGACCTTTAGCCAAAAGAGCTCAAAAAATTGTAAACCAAGTGCGTAGAATGTACGCGACATAGAACATACTGCTCCCTATATATATAGTCGTCATTTTACTTGCATTGAAAATCCGACGAGAGCACTACACACGACGTCACTCGAACACTGCTCGACAGCAACTATAGCTATCTACAGGCGGGAAAAAAATCACGCATGCGCATGAGGGTTCAAGGTCGGCTCATCAAGGTCACATTGGAGGTCACAAATCCATCAGGTTTTCAAAATAAAAAATAAAGTCGGATACTTTTCTAAAAGACCACGTATATTTTTTTGTATTCTTTTATCTCTCTTGTATTTTACCCTTCCATCTACCATTATAGGCTGTAAGCATTTTAATTTTTCCTTCTCAGTTAAACTTAAAAATGATTTTTTAGAATAAATCACCAGATAATTGAAATTCGTAAATATCAAAAAAATAATAATTTTGAATGAAATTATTATACAATCAAATTATTTTGTTTCCATATTAGTAGATTTTGTAACTAGGGCGAAAGGTTGTCAATATTACTCGAGAGCGAAAATATGCGCACGAACGATGCTCATTCGCTCGAGAGTGAAATTGATAATTTCGCCCGTTTCAAACAATATTTTTTATCACTCATGCGAGAGGAGGTATCTTGCAAGTTTGGGATCCAGGTGCCATCCAAAAAAAATTGAACCAAAAATGAAGAATTTGCTTTTTCAATTGCCTCCGATGGTGTGGATCCGTCATAAGAACTCTCCTCAGTTTCCGGTATCACCATAGAATTTACACTTCCACTTTAAAACGTTTTATTTAATTTCTATTTTGTTATGAAAAAAAAATCTAACTTCACTTTTTTAATAGCGAGGTCACAATCAAGATCTCGGTATTTTTATTTGTTTATTTTAACCGCTTGACATACAATGACGTCTCTAAGACGTCATGTATATGTCATAAGATCACATGTATATGGAGACGTCAATGCGCATTTTATTCGTATGTCAAAGGGTTAATGTAACCTTTTTTTATTGGGGTTTGGGGGAAGCTCTACCAGCCTGCGTGTGAGGCTCTCACTCACTAACCCTTCTTCCACTTGGCTATAGAGACCAGCACCCTGGTATCGCTTGCGCATTCCTTCAGGGGCAGCCCGGACAGTTGTTACCGCCCTAGTTTTTTTGAGAGTTTAGATTTTGCTTCTGCTCTTGAGATTTAGCTAGGTGGCTGCCTGGTCAGCGCGTTCTTCGGCCTCTTTGTGGGTGATAGTGCTAATAATGAAATTGGAGATTGGAGTTTTCTAGTGGGGTTGGTCTATTAGCATTTTCCTAACGCAGTTATCAGGGGCAGTTTTCCTTCTGAAGTTGCCAGGCGTCTGTCGTTTTCCCATCTCATGCAGGAGCAGAAAGTGTGTTCAGCGGTGTCTGGCTGGCCACAGTAGCAGCACTCCTCTGCCTCAGCGACCTTGAAGCTGTGTAGGTAGGCTGTAAAGCATCCGTGTCCGCTAATCATCTGGATTACTATGTAGTATGTTCCGCCGTGCTCTCTCTTGACCCACGGGCGCAGGTCAGGAATCAAGGGCTTGGTAACCTTCCCTGTTTTCGTTTCCCACCTTTCCTGCCATCTGCGTTGCAGGCGTCTGCCTTCTCTACCTTGTCTCCTTCGTGTATGCGACTTCGCTCATCGACGAGGAGGTCGATGGAGGGGGGGTGGGCGCAGCTGTATATCACCCAGGCAGCTTCTATGGACACAGTACGGTATGCGCTGATAATCCGAAGCATGGTCCGCCTTGCCACCTTCTCGAGAATCTTCTTGTTTCTCTGTATTTTAACGGCATCTTGGCAGAAAGGCGCCGCGTAGAGCAGTATTGAATTCACAACAAAGCTCAGTATCCGGCGCTTGCTAGCTCTAGGACGTCCTACGCTGGGCATTAGCCTTGTTAGGGCAGTGACTGCGGAATCTGCTTTCTTGGCGACACAGTTGACGTGCGCCGTGACATGTTCGTGACATGTTCATGTTTCTGCCCAGTTGGACTCAGACGAGGTATTTCACGGATTCCTGTGATGGGATTCTCGCTTCCATGATCTCTATGGTCATTTGGGTCAGTTTGCGCTGCCCAACCAGGATAACCAGTTCTGTCTTGTGGGGCGCCAATTTTACTTTTTTTGAGTCCATCCAGCGATGAACCTTGTCCAGTACCTCGTTTATGTTCATTTCCAGTGCCCCTTTAGTCTCGGCCGGGGCGACCATTCCCAAGTCGTCTGCGAATCCAACCAGCGGGATCCCTTGTGGCATTGGGATGTCTAGAACCCCGTCGTAAAGGATGTTCCATAGAGTGGGGCCCAATACTGATCCCTGGGGTATTTCGCACGTCTCCTCATACTCCTCGTTGTCGTCAAGGATGAGTTTACAGTCTGACAAGTAGTTCTGGATCACTTTCAGGAGGTAGCTTGCGAATTTTTCCCTTTTTAGGATTCCGCACCGAAAACGGAACCCTTATAGGATCACTTTGTTGTCCGTCTGTCTGTCTGTCTGTATGTCCGTCTGTCTGTCTGTCTGTCAAGACCATTTTTCTCAGGGTAGAAACTGCGTAGAGGTAACAAGTTGAAATTTGTATCAAATACTCCGGCCTGCGGTCTCTTTCAGCTGTGAAAAAATCAAACTTGTAAGTCAACGCGATCAAAAGATATGACCGTTTATGTCGCATATTTTGCGATTTCACAAGGGAATGAAAACCTATAGGGTACTTCCCGTTGACCTAGAATCATGAAATTTGGCAAGAAGTGGTGTCTTACAGCACATGTAAAGGGAAAAATCTGAAAATCTGTAGTTTAATTACAAGAAAAATGCGAATTTACTATTAGAAACTTATGAAAATACACTAATGTTGTCGTAATGGTATTGTCAGGCTCCAGAAGCATATGGGTTGCATACAGTTAGGTCCTAAGGTTAAAAAGTATGTGTTGGCACCAAGCTGTTTATCCTGAATTTTCTTTGTTTATATTCGTTATGCATTTCATCACGTACGCTCTATATACATAATATATACATGGTATATATTATGTCTAAATTTTGCTTGTTTATAACCGACATGCGACATACTCAAGTCCCCTTAACATCCTGTATATATTATATTTCGTCTAATTTTTCTTTATAATCTACATAATATGTTGATAATCTACATAATAATACTATACTATAATCTACATAATATGTTGTAGATAATATGATTTAAGTATATTATACTTAAATCACGTTCGCCCTATATTTTTTGGTAGTCAATTGCCCAAAAAGCAGTCAATTGAACAACTGAATGTTAAGAGTATCGAAATAGATCTAGAAATAGTTAATATATTAGTTTATATTAGATATAGAAATAATTAGATCTTAATATAAGTTAGTGAATAAGTGTAATACTAAAATAAAGTTTTCTTTTTATAAGTTTAAAAATATTCGCGTTATTTAAAAAAAAATACCCTGTATACCTTTATACAGGGTATATAGGTATACAGGCAAAATTGAGCAGTAAAAACAAATAGTGAAGTTCCAGAACCCCTAAACACTCATAGTGAATGGGGGATGTATGGTAATAAAACATAGGGTAGAATTCCATCGTACGACAGCGACATCTTGAGGTTATGCTTGCAGCAGTACTAAGATGGTCGTGATTTCATGAGGGCCACTTATCAAGTTAACTGATTGTGCTTGCTACGTCCTCCACAAAAAAAGATACTTTACTTACAAGTTTGTACGGAACCCTCGGTGCGCGAGTCACAACTCGCACTTGGCCTGGTTTTTTTTTATTGCCTCCACTGTGCCGTCCCATGTTGCCGAGTTGAAGGCATTTTGGACGTCTAGCGTCACCATCGCACAGAGTTTTCTGGTGTGATAGGTTCCGGTGTTTTGACCTTTTGGCCTCAAGTAACGCATCCACCGTGCTCCTTTTCTTTCGGAAGCCGTACTGGTGGTCAGATACCCCCTCTCCAACTTCCAGCGCCACGTTTATCCGTGCCAGCAACAGTTGCTCGTAGAGTTTGCCTAGGGAGCTTATAAGACATAAAGGGCGGTAGGTTTTCCCGAGGGTAGGGTCTTTCTGCTTCTTTTCTATCAGGACCAGTCGCGCCCTTTTCCACTGCCAGGGGACGATCCCCTCTGTCAGTAACTTGTTCATGACTCTGTTGGTGTACTCTGGATAGGTTGCTGTTGCGGTCTTTATCAGTTCTGCGGCGAACCCGTCTGGTCCGGGTGCTTTTTTCGTCCTAACAGTTAACAGTTCTTCTTCCTCAAACCTAGGGATATCTGCTTCAGACACTCTTGGGTATACCCATTTTATTTTTTCCCGTTGCGGGAATAGAGTTTGCGCGACTTCTTTCTTCTCTTTGAGGCTCATTTGGAGCGAGAACACCTGCCTCAGCTTTCTCATGACGATTTTCTACCCCATACCCCAAAGGTCGCTGTCAACTTGTGCGGTTAGCTGTCTCCACGCTTCCATTTTGGCGTTCTGTATTGCCTTTTTTATGTGTCTTGGCTACCTTGTAGTTTTCATGGTGCCTTTCTTTGGGTTCCTTTGTTGTCTCGGGTGTTGTTTCGCACTGCGATTCTGTTTTTGCAGATGCTTTCTCTCCTTGCTTCAGCCACCTCCTCCGTCCACCAGTAAGTAGGTTTGCGGTTTTGCGCCGTAGCTGTTTTTCTTATTGGCGTGTTTGAGCGTTTCTTGCAGTATTATAATGTAAAGTGACCACATTTTCATTGTGACAAAGCGGGACAAATGGGATGGAATGAGAATTATAATTATAGTTATGAAAGCAGACCAATAATTCAAAAAAATATATTTTATCTACTCACTCACCAAAATGAACACATTCATAAATACATTTTTGTTTGTGAAGGATGCCATTATTATAATCGTGTGTAAAAGTATCCAAATCGTGCGTAAAAGTCCAATGTAAATCAAATGGGGTTTCATTATTAAACGATATCTGTTTGTTGTTACTATGGCAACAACTTGCGTCACTAAGCAAAAAACATCGACGTAGTGAAAATAAATTTTCTGACATATATTAGAATTGAATTAATGCACAAAAGCTCTTCTTCACACACTTTTATTATAAACTACTATTATAGTATACATTCATATACTTGTCTATAAATATACAAACATTTATTTACATACATTTAAAATAAGAAATGCAGATATTTTCTAAAAATTTTTAAAAATCGGCCGGACGCGGGACTGTCCTCTAAAAAGCGGGACTGTCCCACCAAAATCGGGACGTGTGGTCACTTTATTTTAATGTAACCTAGCGATATTGAATATTTTCGTGTGTTATTCAAGTTATGTAAAAACAACTAATATTGACAATTTTTCGCACTAAAAAACGTGCGCCAAAATAGTACTATTGTGCATGAGTGATAAAAAATATTTTTTGTATTATTTCTCATGTTAATTTTTAGAAGACACATCAGCGGTAGAAACCAATTATGACGTAACCACAGACCCCTCTTCTTTTGATTTCAATCCCGAAGATTTTGACGAAAAAGATGATAACTGGGATATTGAGATATTTGATGAATACACTTTTTTCAATGAATGTTCGAAAACTGAAAAGAAGTTACCTGCAATTGATAACCAGGAGGAAGATAATGAACGAAGATATCATCCAATTAAAGCAGGTGTTGGACATCAAACTGATGTTTGTACACCTACCGTCCAATGGTATCAAACAAAAACGGATATTAAAATTGAAATTAAGTTAATTGACGTTCAAGATTATAAAATCGATTTAAATTCAGAGAATGTGTTGACTTTTGAGTGAGTTAATAAGAAACATATTTTAATTTTTATTTTAAAAATATATATTTACAGAGCAAATCATAGCAACAAGAAATATGGATTTTCATATGAGTTATACAGTATTGTTACCCCTAAGGTTATGCATCGCAATATGGCACAATGCATAAAAGTGAATCTCAAAAAAGCAAAAGAAGAGGATTGGCAGAGACTTGTGCTGTCAAACGAAGTTATGAAAAATATAAAATACAATTTGGATAAAACCACAGTATTGGACGAATGTGGAAAGGATAGAAAATTTTTGGAAATAGGTGATGATATGGATGACTGTGCAGAGGGCATGTATGTAAATGACATACCTTCAGATATTGACTATAGTGATTCTGATTTAGAAGTTGACGAAGACGATACAGAATTATTTTCATAATAAAGAATGATATTTTTTTACTTTGTTATCAAATTTGTATTAATTTCATGGAAATTTAAGAATTTTTTTAAATTTTATTTTTTGCAATTTTTTATATTTTTTTACTATTAAAGATTTTATATCAAAAATTGTTTGTGGTTTAATATACTATTATCTACGACCACTATTGTAAATGCCCATTATTGTACAGTTCGTGGACTATGTAAATACATCATAACACGTATGTAACAGTCCGCGCTTAATGATAAGTTATAATTGATAACATACGCGTGCGTTTGGTTTACTGTTCGTTAAGAGCTGGTACTACGTGCTCATACGTTCAGCGCCCCACGTGCCACAATTCAAACTAACGGAAATTGACATTGCGTACAATGTGTTGCCTATATCTATGAGCACTCTTATTCCAGTTTAACCCAAATAAGTACTAAATAATAAGGTATGTAACCATTAAAAATGTATTTCTTTTCATTTATTGCAAGTTAAATAATGTCGAGTAACAGTTATATATGAAAATACAACTGTTTATTATAATGATATATAATGTAACTAATAAGAAAAAAAATGACGATATTTTTCTTATTAAACAGAAACAAATTAGTGTGGTCGTAGATAAAGTATAGTACATAACTCGAGTTGTAAGGCAAATTACGTACTCGCGGAAGTACGCACTCCCCGCTACGCAGGTCGTGCGTAACTGTTCCACTCGTACGTGATGTGCTTCTTACAACTCTCGTTATGTAATATACTAATTTTTATTACATACAATATAACATCACCTTGGTATAACAAGTATCTCGGCGAATGGATTGAACCCAACTTATCAGAAAGAGCATCATTATCCAAGAGAGTCAGCAAGTTAGAACTAGCCTATCGGCTGACTAAGAACACTTAAATAAGAAATGCCTGTCACGCAACCTGAAACTTAAGCACTTCACATCACTCTTACGACCAGGAGCCCTATATGCCATGGAGTGTCTTTCCTTGAACCGAAGAGGTCTAATAGAGAAATTGTAAATCAGAGAGAGGAGAATCCTAAGGAAGATCCTAGCCCCGGTAAAGGAAGATGGGGAATTCCGAAGACGGCATAACTCTGAGCTCTATGAACATATTGAGATGCTCTCTGACTGTGCAAGGAAAAGAAGTGTAGCTTTCTATGGCCACATTGCAAGATTGCCTCCAAACCGACTAACCAACCATCTGTTCACCTTCTGGCAAAACAAGAAGCTTCGTACCACTTGGTTGACAGAGAACGAGAAGGATATTAAAGAACTGGGAATAACAGATCTCAAAAACAGACAGTCTGTGAGACGCACCCTGAAGGAAGTCCGTGGATTTCAGGAAATACCTCGAAGGAAAGGTACCCCCTGGACAGAAGAGAGAAAGGAGTTACACCGGCAGAAGATGCGACAATACTGGGCAAAGGTCAAAGCCCAACAGTTGAACAAGCGTGGTCTAAAGTAGGCCTATTCGAAAGAAGAAGAAGATAACATCACCTTGATTTAGATTATCTAACCTAACCTTTTTCTTTCTCTGGGCCAGATTGGGAGAAATCAAGGAGTTTTGGGCCACAAGTAAGTATTACCATAGCTTAAGAGCATATTCCTTCCTCATACGCACATTTCCAAAAATTTGAAATTATTTCCTTTTTTTAGCGGGGGTCCTACTGGTACCGCCGCTTCCCGCACTTCAATCTCCATCCTCTTTTATTTTCCCAGTCTCCTTCTATCATTCCACTTTTCCTCATGGTTTCTTTTATTCCTTTTCTCCATGATGTTCTTGGCCTTCCCTTCTTCCTTCTGTTAGTTGGGAGGTAAGAGATCATTTTTCTTGGCCATCATTCTCATCACATGGCCGTACCATATTAGTTGTCGGCTTTCTATCCGATCCATAATGGTATCTTCTACATGCGACCTTTGCCTGATATCGTCATTTCGGATATGGTCTCACCTGGATTTTCTACACCAGTGTTTCTCAAACTTATTTGTCTCATCGCCCACCTGTGATATGGTCTAACCTAAAGTTAATAACACCCCCTTGGTTGTTGGAGTGCAGAAAATATATTGCGTCACTTTTTGGCTATCGTTTTTATGACTTAGACAGACTGGAGTAGACAGACACGACTTTTTTTTGTGTGGTTTGGGGGAAGCTCTCACTAAACCACCTATGCCTAGGGTTTTTCGGGTCTGAGTACCCGGACCCGGACTCGACGAGTCCAAGGGTAAATACCGGGTACCCGATCTAAGACTCGACGAGTCTCGGGTCTTGAATGCAACTTTTTTCATTGGCGACCCCCCATTTTGTGTAAAATTTTGTCGCGACCCCTGTTTCGACAGTAGATGTTTTTTAATCGTTCACGTAGGCAAAGTGTTTTTTTTTCTGGGGTTTGCATTTACAGGGACATACCCTTAAAGGATTTTTGTGACGTCATTGATTAAATACAGCCTTTTTTCATCATCATCCTTTTCCAGCTTTATATAGTCCCGTTATTTCCAGCTTTTTATAGTCCCGTTTAATCCCATCTAATCTTGTATAAGCTTGTCTACTCTTGTCTAATGCTGGATAGTCTGTTGTAATCTTGTCCATTCTTGTCTGCTCCCGTCTCGTCATGTCCGGTCCTGTGGTTTTGTCTGGCTTTGACCGGTCTTGTCCGATACCATCGTAAAAATGCCATAAAAGTTTTGACACCATAAAACTTCACATAATGAATTCGCATATACGCGCAGATATTAGTAAAGTCTAGTATTAGTATAAATCGATATATTTGTATTTAGAAATTTAAATTTGATGTAAACTAAATAAAGTCGGAACACTGCATGAAAATATAAATATATTCAACCTTTCCGGAGCTCTATGATACTGATGAGTCTTTTAAGGACTACCAAAAACAAATCCAATGTGAAATTTGTCTGTTATTTTTTAGCTTTCAATCCACCTTAAAAATTAACTAAATACGCAATCCATTTAACGCATTGGTGTGTGCAGTACATATTTTTACGCTCGCACGAATGAACGCAACGAACTGAGGCATTGGTGTGCGGAGACCTTTATACAGGTGCTGCCTGCAATGATACTTCTCTCTCCAATGGCGCTACAGCCCGAAGCGAGCCCTGGCCTCCACCAAACGTTGTCTCCAGCGTTCCCTTTCCTCTGCCGCCGCCCGCCAGTTCCGCACCCCCAGCATCTCTCTCGCATCCCTGTTCACACTTTCCTCCCATCTCGCCCTTGGCCTGCCCGCTTTCTTTTTACCTTCCGGCACTCTGAGTATTTGTCTCGGCACTGCTGTTGGAGCCATCCGGCACACATGTCCCGCCCATCTTAGCCTGCTTAGTTTTATGTGAGATACCACATCTGGGCTTTTGTATAACTGATATAGTTCGAAGTTCATCCTAATTCTCCAGCCCTCTTCGCTGTTAATTGCCCCATAAATTTTCCTCAGGATCTTTCGCTCAAAAATATCCAGCATCTTTTCCGATTTCTGGGTCAGCGTCCTTGCTTCGCTTCCATATGTGAGAATGGGTCGTATGATTGCTTTATATATATTACACTTCGTTTGTCTGCTAGCTAGCTTCGAGTTAAGGATGGATTTAAGAGTGAAGTATGCCCTGTTGGCTTGCATGATTCTATGTTGTACTTCCACCCCTTCGTCGTTCTGATTCGTGACGGTTGATCCCAGACATTTAAAGTTGTTGACGACTTCTACAGTGTACTCTCCCATATCCAGATTATTTACTGCGTGTACTGGCGCTCTCGGTCTTACCATCATTACTTTTGTTTTATCCTTGTTTATTGACAGACCTATCTCCTTGGCTCTCTTCTCCATTTTACCGTAAGCATCTTTCATTGCCGTTAGCGATCTACCGATGATGTTTAGGTCGTCAGCATAGCCCAAAAGTTGCGTGGATTTATTGTAGATGGTACCGTTGCATTCTATCTGAGCTTTCCTTATAGCTTTTTCGAGCGCGATGATAAATAATATGGGTGATAGACTGTCTCCTTGTCTCAGACCTGTAATGGTTTCAAACTTGTGCGATGTCGTTTTTTGGATACCGACTTGGTTCCAAGTCTTTTTTAACGTACAATTTACCAATTTAATGATCTTTTGTGGTATCTCGAATTCTTCCATTGTCTTCATGAGAGTTCTTCTATCGATAGTATCATACGCTTGTTTAAAGTCTACGAAGACCTGGTATGTGCTGATGTTCATTTCCCATGTCTTTTCTAGTATTTGTCTGAGTGTAAACATTTGGTCAGTCGTCGACTTTCCTTTCCGGAAACCTGTCTGATACTGTCCTATAATGCTCTCTGCGTACGGTTGGAGTCTTCGTCCGATTATCCATGACAGCACCTTGTAGGCCGTGTTAAGAAGAGTTATACCACGATAGTTCTTGCACTCCAGTTTGTTTCCTTTCTTATTGATAGGGCATATCTTCCCCTCCCGCCATTCCTCGGGTATCTCTTCTGTCCTCCAGATTCTTCCTATCAGCTGGTGTAAAGCACAGTTCAGAGCGTCTCCTCCCATTTTGATCATTTCAGATGGTATCATGTCCGGTCCCGGTGCTTTGTGGTTCTTTAGTGCCTTTATCGCCTCGCTTATTTCTCTTTGTGATGGTTCGTTATCTTCTCTCAGATCTCTTACTTCTGGTGTGTGAATTGGGTCGTCTTCAGCTGTTTGTCCGGTTAATTCCACTCGTAGTGAGGTATTCAGGAGTTCGTTAAAATATTCCGCCCATCTACCTACCACTTTACTTTCTTCAGCCAGTAAGGTGCCCTCTTTACTGTTGATTATTGTTGCTCTGGGCTGAAATCCATTTCGCAGGTTGTTCACTATCTTGTAGCATTCTCTAATTTCGTGTTTCTCTTCGTGGTGTCCTATCTGTGCCACCTGGTCGTTAAAATGGGCCCGTTTCTTCTTCCGAAATAATTTGGATGCTTTCTTTCTTTGCTTGTTGTATTCAGCTTGTTTGGCTCTCGTGGGTCTCTGCAAATTCTCTGCCCTAGCTTTCTGTTGTTTCTCGCGTGCTTCTTCACACTCTGCATCGTACCATTGGTTTCGTTTTTTCCTATGGACTTTCCCGAGAGCCTCCTCTGCCGATTCCTTAATCCCCTTTGCAATTTCCGTCCATGATACTTAGTAAATAGTATATTTCGTAACTAGGGCGGTAGGTTGTCAATTTGACGCGAAAGCAAAATTAGGCGCACGAACAAAGTTCGCACATTGGCTCGAGAGGGTAAATGACAATACCGTTACAAACAATATTTTTTATTACTCATGCGAGGGAATGTATCTTACAAGTTTAGGATTCAAAAAAAATGGAATCAAAAATGAAGAATTTGCTTTTTTAATTGTCTCCGGTGGCGTGGATTCGTCAGAAGAACTCTCCTCAGTCTGCGGTATCACGTTAGAATTTACACTCATTTTAAAACGTTTTAATTTCTATTATTATTTTGTAATGAAAAAAATTTCACTTTCACGTCACTTTTTTAATATTGAGGTCTTGACTCTGTTGTTTTTTAATGTAACCTAGCGATATTGAATATTTGCTTGCGTTACCCAGGTTAGGTGGAAATATACAACGAAACAACAAGTGGCATTTCTCGTATTGAAAAAAGTGCGTCGAGAAGTACTTTTCCTGAAGTAATAAAAAACATTATTGGCATCACATCAGGTTTACGAACGCGGTTGTAAAATAGTTTATAATAATAATTGTAGGTTTTTCATAAATTTTAATTTGTGATTCAGAATTTACTAGTAATTAATTTAATTCCTAAATTACAGAAGTAGATTTCGTTAATTTATTTTACAAATGTCTACTTTAAATATTTCCCAAGAGCTCCAAAAGCATTGTTATGTATTATAAATAATATAATTTAATTTCACTATTTTACTGGTAAATAAATTTCTTTGAATTAGGCGACCCCCAAAATTTCCCTCGCGACCCACGGTTTGCGCACCACTGGTCTAGTGCACTGCTTCCCAAACTGTTTGATGTCGCGGCTCCCCTACAACTCATATCGATAAACCACGGCCCCCTATTTTTTTTTAATTGGGTTAAGTAAAAATAAAATGGTTGGTGTATACATATATATTATATAATTAACCTTCTTCATAATTTTCTTCATTTACTAATAATAGTGTATTAATCTAGTCTTGTCTGTCTAGTCTTGTCTGTCCAGTCTTGTCTGTCTAGTCTTGTCTGTCTAGTCTTGTCTGTCTAGTCTTGTCTGTCTAGTCTTGTCTGTCTAGTCTTGTCTGTCTAGTCTTGTCTGTCTAGTCTTGTCTGTCTAGTC
Organism: Phosphuga atrata; assembly: GCA_944588485.1. Classification (NCBI taxonomy): domain Eukaryota; kingdom Metazoa; phylum Arthropoda; class Insecta; order Coleoptera; family Silphidae; genus Phosphuga; species Phosphuga atrata. The sequence continues at coordinate 5,044,689 of OX155905.1, forward strand.
TTGTCTGTCTAGTCTTGTCTGTCTAGTCTTGTCTGTCTAGTCTTGTCTGTCTAGTCTTGTCTGTCTAGTCTTGTCTGTCTAGTCTTGTCTGTCTAGTCTTGTCTGTCTAGTCTTGTCTGTCTAGTCTTGTCTGTCTAGTCTTGTCTGTCTAGTCTTGTCTGTCTAGTCTTGTCTGTCTAGTCTTGTCTGTCTAGTCTTGTCTGTCTAGTCTTGTCTGTCTAGTCTTGTCTGTCTAGTCTTGTCTGTCTAGTCTTGTCTGTCTAGTCTTGTCTGTCTAGTCTTGTCAAGACTAGACAGACAAGACTAGACAGACAAGACTAGACAGACAAGACTAGACAGACAAGACTAGACAGACAAGACTAGACAGACAAGACTAGACAGACAAGACTAGACAGACAAGACTAGACAGACAAGACTAGACAGACAAGACTAGACAGACAAGACTAGACAGACAAGACTAGACAGACAAGACTAGACAGACAAGACTAGACAGACAAGACTAGACAGACAAGACTAGACAGACAAGACTAGACAGACAAGACTAGACAGACAAGACTAGATCAATGCACTATTATTAGTAAATGAAGAAAATTATGAAGAATTAATTCCTCTTGTAATTTCCAGGGAAGATGATCAGTTTGTAAATTAGTACTAAATGGTGTTATTATGTACTTTAGTATGATTTAAATTCGGAAAATACTTTTCAAGTAAGTTAATTGATTCTGTTAAATTATTACGATATTTGTTTTAAGTTCTGTTGACAACGACAAGAAATTCATGCAAAAGAATAAACATGCTTGTGTTTCCTCATGCTCTTGGTCTATACGGACAATTTTTTCTGAAAGGCTTGTAACTTATTGTTAAGAATCAGTAAATTAGTACTTTTTCCCTGAAGAGAAATATTCGGTTCATTAATCTTTAAAAAAAAATGCTAAAACGAAATTAGACACATCCACCTATCATCGCAAAAAAGGGCAGCTACCTGGTTACTTTTCTAGAAGAAATATGCTAAACTCGTCTTTTAATTGTAGAATTCTTTTCGACTCTTCCGCGTGACAGCCACCTTACTTCTGTGTAATATAACAGACTCATGTTCAGAACCTATTTCTTTACATAAAATGCGAAATAATCTTGATGAAATCGCATTGCGTTGTACAAAAATTACTATTGTTGAAACATCACTTCATTTAGGTCGTTTCCTATTCTTCACTAAATTTTCACTGTGGATAATATCAATACAATTTACATCTTTCTGGTACTACAAAAGGCGTTGATATTTTTGAAACTGTAAATGATTTTTTTTTTTTCGAAAAATTCGCAGCTCTTCGCGGCCGCCTTGCGGGTAGGCCCCGGCCCCTTAGGGGTCACTTAGGGCCCGTTAGGACCGACTTTGGGAAGCACTGGGCTAGTGCACCGCTTCGTAAAGAAGATCGATGATTTAGCATTACACTTGATGAATGGACGAGTATGAAAATTCGGGCATATCTAAATATCAATTTGTATGGAATTGACTCTGAAGTGTATAATCTGGGTTTATTGAGAATTTTTAACTCATGTACTGCTATACAATTTGTCGAAAAAGTAGAACAACACTTAAACACATTTAATATAAAATTTAAAAAACATATAGTTGGTTCAACCGGCGACGGTGCAAGTGTAATGATGAAATTTGGACGAGCATCTTTTAGTCTTTATAATTTCTGTTTGAATCACTCTATACACTTATCTGTTTGTAATGTACTACTAGTATATAAAAAGTAAAATATTACCGGCTTGCATGTTGAAGATGACCATGGTCTAGATCAGTGGTCCCCAACCCTATGTCCGCGGGCACCGGCCCTCCGACCGTTTAACGCCTGCCCGCCGCAAGTAAACTTAACCAAAATAGCAGCATATATAGCATTTGTAAGGACAGAAAAACTGGAGCTAGAAATTTTGGACCTTCAAAACGACAATTTCCTAAAATCCAATGTATTAGACGAGGACTTCATTTTATGTTCGAAAAGAATAAGATGCCCGCCGCTCGACCGGCATTCTAGAATGTGCCCTTGAGTGCTAAAAGGTTGGGGATCCCTGGTCTAGATTTTTTTCTTTTTTGGTCTAGATCAGCGGTCCTCACTAGGATTTTTTAGAGAGCCTAATTGTTTTTATCAGATTTTCCTGAGGGCCGCAAGTGAAAAATGTAAGTAGGGAAAGATCCTTCGTTCTGGACCACTCCTTACTGCTCGCCCCCCACCACCATTCCACTCATGGGATTCATGCCCAAAAAGTCTTCCTTGACAATACAATCCTTGGATACATACCTAACGAACAAAACCAATTTAGAAATTGAGGTTACGTCTGTTCATGAATTGAATGAAAACATTTGCTTTTCTGCAGTTCATCGGTAAAATTAAGTGCAATATTTGCTGCTAAGTCTTGTGATCGTCTCATGCAAGTTGAGTCAGACAGTTGAAATTTTGAAACTTCATCCAATATTTGCTTACTATTAGGTAAATATGAAAACAAATCATCATTGTACTCAAATTTCCGTTACTTGGTACGATGCTTTCGTAGTTAGTTCATTCCTGTTCATTGCATTAAACACGGTACTACGTTCACAAGTAAAAAACTTTTTCAAAGATTGCAATTTTTTCTCTTTAATCTTAGGTTTTTTAGGCGAATTTTTCTTCAAATTGTGAATGAACTGAAGTGTAGTGTCTGTTCAAATTGTAACGTTTGTTTCCATTTACCGTTTCACGACATATCAAACATAAGGCCGCCGTCCTTAATACATTTTGCAAAAAAAAAAAATATTCCTAATTTAAATTTTTTTGTATCTCCCTAACTGCCGAGGGCCGCAAAAATCGTTCCGAGGGCCGCATGCGGCCCGCGGGCCGCGTAGTGAAGATCGCTGGTCTAGATGGTATTGATGACGATCAAGATGAAAATTATTTTGATTTTCGAAGAATACGGGCCCGCGGGCCGCGTAGTGAGGATCGCTGGTCTAGATGGTATTGATGACGATCAAGATGAAAATTATTATGATTTTCGAAGAATACGGGCAACCTGAATTAACGTTAGACAATTTAGAAGGGAATTCATCCATTTGCCTTCCGCTCTTTGCCTCTTGTGGAGTTTTTCTTGTTTATCTAATATTTTTCTTGTTAATCTAAGTCCCACTTAACTTAATCGGCAAGTTCGTACAGTAGCGCTTGCTTTACCACATGGGTGAGCATGAAAAATCCTTTCGTTTTTGTTTAAATTGCGAGACAGATTAGACCTGGACCCGGACCCGCAAAATCGGACTCAGACCCGACTCGGACTCGCCGCACACTGGGACGGATTACGAATTTACGGCGCCAAAAATAGAATTTCAATGTCTCACAATTAAGCAAAACCAATTAAAATGTATTGTTAGATAACACATCCATAATATTATAAACAAATAAATGCGAAAAACCAATTCCATTGGCTGTGGGAACGTGTTAAACATCGCTCTTGTCCCTTAGGTACCAAAAAGGAATTACTTGCGCTGGATTTTTAACAAAGTAACTACGTCTGTTTTGTGTTTGTGTTAAAAAATTGTGAACTTTTTAATATGAAGAATATAGCCTCAAGTATGTATTTACATGTGAGAATATCAAATTTGTAGAAAGTTTATTGATTAAATACGGTTAAAAAAAAGTTTTGTTAACGACTATCGTAAATTTAAAAAAATTGTAATAAACTGCAATAAATTGATTTTAAAAAAAGTTCCGCATAGTTCCGTTAAATTAAATATTTTATACAACAAAACAACCATTGACAATTCTAGAAAAGCAAAAATCCCGTCCAAATCGTTCCACCTTACTGAGAATTACACCTTTTGTCAAGGTAGTCGTGATGACCACCATTTGCAGGAGAGAACGTTGAATAGAAATAAACTATTTTTTGCATTAAGAGATGAAAGTTTTCCTCGTTAAAGTGTAAAGAACGATTAGTACAATACGTGTTGGATAAGTTTTGTGTCGACGGTTGTGAATTTGTAAAAAAATGCATTTTTAATTAATCGTGTACATCTGATATAGACTAATTTTGTATTAGAATCATCAGAATGTTATCATAAGGTAATATGTGAGACAAAGAATTGAATGATGAGCTGGATTTTATTTTTGTCGCCGTAAATTCGTAATCCAGTGTGCGCCGAGTCTAAAAAGACCGGGTATTGCCAAACCCTAACTATGCGGCGTATGCCCCTAAGAGGTCGACCCCGTCGATCCTACTTCGGACCAACCACTACTACGCAAATTGTAGAAAAAAATAATTTAACAATATTTGGTGAAACATATTAGATGTTGAATTGTTTGTGTGGACCTAATAACATTTATATTAAGGTTTATTAAAATGAAACTTTTTAATTTCTGTACGACAAAAAAAATGTTGACCCCAAATTTGCGGCCCCTAAAATCTGCCGCCCTAGGCCCAATGCACTGAATCCAGCACTGTCTCCTAGTTTAGACATTGTTTTGAGACAAAACATACACGGCAACGTTTTACGCATGTATTCGGCGTCAAAATCACAGACTTCTACTGGGACTGGCAGCGAATCGCGCGCCGCTTTGTGGTTTAAGGGGAGAAACCACATTAGGATGTTCAAAAAATCGTCTTTTTTAATGCATAAATCGTTAGCTTAACTATCGAAGAATAGTCTGTCAAAATTTCAAATCGAAATTCGCATTCGTTTAGATTTTATGAGCATAACCGAGTGCATATCGGGTACGGGCTACATGCTCGAGCGGAACGTTTGTTTCCATTTACCGTTTCACGACATATCAAACATAAGGCCGCCTTCTTTAATACATTTTGCAAAAAAAAAATATATTCCTAATTTCAATTTTTTTGAACTGCCGAGGGCAGCAAAAATCGTTCCGAGGGCCGCATGCGGCCCGCGGGCCGCGGAGTGAGGATTGCTGGTCTAGATGGTATTGATGACGATCAAGATGAAAATTATTATGATTTTCGAAGAATACGGGCCCGCGGGCCGCGTAGTGAGGATCGCTGGTCTAGATGGTATTGATGACGATCAAGATGAAAATTATTATGATTTTCGAAGAATACGGACAACCTGAATTAACTTTAGACAATTTAGAACGGAATTCATCCATTTGCCTTCCGCTCTTAGCCTCTTGTGGAGTTTTTCTTGTTTATCTAATATTTTTCTTGTTAATCTAAGTCCCACTTAACTTAATCGGCAAGTTCGTACAGTATCGCTTGCTTTACCATATGGTTGAACGTGAAAAATCATTTCGTTTTTGTTTAAATTGCGAGACAGATTAGACCTGGACCCGGACCCGCAAAATCGGACTCAGACCCGACTCGGACTCGCCGCACACTGGGACGGATTACGAATTTACGGCGACAAAAATAGAATTTAAATGTCTCACAATTAAGCAAAACCAATTAAAATGTATTGTTAGATAACACATCCATAATATTATAAACAAATAAATGCGAAAAACCAATTCCATTGGCTGTGGGAACGTGTTAAACATCGCTTTTGTCCCTTAGGTACCAAAAAGGAATTACTTGCGCTGGATTTTTAACAAAGTAACTACGTCTGTTCTGTGTTTGTGTTAAAAAATGGTGAACTTTTTAATATGGAGAATATAGTTTGAAGTATGAATTTACATGTAATAATATCAAATTTGTAGAAAGTTTTAATCAATACGGTTAAAAAAAAGGTTTGTTAACGACTATCGTAAATTAATTTTTTTTGTAATAAACTGCAATAAATTGATTTTAAAAAAAAGTTCCGCATAGTTCCGTTAAATTAAATATTTTGTACAACAGAACAACCATTGACAATTCTAGAAAAGCAAAAATCCCGTCCACATCGTTCCACCTTACTGAGAATTACACCTTTTTTCGAGGTAGTCGTGATGACCACCATTTGTAAGAGAGATCGTTGAATAGAAATAAACTATTTTTTTGCATTAAGAGATGAAAGTTTTCTTCGTTAAAGTGTAATGAACGATTAGTACAATACGTGTTGGATAAGTTTTGTGTCGACGGTTGTGAATTTGTAAAAAAAATGCATTTTTAATTAATCGTGTACATCTGATATAGACTAATTTTATATTAGAATCATCAGAATGTTATCATAAGGTAATATGTGAGACAAAGAATTGAAATGAGCTGGATTTTATTTTTGTCGCCGTAAATTCGTAATCCAGTTTGCGCCGAGTCTAAAAAGACCGGGTATTGCCAAACCCTAACTACGCGGCGTATGCCCCTAAGAGGTCGACCCCGTCGATCCTACTTCGGACCAACCACTACTACGCAAATTGTAGAAAAAAATAATTTAACAATATTTGGTGAAACATATTAGATGTTGAATTGTTTGTGTGGACCTAATAACATTTATATTAAGGTTTATTAAAATGAAACTTTTTAATTTCTGTACGACAAAGAAAATGTTGACCCCAAATTTGCGGCCCCTAAAATCTGCCGCCCTAGGGCCAATGCACTGAATCCAGCACTGTCTCCTAGTTTATACATTGTTTTGAGACAAAACATACACGGCAACGATGTACGCATGTATTGGCGTCAAAATCAAAGACTTCTACTGGGACTGACAGCGAATCGCGCGCCGCTTTGTGGTTTAAGGGGAGAAACCACATTAGGATATTAAAAAAAAATCGTCTTTTTTAATGCATAAATCGTTAGCTTAACTATCGAAGAATAGTCTGTCAAAATTTCAAATCGAAATTCGCATTCGTTTAGATTTTATGAGCATAACCGAGTGCATATCGGGTACGGGCTACATGCTCGAGCGGAACGTTTGTTTCCATTTACCGTTTCACGAAATATCAAACATAAGGCCGCTTTCTTTAATACATTTTGCAAAAAAAAAAAAAATATTCCTAATTTCAATTTTTTTGTATCTCCCTAACTGCCGAGGGCAGCAAAAATCGTTCCGAGGGCCGCATGCGACCCGCGGGCCGCGTAGTGAAGATCGCTGGTCTAGATGGTATTGATGACGATCAAGATGAAAATTATTATGATTTTCGAAGAATACGGGCAACCTGAATTAACGTTAGACAATTTAGAAGGGAATTCATCCATTTGCCTTCCGCTCTTTGCCTCTTGTGGAGTTTTTCTTGTTTATCTAATATTTTTCTTGTTAATCTAAGTCCCACTTAACTTAATCGGCAAGTTCGTACAGAAGCGCTTGCTTTACCATATGGGTGAGCATGAAAAATCCTTTCGTTTTTGTTTAAATTGCGAGACAGATTAGACCCGAACCCGGACCCGCAAAATCGGAGTCAGACCCGACTCGGACTCGCCGAACACTGGGACGGATTACGAATTTACGGCGACAAAAATAGAATTTCACAATGTCTCACAATTAAGCAAAACCAATTAAAATGTATTGTTAGATAACACATCCATAATATTATAAACAAATAAATGCGAAAAACCAATTCCATTGGCTGTGGGAACGTGTTAAACATCGCTCTTGTCCCTTAGGTACCAAAAAGGAATTACTTGCGCTGGATTTTTAACAAAGTAACTACGTCTATTCTGTGTTTGTGTTAAAAAATGGTGAACTTTTTAATATGGAGAATATAGTTTGAAGTATGTATTTACATGTAATAATATCAAATTTGTAGAAAGTTTTAATCAATACGGTTAAAAAAAGTTTTGTTAACGACTATCGTAAATTAATTTTTTTTTTTGAATAAACTGCAATAAATTGATTTTTAAAAAAAGTTCCGCATAGTTCCGTTAAATTAAATATTTTGTACAATATAACAACCATTGACAATTCTAGAAAAGCAAAAATCCCGTCCACATCGTTCCACCTTACTGAGAATTACACCTTGTTTCGAGGTAGTCGTAATAACCACGATTTGCTAAAAAATAAACTATTTTTTGCATTAAGAGATGAAAGTTTTTATAAGTTTTCTTCGTTAAAGTATAATGAACGATTAATACAAAACGTGTTGGATAAGTTTTGTGTCAACGACGGTTGTGAATTTGTAAAAAAAAATTGCATTTTTAATTAATCGTGTACATCTGATATAGACTAATTTTATATTAGAATCATCAGAATGTTATCATAAGGTAATATGTGAGACAAGGAATTGAAATGAACTGGATTTTACTTTTGTCGCCGTAAATTCGTAATCCGTCCCAGTGTGCGCCGAGTCTAAAAAGACCGGGTATTCCCAAACCCTAACTACGCGGCGTATGCCCCTAAGAGGTCGACCCCGTCGATCCTACTTCCGACCAACCACTACTACGCAAATTGTAGAAAAAAATAATTTAACAATATTTGGTGAAACATATTAGATGTTGAATTGTTTGTGTGGACCTAATAACATTTACATTAAGGTTTATAAAAATGAATCTTTTTAATTTCTGTACGACAAAAAAAATGTTGACCCCAAATTTGCCGCCCCTAAAATCTGCCGCCCTAGGCCCAATGCACTGAATCCAGCACTGTCTCCTAGTTTAGACATTGTTTTGAGACAAAACATACACGGCAACGATGTAGGCATGTATTCGGAGTCAAAATCACAGACTTCTACTGGGACTGGCAACGAATCGCGCGCGGCTTTGTGGTTTAAGGGGAGAAACCACATTAGGATGTTCAAAAAAATCGTCTTTTTTAATGCATAAATCGTTAGCTTAACTATCGAAGAATAGTCTGTCAAAATTTCAAATCGAAATTCGCATTCGTTTAGATTTTATGAGCATAACCGAGTGCATATCGGGTACGGGCTACATGCTCGAGCGGAACGTTTGTTTCCATTTACCGTTTCACGACATATCAAACATAAGGCCGCCTTCCTTAATACATTTTGCAAAAAAAAAAAAATATATATTCCTAATTTCAATTTTTTTGTATCTCCCTAACTGCCGAGGGCCGCAAAAATCGTTCCGAGGGCCGCATGCGGCCCGCGGGCCGCGTAGTGAGGATCGCTGGTCTAGATGGTATTGATAACGATCAAGATGAAAATTATTATGATTTTCGAAGAATACGGGCCCGCGGGCCGCGTAGTGAGGATCGCTGGTCTAGATGGTATTGATGACGATCAAGATGAAAATTATTATGATTTTCGAAGAATACGGGCAACCTGAATTAACTTTAGACAATTTAGAAGGGAATTCATCCATTTGCCTTCCGCTCTTTGCCTCTTGTGGAGTTTTTCTTGTTTATCTAATATTTTTCTTGTTAATCTAAGTCCCACTTAACTTAATCGGCAAGTTCGTACAGTAGCGCTTGCTTTACCACATGGGTGAGCATGAAAAATCCTTTCGTTTTTGTTTAAATTGCGAGACAGATTAGACCTGGACCCGGACCCGCAAAATCGGACTCAGACCCGACTCGGACTCGCCGCACACTGGGACGGATTACGAATTTACGGCGCCAAAAATAGAATTTCAATGTCTCACAATTAAGCAAAACCAATTAAAATGTATTGTTAGATAACACATCCATAATATTATAAACAAATAAATGCGAAAAACCAATTCCATTGGCTGTGGGAACGTGTTAAACATCGCTCTTGTCCCTTAGGTACCAAAAAGGAATTACTTGCGCTGGATTTTTAACAAAGTAACTACGTCTGTTCTGTGTTTGTGTTAAAAAATGGTGAACTTTTTAATATGGACAATATAGTTTGAAGTATGTATTTACATGTAATAATATCAAATTTGTAGAAAGTTTTAATCAATACGGTTAAAAAAAAGTTTTGTTAATGACTATCGTAAATTAATTTTTTTTTTAATAAACTGCAATAAATTGATTTTTAAGAAAAGTTCCGCATAGTTCCGTTAATTTAAATATTTTGAACAATAAAACAACCATTGACAATTCTAGAAAAGCAAAAATCCCGTCCACATCGTTCCACCTTACTGAGAATTACACCTTTTTTCGAGGTAGACGTGATAACCACGATTTGCAAGAGAGAACGTTGAATAGAAATAAACTGTTTTTTGCATTAAGAGATGAAAGTTTTTATAAGTTTTCTTCGTTAAAGTGTAATGAACGATTAATACAAAACGTGTTGGATAAGTTTTGTGTCAACGACGGTTGTGAATTTGTAAAAAAATTGCATTTTTAATTAATCGTGTACATCTTTTATGATTTTATTTTTGTCGCCGTAAATTCGTAATCCGTCCTAGTGTGCGCCGAGTCTAAAAAGACCGGGTATTCCCAAACCCTAACTTCGCGGCGTATGCCCCTAAGAGCTCGACCCCGTCGATCCTACTTCGGACCAACCACTACTACGCAAATTGTAGAAAAAAATAATTTAACAATATGTGGTGAAACATATTAGATGTTGAATTGTTTGTGTGGACCTAATAACATTTACATTAAGGTTTATAAAAATGAATCTTTTTAATTTCTGTACGACAAAAAAAATGTTGACCCCAAATTTGCCGCCCCTAAAATCTGCCGCCCTAGGCCCAATGCACTGACCAGTGATCCAGCACTGTCTCCTAGTTTAGACATTGTTTTGAGACAAAACATACACGGCAACGATGTAGGCATGTATTCGGAGTCAAAATCACAGACTTCTACTGGGACTGGCAGCGAATCGCGCGCGGCTTTGTGGTTTAAGGGGAGAAACCACATTAGGATGTTCAAAAAAATCGTCTTTTTTTAATGCATAAATCGTTAGCTTAACTATCGAAGAATAGTCTGTCAAAATTTCAAATCGAAATTCGCATTCGTTTAGATGTTATGAGCAGAACCGTGTGCATATCAGGTACGGGCTACATGCTCGAGCGGAGCATTATCTCGTTTATCTCGAAATGACTTTTTCACATTTGCGTGCAATCTAACTCAAAAAGTGTGGAACCGATCATTCTGAAAATTGATAGTATGTTTCTTTATAAAATCTCGAATTATATGAACCAGCTTGTGAGATGATATCATGATTTTAAGGGTATTTTTCCTTGCATAATTAGAGAAAAAAAATCGTGAAAATCGAAGAAAAATTGTTCCAACACCTACAAAATTTTTAATTTTAATTTTTTTCGCCTGCATTGAGGTTCTTAAGAAAATAAGTTATTAATGTAAATTGATATTCTTAGAAAATAAGTTATTAATGTAAAATCAAAACCTTTTTGAGTTCACATGAAAATCGAAATGGCTACACTGCACGCAATTGTAAAACTATACTTACAACCTTCGGCGGACATCACACCGTAACTTTTTTATTTTTGACTGAAATTATTAAAAAAAAATCACAGAAATTGTTCGAAATATGAATGAAATGATGTCAAAATTTGATTAAATTCTAGTTATTTTTTCCCACCCAAAAAAAAATCCTAAAAAATCAGTATCAAACAAAAAAATCGCGCGTTCAACGAAAAAATACAGGTGATATCCATCCATCCCCCATCGTGATGATCCTCCCCCGTGATATTTCGTGATTTTTCACAAATCAACCCCCCTCTCGAGCCTCGCGTGATTAATGGACGATCCCTGTAGTAAACCATGGACTGAACTGTCAGTAGTAATTGACGTCATCAACAGACCGCGCGAAAATGGTGGCGTTTAAATAGCTAAAAATTCTTCTCTATTTTAAATATTTTTTTAAACTTAATTACATGATTTTTAAGCAGAGTATTTATACTTTTTACTATGTTATAACGGTGTAAACAGTGAATTAAAAATATTTAAAAAATCATGCATATTCCCTTTTATAGAAAAATAAAACCATTTTGCAGCAACTAACACATAATATAATAAAATATAAAAAGAAAAAATATTTAATGAATGCGATACAAAAAATAAAAACAACAATAAAACTCCTTAGAACCCGCCTACTTTGTTACAATAAATATAAAATTTTATTATTAACTTAAAAATAGTTACCAAGAGTCAGTCGTCTTTCGATTTTAAAGGGAACGGTTCACTAACCCCCAATATACTCCTAACTTTATCTTCAGTGTCGCTTATGTAAATTAATCTATACAAACCTTCATTCTTATTACTCGGTTGCGAGAAAGTTATGCAATATTTTTTATTCGAAGTCGGCGAACACGCGCAATTATTCTGCGGCCTTGGAGTCTTATTTTTCGGCTCAGGCGTTGGACTTGCATTCTTCAAAACGTATTCGTAGGCTTCATACTCATCCAAACAACAAAAGTCAGCCTAAAACATAATTATTTATAACTGTATCTTTAAGAAATATTAATAGATTAAAATGGTTTGGGTATAGAATAAAGATGGAAGACAAACGAAAAGAGTATGGCTAGATAAATCCACACATAAAAGACAAAGAGGAAGAGAAAGGAAAACATGGAACCAAGCAGTGGCAGAATCGTTGAAGGAACGAGTAATATCATGGACTGAGGGACTGAAGATGGCAAGAAAAACAACATTTATTTTTGCATGAAATGGGTTGATTGATTTTAGTTTTACTTTGATTTATTGTAACGGTATCTTAGGATATTGTGATAAGTACCTAAACACCTTAGGGTAACAAAGGTATTATTGAAAAACTGTTATTAATCCGATTATTAAGCTGAATAATCCGATGATTAAGTTAAATAAGCTGGTGATTAAGCATAATTTGTGGTAATTATATATAATCACCTCCTCGGTAGTATAGTGGTCAGTATCCCCGCCTGTCACGCGGGAGACCGGGGTTCGATTCCCCGCCGGGGAGCCAAGGGGTTCAAAGGGGCATGCGTACCACACGACATTCGCATTGAAAGGGATTGTCGCATAGCCTCTCCTACCCAATTCCGACTCTCACCTCCACGTCTGGTGAACCCAGGTAACCTGACCACTCTAGCTTGAGATGCGGTAACCAACCCGTATGGATGGTAAGGGTGGTCAGAGCTAGCGAGAGCGGGAGAAATGGTCCTCCGATCATCAGGGGGTTGGGCGTGTGGTTAACAACCAGCACCATAAAACAAAACCTGTTATGAAACCTTCAATAATGCCTAGGAATGGACTGAAAATACGGCAACGACACAAGCAACGGAAAAGGGAGAACGATTGGAAAATTGCATCGTGGAATGTTGGAACTTTATCGAGGCCTGGTGGGTTGAGAACTTTAACGGATGCCCTAAAAATCGGCGGAATGGACATAACTGCTGTTCAAGAAACAAGGTGGCCTGGAAAGAACTTACTAACCCGTAAGGAGTACTCATTTTACTACAATGGTAAAACGGGCGGCAAAAAGGAATTTGGAGTGGGTTTTACTGTCACAGGAAAGGCCAGAGAGGCAGTAATTGGTTTTAACCCAACAAGTGAACGATTATGCTCCATAAGGCTAAAAGGGAAATTTAGAAACGTCACCCTGATTAATGTCCACGCGCCAACTGAGGACAAGGAAGAAAACGTGAAGGACCAATTTTACGAGGAACTGCAGAAAGCATATCGTGATGCGCCAGAAGGAGATATCAAAATCATCCTTGGTGATTTTAATGCTAAAGTGGGACGCGAGGAGATATACCGACCGACAATCGGACTGCATAGTCTTTATGCTGAGACTAATGAAAACGGAAGTAGGATGATAGACTTTGCGACGACCAACAACATGGTAGTCAGTAGCACATATTTCCCACACAAAAATATTCACAAAGTCACATGGAAATCACCAGGTGTGAGAGTATTGAACCAGATAGACCATGTGATGATAGATGGGAGACACTGTTCAAATATCCTGGATGTAAGAGCCTGTCGAGGCCTCAATGTAGATTCGGATCATTATTTGGTAGGGGCGGTGCTTAGGGCTAGAATTGATTGTCAACGCACACAACAGCCGGCAGTTAAGAGATACGATCTGGAAAAATTCAAAACCGATGAGATGAAAGAGAGATTTCAGTACCAAATGCAGGAACGAATATCCAAACTATTGGTCTTGTTTCTATTTGCACTATAATTAAACGATCAGATATGTTTATGACGTTCTTTACCGCCTTATTTAAAGTTTGACTGACGATTATGCCTACTCCATTCCAATGTTTAGAGTCGTCGTTCCCGGAATAGTAGATAGTGTATCCCTCGACTTGACATTCGCCAGACCCTCTCCATCACTTTTCATTTCACTTACTCCGAGGATGTCTATTTTTAGTCTGTCTATTTCCCTTAATAGGTTTTGAGTTTTTCCACTTTCGAACAAGCTACGCACATTCAAGGTACCGATACTTTTAATTGTTGACATTTTCCTAGTTTCTGGAGTTTTTTGCTTTGTGTGTATTGCACTTGCCATGTAAGGATTTTAAGGATTTTTCGCAATAGAACTGAATACTCCTTTTAAAGAATACACTAAATCAGGGCTTCTTAAAGTATGGGTCGCGACCCCAAATGGGGTCGCTTAGCGAAATCTTGGGGTCGCGAGATTTTAATGTAAAATATTTTATCTATGACCACTATTGTAAATGCTCATTATTGTACAGTTCGTGGACTATGTAAATACATCATACCATACACATATGTAACAATCCGCGATTAATGTTATGTAATAATTCAAAATCACCCATGAACGTTTGGTTTACCATAAACGTGCAGCTCTCAACCAATCAACGAATCGGTTGAGAGCTGCACGTTGATACTGTTTTAAATATAGTACTCCGTGATTTCCAAACATTTATTAAACGTCACATCATTTACATAGAAGCTGTCATTCATTTCGTTTTTTCACGTTTAAATCTAACGAAAACAAATAAGTACTAAATGTTTTCTAATATACCTACTAAAGAGTGCCTCTAAATTATAAGAAATTTAATTGATAAATCATATTGCCACCACCTTATAAAACACAACTTTATGAAACTCATACTGTATGTATATATGTATATGCTGTTTGTTTATCTGTTCCCGGAAGGCACTTCCGGGAACAGAAAACAAAATGACCACCTCCGACCTTTTTTCCAAATGGAAAGGTATGTCAAGTGACACCTCGTTCGAAAGTTCTCTTCGCAAGGAATACAACACACTATTTATTTCTTAAATATTTTCAAAGCCCACGTGATTAAAAAGAAAACCACTTTTACGTTGAACACGTTTCGGCGTAAAGTTGTATGTTTTTGATGCTTTGGAACCACGTTGCTTAGTTACTAGTGATAATAATCCAAACCAGTCCAAAAGCACCAGCACCAAAGCAGTCACATACGCTCTTCAAGTTGTTAAAGTAGTTTCTAATATTCTATATTTAACCGAAAATCTCGGTATCGAGATTCTGATGATCGGTTATGGTAACAGAAGATGAAGTCAACTTGAGGTTGCTCAGTTATTTCGGGAAGAGCATCCGGATATACCACCCATTAGCCAAGGTATCATAAGCAAAATTGAGTCACAATTCAACAATTTGAGTCATGTCAGGGTTGTGCACAGACAGCGAAATCCCAATGTTAAAGCAGATACTAGGCTAAACGTATTAATTGAATTCAACAAATGAACTTAACTATATAAAGAATTCACAGACAATTAGTACACTCTGTTGCATGGCTTACAAACACAGCTTCATAATTACATCAGCCTAAAAATTACATCAATCAGCACAAAAGACACGTAAACTTGACTATATCATGAAATTCAGATTTTAAAAATTGCCATACGACCTAAAGGCATTTTCTTTAAATTTCTTTACTTCCTCATATTATTAAATCGTAGTTTTATCAACAAACTGGCTATTTTTTTGTAATTCTTTTTTAATATCCCGTAGGACGTTCATCCTATTTTGAATATCTTCTTCATAATCCTCCACCTTGAATTACCAGATTTCGATATACTCGAGCTTCTCTTGGACACACAAAACAAAATTAACATTTCTTCAATCTACGGAGTTGTTGTGCTTCCACTATTTTAACCAAATGTTTTCCATTGCTAAATTCGCTCAGTCCACATGTGGGAGGTATAGTTAGACATTCTGGCGATCCATGGCAGCCAGTCCTTCTGCAGTCGTCTTGCAGTCCATTCCTCTTGTCGCAATCACGTACGTAATATAAGATCCCAGCACGTAATTCCCTTGAATTGGCACGTTGTATAATCTTTTTCCTCCGTTTGGACTTGGATTGAAGTCCATCATCACAAAACGACTCACACGGAGGAGGGCAACATGGATAACAGCACTGAGGAGGACAACATAATTGGGTAGAGGATAATATAAGATCCCAGCACGTAATTCCCTTGAATTGGCACGTTGTATAATCTTTTTCCTCCGTTTGGACTTGGATTGAAGTCCATCATCACAAAACGACTCACACGGAGGAGGGCAACATGGATAACAGCACTGAGGAGGACAACATGTAGGGTAGCAACATTTTGAACATGGAGTGGGACAAGTGGTGTGTTTAGAAAAATACACGGTCCACATTGTCGCGGGGCTGCTATTAACGACGTATCAATCTCTAAAGGAGCCGGAGGTTTGCATGGAATACAGCAAGGATTGCACTTCTCGTGGCCGCAACATCCCTGTAGACAAGGTGTAATTGTTTTACCAGGCGGAGGGGCGATAGGAGGTCCACAAGGGCAGAAGCAACAAGGTGGCAAAGGGCCACAAAACGACTTTGGCGGTCCACAGGCTGATGGGAACAGGCTCTGCACAGCCAGGTTTTCGGGTGTCATTGTTGCATTCAAGATAATCCAGTAAGCATTTAATTACAAAAAGTTAAAATGTGTTACGAAAAATTTTGAATGTGAACGCTTGAAGCATCGAAAAATGAAAAGTGATTAACTATTATTAACTCTTCAAGAAAACAGTGACTCCAAAACGGTGACTCCAACAAAGCAACTGGCCCGTAAGAACGAGATTATTCATACTACTGTCCTTAAAATTCTTAGACCAGCCAAGCTGCATCCTTACAAAATGCAGGCACTCCAAGAATTAACGGAGGGTGACCCGGCCCGCCGAATCGTATTTTGCGAGCAAATGATGAACCTGATGGTCAATAACCAGATTTCATTCGCATCAATTCTTTATTCCGACGAAAGTACTTTTAACTTACAAGGTGATGTTAATAGTCAAAATTGTTATTATTGGGCTGACAATAACCCTCATTGGATGCGAGAAAATCTTACTCAGTTCCCGCAAAAGTGAATGTATGGGCTGGAATAATAGGTGATCAGATTGTAGAACAAGTATTCTTCAATGGTAATCTTGATGGAGCAACATATCTTACGTTTCTCCAAGACGACCTCATGCCAGCATTAGCCACTTTATTTCCAAATCACCGGATTTACCTGATGAACGATGGACCTGATGATGAATATGGTATCAACAGGGCGGAGCTCCACCCCATTTTGCTGTGTCGTTCATATATTTAGACGAGGTTATTCTCAATACATTGATTAGAAGCCTTCATTGCCAACATTGATCTTAGCCCCCTTGACTTTTTTGAGGGGATATCTCAAGAGTGACGAATTTTAATTCAAATAATTTAATTTAATTTATTGGTGAAGTGCTACATCTGGAGCATTGCACTGTACGGAGCAGAGACGTGACCATGAGACCAAGAGGAGACAAAAGGTAGAAAAAATACCTCGAAACTTTTGAAATGTGGTGTTGGAGGAGAATAGAAAAGATCAAGTGGACAGATAGGGTGACAAACGAGGAGGTACTAAGAAGGGTAGGAGAAAAGAGAATTATTCTAAATACAATTCTCGAGAGGAAGTCCAACTGGATCGGACATATAATTAGACATGAGGGGCTCATACATGACGTCATTGAAGGGAAGATTAAAGCAACTGCAGGTCGAGGAAGAAGAAGAATACAACATCTGGATGACATGAAAGAAAAGAGGAGATACACCAGGCGAAAGGAAGAAGCTGAATACAGGGAACATTGGAGGCAGAAATTCAGAAATTGTAGAAATTGTAGAAATCAGACAGAAATTGTAGATTGCCAAGACTAGACAGACAAGACTAGACAGACAAGACTAGACAGACAAGACTAGACAGACAAGACTAGACAGACAAGACTAGACAGACAAGACTAGACAGACAAGACTAGACAGACAAGACTAGACAGACAAGACTAGACAGACAAGACTAGACAGACAAGACTAGACAGACAAGACTAGACAGACAAGACTAGACAGACAAGACTAGACAGACAAGACTAGACAGACAAGACTAGACAGACAAGACTAGACAGACAAGACTAGACAGACAAGACTAGACAGACAAGACTAGACAGACAAGACTAGACAGACAAGACTAGACAGACAAGACTAGACAGACAAGACTAGACAGACAAGACTAGACAGACAAGACTAGACAGACAAGACTAGACAGACAAGACTAGACAGACAAGACTAGACAGACAAGACTAGACAGACAAGACTAGACAGACAAGACTAGACAGACAAGACTAGACAGACAAGACTAGACAGACAAGACTAGACAGACAAGACTAGACAGACAAGACTAGACAGACAAGACTAGACAGACAAGACTAGACAGACAAGACTAGACAGACAAGACTAGACAGACAAGACTAGACAGACAAGACTAGACAGACAAGACTAGACAGACAAGACTAGACAGACAAGACTAGACAGACAAGACTAGACAGACAAGACTAGACAGACAAGACTAGACAGACAAGACTAGACAGACAAGACTAGACAGACAAGACTAGACAGACAAGACTAGACAGACAAGACTAGACAGACAAGACTAGACAGACAAGACTAGACAGACAAGACTAGACAGACAAGACTAGACAGACAAGACTAGACAGACAAGACTAGACAGACAAGACTAGACAGACAAGACTAGACAGACAAGACTAGACAGACAAGACTAGACAGACAAGACTAGACAAGACTAGACAGACAAGACTAGACAGACAAGACTAGACAGACAAGACTAGACAGACAAGACTAGACAGACAAGACTAGACAGACAAGACTAGACAGACAAGACTAGACAGACAAGACTAGACAGACAAGACTAGACAGACAAGACTAGACAGACAAGACTAGACAGACAAGACTAGACAGACAAGACTAGACAGACAAGACTAGACAGACAAGACTAGACAGACAAGACTAGACAGACAAGACTAGACAGACAAGACTAGACAGACAAGACTAGACAGACAAGACTAGACAGACAAGACTAGACAGACAAGACTAGACAGACAAGACTAGACAGACAAGACTAGACAGACAAGACTAGACAGACAAGACTAGACAGACAAGACTAGACAAGACTAGACAGACAAGACTAGACAGACAAGACTAGACAGACAAGACTAGACAGACAAGACTAGACAGACAAGACTAGACAGACAAGACTAGACAGACAAGACTAGACAGACAAGACTAGACAGACAAGACTAGACAGACAAGACTAGACAGACAAGACTAGACAGACAAGACTAGACAGACAAGACTAGACAGACAAGACTAGACAGACAAGACTAGACAGACAAGACTAGACAGACAAGACTAGACAGACAAGACTAGACAGACAAGACTAGACAGACAAGACTAGACAGACAAGACTAGACAGACAAGACTAGACAGACAAGACTAGACAGACAAGACTAGACAGACAAGACTAGACAGACAAGACTAGACAGACAAGACTAGACAGACAAGACTAGACAGACAAGACTAGACAGACAAGACTAGACAGACAAGACTAGACAGACAAGACTAGACAGACAAGACTAGACAGACAAGACTAGACAGACAAGACTAGACAGACAAGACTAGACAGACAAGACTAGACAGACAAGACTAGACAGACAAGACTAGACAGACAAGACTAGACAGACAAGACTAGACAGACAAGACTAGACAGACAAGACTAGACAGACAAGACTAGACAGACAAGACTAGACAGACAAGACTAGACAGACCAGACTAGTCTTGTCTGTCTAGTCTTGTCTGTCTAGTCTGGTCTGTCTAGTCTTGTCTGTCTAGTCTTGTCTGTCTAGTCTTGTCTGTCTAGTCTTGTCTGTCTAGTCTTGTCTGTCTAGTCTTGTCTGTCTAGTCTTGTCTGTCTAGTCTTGTCTGTCTAGTCTTGTCTGTCTAGTCTTGTCTGTCTAGTCTTGTCTGTCTAGTCTTGTCTGTCTAGTCTTGTCTGTCTAGTCTTGTCTGTCTAGTCTTGTCTGTCTAGTCTTGTCTGTCTAGTCTTGTCTGTCTAGTCTTGTCTGTCTAGTCTTGTCTGTCTAGTCTTGTCTGTCTAGTCTTGTCTGTCTAGTCTTGTCTGTCTAGTCTTGTCTGTCTAGTCTTGTCTGTCTAGTCTTGTCTGTCTAGTCTTGTCTGTCTAGTCTTGTCTGTCTAGTCTTGTTTGTCTAGTCTTGTCTGTCTAGTCTTGTCTGTCTAGTCTTGTCTGTCTAGTCTTGTCTGTCTAGTCTTGCCTTTGCAGATGACATGGCACTGTTTGCTGATTCTCTTGAGATGGCAACAATGCAGGTAAACTGCCTCAGAAAACAGGCTGCCAAAGTGGGTCTTCAAGTGTCGCTGGAGAAATCAGAATTCTTCACCAACATTAGAGAAGCAAACAGAGAGATGTTACTAGAAGAGGGAAACATCAAGAGGACTGAGAAATTTAAGTATCTCGGCGAGTGGATTGAACCCAACTTATCAGAAAGAGCATCATTATCCAAGAGAGTCAGCAAGTTAGAACTAGCCTATCGGCTAACTAAGAACACTTACAATAAGAAGTGCCTGTCACGCAACCTGAAACTTAAGCACTACAGATCAGTCATACGACCAGAAGCCCTGTAAGCCATGGAATGTCTCCTTGAACCATAGGGGTCTAATAGAGAAATTGGAAATCAGAGAGAGGAGAACCCTCAGGAAGATCCTAGGCCCGGTAAAGGAAGATGGGGAATTCCGAAGACAGCATAACTCTGAGCTCTACGAACATATTGAGATGCTCTCTGACTGTGCAAGGAAAAGAAGGGTAGCTTTCTATGGCCACGTTGCAAGTTTGCCTTCAAACCGACTAACCTACCGTCTGTTCACCTTCTGGCAAAACAAGAAGCTTCGTACCACTTGGTTGACAGAGACCGAGAAGGATATTAAAGAACTGGGAATAACGGATCTCAAAAACAGACAGTCTGTGAGACGCATCCTAAAGGAAGTCCGTGGATTCCAGGAAAAACCTCGAAGGAAAGGTACCCCCTGGACAGAAGAGAGAAAGGAGTTATAAAGGCACAAGATGCGACAATACTGGGCAAAGGTCAAAGCCCAACAGTTGAACAAGCGTGGTCCAAAGTAGGCCTAGTCGAAAGAAGAAGAAGAAACGAACTCAAAAAACAATGGATCGAATTTATCCGAAAACCCTAAATCACCTAGACATATTTTGGCAAAACAAGCAAACAAATCGCAAACGTCCTTCCAAGCAAAATCTATAAATAGCATTTAAACCCTCATCAAAGTTGTTCCACATATTGTTTAATGCGAAAGACAAGGTTTTTCACCCCTTCAAAATATCCGGGATATATGAAATTCACTGTTCCGAATGTAATAGCGTCGTGTGCGTAGGACAGAAACGACGAAGTTTTTCAACTCGGTTTTCAGAACATCTTTGCGTGTTTCGTCTTAAAAAAAGACACTACCTCTTTTTCAAACCATTTTCTCGAATGTAATCATAAATTCCCAGCAATAGACAATATTAAAATCTTGAGTTTTGCAAAAAAACGCACCAAGCTTAATCTCCTGGAGTCATTAGAAATTTTCAAACAAAGTCTTAATCCGTCAGTGGATCTCCTTAACGAGCAAACCGACCTAATCTTCACAAAATATTTTATTGTAACGCAATCGTCTCCAGATAAGTTCTCGATTACAGACAGGCACCTCCCCTCCTCAGCAGAACTCTTGGTATGAAATCAATCTCATCAAATTGTAATCACCTTGAAAATGACCTTCAACAGTCTAAACTAGGGGTCTCCAAACTTTCCAGCCTTAGGGCCATACTGATTACTCCAGTAAGTTCCGAGGGCCAAAACCATATTATCATTGTTGCCGGTGGTAAAAAGTGAAATAGTCCACTGGTGAAAAAAAAAAACCGAAAAAGTACGCAACGTTTAAAAAAACCTGCAAATCGGACTAAAGTCCGCAAAACGGCAACACTGCATATTATTAATTTTCCTGCCATTATCTGTAATTTCTAGATTAGTCGTAGAGTACGAGCCATGAGGAGTAACGTGACACGACATCTGGTGGACACAAACGGAAATAGGTAGTACCTTCTATCGCTAACAGATGGCGCTAATAGCACGTACAGAATAATCTCGTTGGTTCGAAAAAGTTCTGGTGTCTTCCACTCACTTCTAGATGGCAGTAATTGGAATATATAAGAAGGCTAGTGGCGCAACCACAAGTCAGTTCCTATGACAGTGTTGTGAAATAAAATAGTGCGTACCTCCTTAAAACGTGTTTGTGCGTGATTAAGTTTAAGACATCTTTGTAACAGTATTTTGATTTGAATTGTTGCTTTTGTGTGTGATTTAGTAGTATGGAAAAGAAGCGAAAAATTAATAGTGAATGCAGAAAATTCAAAGATCAGTGGAACATTCAGTATTTCGTAATTGAGTCCAGTAACAAGGCGCTATGTTTGATTTGCAATGAAAGCATAGCCGTTCTCAAGGAATATAACATTAAACGTCATTATGAAACAAAACATTTTCAAAATTACTTAAAATATACAGGACAGAAAAATTCGAAGCTATGAAGCGCGGATTGAAATCGCAGCAATCTTCATTTACAAAACTCAAAACTGAACAAGAGGCTGCAACTCGTGCCAGCTTTCGTGTGGCTCTTGAAATTGCAAAACGTGGAAAACCATTCACCGATGGAGAATTGATCAAAGAATGCATAATTGCAGTAGCCGAAGAAATGCCCTGAAAAGGTAAATTTATTAAAAACTGTAAGTATGTCAGCAAACACTGTGGCTCGAAGGGTAGAAAACATCGCTGAAAATATATCCTCTCAACTGTTCGACAAAAATGGACATGTTGAGTGGTTTTCTTTGGCCTTGCATGAGTCAACGGATGTGTCAGATACTGCTCAGGTGTTGATTTATATTCGAGGAGTAGATAAAAGCTATGAAGTGCATGAAGAACTTCTTGATATGTATAGTATTCATGGCACAACTACTGGTACAGATATTTTTAAAGGAGTTGAAATGGCCATTAATCAAAAGAACCTTCGATGGAAAAACTTGAAATGTATTACAACTGATGGAGGCAAAAACATGAGTGGGAAAGATAAAGTAGTGGTCGCTCTTGTGTCAAAGGCTGTAGAAAATGACGGTGGTTCAAAACCATTAGTCTTACATTGTATCATTCATCAAAAGTCTTTGTGCGGAAAATGTTTGGATATGTCTGAAGTTCTGAAACCAGTCATATCAACTGTTAATTTTATCAGATCTTTTGGGCTGAATCACCGACAATTCCGACAATTTATTGAAGGTTGGCTTAGTTGTGGGAAAGTCCTTCAGCGCTTTTTTGAACTTCGAGCAGTGATCGAAATTTTTTTGAATGAAAAGCATCGCCCTCTTACTGAATTACAAAACAACGCATGGCTGTGGAAGTTAGCGTTCTATGTTGATTTGACAAAACATGTGAACGAACTGAATTTGAGATTGCAAGGAGAAAACCAGCATCTTCCTGATTTATACACTAATATCAAATCATTCTGGAAGAAATTGATACTGTTTCAATCACAACTACGAAGTAAATGTTTTTCACATTTTCAAACATGTGAAATATTCAGCCACACCACTGAGACTGAGTTTCCTATCGATTTTGCAATCGAAACTTTGAGTGCTTTGAAAATAAATTTTGATACTCGTTTCTCGGACTTTGATTGCATTGCGAATCAAATTAAGATTTTTCAGAATCCTTTTGATATTGACATTGAAACCTTAGCCCCGGAACTTCAAATGGAAATGATTGATCTACAGTGCAGTGATATAATTAAGAACAAATATCAAAACTCATCTTTGTTGGAATTTTATAAGTCTTCCACTGACACAATTTGATAATTTGCATAAATTTGCTTGTGGGCTGTTTTCTGTTTTTGCTACTACTTATTTGTGTGAGAAGACCTTCTCCAAAATGAAGTACACAAGAAATGTTTACAGATCTAAATTAACTGATGAGCATCTTAAATCTCTTTTAATA
Source organism: Phosphuga atrata (assembly GCA_944588485.1). Classification (NCBI taxonomy): domain Eukaryota; kingdom Metazoa; phylum Arthropoda; class Insecta; order Coleoptera; family Silphidae; genus Phosphuga; species Phosphuga atrata. The sequence goes on from OX155905.1 coordinate 5,068,775, forward strand.
ATTGGTACAAGTAAAATTAGTCCACAACTACAAACTATTGTCAGTGAAAAATCTCAATTACATAAATCTCATTAGTATTTCATATGTCATTATGCTTGGTATAAGTTATGTTTTTATTTAAAATGTATAAAATGTTAGTTGGATTCATTTCAATAATTTGTTAGTTATTATATACTGAAGTTAAATTTTCTGCATATTATACATGTCTTTACTCATTACAATTCTGTGTTTCTTTATTCAACTTATCACAAAAACAATAACAATAAGCCTACAACAATGTTATGAGTAGTTAGCCCATGACCATATCAATGTAGATGTCATATTAATAATTATTCAACATAAAATTAGAATACTTCAGTAAACTAAATTTAATTTGCTATAAAAAATATGTTCTCTAAAAGGAGTTTTCAAGTATGCTAGCTCTCCGCGGGCCGGACAAAATCTGTCCGCGGGCCGGATGTGGCCCTCGGGCCGTAGTTTGTAGACCCCTGGTCTAAACTCTTGTCGTGTAAAGTGTGAAGATGTATATAACTACACAAGCTATATCATATTTTCACAAAAATTAGTGGTAAAACATAGTGAATTTTTCAATTGAGTAAGAAAACTTAGAATATTTAATAATTTGTAGCAGTACCAATAGTTATTTGAAAAAATGTTTTGTTCTCTACAATGTGGGTTTAGTTTATGATATGCAACTGTTTTATATATGTACGTTCTAATAATAATAAAATTATTTTCTCTCCTTAGTAGTTTCATTTGATAAGTTATATCAGTTCACTATTCAAATTTCGATCAGGCTGTATTTTTTATGTGATCTAAAATAGCCATTTATTTGAATTTTGAATTGTAAATTATGAAATATTGTTATTCGCACGCTCTTATGTCATACTATCCAACGAAAAACTATATTTCCGACTAGTAACTACTTAAAAAACTACCCTGCATTTGACTGGCTCAATGGGTCAAGATATTTATAACATTATGAGTTGTAAATCTATATAAACTCGCTGGTTGGTGTGATAAATATTCATTTCACATAATTTCATTTGATATACATATACCAAACTTACTGGTGTTGATATATAATAACGCCAATTATACATAATCACCGGATTATTCACATTTACCGTCACTATCTATCTAATGGTGCTACAGTCCTAAGCAGGATTTGGACTTCCTCCCACATTTACCCTCAGATAAATTTAAAATTACCTTGTAAACCCCAATCCAATCATCTTTATTGACAGTGTGCTGCTTTACAAACTCATATGAAACGGTATTTTCTTCGTTTTCCCACCACTGTGTTGTTTTATCAAATTTAACAATCTCTTCACCATAATCTGATAAGACCTGTGGAACCCCAGAAAGTAAGGCTCTATCTACTCTAGTTGGGTATTGTGGAGTCTGTTAGAAATAAAATTATGTATTAATATGAAGCAAATCAATTAAGACGGTAACATTTCACAAGATAAGTTTCTATACAAAGAACAGTTTTAGTTTTTTAAATTTATATCACAAACAATTTCAAATGTCAAAAAATTAACTAATAAAATTGATTTGATTTGTATTTATCGATGAATATTTATCTACTTGGTGAAATAAAGACATTGCTGTTTTTGTTTTCTTAACTAGTAGTTAAGGAACAAATATTAACACTCATCGTCATCATTAGCCTTTTATGACCCCTGCTGGGTACCGGCCTCTTCTCTGCCTCATATCCAACCTCAGCACTAAGATTGGAATATGGGGGACCTACAGTTTAACGTCGAATCGGAACGACAAATTTCCAGATGTGTTAGGCAGTTGAAACCCCACAGTTGCCTAAGTCAGATTGTGGAATTTAGTGTGATGGGTTACAGCCGTTAGTTTTTTAATATTTGCTGCGTTTTGGTTCTGTGGGGATTTGAACCCCAGCTGTCTGACTCATAGACCAAGTGCTTAGATATCTGAGCCACCACCACACCCATATTAATAGTAATAACATTAATTATACAAGATTCTTCTTCTTCTTTTATAATCCATATAAGCTTGCGATTGGGGAAGGGGGAGTGTTCAATCTCATAGACCAGGGGTGGCGAACCTTTTTATGACCGCCTGCCATTTTGCTTCAGTTTCTACATTATGAAATGCTGACGTGCCCGATAACTTTGCCTGAATATCAGTTATCGTATTGGACTGTATATAATATAATACCATATCAGATTGAATATGATGTTTGAGAGTATCAAAGTTCATCCAAATTTACAAAAATAAGCGTGATCCCTTTAATTACAGACCAATCTGAATTGAAAGCCAATTTCCAAAAAATTTTATTCAGCATTTCTGACTCGATTATCAAGTTTCTTAGCAAACAATAACATGCTGGCAAACTGTCAAAATGGCTTCTGAAAAAGTGCCTCAACTGATACTGTTTGGCTGGATAGTGGTAATTTTATAATTACTTCTCTAAATCGTAATCAACCTCGTAATCGACCTAAGTAAAGCATTTCATTCTTTTCAAGCTACTTCCACAAAAATTTATGATATTGGAGTTAGAGGTTTCTTCCTATTCTTCTTCTTTCCGGAAGCCTAAAGGCTTGTTTTTCCCATCCTCATTGCACATGCTTTTGAGTTTCTGACGACCAGCTGTCCTTCCATCTCTTTGGTGATCGTCCTGGTGGTCGACATGATGCTGGTTTTCCGCCTCGCGCGATTTTTGCTAGTCGGTGATCTTCCATTCTAGATATGTGTTCATTCAAGAAGCGCCTTCGCGCGCGTGTCCACCTCACCACGTCTTCTGTCTCGCATTCCTCCCAAATTTCTTCCTTTCTTTGGTCTTTGAGTGTGTTTCCCGTTATTGCTCCGTGTGCTTCGTGTGCTTCCCGCCATCCTTTTGGTCTCGGCTGTGTCGGGTCGTGTTTCTGCTGTGTATGTCATTACGGGTCTTATACATGCTTTGTATATTCTGACTTTGCTTGTAGTTGATATGCATGCAGTTGGAGGCGTCGCCAAGAACTGGGTGATCGTAAACGTTTCAAAATCGGAAAGAAAATTAAAGAAGTGGGTGGTACCTCAAGGTACCCCGATGGGATCTCTATTGTCTCAATGGGACAAACTCTATTCTTGATATTTGTTAATGATCTTACGCAAACAAATAATGTTCAATGCAATGAATATTTGGTACGCAGGCGATACCACCATTTTAATATATAACCCAGACATACACGGTTTAATTAAAAGTAGAAATTTAAAATCAGAAACGCTAGGAGGATGCATACATCTTTAATGGACTTTAAATATGCGCAAAACTTACTTCATGGTTATATGTTCATTTCTATTATTGTATGTTCTTTAAACCCCCACCCGAAACTAAACCCTGGCTACGCCCGTGCCTAGATCTCTCACAGAGTAGAGAAATACCCTACGATGCCTATTGTCCATCTATTAAAGATGACATCACCGGAAGGACGTGCTCAATTTGTGAACTTTATTTTGCCTCAAAAACTGTGAACAACCAGCGCAAAAACGTACATGGTGGTGTAGTGGACGTGTCTCGCGTGCGACCTCTGCGGGTTCTCTCCAGGAGACCACAGAAGGTCTTGTGTGTCGTGGAGTGGATAGACGTCGAGGCCGGCGATGAGGAGAAAATAATCACGTCTGGGGAAACTCCTGATGCTACCGGCCCCGTGATCTACGATGTGTCCGAGTGGATTGATGCTGGGAACGTGTTCGTTGAAGACGAAAAATAAATGTGAATGTGAAAGATTTTTGTTTTTGTAAATCCGTGGCATATACTACAGGTGGTCATCGACGGGTCACGTAGTATGGGTACGCAACACGTTCAACATTAATTACTGTGTGTTATCTGTTTCGAAACCAAAGAAAATGTGTAAAAGTTGATTCTGCAAACATTTTACCACGCCATCGTTCAGTCTAGCTTGTCATATGGTCTCATATCTTGGGGTCAGCAGCAAATTGATGCGGTATTTAATATGCACAGAAAGATATTACGAGCGATGTTCAATGCACATCCTGTTCCTGATGGTGTTTGTTCATCAAGCACAACATTTTAACGCTACCCTCCCCTCCCTTTCTCTCGCGTGCCAATAACAATTTTCAACGTGTCAGCTGTGACACGCGTGTCATAGGTTGGCCACCGCTGTTATAGACAATACGCATCATTTATACGCTTTCGAAATGCTTTACGATCAACGGCGATGATTTTGGCATTGTCGATGGTGATTCGCCACTTCCTTCATGCTTTCATCGGCGCAGTTTGTTGTAGCCTCCATTGGGCAAGACGCTCTCACCAGAGAAGTTTTTATGGAAGTCCGTTGGTGTTCATTCTGCATAAGTAGCCGAAACATCACATTCTTCGCTGTTGGGTCATTTCTTCAATCGTCGGCTATAGGTTGAATGTTGCCCGGATTATTTCGTTTCGTTGGCGATTTAGAAGGGATTAGGGATTGCAATCCGGAAAACCAGATCCGGTAATCAGGCGGATCCGGCATCACTAAACGTTAACAGGATCCGGTACCAATATACAGGATCAGGTGATTATTTTACCGAAAATTAGCATATGCCAATTTTCGATAAAATAAACAGGATTTATTTAGATATTTCAAATAATCAGATTTCTTTCAGGATCTTGTTGAACATACTTCTCAGGTATTCTGTCACCTTTTCTCTCCCTTCTTTAAGGAGTTCAAGCAATATTCCGTCCTCTCCAGCAGCCTTGTTGCGTTTGTTTCTTTTGTGGCTCTCCGTATTTCCTCGTTGGTGATATCTGACATGTCTCCTTGTTGTCTCATTTCCTTTCATGAGTTCTCGTTGGTTATTTTCCTCAACAAATTTGCCATTGTTTCTGGTGATGGGTTTTTCTTGGATCTATATAGATCTTCATAGTCATCACTTTTCAGTGGATGGTATTAAATTGATCTTCGTGCCATGTTCTATGTCTTGGTCCTTGAGCATCACTGTTCTCTTCTTACCGGTGTTTATTCCCATTCCTTTCCAGTTTCGATTTCTATCTATTCCGACCGGATCCGGCCGGATCGATGGAAATTCGGCCGGATCCGGCCGGATTGAAAAAGACACCGGATTGTAATCCCTAGAAGGAATACGCCAAATATTTGCCGTAAGCTTCGTATTTGGAAAGCCTGGAGTTTATTGATATCCGATTTGAGCATATGCTGTAGATTGTAGCTTGTAGATTTGCTGGTGACGACTTGTACTGCGACCTTTATAGATCTTTTGTACCCCACTCTCTAACTCTACGCGTTGGTATACTTTCCCATTTAGAGCGCCTCCTCTAGTCCTGATTCCTTTAGGAATTTCAGCATCTGGGTGGATTCAAGGACTGCAACTCCTCTGCGTTGCAGTGGGCCCCAAGTACCATTTCAAGGTACATCTGTCTCTTGCGGAACAGTGCTCCACAGCCTTTGAGCAAATGTATGCGGTTTTCTGTGCTGAACCACAGAATCTGCATATTTCAACTTCCTCTAGGCCTATAGTCTTGAGGTGTTTCCTACGTTTAATACTACTATAAATACTACTACACTATTCGTGTCCGGATCACACTATGTCTTTCCAAAAGTTTGTGACTCTGATGGTCTTGTCCTTTGCTAAAATTAGGTCGTTCCCTGTGCAGCTCTGTCCCATGTCGGTGTAGGTCACCAGATGTGGTGGAATCTGGATTTCTCCGCCGGAACACTTATTTTTCGTCCTCTGGTAGCATTGCCCAAATTTGCAGGTTTTCTCTGCACCTCAAGACTCCTGTGCGAAGTCTATTGAGCGTTCTCCAGATTGGTTATGGAACGAAATGTCCTAGTGTCAGCTCCTCTTTTTGTTGGGTGATTGGGTCTTGGGCCACAGCGCGCCATTTTTAGAGCCTTCTGGCTTCCTGAGGGAATTGCAAAGGTGCTGCTCTGGGCAAAAAGCTGTGGCGGTATCGGAGTCTGGGTCTGGGTGCTTGGTGGCCATAGAGCGGGTGCCTTGGGTCGGTCTCTTGTCGCCCCCTTTCTTCCTCAGCGGCTACCTCCCTCCTGATGTGAGGCGGTGCTATCCCAGCGATAGATTATACCTGATGAAGTGGCGTAGGCTTCAGGCAACTTGTTATTAGGCGGACTGCTTGATTCAAAGGAACGTCGATTTGCTTTGCGTGAGTGGAGGCACACTATACTGGAGCGGCGTATTCTGCAGAGAAGCTTGAGGTTCTCATTGTTGCTGGTTGTGCTCCCCATGACCTACCACTCAGTTTCTGGGGAAGGTTGTTTCATGTTGCTACCTTTTTTCTGATGTTGAGGCAGTGCCGCTTATATGTGAGAGTTCGATCTAGTTTTACCCCGAGGCATTTTGGAGTTGGGCAGTGTTGTAACTGTTGGCCACACCACACTATCTTCATCTGTCTCCTTGCCTCCCAGATGCGAAAGTGGGAGGGGCACATTTGAGTTTTTTGCTGAATTCGGTCAGAGGAGATTGTGCTCGTAGTAGGCGACAAGGTCGTTCAGGGCATTTGTCAGATTTCTCTCTACCTCATAGAAACTATTTCCTTGGGCTGCTAGCGCTGTGTCGTTAGCATATATAAAATGCCTTATCTCCCGCCGTATGGGTTGGTCGTTGTTATAGATATTGTACAGTAATGGGGCCAGTACACTGCCCTGCGGAAGTTCGTTCTGCAGGCGCCATCTACTATTTTTCTCTAACAGGCTGACAAAGAAACGGCGGTTTTGGAGGAAGGCTCCGACAATTGACATGATATGGAAATCATTTGTCATTTCATACAGTTTGCATAACATTTTTCCGTGGTTGACCGTATCGTATGCGACAGATAGGTCAATGAAGGCAGCCCCTGTGATCTTCTTCTCTTCAAAACCATCCTGAATGTATTGTGTATATAATGAACAAGGTTTAAGACCTGTCCGCCACAAGATTTCCCCGGTCTAAAGCCATGAGTCATGGGATACTTGGGAATGTTCCCATGGATTCGAAGTATTTGGTACGAGGCCGGAACACTCTTGCACCAGTAAATTCCTTTGTCTTTGAATCATCTGTATACCACATGATAGCATTTTGCTTTATGTGGTATGCTGAGGTTTCGTCGCTCCAATCGGGCCTCACTATTACACATTGCTGTGTAGTTTTTCTCGAAATTCTATTTTTTGGTGCTTACAGCCAGGGGATCTTAGCAGCGAGGCTGTTCCGGTCTCTGCTCCTGATTATTTTACCTCTGCCTATTCCTTACCTGCTGCACAGAGCACACCCTGGTGAAAATAAAGTGTCGATGAAATGTCAGTAATGCATCAACGAAGTGTCGGCAATGAATCAACGTCTAAATCAAAAGTGTCGTCAAAGGAAGTGTCTTTTGGAACGCTGAAGTTTGAACAGCAGCATTCCAATGAACTGATTGTCTGTGAATTGTCGGGGAAGTGTTAACACTCGCGCAATAGAAGAATCAGTGAAGTGTTGTTGGGTCAACTGTTTGTCAAAGTGTCGGGGAAGTGTCGACATTTGTGCTGTCCGAGACTTCATTTGTCTCGAAAACACTTCGTTGCACATCGACAACACTTCATTTTCACTTGGGTAGTACAAGTATCCGATCCATAGAAAACAATTTGTAAGATTAGCGTTCGGAAGAGACAAATTTTGGTCTTCGCAAACATGTTTATTGTCTTCCATAGGCGCCACTTGAGAGAGGCGAACGCTGCTGTAGCCTGCCCAATCCTGAACTTCGGCGGACGGCGTATGTCGGAGTCGTCATAGAGTTGGTACACTTCATCATTAGAGCGCATTCTTAGTAGATATTTTGAACTCGTCCAACTCGAGCAAGTCCAAGAATTTAAATACCTCGGATCATTGGTACAGGAGAAGGAAGTAGCTTCTCCTAATTTAAATACCTCGGATCATTGATTAAATGCATCCTACTTCCTTCTCTTGTACCAATGATCCGAGGTATTTAAATTCTTGGACTTGCTCGAGTTGGACGAGTTCAAAATATCTACTAAGAATGCGCTCTAATGATGAAGTGTACCAACTCTATGACGACGCCGACATACGCCGTCCGCCGAAGTTCAGGATTGGGCAGGCTACAGCAGCGTTCGCCTCTCTCAAGTGGCGCCTATGGAACACAATAAACATGTCTGCGAAGACCAAAATTTGTCTCTTCCGAACGCTAATCTTACAAATTGTTTTCTATGGATCGGATACTTGTACTACCCGAGTGAAAATGAAGTGTTGTCGATGTGCAACGAAGTGTTTTCGAGACAAACGAAGTCTCGGACAGCATAAATGTCAACACTTCAGGAGGTACAGGAGAAGGAAGTAGGAGAAGCTACTTCCATCTCCTGTACCAATGATCCGAGGTATTTAAATTCTTGTACTTGCTCGAGTTAGACGAGTTCAACTCGAGCAAGTCCAAGAATTTAAATACCTCGGATCATTGGTACAGGAGAAGGAAGTAGGAGAAGCTACTTCCTCCCTCCTGTACCAATGATCCGAGGTATTTAAATTCTTGGACTTGCTCGAGTTGGACGAGTTCCAAATATCTGCTGAGAATGCTCTCTAATGATGAAGTATACCAACTCTATAACGACGCCGACATAGCAACGATAATTAAGTTGAGGAAACTGAAATGGACGGGACACGTACACAGAATGCACTCGGGCGAGATCCCAAAGAAAGCGCTGAATAACAAAACAGAAGGCAAAAGACAAGTTGGGTCCTTTGGGGGCCTAGGGACAGGTGGGAGGAGTCCATCCGAAACATCTGCAGTGAGGTGCTACGATACACGAACTGGATGTAGAGGTCGGAAAACCGCGAAAAACCGTGGTCTGTTAGAAAAGTATCCGACCTTTAGCCGGTAAAAAAACTGGCATACCTGGAGCGTTGGAAACCTAATCACCATCAAAGTAGTCTCCTTGGGACTCCACACACTTCTGCTAGCGGTGCCGACATTGTTGGAAGCATTCCGAAAAAGCCTCTTTCGGAACGACTTTAGCTCGGCTGTCGTTGCAGCCATAATGTCCTCTCTTGTCTGAAATCGCATTCCTTTCAATGGCCTCTTCACTATGGGGAATAGCCAGAAGTCGCAGGGGGTCATATCAGGAGAGTAAGGAGCCTGTCGAACCAGTGGCGTCAAAAAATTGTGAACCAAGTGCGAAGAATGTGCTGGAGCATTGTCGTGATGGAGTCGTCAATTTCCTGATGACCACAACTCCAGTCGCTTGCGCCGCACAGCATCACGCAGGCGACGTAGGAATCCCAATTTCACATATCGTCATCTTACTTGCATTGAAAAACCGACGAGAGCACTACACACTACGTCACTCGAAGACTGCTCGACAGAAACTGACGCTATCTACGGGCGGGAAAAAATTCACGCATGTGCACGAAGGTTCAAGGTGGGCTCATGCAAGCACGCTTGATTCAAATCCATCAGGTTTTCAGAATAAAAAATAAGGTAGGATACTTTTCTAACAGACCACGTATATTGGAGAATTGGATATTTATATATTTGAGGCCAAGGTACGCGCAAGAACCGTCGCGCCATTATGAATGAAAATATCTGTTCTATGAGCTACCGATCAAGTCAGACGCCAGAACAGTTAATTTATATATAATTTAATGATAGCCCACGTGCGGCGCATTAGGAATCTTTGGAAATCATTAGAAAATAGAAGTGCTTCCAATATGCCCAAAGAGATAACCTGCAGTTTATTGATATCCGATTTGGGCATACCCTGGTGAAAGTGTCGATGAAGTGTCGGTAATGCATCAACGAAGTGTCGGCAATGAATCAACGTCGAAATCAAAAGTGTCATCATGGAAATGTCTTTTGGAAGGCCTTTGGGCGTATTAGAAGCACTTACAAGCGTATTGGGCCCATCCTCGAGTTCCATCAATACATCGTTTCTTATTTCCCTTAATCAAACTAACGAAATCGTCTTCCTCTAGATTTCCTTCCTTCTAGATCAACAAGATTATAAATAGCTACGTCAACTTCTTCAGTGAGTGTACTACTCTCCTTCACCACCCGGGGAATGATCCATATGTTACTCATGGTAGATATTGCAACTTCACTCCAAACAAAACAAACAAACCCATGGCGCTACAGCCCAGGACGGGCCTTGACCTTCTCCCACAGCCTACACTTGTGCTTGGTGTCTTGATCTTAGACACAAATGTAGGGGAGCCCTTACAGTTTTTAACGTGGATGGCGAGCCACTAATCGGGGGGGTTTCGAGGCAGATTTTTACTGAGATGACTTGTCCACAGCCATTTACATATTGAATAGCTTATAACGCTAAAAATGATGTACTCTTTTCAAAAATTGGTTAACGATACTTCATTTTGTCCATCAACAGCTCTACTATTAGCCTAAATGTATTTCGTAGGAAGTAACTAGCAACTATTAAAATTATGTATTACGGCTTGATTCATAGTTGAAAATAGAGGTCGTATTTGGAGGAAGAAATATTATTTTTTTATTACTCATGCGTTGAAAGTATTATCTGGCGCATGTTTTTTAGTACGAGAAATACCACTTTTAGTAGTATTTCCACGTAACTTGGGTACCGCACGCAAATTCCAATACGCCCTGAGAGAAAACATGCAGTTTATTGATATCCGATTTGAGCATACCCCGGTTAAAGTGTCGATGAAGTGATGGTAATGCATCGACGAAGTGTCGGCAATGAATCTACGTCGAAATCAAAAGTGTCAGGGAAATGTCTTTTGGAAGACTGAAAAGGTATTTGGGTATTGGAAGCACTTAAAAGCGTATGGAAACGTATTGGGCCCATCCTCGAGTTCCATCAATTTAGATGCGCCCACGGGCGCTCTTTTGCAGTTCTCTCCTATAAATTATAATGTGAATAATAAGAGATTGGTAATAAACCTATTGTGGTCACAGTGGTGTAGTGGTAAACGTATCCGATCGCTATACCTGAGATCCCGAGTTCAATCCCAGTACAAACCGTGAAAGTTTTCACGGAACTATGCTGTGGCCACCTCGTGAAAAGCAATGGCAAACTACCACGAGTAATTCTGCCTGGTAAAACCTCTCAAATAATGCCGTTCGGAACCGGAGATAAACTGAAGGTCCCGCATATTAGTGTGACGATTCGTTCCACAAGTATGCGCGAGAGGTCGCGCACACTAGAAGATAGTAATGGCACCTTAAGAAGAAGAATAAACCTATTATAAAGCAGGGAAATAACGTAAATAATTTAATGTAATATTTATTTATATACGTGTAAGAAAACTTATCTTGTGAAAATCTTATAAATACAAAAATTAACTTACCAGACAGAAATATCCAAAATGGTTTAAAGCATGGAATGGTTATAAGGTTTACTTTTAAAACAACAGGATGGATTGGGTTATATTAATGTGCAGACTCTTAAAATAAACATGGGTATTATTTACCTTAATCACAAATTCGGCCGTCACAGGTTTATGGTCGCTCAAAGTGTACAACGGGTGAGACGTATACGATATTTGTTCAGCATGCAAAGTTATATTTTCGTAGTTATTTGGATGCACTTTATATAAAATCCTATCTGTCCATGCGGGTCTTCGCCTACAAATGTTATATTTTTATTAAAATTGATTATATACAGGGTGAGCGAAACTCGATCTCCGAGATTTATTATAAGAAAAACGATCAAAAAAATGTGAAGGGGTTCTTAAAAGGGATTGAGTAAGGTTCGTTTTAAAGGCCGATTCTCATATACGCGGCACTCAGCTACGCGACGTCGTGCCACCTGTCAAATAATGATTAAATTGTTTTAAATGGGCACGTTCTCACTATGGCTATGCGACGTGCCCATTTAAAAGAATGTAATCAATATTTGACAGGCGATGTCGCACGACGTCGCGTAGCTGAGTGTCGCGCATGTGGGAATCGACCTTAAGCCAAATTTGCATATGTCCCATATTTGAAAAATGAAGAAATGGCGTCATCGAATTTTGTTTTCCCAGAAACGAGAGCTAATTTGTTGCGTTAAAAAATTATAAGCGAATTTCTAAAAAAGTATTGCCTAAAATTCGCAATCCTCACGATTTAAACAATAGACCTTTCCATAGTTGAAATTTTTCTGTGCGCATGTGTCAATTTGCGCCATGTTACACGTCAAGAAGTGCCCGAACTTTTTGACGTATAACTAAATATGTGCCCGAAACTTTCATATTCCCGCCTTTCAAACTTGGCGGATGCGCATGCGCATAACTAAAAATATTAAATATAAAAATGTAAATTGTTTAAAATTCGTAAAAATGTTTATTAGCCTTGGATGCAAAATATTATAGTTGCCGCAGCCACCCGATGGAGTAAGAAACTTGCGTGATCTTCACGTGATTGTCGGGAGATGATTCCCTATTGGCCAGTGCAAACGCTTTTGAAGCGTATATCACGCAGCCGAAACTTTAAACCAGTCGACCAGTCCGGTTGTATGCCACGCGCTCTCGAGTTTTCAGTGTTTAGTTTTAGTTAGTTTTATTAGTAGGGAAAGATGTCACGTTCTAGACCAGCGTTTCTCAACCTTTTTTGGCCCACGGACCAGTAAAATTTAAAAAAAAGATTCGCGGACCAGTGATATTTCTTTGACAAAATTTTACTAGGTATTAAAGAACTACTACACAAAGGTGAATTAAAGTCATTTAACACAAAATATCGCGAAATAACATGTAGCATAAGTAACTTTGATGAAATTTATGACAGTATGTGTGCCAAAATTAAAACCAAATGTAGCGAGTTTCAGGAGAAAGATTCGGGTTGGTCACTAAGGGAGATTTCCCATTTAGAAATTAATATCAATAAATATAAACCAATACGTGGGTCGTCATTTATTGAACTGTCAAAAGAGATTAGGGATCGGAAAGCTTGTATCAATGTTCAGAATGTAGACGAATTTTGTTTTTTATGGAGCATTGTATCCGCATTACACCCCACGAATGTTAATTCTGATCGCCCGGCATCATATCCCTACTTTTCTTCAATTTTAAAATATGACAGATTAGAGTTTCCGCTTAGAATCAAAGACATTCCTAAATTTGAACAGATGAATAATATTAGTATTAACGTTTATAGCTTGGAGTTTAATTTTAAATCTAAACAACATGACGTAGTAGGACCAATTTACCATACTAATGCGACTAGGGAAAGACATGTAAATTTATTATATTTGGAAGAAGGGGTTAAAGGTCATTATGTTTATATTAAAAATATTTCACGGCTTGTAAGAAGTCAAATCTCGGAAGATTGTAGAAAAAAATATTTATGTGACGGCTGTTTAACCTTTTTTTCAAATGAATTCGCGTTTAATCAACATAAATTGAATGACTGCAGCAAAATTTACACTATTATGCCGACGGAAGACCTTGTAAAACATAAGAGAGGTGATATGATGCCGGGGAATATATTAAAATTTCAAAATTTCGATAGAAAAATGCGTATACCCTTTGTTGTATACGCAGATTTTGAATCAATTTTAAAACCTGTTGATACATGCTCACCGAACCCTGACAATAGCTATACTAATCAGACACACATCCATGTACCATACAGTTTCGCCTATAATATAAAATGTTCATTCGATGACTCATTGGGTAAATTTTTCACTTATTCCGGGGAAGATTGCCCGAAATTGTTTTGTCAGAACCTCTATGCATATGTTAAGGAATTATACAGGGAACATTTAAGCGTTATACTTCCGATGATTAAATTAACTGCAGATGAGCAAAATTCCTACGATACGGCCACTTCTTCTCACATATGTAATTAATTATTACAAGTAACAGACAAAGTCGCCGATCACGATCATTTAACTCTCAAATTGTAATTTGAATTATAAAATACCTAAAATGATGCCGGTATTTTTCCATAACATGTCGAATTATGATGTTCATTTATTTATTTTAAAGAATTTGGATCTGACAAGGAAAAAATTGATATCATCCCCCAAAATAAGGAAAAATATATATCCATCACCAAAAATCTACCTGTTGGTAGAACTACTACAAGTTAATTGTAACATTTTTATTATCATTTACTTACAATAATATTTAAATGTAAAGATATTAAAATGTAATTATTTTTCTTTTTTTTTTCTTCAGTGCCGTACTAATCATAAATTACATAGAATTAAAATTAGTTTAAGATATTTGTATTTCGTAATTTTATAAATTAAAATTTAGTTTTTATAAGTAAATTTTTTTCGCGGATAGAAAAAATTGTCTGCGGACCAGTAAAATTTCTCCGCGGACCACTGGTGGTCCGCCGGACCAGCGGTTGAGAATAGCTGTTCTAGACCCTCCTCCTCGTCAAACCTCCTCTGACCTTGACCCCTAACCTAACCTTGACCCCTAACCTGACCTTGACCTTGGAACTTCCGGTTTCGACTTCCTGCTTCCTGTTTCGACTTCCGGCCGCCATTTTCGGAACTTCCGGATGCGCGGGAAAATTCAAAAAATAGACGCGAGGCGGTGAAATTCAAAATTAGATCTTGTTGAGACAAATGAGGTGTGAAGTTGGTTGCATACATCAACGGGACTAAATACATGAGACTAGACCGACGGGGCTAGAGCCATGGGACTAAATACATGAGACTAGATAGACGAGGCTAGATACATGAGACTAGATACATGGAGCCAGACAGACGAAGCTAAATACATGAGACTAGACAGACGGGGCTAGATACATGAGACTAGACAGACGGGGCTAGATACATGTGGCTAGACTAGACGGACTAGACTAAACCATTTTAAATCATTTGATGAGAAAAATCAAATCTGGTGTCAGAACGGCTCAAGCATGCGCCCTAAGGGAGTTACCGCCCGACCGCCTACCCCGCAGCAGATGACGTCATCCGCCGCGGCAGATATTGCTAAACTAATTATCTCGATGCTGATTGGCTGATTAACGAATAAATACATGAGATTAGACAGACCAAGCTAAATACATGAAACTAGATTAGACTGAACTAAAATATATAAGAGATTGTTTAATGTAAATAAAATATATTTTCGATTGTTTTTTATAATTGTTAATAATGTTTATATTATTACTTTCATTATGTTATCTACGTTTTATTTTGATTTACGGCTTGTTGATTAGACGCAACCGGATGTTTGTCAGTCATAACACCAGGCAAGAATAGAGGAGAGAGGACTAGACTAGACAGACTAGATTAGACAGACAGACAAGCGGAGAAAATTCAAAATGAGTTGCGGGTGGGTAACGGACAATCCTGTATGCATACATAATTGATTGCAAACATATTACGGATTGATTCAAATGAGATTATTGGTTTTAGGCCGGACAAGATCGGACAATACTGAAGACGGTCGAACAAGAACGGACAAGACTATACAGACCTTATATTTATCCGAATAATTTCCTATGAGTAAGCGAAATTTCTTAAATTTGTCTGTGAACCAGATCGTATTAATGTTTTTCATTTATATAAATACCAAATCAAGTTCAATTTTCTGGCATCCACTTTTCATCTACTTGCATCCACTTTTCATTTACTTGCATCCACTTTTCATCTACTTGCATCCACTTTTCATCATGCTAAACAGGGTGTGAGGTCTATATGACCCCACGCTAAACAGGGTGTGAGGTCTATGTGACCCCACGCTAAAAAGTGGACGGAGTGGACGGAAAGTGGACGGAAAGTGAACGGAAAGTGGACGGAATGTGTTTATTAGATTATTTCAACAAAATAAGCCCAACCGTCACATTAGTAGGAGTATTAGTAATAGTACTTTTTTTTGTGTAAACATACTAAAACTTTTGTTCCTTTTCCTATAAAAAAAGGGAGAAGTACAGAATTTTTAGCAGTTTATTTTTGGGGGTACAATTTTTTCAAAAGGTTGGGAACCATTGGACTATAGTAACCAGTAGCGAGTACACAAAAATTTTGTGTGGGGAAACCCCCGTTTTAAATGCTGTACCTCAGTTAGGAAGCGTTTTCGGACACATCTTTATAGGGACTTTTTTTCTTATTTTGTCTCTAGAACACGCCATACTTTTTTTGGCGGACATTTTTGAAACACCCTGTATATTATCTATTAATTTTTGTTAGAATCTTTGCAACAATGCTGTGATTTGTCACAACTTTGGTACCGAGAATTTTATTTGGAAATGACAATGGGTAGAAGAATCCAAGTGAGTAATATATTTAGGTTGTAATCTTTACAACAACTCACAAAAATCCTTATTTATAGAAATGCACAGTAAGACATCAGCATAACGAAGAATGTAATGATTTGATTACAATGGAGAAACGCATTCAATTCCCTATAGACATGTCTATGCCTTGGATTTTAACCGATCACATTTTAAGAACGAAAGAGCCTTCCATGATGGAGTAAGTCCAAAATCACTTAAGTTAGAGTTAAGATAACTTTGATATTTTTTCGTAGGTATGTTTTGTATCCATTAGATCTTTATAATGATATTAGATCCTACTAATGTGACGGTTGGGCTTATTTTGTTGAAATAATCTTTGTTATATCGGGGTTTACTTGAAACGTAAGTCTCTAAGGTCGTAAGGCTCTAATTTCAATTGCGTTCTGCACTTTTTTTTAATATACAACATGGCGGAAAACCTAGTTTCAAACAAATATGATGTGTTAAAGGGCATGACGTAAAGATAAGATTGTTATATCGGGGTTTACTTGAAACGTAAAGATAAGATTCCTAACACCTGTAACCTAACCCAACTAATCTATAATGAAGCGCGCTTCATTCCTAACACCTGTAACCTAACCCAACTAATCTAATGCTAACCTACCCTAATGTTAACCCAACTAACCTACCCCAATGAGTACAAGATTTTATTATCAAACACTTTCCGTTCACTTTCCGTCCACTCCGTCCACTTTTTAGCGTGGGGTCACATAGACCTCACACCCTGTTTAGCGTGGGGTCACATAGACCTCACACCCTGTTTAGCGTGGGGTCACATAGACCTCACACCCTGTTTAGCGTGGGGTCACATAGACCTCACAGCCTGTTTAGCGTGGGGTCACATAGACCTCACACCCTGTTTAGCGTGGGGTCACATAGACCTCACACGCTGTTTAGCGTGATGAAAAGTGGATGCAAGTAGATGAAAAGTGGATGCAAGTAAATGAAAAGTGGATGCAAATAGATGAAAAGTGGATGCCAGAAAATTGAACTCTTTGGTATTTATATAAATGAAAAACATTAATACGATCTGGTTCACAGACAAGTTTAAGAAATTTCGCTTACTCATAGGAAATTATTCGGATAAATATAATGTCTCTATAGTCTTGTCCGTTCTTGTTCGACCTTGTTCGGTATTGTCCGATCTTGTCCGGCCTAAAACCAATAATCTCATTTGAATCAATCCGTAATATGTTTGCAATCAATTATGTATGCATACAGGATTGTCCGTTACCCACCCGCAACTCATTTTGAATTTTCTCCGCTAGTCTGTCTGTCTAATCTAGTCTGTCTAGTCTAGTCCTCTCTCCTCTATTCTTGCCTGGTGTTATGACTGACAAACATCCGGTTGCGTCTAATCGAGATAGATAACATAATGAAAGTAATAATATAAACATTATTAACAATTATAAAAAACAATCGAAAATATATTTTATTTACATTAAACAATCCCTTATATATTTTAGTTCAGTCTAATCTAGTTTCATATATTTAGCTTGGTCTATCTAATCTCATGTATTTATTCGTTAATCAGCCAATCAGCATCGAGATAATTAGTTTAGCAATATTTGCCGCGACGGATGACGTCATCTACTGCGGGGTAGGCGGTCGGGCGGTAACTCCCTTAGGGCGCATGCTAGAGCCGTTCTGACACCAGATTTGATTTTTCTCATCAAATGGTTTAAAATGGTTTAGTCTAGTCCGTCTAGTCTAGCCTCATGTATCTAGGCCCGTCTATCTAGTCTCATGTATCTAGCCCCGTCTGTCTAGTCTTATGTATTTAGCTTCGTCTGTCTGGCTCCATGTATCTAGTTTCATGTATGTAGTCTCATGTATCTAGCCTCGTCTATCTAGTCTCATGTATTTAGTCCCATGGCTCTAGCCCCGTCGGTCTAGTCTCATGTATTTAGTCCCGTTGATGTATGCAACCAACTTCACACCTCATTTGTCGCAACAGGATCTAATTTTGAATTTCCCCGCCTCGCGTCCATTTTTTGAATTTTCCCGCGCATCCGGAAGTTCTGAAAATGGCGGCCGGAAGTCGAAACCGGAAGTCGAAACTGGAAGTTCCAAGGTCAAGGTTAGGTGTCAAGGTCAGAGGAGGTTTGAGGAGGAGGAGGGTCTAGAACGTGATATCTTTCCCTACTGTGGTTACATTTTATCCATAAATCAGTCTTTTTCAAGACAATCAATATAAAATTTTTAAAAGTAAAATTTGGCAAAGCAGTGTAAATCAGGCTTTTTACAAGGAACTACGAACTATCACGTGAACGCCGCGTGATCACTCCACGGGGTCGCTGCGGCAAGTATAGCAAAATCGTGTTATAATATGAACAAAGCTTTGTGCCACTCTAAATTTTATTACACAAGTTAAGCAGTAGATAGTGAAGAAGTCCGTTAATAATTAGTGCAGTCAATAAGTTATTATTAAATTGTTTTCTTGTCATTTGACAATGAAAAATTTTCACGATCGACGAAAGAGTCGACCTCTTATTAGTGTATTACGCTCAGAAGTATCGCGAATGTGTTACTCCAAGCATAAAAATATTTGCAAGATTGGAACGCGATTTACGCGCATTTTCTTCTCAAAACGAAAGAAAAATTTGATAAAAGGGTCAAGGGTACTGTTGCCACTGTTTTATGGTATTTTAAAGACCATCCTAGGAATTCGATTCGGCAAGCCTGTCGTGCAGGGCCGGCGTGAAGGGTGGGTGAACAGTGCGACGGCACAGGGCCCCGCGCATTCAGAGAGTTGAATGTGTAGCCGTGAAAGAGACTGCGGAAGAAAATATATTAGTGGTTGTGAAAATCGAAATAGAAAACGTCATAAAGAAGCGGCAAATGAACATAAAAAAAATTCTTTAAATAAATTTATAAAGAAAACTTCAATTGTTTCACATGGAACATCCTGTTGATAACGAGAATTCCGCAACAACACAAAACAAAGAAGTAGACGTTGAATTAATTAGAGAACACGAAGAACCTGATACATCATCTCATGAACGCCAAACAATCACATCTGGAAACATGAAAGTGAATCACAAAAGAAGAAAGAAATAGATGAATTATTTACCACTGATGACGCAGCCTAGTGGCCAACAATGTTAAACCGTGCTACAAGAACAATAATTGTTCAATGTTGAATGGGAACAAACAATTTCAAATTGGGAACAAACAATTTCAAATTGAGAACAAACAAATTTAAATTGGGATTAAACAGTTTAAAATTTCAAAAACAAACAATTTCAAATTGGGAACAAACAATTTCAAATTGGGAACAAACAATTTCAATTTGAGAACAAACAATTTCAAATTGTGAACAAACCATGTTATAATACGAATAAACAATTTTAAATTGGAAAAGCAAATAAACAATTTAATGTAAAAAAACTTTTTTTTCAATATCACATTATGTTTCTTGTGATATATTTTTCCATTAAATTATAAAGAAGGGACAGAATTTACTTACGGACGTTCCCAAGAAAATTAGTTTTCTTTAAATTCTACTGTAATTTTGAATACATATAGTTAAAAGTACCCTTTACCCGTAGAAATTTGTTTAAATAGTCCTTGCGGTGGAAAATTTGTAAATATTGACGGTTAAAATTTGCATGTTTAACATGTAAACCATACCCGGATTGATGTTCTCACACACGTTTTATTAAATATCAATAGTAACTTTCTTGACATTCTTTTGATAAACTGAGAATCAGTAAATGAAGATATAACAAATATCTTTCTGTAAAAATAACACTATCAAGCGGTATTCATTTTGTTATAATATTGTTAAAAGTCAAGCACTTTTGATGGTTTTCATATTTACTTCTATAACTTGAAGAGTGGGAGATGGCGACTTGGCAACGTTACACTGCGCGGGAGTTTAAGAAACAAGTCTCCAATCATTGAACTGTATAGTCAATGTCTTCAAAAAATGCGAGTAATTTACGGATATAGGTTAACTGTAGGTGTTGTAAATAAAAAATGTGAAATATAATTTTCATAAACACTTTTATTAACATCAAATGATCAAATGAACAATATATTATTTTTTCTTAGCAACTAGTAATTTCTTAATACTTATTTTGGCTTTGAGCTCTTGAGCTTTGGCTGATTTAGATTTTTCAAAAAGTCTAATACTTTTGTAATAATATTTCTATTTTTTGTTATTCGCGCCTTGTTATCATCTAATTTTTCCGAAAATAATTTAACAATAGCATTTTCACCTTTTTCATAATATATCTTTTTTAAATTATCACATGAAATATCATTTAGAGCTAGTTTTTTGCACATGTTGATAGAAATAATATCTTTTAATTCAGCCAACATTCGTAAATTTACTCTAATTTTGTCTGACATAGATAATTCTTGTAAATAATAATCACTTCGTTTGTACGAATTTAACAAATTACTTTGTAATTTATTAAATTCGTAAACGGCATCGTGAAATTGCTGATTATCATCACTAGGTTCTAAAAATTTTTTTCAACTTTTTTATCTTTATAGAATAAGTTTCCATGTTTTTGGTAAAGTTGAGTAACAGCGCTTGCTGATTGTGAAATCTTGGTCTTAGTATTTACCTAGATGTTAAAAATTTTACAATCAGAGATAGCTGCAATTTGTAAAATATGCGCATTTGCAGCAAATCCCGTGGTTTCGATGTCAAAATACACTACTTTTGTATTATCTTGTAGTGTAATACTATTATTGTAATTATCGCAGTCATTTGGTATGGAATTAATTAATTTGTTCATTCCACAATTACTTTGATAAGTAATACCTTCATATCTTTCGGTATTTTTCCTCAACAGCTCCCTTTTTTTTCTTAATTCAATCCGTCTCAGTTTTTTGGCTTTAGACTGACTTACTAATGCTCGTTTTTTACACTTCAAATCACTACGATGAACATAATCGACTGTGCGGGATCCAATAGAAATATTTAATCTTTTTTTAATATTTAAAATACTTGCTTCACCGTCATTTTTAGTACAAACAGCTTCAGCTACTCTAATATCACAAGCACTACTTGTACTTAGACATTTATTTTTGTGGGCTTTATTTGCCACAATATTATTAAAACTTTCGTTACTTTGACTTGAAGCTGCAATGGAAAATTGCAATATGAGAATTTGATGCGTATTTCTGAAATAAGTGTACTAATTCTTCATACAAAGCTTCATCACGTAAGTTCAGCGTGTGTTTTTTGTTTGGATTGCACCAATTACCACAATTTTCATGTCTACTAAAAATGTGATCAGGTATTTGAATTAAATTTATCGCTAAATTTCGAGAATTTCCCTTATTTTGTGACACAGCGTAGGAGAAGCATTTTTTTATATGAGGAATAACATCTTTTTTACTTAATTCTTTAAATCTATCCCTCATTTTATATAATTCACTGGCAAAGTTCTTCGATAAGTGATTTTTATCAGCTAATTTATGAAATCTTACTGTAGGATTATCTGCTCGTACTGCAGCAATCATAGAGCTATCCTCATCTCCTATAATGACTCGTACTGTAACCCAGCTTCTTTCAGGATGTTGCTATGATTAACAAGTTGAACCCCCGCATCAGCTTCCATAGCCTTAGCACTTCCATGGAAATTCAATCGGCAGTCATGGTCTTCTTTTGCATGTCCCATATCGCATTTCTTGCATTTTCGGTTTCTTGTCGCATAATCTAAAATTTTCCCGGATAAAAAGCCTATAATTGTGCTATAGCCGTTCAAGCTATCGTAGCTGCGTCCATTGCCTCGTTTTGACCAACCCATATCAAATGAAACTATGATATTAATTATTTCACCTAATGCATTATCGAATAAACAATCATTATTATTCGAAGAAAGAGTAAGGATGTCTAACTGAGGGAAAATATCTTTGGTAATTTCCGCAGGTCTGAAATGAAAATTATAAAAATTATACAAGACTTTTCAATTATCTTTTCTAATTTCAATTATCTTTTGTACTACAAAACTTTTCAATTTTAGTTTTGAATAAATTAGGACTTACAACGTATCACGAAATTTCTTGATATTTTCTATCACCAATTGTTTTTCTTTAGAAGCAGCTCGCTTGCAACTTTCTTTTGCTTCTGATTCGATTGCTTTACCAAGTATATCGTCATATTTTTATTAACGTAATCACTTATTCGAGGTAAATTAGCACAAGCAAGAATTTTATTCAAGCCAGTATTTCCTACACCAGCATCTATAGCTCCTGGAGCATGAAAATAATAACTATTATTACAATTTCGATACGTTAGAGCAGGGGTCGGCAACTTTTTTCTGAGGGTGTGTCATTTTCAGCGGGCACAGTCGGATGTTTTGTAATGTAATATGTCGCTTAAATAGTTTTTTTTTAATCGAATAGGTATAAATATTATTATTATAATCAATATAAAAGGATGAAGAAAAAATAGTAACAATTTTACTGACATGCTATTATAACATCGGAAAACAAAAGTGGAGACACTTCTTATAAAAGAAAATAAAACTCCAAATATACAAAAAACTACTTATTTTATTTTGATCCTTGCGTTAGTGTATACCTACATATATTTAAATATAATACCAAACTCGCAATAACAAAAAATTTATCAATAATTATATTTATTATTTGATTTCATTATTCAAAAATTTAAGTCCAATAATACAAACTTACCTAGAATTACGGATAAGTTAATATCAGAAACTTCATTAGTGGTTAGTCCAGTATTAACTAAATTACATTTAGCTAGTTTCACATGTTATTTTGAAATCAATATGAAGTCCTATTCTTCTGAAATCTCTTAATTTTTCTATGTCTAAGAGACTTTTGCAGCTGGTACATTTGAGGTTCTTAGCTAATTCCCTCATTGAAACAATACAATTCTCATCGGGGAGTTCACATTGAGCTGTTTCATTCAGTATGGATTGAAATTTTCGTTTTTTAGCCTCAGACATACCCGCGAGAGATTTAGGTATTGCATCACTTGTCTTTTTTTTAACAAATCTACCATTCTTCAATCGAGAGATCATCATTAATATATTATTTGCAATATCCAATTTTTTTTTTCAAAATATCGAAACGCTACGCATGTCAACAACATAAAAATATAGAGTTAGAATGCCATGTTGTCGGATCGGAGAAACGACGCAACGAAAGTATTTTAGAACTTCTACGCAGATAAGCGGCACCCAAAGGAACACTGCACCTCAACTATATTTTATAAAGCGACACGACTGCTGCTTGGGAACGTCCTTAAATAACCTAATAATTTTAATAACATAATAAATGTAATTTCTAATTATTATTATTAGGTTATTTACGCGGCAAAAGAACAGTTAGATTATCTTCTATCAATAGCAACAGAAGGAACGAGGACAATACATCCCCCGTCTTTCAAGAATCAGATAATTCTAAGGAGTTCCTAAACGAATTATTGGAAGCAAACGTGGATAAGAATAACAAGGATGTTAGGGATTGCAATCCGGAAAACCGGTAATCCGACATCACTAAACGTGTACCGGATCCGGTACCAATATACCGGATCCGGTGATGCTAATTTTTGGTAAAATAGCCGCGCTGTTGCATGAGTAGGTACTTTAAATGCGTGATGCGCATGACGCCACATGTTTTTTTTTTCAAAACCAAAATTGATTTTATGATAAATAATGTATAATTAAAATAATCAGTGTATTTGCTGGTATATAACGCGCACCTTTTTTCCAAAAAACTGCCTATAAAACATAGGTTCGCGTTATAGGCGCACAAAAAGTAGGTTGCATTTTAGGGTGCGCCTTATGTCTTCATTTGTTTTATCAATTATGAAAAAGCATTTGATCGCGTACAACAGGGGTCTCCAAACTTTCCAGCCTTAGGGCCATACTGATTACTCCAGTAAGTTCCGCGGGCCAAAACCATATTATCATTGTTGCCGGTGGTAAAAAGTGAAATAGTCCACTGATGAAAAAAAAAGTCCGAAAAAGTACGCAACGTTTAAAAAAGGCTGCAAATCGGACTAAAATCCGCAAAACGACAACACTGCATATTATTAATTTTCCTGTCATTATCTGTAATTTCTAGATTAGTCGTAGAGTACGAGCCATGAGGAGTAACGTGACACGACATCTGGTGGACACAAGCGGAAATAGGTAGTACCTTCTATCGCTAACAGATGGCGCTAATAGCACGTACAGAATAATGTAGTTGGTTCGAGAAAGTTCTGGTGTCTTCCACTCACTTCTAGATGGCAGTAATTGGAATATATAAGAAGGCTAGTGGCGCAAACACAAGTCAGTTCCTATGACACTGTTGTGAAATAAAATAGTGCGTACCTCCTTAAAACGTGTTCGTGCGTGTTTAAGTTTAAGACATCTTTGTAACAGTATTTTGATTTGAATTGTTGCTTTTCTGTGTGATTTAGTAGTATGGAAAAGAAGCGAAAAATTGATAGTGAATGCAGAAAATTCAAAGATCAGTGGAACATTCAGTATTTCGTAATTGAGTCCAGTAATAAGGCGCTATGTTTGATTTGCAATGAAAGCATAGCCGTTCTCAAGGAATATAACATTAAACGTCATTATGAAACAAAACATTTTCAAAATTACTCAAAATATACAGGAAGTTTGCGGACAGAAAAATTCGAAGCTATGAAGCGCGGATTGAAATCGCAGCAATCTTCATTTACAAAACTCAAAACTGAACAAGAGGCTGCAACTCGTGCCAGCTTTCGTGTGGCTCTTGAAATTGCAAAACGTGGAAAACCATTCACCGATGGAGAAATGATCAAAGAATGCATAATTGCAGTAGCCGAAGAAATGTGCCCTGAAAAGGTAAATTTATTAAAAACTGTCAGTATGTCAGCAAACACTGTGGCTCGAAGGGTAGAAAACATCGCTGAAAATATATCCTCTCAACTGTTCGACAAAAATGGACATGTTGAGTGGTTTTCTGTGGCCTTGGATGAGTCAACGGATGTGTCAGATTCTGCTCAGGTGTTGATTTATATTCGAGGAGTAGATAAAAGCTATGAAGTGCATGAAGAACTTCTTGATACAAATAGTATTCATGGCACAACTACTGGTACAGATATTTTTAAAGGAGTTGAAATGGCCATTAATCAAAAGAACCTTCGATGGAAAAACTTGAAATGTATTACAACTGATGGATGCAAAAACATGAGTGGGAAAGATAAAGGAGTGGTCGCTCTTGTGTCAAAGGCTGTAGAAAATGACGATTGTTCAAAACCATTAGTCTTACATTGTATCATTCATCAACAGTCTTTGTGCGGAAAATGTTTGGATATGTCTGAAATTCTGAAACCAGTCATATCAACTGTTAATTTTATCAGATCTTTTGGGCTGAATCACCGACAATTCCGACAATTTATTGAAGAGATTGGAGAAAATGGCTTACCTTATCATACTGCCGTACGTTGGCTTAGTTTCTTAGTTCACTTAGTTGGCGTAGTGGGAAAGTCCTTCAGCGCTTTTTTGAACTTCGAGCAGTGATCGAAATTTTTTTGAATGAAAAGCATCGCCCTCTTACTGAATTACAAAACAACGCATGGCTTTGGAAGTTAGCTTTCTATGTTGATTTGACAAAACATGTGAACGAACTGAATTTGAGATTGCAAGGAGAAAAACAGCATCTTCCTGATTTATACACTAATATCAAATCATTCCGGAAGAAATTGATACTGTTTCAATCACAACTACGAAATGAAATGTTATTCACATTTTAAAACATGTGAAATATTCAGCCACACCACTGAGACTGAGTTTCCTATCGCTTTTGCAATCGAAACTTTGAGTGCTTTGAAAATAAATTTTGATACTCGTTTCTCGGACTTTGATGCCATTGCGAATCAAATGAAGATTTTTCAGAATCCTTTTGATACTGACATTGAAACCCTAGCCCCGGAACTTCAAATGGAAGTGATTAATCTATGGTGCTGTTATATAATTAAGAACAAATATCAAAACTCATCTTTGTTGGAATTTTATAAGAGTCTTCCACTGACACAATTTGATAATTTGCATAAATTTGCTCGTGGGCTGTTTTCTGGTTTTGGTACTACTTATTTGTGTGAGAAGACCTTCTCCAAAATGAAGTACACAAAAAATGTTTACAGATCTAAATTAACTGATGAGCATCTTAAATCTCTTTTAATAATTGGTACAAGTAAAATTAGTCCACAACTACAAACTATTGTCAGTGGAAAATCTCAATTACATAAATCTCATTAGTATTTCATACGTCATTTATGCTTGTTACAAGTTATGTTTTTATTTAAAATGTATAAAATGTTAGTTGGATTCATTTCAATAATTTGTTAGTTATTATATACTGAAGTTAAATTTTCTGCATATTATACATGGCTTTACTCATTACAATTCTGTGTTTCTTTATCCAACTTATCACAAAAACAATAAGCCTACAACAATGTTATGAGTAGTTAGCCCATGACCATATCAATGTAGATGTCATATTAATAATTATTCAACATAAAATTAGAATACTTCAGTAAACTAAATTTAATTTGCTATAAAAAATATGTTCTCTAAAAGGAGTTTTCAAGTATGCTAGCTCTCCGCAGGCCGGACAAAATCTGTCCGCGGGCCGGATGTGGCCCTCGGGCCGTAGTTTGGAGACCCCTGGCGTACAACATGTTAAAGATCTCATCACGATCTTAGGAAATATAGGTCTCTACAACAGCGACTTATCAAAAACCTATACCGGAATCCAGTGTGATAAACACAAGAACTCTGCCGGGCATGGATTGTGGAGGAGATCATAAGTTGCTCATGATAGGAATAAAAATACACACCAAAACAAAGAAACAAGGGAAGAAACTTCCAAAATTAAACTACGACAACATAGAACGCTTTAGACAAAAACTGGAAGAAAACATAGACACAATGCCAGAAGAACCAAATCAGATAAACGTAGAACAAATGTGGCAAGACATCAAGAATACAATGTTAACAACCAAGAAGCAAGTGCTACAGGAGAACACACAAGAGATTAAGAACAAACAATGGATGACTAAGGAAACCTGGCAGCTGGTGAAACGAAGGAAGACTCTGCTTCAAACGGACATAAACAATGAAGAGAAAGAGAACGAACGCAGAAGACTTAACCGAGAAATACAAAGATTATATAGGCGTGACAAAAATGAACATCTACAATCAATATGCAGCGATATGGAAAGGCTACACAACACAAACGAAACAAGAGAAATGTTCCTCAAAATTAAAGAAATAACCAGAGAGATTAAACCTAAAAAATGGAAAATAAAAGACAAGGAAGGTAGGATCGTTACGGAAATAGAAGACGTAGTAGAAGTATGGCGACAACACTTCTTCTTGCAGTCCTTCTCCTACCGGAGGATGGACACCATCATGACTATTCTTATCCTGTTCACCGCTGCTCTGAACAGTTCCGTGCTGCTACAGCTGAACCACTCACGCAGGTTCTTCAGCCAGGATACTCTACGCCTACCAATACTCCTGGTTCCTTTAATTTTTCCCTACATAATAAGTCTTAGAAGACTATATTTGGGGCCTCTCATGACATGGCCTAGATACTCCAGTTTCCTTTTCTTAATGGTCAGCACGACTTCGCATTCCTTTTTTACCTTTTCTAGTACTTGTTTGTTGGTGACTTTATCTTTCCAGGATATTCTAAACATTCTGCGATAACACCACATCTCGAACGCTTCCAACCGTTTTAGTTCAGGTTTCTTTAGGGTCCAGGCTTCAACTCCGTATAGCAGGGTAGAGAACACATAACAGCGT
Organism: Phosphuga atrata; assembly: GCA_944588485.1. Lineage (NCBI taxonomy): Eukaryota > Metazoa > Arthropoda > Insecta > Coleoptera > Silphidae > Phosphuga > Phosphuga atrata. Next base: position 5,096,723 of record OX155905.1, read on the forward strand.
AGTATTCTAATTCGTAATTCTATATTAGTGTCTCTGTTACAAATAAACTTTTTCATTTTCATAAACGCTGATCTTGCTATCTCCACCCTTCTTCGTATCTCACCTGCCTGGTCGCTTGTTTTGTCTAGCATGGTTCCAAGATATTTGTAGGAATCTACTCTTTCAATTATGGTATTGTTGATATTTAGTTGCACTTGTTGGTTATGTGCCTTAGAAACTACCATACACTTAGTTTTTGAAAGATTCATTTGAAGTCCATAAGCTTCACATTGGTGGTTTACTCTTTCGAGTATGTGTTGTAGTTCTGCTTCGCTACCTGCCAATAATACCGTATCGTCGGCATATCTGATGTTATTTATTACCTCTCCGTTTATGTTTATACCTATTGGTTCTCCTAACAAAGCTTCTTCAAATATAGCTTCACTGTATATGTTGAATAATAGCGGGGATAGGATGCAGCCTTGTCTAACTCCGCGGCGATTTCTATTTCGTCTGTCAGTTCATTTTCGATTTTTACAACTGCACTTTGTCCCCAATATAGGTTGGTAATTATCCTGACGTCTCTCCGGTCTAAATTCTTTCTAAGTATTAGTTGTTGTAATTTGTCATGCTGAACTTTATCGAAAGCCTTTTGGAAATCGATGAAGCACACAAACAGGTCTTGATTTATGTCTAGGCATCTTTGAAAAAGAATATTTATTCCGAAGAGTGCTTCTCTTGTTCCAAGCCCTTCTCTAAATCCAAATTGGCTATCACTTATGTCCTCTTCTAGTTTTCGATAAATTCTTTTATGGATGATTTTTAGAAAGATTTTTAGTGCATGGCTCATAAGTGCAATAGTCCTATAATCTGTGCACTCTCTAGCATTTGCTTTTTTAGGGATCAATACAAATGTCGATAAAAGCCATTGTTTCGGTATGATGCCTGTGTCATATATTGTGTTAAATAGGTCTAGGAGACTATCTATTAGGTGTTCATCGAATAATTTTAATATCTCAGCTGGTATTTTATCCGGCCCCGTAGCCTTTCTTGGCTTCATACTGTTGAGGGCATATTCGAGTTCATGTTTCATTATTTTAGGTTCTTCGTCTTCTACTCTTATTGGTACTTGTGTTGGTCTTTCATCATTAAAGAGTTCCCGCACGTAGGTTTCCCATCTCGTTACTTTTTCTTTCACATCTGTTATTATGCGGCCATCTGCGCTCTTGATCACATGGTTATCTTGGAAGGTTTTTCTAGCTCCTGTCATCTCTTTGATTTTTTTGTGCATATGAAAGCTGTCATAGTTTCTTTCGTGCATTTCTATTTCTTCACATTGTTTAGAGATCCACTCTGATTTTGCCTTTTTTATTTCTGTTTGAATCGTTTTATGTAAGATTTTATACTGTTTTTCATTTTGGTTCTTATGGGTCCGGCGTTTATCCATGAGCTCTATGATTTTCTCAGTCATCCAATATTTCCTTTTTGTTGCTTTCCTAGTTAGGTTTTCTTTCACTACTGCTGTCAGAACTGTTTGAGCTCGATTCCATCTTATGTCGACATCTTGATGTAGTTCATTTTCTTTCATTTCTGTTGTTACATTTTGCTTTATCTGGTCAACTACAACTTCGTGTATCCTTAAGAAGTTGAATATCTATGTTGTTGTTCTGTTTCTTTATGATCTTCTTTAGTTTAACTTGTACCTTTGCTATTACAGGATTGTGATCTGAGTGGATGTCAGCTCCAGGGTAAGTTCTCACTGCTTTTACGGCATTTTTATATCTATTTCTGATGAGCACATAATCTATTTGATTTCGTATGATTTTCTCCTTTGTATGGGCTGGAGATGTCCAGGTATACAGCCTTCTTTTAGGGAGCTGAAAGAGTGTGTTGGTGATTATAAAATTCTCATCTTGACAGAACTGAATCAGACGGTCACCGCGCTCGTTCCGATCCCCGAGGCCAAATTCACCAGTGCAGCCAATTACCTTTGTTTTTCCTACCTTGGCGTTAAAATCGCCCATCACTATGGTCACTTCGCAACGATTTATACTTCTTAGTACTGCATTTAGTTGTGTATAGAATTCTTCAACTTCCTCATCTTCTTTATCTGCAGTTGGTGCGTATATTTGGATTACGTTCATAATTCCAGTATTTGTCTTTAATTGTATCATTACTACTCTATCTGAATAGGGAGTAAAGTTTGTAACTGACCTGTTTAACTTTTTGTTTAGGATTATTCCTACTCCGTACTGATGTTTTGGGTCATTGTTTCCTGAGTAGTATAGCATTCCATTATTTGTATTTATCGAGCTTATTCCTGCCCATCTTACATCGCTTACCCCAAGTAAGTCCACTTTTAGTCTTTCCATCTCAAGTACTATGTTGTCTAATCTTCCTGGCGAGTATAGACTTCTTGCATTCCATGTGCCTACTCTTAACGTGTCTGATCTCAATGACACTCTTTTTTTCACGACCTCATTCAAAACCGCCTCCCCCGGAGATCCGATTGGGAGACTTTTTACTCCGGAATAATTTGCTTGTGAATTTCATCGTCATAATGGTGATTCTAGAGATATCCACGAGGATCTTTAATGCAATAGTTTCTCCTTGCTTTTTGCATTCTTATGCCGTTGACCGCTTCAGCAGTTCATCCGCCTTCCGAATTGGTTTCTCAACTCTTGGACAAAAGAGTGCCCTAACATTTTCTAGCTCTTCCACCCATAGCTGTTGGCTAGTTAATGCTTGCTACTTATCCCGGTAGCACTTCGGTCCGCCGTTCTGGGGCTGTTGTGAGAATACATTTCCTTTATTCTCGTTGGAATGGTTATACCGCCATGACTCGGTCGCCAGAGCCTCGTTCGTTATCTAGCAGCGGGCACCGCGTGCAGGAGAGGTTGACATTTGGGTCGGACTTACTTGGTGATTATTGCCGTCACCCCTTACCGACAACACTGCAACGAACTGTATCGATCAACCAAATCAAGTAATGATCCAACTTCTTCCCATTACACAAATAGAACAAGAACCTGGAATAATGAGAGAGGAAGTGGTTCAAGCCATCCAGAAACTGAAAAATAATAAAAGCACAGGCGCAGACGATATAAACGGAGAAATGCTAAAACAACTTAGCCAGAAAGGATTCGATCTCCTACACAAAATATGCAGCAAAATATGGCAATCAGGCCAATGGCCAACGGATTGGACCACATCAACATTCATCCCCCTCCACAAGGTAGGGTCAAGCCAAGAATGCAATAACTATAGAACCATAGCGCTAATCTCCCATCCCAGCAAAGTTCTACTCTGGATCATATTACAACGTCTCAGATACTTCCTAGAATGGCAAATTCCACAGGAACAAGCGGGTTTCGTAAAGAACAAAGGAGCAAGGGAACAAATCATGAATATAAGACAAATTATAGAAAAAGCAAGAGAATTTGTAAAACCTACCTACCTCTGCTTCCTCGACTACAGCAAGGCTTTTGATTGTGTGAACTGGAACCAGCTATGGAATGCTTTGCTAGATATGGGAACTCCTCAACATCTGGTCATCTTGCTAAAGCAACTCTACGACAATAACAGAGCAATTGTCAGGATAGATAGAAGAGACTCCGAATCCTTTAGTACACAACGAGGTGTCCGCCAAGGCTGTGTGCTTTCACCTTTGTTGTTTAACGTATACGGCGAGATCGTACTGAGAAGAGTTCTGGAAGATTGGGAGGGAGGAATAGTAATAGGAGGGGAGAGAATCAACAACTTACGCTATGCGGACGACACCACTTTGATTGCAGAAGACGAACAAGAAATGAGGGAACTCATCGAGAGGGTGGAAGAAGAAAGCCTAATATTTGGATTAAAACTGAACCGTCAAAAAACTAAATTGATAACAATTCATCGAGGAAATAACATAGAACATATACCGAACATACAAGATATAGTGAACGTCCATGAAATAGTATACCTTGGCGCGCAAATAAATAAAGACGGCAATACGTCCACCGAAATCAGAAGACGGATAGCACTCAAACAAAATTCAACAAAATCTGGAAAGACAAACAAGTCTCAAACAACACAAAAATAAGGCTTGTCAATGCGTTAGTTTTTCCTGTGGCTTTATATGGGGCCGAGACTTGGACTCTAAAAACAACAGACAGAGCGAGGGTGGACGCGTTTGAGATGTGGTGCTGGAGACGACTTTTGAGAATACCCTGGACAGCACACAGAACTAACGTCTCCATTCTTGCAGAATTAAACATAAAAGAACCTCTATCAACTGTCGTCAGACGAACAATTCTGAAATACTTCGGACACATAACGCGAAGAAGAAACGATAACCTGGAAAAACTTCTAATGCAAGGAAAAGAACAGGGAACCCGACCCAGAGGACGCTCTCCGAAACGGTGGGTGGACCAGGTCAAAGAAATAACAGGAATTCCCTTTCAAACAAACATAAGGACAGCAACAGAGAGGGATAACTGGAGAGACATCGCTAATTCAGCGACATGACAGGACAACATGAGATCACGACATTTCATTTATGAAATAAACGACTGGAGAGAGAGATACCGGAAATCAAAGAGCTGAACTATTTGATGATGTGACCATCGAAAAACTGACAATCAACAAAGGTGTTCGTCAAGGATGCTCTTCTGTTTTATATTTACTCTGAATAAATTTTTAAAGAAGCTACAAACTTTATAGACAAAGGAATAAAGATAAATGGTGTTTACATGAATAATATTAGATTCGCTGACGATACAACATTGATAGCAGATAGTATAGAAGACTTGTTTATAGATAGTATAGAAGACTTGTTTATAGATAGTATAGAAGAATGTTTGGTAAATAGAGTAAATGAAGAAAGTAAAATAGCGGATCTAACTATGAACATCAAGAAAACAAATTCATGATCATCAGTAAAAATCGTCAGCCATATACTGATGCTGTAATTACAGTCGAAAATAAAGCTACCGAACGCGTATCTAATTTGAAATACCTAGGTTGTAGGCATAATCCATCTTTGACCAACGGTGCGTATACGAACGAATATTTATTATGTTTATTAGATTTAATTCCATCTATCCGGCCGGATTGAATTAGTATTTTGAGATAATAAGGCAGCGACAGATCATTGAAGATGAGGTTGAAATTTTACAAAATGAATATTTGTAGACTCTAACTATTTTGCTCACTGTGCGACTATTTGAAGGAGTTTTGGAAATCTAAAAACCACAAATTTCTCCAAAAAGTCCAAATTTTGAAAATCTAAAACCAATTTGTTAATATTGTAAAAAATAAGGCAACGACATATCAATGAAGATGAGGTTGAAATTTTACAAAATTAACATTTGTAGACTATTTTCCTGACTATGAAACTATTTGAAGGAATTTTGGAAATCTAAGAACCACAAATTACTCCAAAAGTCCGAATTTTGATAACCTAAAACCGTTTTGTTAATATTTTGAAAAATAAGAGAGCCACAGATCAATGAAGATGAGTTTGAGATTTTACAAATTTAACAATTGTATACTCTCACTAGCTTCTTTACGGTGTGACTATTTGGAGGCATTTTGGAAAACTAAAAACCACAAATTTCTCCAAAAAGTCCAACTTTTGAAAATCTTACACCGTTTTGTTAATATTTTGAAAAATAAGTCAGCGCCAGATCAATGAAAATGAGGTTGAGATTTTTCAAAATCGACATTTGTAGACTCTCACTATTTTCCTCACTGCGCGACTATTTGGAAGAATTTTGGAAATCTAAAAATCAGAAATTACTCCAGAAAGTCCAAGTTTTGAAAATATTTAAAAAAATAAGGCAGCGACCAATAAGTGAAGACGAGGTTAAGATTTGACAAAATTAACATTCATACATTGTTTTCCAATTACAGGAGCACAGTGCGACTGAGTGCCGCAAAATGCCGCATTAGCAGAGGCTTTGTTGGAACAGATTAGTTTTTAAATGCGACAATAGAATGACAATAGAAATAGAATAGAAATAGGAATAGAAATTAACTACTTGTTCCATTACAGGTTAATTAGAAAGATCAAATTTCATTCCTGATATTAATTTTGGAATGAAACCTATTAGTGCCGAAATAAGTTTTTTGATTTGTTTAATAAATTTAATTCATAACTTATTTCATTTCATTCACAACTTATTGGTACCACTTGCGCATTACACCCGAGAGCAGAGCTTTTCCTTGTGCTCGATGGTGCGAGGCGTTGCTAATGTTGGAACACTCGATGCTGCGCACAGTGCCCGCATTGTGCGCTCTGGTGCTGTAATTGGAAAACTACCATAGACTCTCGCTATTTTCTCTACTGAGAGACTATTTGGAGGAATTTTGAAAATCTAATAACCTCGAATTTCTACAAAAAGACCAAATTTTGAAAATCTGAAACCGTTTTGTTACCATTTTTTAAAATAATGCAGCGACAGATCCATCAAGATGAGGTAGAGCTATAAAACATAGGTCCGCGTTATAGGCGCACAAAAAGTAGGTTGAATTTTAGGGTGCGTCTTATACACCGGCAAATACAGTATTTATAGTTAGTTGACTAAACTAAATAGACATTTAAATAGATATTATATTTCTTCTTTCAAATAGGCCTACTTTGGACCATTCTTGTTCAGCTGTTGAGCTTTAACCTTTGCCCAGTATTGTCGCATCTTCTGCGGGTGTAACTCCTTTCTCTCTTCTGTCCAGGGGGTACCTTTCCTTCGAAGTTTTTCCTGAAATCCACGGACTTACTTTACGATGCGTCTCACAGACTGTCTGTTTTTGAGATCTGTTATTCCCAGTCCTTTAATATCCTTCTCGGTTTCTGTCAACCAAGTGGTACGAAGCTTCTTGTTTTGCCAGAAGGTGAACAGACGGTTTGTTAGTCGGTTTGGAGGCAATCTTGCAACGTGGCCATAGAAATTTACCGTTCTTTTCCTTGCACAGTCAGAGAGCATCTCAATATGTTCGCAGAGCTCAGAGTTATGCCGCCTTCGGAATTCCCCATCTTCCTTTACCGGGCCTAGGATCTTCCTGAAGATTCTCCTCTCTCTGATTTCCAATTTCTCTATTAGACCCCTTCGTTTCAAGGAAAGACACTCCATAGCATACAGGGCTTCTGGTCGTAAGACTGATGTGTAGTGCTTAAGTTTCAGGTTGCGTGACAGGCATTTCTTATTGTAATTGTTCTTAGTCAGCCGATAGGCTAGTTCTAGCTTGTTGACTCTCTTGGATAATGATGCTCTTTCTGATAAGTTGGGTACAATCCATTCGCCGAGATACTTAAATTTCTCAGTCCTCTTGATGTTTCCCTGTTCCAGTAACATCTCTCTGTTTGCTTCTCTGATGTTAGTGAAGAATTCTGTTTTCTCCAGTGACACTTGAAGACCCACTATGGCAGCCTGTTTTCTGAGGCAGTTTACCTGCATTGTTGCCATCTCAAGAGAATCAGCAAACAGTGCCATGTCATCTGCAAAGGCCAGGCAATCTACAACCAGTTCATAGTTCTTATGACCCAGGTAGATACCACTCTGAGCACCCAAATTGTTCAGTTCCTTGCGCCAATCTCTCATAACCTTTTCAAGTACACAATTGAAGAGAAGTGGGGAAAGTCCATTTCCTTGTCTCACTCCAGTTTTTATTTCGAAGTTTTCTGAAATCTCGCCTCTAAATTTAACCTTGGAATGGGTGTTGGTCAAAGTTTCTAGGATGAGTCTGCGGGTTTTGTTGTCTAGCCCTAGTTCCTGGAGTACTTTGTTAAGAGTTTCTCTATCAATGGAATCGTAGGCCTTCCTAAAATCAACAAAGGTGACGACCACCTTGTGGTTTCTCATCTTGGAGTATACAAGTACAGTTTTAAGATTGAGGATCTGTTCAACACAGGATCGGCTCTTCCTGAAGCCCCCCTGGTATTCTCCCAGTTGCCTATCCAACTGATTTTCTGCCCTTGTTTGTAACGCCTTTGAGAGAATCTTGTATGTTACCAGGATGTGAGAAATTCCACGGTAGTTGTTTGGATCAGTAAAATCTCCCTCTTTGTGAAGCGGATGGATCAGAGCAGATTTCTAATCGGGTGGTAATTTCTCTGTTTCCCAGATGTCCTGGATGATCTCGGATAGCTTGCGCACGGCATTGTTTCTAGCACCTTTCCACAGTTCAGCAACGATAGAGTTCTCTCCAGCTGCCTTATTATTCTTAAGAAGTTGAATGATCTGGCCAACTTCTTCCAATGAAGGGGGACGCTAGTCCGGGTTTGGTGTGGTTTGTTTATAGTCGAAATCTTCGCTAGGTGGGTCACAGTTGAGTAGATTTTTAAAGTACTGAGCCAAAAGGTTCCACAAAGATGTCAACGGGTGGTGGTTTACCGCCAGATAAAGTGCGAGAAAAAACATATAAATGTCATCCAGGCACAAGAGTTGGCACGGTAATTTGCCTAATTTGTGAAAATGCGTATCACATAAGTGACTTCAATAAATTAAATAGCATAAAATATATCAGTGATGTTCTAGTAATTTGTCCAGAACATTCTCATATAAATCTAACCTCAAACTACGATGAATCGACGCTAAATGAAGATGCCAGAACCATTATAGCAAAAGTGAAATATAATATGAAGGATGAACTAAGAAATGATATATCAAATGATAGGGATACTATGTATGAAGGTAATAGTTACGATAGGAAAGAAGACAATATTAAAATAACTAACTTGAGAAAGGAAAATAATCTATTAAAACAAGTAAACAGTGAACACATGATAAAAACGTAATTATGAAGGAATTTATAACACTACTACAAAAAGACAATATTATTAACAGGAAACCATACGTACAAGTACTATCAGGAGTACAGTCTAAAAAAGAACATGTACCGAACATAATAATAAAGAAGAAAAATAAGAAAGATACAACCGATTTAAAGAAAAGTGTAACGCAAAATATAAACAAAGAGAAGACAATGATGACAACAAAAATGTACTGCAAAAATGACAATAAAATAATCATAAGTTGTATGAACCCTAAAAGTGCCGAGGAAACTATCAAGTGTATGAATAAGGAAATGGCGGGTATGTGTACAATAGTAAAAGAAGTGGTGAATATACCAAGATTAAAAATAGTAGGAGTCGACAATTACGAATCAATGGACCTAAAAGAATTAGAAACCGATATAAACACAAGGAACTTCAAAGGCTGTGACATGAAGTGTGAAGTAGTTCATAAATTTTTAAACAAAAAAAGTAATCAGGAAAGCATAGTAGTAGAAGTAATCTCTGACTTATACAAGGTAGTTAAAGAAAACAACAATAGAATCTTTGTAGGATACCAGAACTGTAAAGTCTATGACGATCTAAATCTACAACCATGTTTGAACTGTGGTAGATTTGGACACAGTAGCAAGAAATGTATAAATGAAAAGGCATGTTTAAAGTGTGCTGGCTCTCATAATTCAATAGATTGTCCCAGACAGTCTGAATTGTGCTGCATTAATTGTAATTTTAGTAACAACAAATACAAAACAAAATTTGATGTAAAACACGTCGCGAACGATAGCCATCTGTGCCAAGTGCTTCGAAATAAAATCAAAAGATACATTGAAACAACAGATTATCCGGAAAACCCGGTTATCCAACGATATATTGGTAAAATAGATAACGCAATGACATTAAGAAGAACCAACTCCAGCAACACACTGCATTCATCATCAGCATCACGTCATTCCAGCTTAGTCAACTTACGAAGTCACCAAACCCACAACCAAAGAAATGAGTAATATGGACCACAATACTGAAATTGTAGACAATATACAGAGTGAGATGATACAATGCGAAAAAACTATTTCAGACCTGGTCTCTCTCAATAAAAACATGAAAATATATAACGATAACATTCTATATATTAATATCAGAAGCTTAAATGCTAATTTTATCAAACTTCAAGTTTTTATTGAAAGACTAGAAATAAAACCCTGCATAATAATATGTGCGTAATCCTGGAACTTAGAATTCAAAGACTATTTTATATTAGAAGGTTATAAAAGTTATTATAATGACAGTAGGACTAACAAATCTGATGGTGTTGTTGTATACATACAAAACAATATAGAAGAAAATACAGAGACTATAGAGATTGGTAAACTCAAGGTATTGAACTCTTGTATTAAACTAGGCAATAACATTAACTTAGAGATATCAGCTTTGTACAGATCTCATGATTTACCAAAATGTGAATTTATAATAAACTTAAAAGAATTAATAAAAACCAAGAGAGAAACAAAGAATCATCTAATTATAGGTGATTTTAACATAGATTTAATGACTCACGATAACTTCAGCAATGAATTCTTATGCAATTTACTAGATAAAGGGTACCATCCAGGTTTTCAGGGTATAACAAGACCATCAGATTCAAAAAATTCTGGAACATGCATAGATAATATATTTATCAAAACTGAAACAATTAAAACTAATACCTTTAAACTCATAGACTCCCTAACAGATCATTATCCACTATTTATATCACTTACAAAATTTAAAAGAAATACAGATAAAGATATCAAAACAGCAATAAATTATATAAAATTAAAAAATATTTCTAATGATGCAAACTGGGATACTATATTGACTATGCATGATCCAATGGAGGCTACTAATACTCTCATTTATAATATACAAAACTGTGTAGACCATGCTACTGTTAACGTGAAAACGAGCAATAAACGTGACAAAACAAAACCAAGAAAGGAATGGATTAGTAAGGCCATAATAATTTCATGTAGTAAGAAAGAATTATTATATAAGGTCTGGCAATATGATCAAGGAAACGATAGGCTCAAGACAGAATATAAGAATTACACAAGGATTCTGAATAAGGTCATTACAAAAGCAAAAATAAAATTCAATAGCGAACTAATAAAAAGGAATCAGAAAAATCCAAGACACTTATGGGAAATAATCAAATATAAACTCGGGAAAAGCGGCAGAAAAGATGACAATATAAAACAAGTTTACAATAAAGATATGGATATAATTACAGAACCCATTAGAATAGCAAACGAATTCAATTCTTACTTCAGTAATATTGGTAAAAAAATAAGCGATAAGATACGGAAACCCACAAATATTTACGTTAAAAGTCCATCTATGAATTCAAAATCTATCTTTCTGGCACCGACTAATAGTTTAGAAATTGAAAACATCATAAACAATATGAATTTGAAAAGCGGCGGAGTAGATAATATAAATGTAAAAACTCTTAAACTAATGTTGGAGAATATATCAAAACCAATTGCACATATTATCAACTTATGTATTGAAAATGGTACATGGCCAGTAGCCTTGAAATGTGCTGATGTGTTACCCATACATAAATCTAAAAATAAGAGTTACGTATCAAATTACAGACCTATATCATTAATCTCTAACGTGGCCAAAATATTAGAAAAGGTCATATAACAGAATATATATATATATATATATATATATATATAGCAGAAATATATAACAGAATATAATAGAACATAATATATATAACAGAATCTTGGTTTTTGTGAATAAAAGCAACATTATAGCTGATAACCAGTTTGCATTTGTTAAAAATAGATGCACAAAAGATGCACTTAATCAAATATCAAATATAATTTATAACAAACTTGATAAAAGTAAGCCAATAGCTATAACTTTCCTGGATCTTGCCAAAGCTTTTGACACGGTGAATCATAAAATTTTATTGGAAAAACTATACAATTATGGTATCAGGGGGATTGCACACAAACTAATTGAAAGTTACTTGACAAACAGACAACAAAGAGTTAAATTTGAAGGTTGTTTAAGTAAATACGAATATGTAATTACAGGTGTTCCGCAAGGAACAATATTAGGGCCATTATTTTTTATTTTATACGTTAATGATCTATTAAAAAGTATGTCTAATGATATAATATCATATGCAGATGACACAGCTGTCATATCTACTGATGATACCAGGAGTAAGATTGAAATCAAGATGAATACCTATTTAAATAAAATCTCAAATTGGCTAGCATTTAATAAGCTGTCTTTAAACATTAAAAAAACTGTCTACATGACATTTGGAAACTATATCGATAGCGTTCCAAAAGACATTAATTGCCAAATAGAGGGAACAATTCTAAAAAGAGTTGAATACTACAAATATTTAGGATTAGTCTTTGACTTCAACATGAAATGGAGGCAGCACATAGTAAATTTGTCAAGTAAAATTAAATATTTGATTTTTGTGTTTTATAAATTTAGACGGTTGTCCTTGTCGTTATAAGCCAGTTTGCCTTGTGAGTACAGAGGTCAATACTAATGTCACTCCTGGATGTCGAGTGCTTGTAAAATACAGTAAAAAGGCTAATTACATATTTTGTTTGTAACGTGATACAATAAAACGATGAAGAGTGGGTCGTTAAGTTTACCAGACCATATAAAAATAAATTTGTATGGCCAAAAATTGAAGATACAGACACTATAGATGAAAAAGATATTATCACAGTTTGGCCTGAACCAACCACTGATCGAAGAGAAAAAATTAACTTTTTAGTTCGTTTTGGGGGTTATAATTTATAGCTCATCACTATCTGCTTACCAGTTTTTCTAGTTGTTTCAGAAATAGTTGCCTTTATTTATCTTTTAAAAATCGTTCTTCATTTTGTTTTTGTGTTCGGAAATTTAAAAAGTTTGTAACTTTTTGACGTTTCCAGCTTTTTAAATATAAAACCAAAATGCACAGTTTTATCTAAATTTTATGCCTTTGCCGCCCCGTTATTTAATGCAGCAATTACGTATACCAATATTTAAATATATACTCCAATATCACGTTTGTCCCAAATCGAGGGGCAAATGCGATATAATAATAAAACAAATAGGCAAATAAGGCAAAAATAAGGCAAATAATCAACCAAGTTTAAAAAAAAATCATAAAAAAATAATAATCTGCTAATTGGTTTTATGGTACAATATCTATTCACAACCCTGTAACAATGCTATAAAATCTTTTTATAATTTTTTGCTAATAAGTTTATAATTTTGGAGTACTACAAAGTTCAACTTGAAAAACTATATCGAATTTACCCCACACCACCTTACTAATTTTCCGGTGCTACAGCGTACATTTGGGAGATTAAGACAAAGACAGTTAAGGTACATAATTCAAGGTATAAATAGAAAATCTATTTACTTACTTGTGATCATATTTAGATTCGCCCACTTCAAATTTAAATGTAGGTGGAAATTGTGGCAAATTCTCAGTCAGCTCTGTAAACGCTTCCTTCTTATGCATCACACTTTTTAACTGATCGTATCTAAATAATCCTTGTAAATCGCCTCTGTCTATTAGCCTTTCAATTTCTTCGGGCGATTTGTCGTAATCCTCCAACAATCTAAAGTTAAGATCGCCCAGCCAAAATATGTAACTGAAATTAAAAAAAAAAGATAAACTTACATTTTAATAATTGAATGAACATTTGTTTGAACTTGAAAAGTGATAATAACATCCACTTTGGGACAGCTTTACAAATTAAATCAAGGGAGGAACACGGAAATCTTCTGTTACTCTTTAGCACACAGCGCTCAAAGAGTAACAGAAGATTTCCTCCAGAAGATTAAAATCAATAAAAATGTTTCACAAAGTCGTAAACCCTGACTTGGAAATGTGTGAATGAGGAAGGAATACTACAAAATATAGCTATTATTAGATAATATACGTGTGGCCCATAACTCCTTTAGAAGAGAATTTCTTTCAATGTGTCCCAAAGAAAGAGAAAGGTTGGACACCCCTGAATTAAACTAGTTAATAGTTATCATATAACAAAAACTACAAATGAATATTTTCATTTGTTTGGGGGATCAACTCCATCTTAATGGAACTCAAATCGAACACGTGTAAGAATTCAAATACTTTGACTCACTGGTGCAAGAGAAGAAAGTGGCTGACATTCGTAGCCGGATTGGTCAGGCATCAGCAGCGTTTGCGTCGCTCAGATGGTGCATATGGAAGAAGACGAACATATCCACTAATACTGAAATTCGTCTATTCCGGACGCTCATCCTACCAATTCTTTTGTATGGAGCAGAAACGCGCACACCACTTCAATCGGACTTCAACAAACTCGAGGTGTCCAAAATGCGTTGCCTAAGACAGATTATCGGCGTTTCAATTCGTGATCGCCTGCGGAATGAGGAAATTCCAGCTAGATGCGATCAGCAACCACCGATTGTGGAACAAATACAAACACGCCGTCTACGATGGTTCGGTCACATATGCAGAATGAATGTAAATCGTCTTCCATGTGAACTACTCTGGCGGAAGCGGCCGCCCGACTGGAGGATTCAGCGCCGAAGAAGATATGGATAAAATATGTAGAAGACAACCTCTAGAAAACGACTGGACCTCGATGAGGCCAGAGATAATGCCATTGATCGGAAGTGTGGAAGCGAATCGTGAATGAAGCGGAAAATCCAGCGGCACCGACAGCAGCGTATTGGTTACGAGAACTATGTCCTCGACAATCGCCAGCGACGGATTAAAGATAATGTTTTCCGTGTTTGTATGACGAATATCACCCTGCAACTTGTAATGTCGTAAGCACATCCGAAGATTCTTCTCCTCGATGTGCCTTATCCTCTCAGGACGTTGGAGATCACATTAGCCCATCTCACTTTATCCACTGCAGCTCGGAACAGTTCAACTGAAGTCATATTCGTCCATTGTCGCAAGTTTTTCAGCCATGAAATCGTTCTTCTGCCTGGCCCAATTTTTCCGTCTATGTTTCCTTCAATGAGTTGAAACGCTCTCTATTTGTCGCTTCTCATTATGCGTCCAAAGTAGCTTCTTTTTCTCTGTTTGACAGTATTCATTATTTCCGTTTGTTTCTCCATGCGGTTTAGGACCTCGATGTTGGTAGTATGGCTTGTCCAAGGAATTCTCAGCATCCTGCGATAGCACCACTTTTCAAAGGCCTCCACTCTCCTTTGCGTTGTTTCTGTTAGTGTCCACGTTTCCACACCATAAAACAGTGTGCTAAAAACATAACACCTCAGAACACGGAGCCTGGTTTTTAGGTTGAGTCTGAGATTGCACAGCACATTGCGCATGTTGTTAAATACTGCTCCTGCCTTTTCCACTCTAGCCTTTATCTCAACCGAATGATCCCAGCTATCATTAAGCACGCAGCCAAGATATGTCAATTTCCTCACTCTTTCCAGGGTGTTCCCGTTTACAGTTATTTCAGCGCTAGCATCTGGGTTTTTACTGATTACCATTGTTTTAGTTATATTTATATTAAGTTTCATGCCATATTATTCGCAGACGGTAACTACTCGGTTCATTAGCCGCTGCAATCATCTTCGCTGTTGCTCATGATCACCGTATCATCCGCGTATCGCAGATTATTCAAAGATTAGCCGTTGATAATAACACCATCTGTTACGTCTTCCAGTGCTTTTTTAAATATTTCCTCCGAATATACATTAAACAGTAGAGGTGACAGAATGCACCCTTGCCTTACTCCTTTCTTTATATTGATACTGTCTGTTGTATTGTTTTTTATTCTTACTTTGGCAGTTTGATTCCAATATAGGTTTGAGATGATACGAAGATCAGCAGCTTCCACACCCCCATACGCCAGCACCTCAACAAGTTTGTCGCGGTTCACGAGGTCAAACGCTCTGCTAAAGTCTATGAAACATATGTATACATTTGTATTGTCATCTATGCATCTTTCAATAAGTACTTCTTTAGTACCTAGTCTCTTTTTAAAGCCGAATTGAGTGTCACCTGTAAGTTCCTCTAATTGATTATATATTCGTCCATGAATTATCCGGAGTAATAGTTTTAGAGCGTGGCTCATTAAGCTAATGGTTCTATATTCCTCGCATTTTTTTGAGTTAGGCTTTTTTGGCAATGGAATAAAAATAGATGTTAACCAGTCCTGTGGTATTACTCCTGTATTGTATATAGTGTTAAACAAGTCTTGTATGTCGTCAATGTATTGATTAGCAAAGAGTTTTATAACCTCAGCTGGTATACAGCTTTGTTGCATGAATAATTTCCTCCCGTGTAATCGATAGACCTTCAATATCTGACTTGGTTTTCCTGTTGTCGCCCCGTTGGTCCTCGCCAACATTTCTTCCACGTATTACTTCCATCTCGCAAGTTGAGCCCCTATGTCTGTTCTTGTCTTTCCATTCCCATCCTCTATGATTCCATGATGTTGCTGCTTTCGTGTTCCCGCTGCTTCTTTTATCTTTTTATGCAAGTTAAAGGTGTCGTGTTTCCTCTCCAGTTCCTCGATTTCGTCACATTTGTTGTTCAGCATTGCTTCTCTCGCTTTCTTAATTTCCTTTTTGATCCTTCAGTGAATTTCATTATATTTTTGAAAGTTCGGTTCGAGAGTTCGAGTAATTAAGACGTGCGAGTGTTTGATAAAAAGTTTAGTTGCGAGTATAACCGCTGGTAGTTCGCTAGCGTCGAATTTCCAGCGCAGCCCTACGACAGAAGGGGCCACGAAAACCCCAAAAGCCAAGAAATCATACCAGGAGAACATGAAAGAGAAAAGGGGGCTGAGTGTAAGGAAACAGAAAGAAGAAAAAGAAAAAAAGCAAAGATAACGGTAGCAAGAAAAAAAAAAAAGGATAACTTGGAGTATATACTTGGAGGATAGTGAGCAGGAACGCAGTTCCGATAGTGAACAGGCCAACCCATTCCAATCTAAAAAACGGCTAGGCCGTTCCCCCTGCTCTAAGAGAAAAAAGGAGACCAGCCCAAAAGAGGCTAGCCCGAAAGAGGGCCACAAATCGCATCGTTCGCTGATTGAAGCAAATCTCTCAGTGGTCCAGGAAATGGCGGAGATAAAACGCGAGCTGATGCGATTCACGAAGAAATTAGAAGAAGATAAAAGAGAGGAGAAAAAGTGGAGAACGGAATTAACAGAGGAACTAAAAGCGATGAGGGAAGAAAATAAATTAGCAAGAGAGAAAATTATAGGCTTGGAGAATGACATTAGAGACTTAAAGAAGGCAAGTGCAGACAGCGAATGTAAGATAGAAGCAGATAGAAAGCAAATGGAAGAGAAATTGGATAAAATTGAAAATTTTAGGGAAGAAAAGGATAAGTAAGAAAGAAAGTTAAACATAGTTATGAATGGAATTAAAGAAGAAGCTACGTAGGAAAAGGAAGTAGAGGACTTGCTAAGGGACAAATTTCAAATAAATGCGGTACAAAACATGCACAGAATAGGAAGCCCGACAAATGGAAAAAGAATTGAGGGAAAGAGGCAAGTTTGTAAGAGTAGGATACCGAAAAATGGAAGTAGACCAGAGGTGGTACCACTACAATGATGTTACAGGAATAAAGGAAATAAAATTTCAGTAAGAAAGAATAGGGAGATGGAAAACCAGCAGGTCACGAAGCAAACGAAGATATTGTGTTGGAATGTAGCAGGTTTGAAGAGAAAATTAAGAGCGGATTATAAGGATGACTTGTTGGTTTACATGAAGAGCTTCGATATAATTGGAATAGTGGAAACATGGATTGACCAAAAGGATTGGGAGGAGGTGAAGAACGAACTGCCAGATAACTTCGCGTGGAAGTGCCAATGGGCAAAAAGAGATTTCAACATGGGGCGACCAAGAGGCGGTTTAATAACCGGGGAGAAGATTACGGCGAAGGGATTCAAATAAGAAAGATAAAATTAAACGGGGATAAATGGAAATGTAATACAGATTATAATAATAAAAGACTAAAAGAATTATTAACGGAAATAGAGACGGAAGCAAACGAGGAAACCTTGTCTAAAGTTATAATTGCGGGGGACTGGAACGTAAGAATATGGGAGAGCCAGGTTGGGAATCTCGGGAAGGAGGACATGAAGTAACAAGAAAATCCAAAGACAAAATAATCAACGCGGATTGTAGAAAATGGCTTGATGGCTTGAATGGCCATCAATGGATGATGGCAAGATGGCTTTCATCTTGACTGGATGAAGGAAAGAAAATGGAACATATTAAATGGATGCACGGAGGGAGATTGGAGTGGCGAGACAACGTATGTAGGGGGAAGAGGGATGTCAGTGATAGAATATGTAGTAGCAAACGAGGCAGCAACAAGTGATATAATCAGCATGGAAGTAGGGAACAGGATAGAGTCGGATCATTTCCCGCTGGAAGTAACGGTAAAAGGAAAAACGGTGGTTAGTGGACAGACGGAGAAGCAGAAATCAGTAGCGATATGGAATAAAGAGGCGGTACAAAGATTTAAGAGCAACCTGGAAAACTGTCAGCTAGAATCAATAAATAGCCTAGAACAACTGGTATCTAAAGTCCATGAGGCGATAGTATGGAAAAATGTCAGGAGTGATCATTATAACAGCGCATGGATTGATAAAGAATATATCTCCAAGAAAAAACAGTTGAGAGAGGATGTCAAGAGATGGAGACAGAGCGGAGGAACTCCAGGTAAATTAAAAAATATGAAGGACCAAATGAAAGAACTTGTGAAGAACAAAAAAGGAACGTGGCAAAGAAAACAAATGGAGGAGGCTAGTAAGCTCAATGGCAAAAGAGAAATATGGAAGTTTATTGCCAAAAATGTGGAAAAAGCAACCAGGAAAGTTAATGAAATTAAGATAGAAAGATGGAGAGCACATTTTATGCAGTTGCTGGACGGAAAAGAAGATAAGGGAGCAGAGGAGACAGTGGAAGAGGACAGAAAAGAAGAGGAAGGCCATCGACCAGAAATTATGTGGGAGGAAATGGAGCAAGTGCAAGGTGGGCTGAAAAGAAGAAAAGCGACAGGTCCGGATGGAATCCCAAATGAAGCGAGGAAACTAGCGCCGGTGTCAATACAAAAAAAACTCCACGAATTATACAACAAGATTTTCAAAGGACAGCAAGCAATTCCAGAAAGCTGTAGGGAAGGGGACATCGTACCAATTTTCAACAGGAAATAAGGGAGAAGCAGAAAATTACAGAGGCATCACACTGATGGATACATCATATAAGATATATGCAAAAGTAGTGGAGATGAAAATACAGGAAGAAATTGAGTAAAAGGAAGTGATTCCGGAAGTACAAGGGGGATTCAGAAAAGGGAGGGGAACAATGGACCAGCTGGTTACCTTAAAATACGTAATAGAGCAAGAGCTGGCACAGAAAGGTGGAAAGGTGTATGCTGTATTCATAGATCTTAAAGCAGCATATGACACAGTAAACCGAAACATGCTATGGGAAATGATGAGAGCAAAAGGAATTAGTGGGTGGCTAGTGAAGGCGGTTACAGATCTATATGGCAAGACAAGCTGCAGAGTTAGAATAAGTGAAAAAAAATCCGAAAGATTCTGGGTTAGGAAAGGGTTAAAGCAAGGGTGTCCACTTAGCCCTGTCCTATTTAATGTTTTTATAAATGACTTAGAAAAGGTTTTAAAAAATGGGCGGGCAGGAGGAGTGGTAATAGGTAGGATGATCTCTAGAATGATGAAGTGTGGTCTCTAGCTTACGCGGATGATATAGTTGCTTTAGCAAGAACAAAAGGGGAAATGAAAGAGATGATTGGAAGGATTAAAAGATATTTTGAGAAAAGAATGTTAAGTGTGAATGTAGAGAAGACTAAGTGGATGGTGTTTAGAAAGAAAGTTGGTAAGAAAGAGGAAAGCTTGATGTGGGGGAAGAGGTTAAAGAGCAGGTTCTTCTTCTTGCAGTCCTTCTCCTACCGGAGGTTGGACACCATCATGACTATTCTTATCCTGTTCACCGCTGCTCTGAACAGTTCCGTGCTGCTACAGCTGAACCACTCGCGCAGGTTCTTCAGCCAGGATACTCTACGCCTACCAATACTCCTGGTTCCTTTAATTTTTCCCTGCATAATAAGTCTTAGAAGACTATATTTGGGGCCTCTCATGACATGGCCTAGATACTCTAGTTTCCTTTTCTTAATGGTCAGCACGACTTCGCATTCCTTTTTTACCTTTTCAAGTACCTGTTTGTTGGTGACTTATAGAGCAGGTTAGCAGGTTCAAATACTTGGGATTTATGTTTGGTAGTAAAGGGTCCAATAATGAGCACATTAAGTTCGTATGTAAGAAAGCATGGGTGGCTGCTAATAGGTTTTGGAATGCTTGGAAAGATAAATTTGAAGATAGTTTTGTGGCAAAAATGATAGTGTGGAAAGCGTGTGTTCGGAGTATTTTGTTGTATGGAGCGGAAATATGGGGTATGAACGAAATGGAACAAGTAGAAAAGGTACAACTCCAGTTTATAAAAAGGGCGTTGAAATTAGACAGGAGTACGCCAGGGTACCTGGTGCTACAAGAAGCGAATGCGTATAAAGGTGAAGTAGAAGCATCAGTGAGAGTAGCAAGATACGAAAGGAAAGTGTATAGGTTAGGGAATGAAAGGATAGTGAAAGAGGTGTTCAATAGTTTAAGGAAGGAAGGAGTCGGATGGATTAGACTAACAAAATGGGGAAATGAATGGAAAAAAATGTATGAACGAGTAGGGTTGTTGAAAGAGGAGGTAGAAAGGATGGAAAGGGAAGGCGTAAAGTGTGAAAAATTGTTGGGTGAAAGGAGTAGGGAGATAGAGCTGCAGATACGACAAAGCCGTATAGACGAAAGCAGGTACAATCGGGAGTACAACAAGGTACAAGTGTACGGCAGACTCCCTTTGTACCTAAGCAGAGGGTCCAGCGGTAGCCAAAATAGGATAGCCAGGTTTCGGTGCAGCAACGAAGAAAAGGGAAGAAGGTACTGGTTGAATGAAAGGGAGAATTTGTGTACCATATGCGGAGAGGGTACTGACAGGTGGGCACATTGGATGGAAGAGTGCAAAGGGCTAACATGGGAAGAAGGAAAGAAAAATAAATGTAAAGACTGGGAAGCGTGCATGGACGAGTCAGGTAGCGGGTGGCCCATAATGCGGGAAATTTTAGAGCGGAAGGGAGTGATTGTGGAAAGAGTTTAGGGAGGGAGAAAAGTTAGTGCGGGCGAAGAATTATTGTTTTTTTTTGTGTTTCTTTAAAGTGTAGTTTTTTTTAAGTTTGAGTATTTGGGGTATTTTTGGGTCGGGTTATTAGTCATGTTCTGTTTTTTGTTCTTTTTTTTTATTGTTTCCATGTGTTGTTTGTTGTTTTGTTTTTTTTGTTTTGATATGTTGTATTGTTAGTCTTATAGTAATTGTTGTAAATATGCCAATAAAGGTAATAATAATAAAATAATAATAATAAATAAATAATAATAATTTTTGGATTTCCTTATTTCGATACTTTTTTCTTTCTTCCATTAATTCAATTATGTTGTCCGTCAGCCATGCTTGTTTCTTTTGCCTTGACTCCTCTAGTATGCAGTTGTCGATAGTACTCTTTAGAATAGTTTTAATGCTTCCCCATTTTTCTTCCGACGTTGTTGTGTCTCTAATTTTCACGGTTTTTCTTTGATTTATCTCTGTTATTATACTTCACTTTGTTGGTTCTGCATTTACTGTGTTGAAGTCTTTCCTAATTTCTCTTTTCCTTGTATCAATTTTTTTCAGTCTGACTTTTACTGTTGCCAGCAGGAGTTTATGATCGGTTGGTATGTCTGCCCTAGGATATGTTTTGGCTGATTTTATAGAATTTTTAAATCTTTTATTAACAAATCTTTTATTAATCCGAAGATTAGTTTACTTTATTACATTGAATTATTAAATGGAGTTATTAATTGTCAAACCTTTATTTACGTTGATTGACTTGGGCTTTCCAATCTTGATGCCCTCCCCTTAAACCTTCGAACCCGTTGGTGCAGGTCGGAGCACCATTTTTGTAATAATAAAATTCAGTAAACAGCCAAATAACATTGGAAATTTAATCAAAATTCATGCAAATACACGTATTTATTTATAATATTACCTTTGAATTGTTATTGTTATTTATAAGAAAAAATATAACCAGGGTGGAAAAAGGTAAACGATGTGTGGGACTAGATCCACCGATCCAGCAATTACGAAGCTCGGACTTAACCACTCGGCCACCGCCATCTTAAACACGTTGACGCAAAGCAAATGAATATATGTGACACGGAAAATTTCGAAGAGAAAATTGCAATTTTCTCGAAAATGCCGAAGTAGTAAGCCCTACTACTTGCACATTATGTCGTCCTAATGGACTACAAAACGGATTTTCTTCAAACTGTGTACACTCTGTTTGAAGAAAATCCGTGATCCAGAAGTCGGAAGTTCCCCTTGTTAGCGATTTTGTTACTATTTTTCCAACAGTTTTTTTTTATTTATGTTTCAATTTAATATCCAGACCAGTTTGTGTATTTCATTTTTTCTTATGAATAAATAATAGTGGGTCATCGCAAAAGCTTCAGCTAATTAACTCGGGGCTTATACGTTGTGGACCACTGATATATACACAAAGAAAAATATACGTTATCTGTTAGAAAAGTATCCGACCTTTAGCCTGTAAAAAAACTGGCATACCTGGAGCGTTGGAAACCTAATCACCCTCAAAGTAGTCTCCTTAGGACTCCACACACTTCGCCCAGCGGAACCGTCATTGTTGGAAGCATTCGGAAAAAGCCTCTTTCGGAATCGACTTTAGCTCGGCTGTCGTTGCAGCCATAATGTCCTCTCTTGCCCGAAATCGCGTTTCTTTGAATGGCCTCTTGACTTTGAGGAATAGCCAGAAGTCACAGGGGGCCATATCAGGAGAGTAAGGAGCCTGTCGAACCAGAGGAATCTGGTTTTTCGCCAAAAAATTGTGAACCAAGTGCGAAGAATGTGCTGGAGCATTGTCGTGATGGAGTCGCCAATTTCCTGATGACCACAACTCCAGTCGCTTGCGCCGCACAGCATCACGTAGGCGACATAAGACATCCCTCATTTCACTTGTCGTCATTTTACTTGCATTGAAAAACCAACGAGAGTACTACACACTACGTCACTGCTCGACAGCAACTGACGCTATCTACAGGCGAGAAAAAATTCACGCATGCGCACGAAGATTCAAGGTCGGCACATGCAAGCGCGCTTGATTCAAATCCATCAGGTTTGCCAAATAAAAAGTAAGGTTGGATACTTTTCTAACAGACCACGTAGAACAAGTAAATATTGGTGAAAATACTTGCAAAATTGAACGAGTATTACAATAGATTCACGCCGAAATTGAGCTTTAGATTAAAAATTAAGCAAATAGACCATTTCTTAGTTGACATTTTTTTGTGCGCCAATTATGTGTCAATTTCATGTCATATATATTTTTATGTCATGTGCCAAATTGTACGTCAAAAAATGCTCGAACTTTTTAACGTATAACTAAATATGTGCCCGAAACTTTCATATTCCCGCCTTTCAAACTTGGCGGATGCGCATGCGCTCAACTAACCGTAAAGAGGTGTATTTGAAAATCAAATTGTTTAACAAATTTTTCCAAAATACGTATCCCTTGTCTGTTAGAAAAGTATCCGACCTTATTTTTTATTTTGAAAACCTGATTGATTTGAATCACACTTGCATGAACCGACCTTGAACCTTCGTGCACATGCGTGAATTTTTTCCCGCATGTAGATAGCGTTAGTTGCTGTCGAGCAGTCTTCGAGTGACGTAGTGTGTAGTGCTCTCGTCGGTTTTTCAATGCAAGTAAAATTACGACATGTGAAATGAGGGATGGCATGTGAAATGATGTTGCAAGCGACTGAAGTTGTGGTCATCAGGAAATTGGCGACAATGCTCCAGCACATTCTTCGCATTTGGTTCACAATTTTTTGGTGAAAAACCAGACTCCTCGGGTTCCACAGGCTCCTTACTCTCCTGATATGCCCCCCCTGCGACTTCTGGCTATTCTCCAAAGTCAAGAGGCCATTGAAAGGAACGCGATTTCAAGAGAGGACATTATGGCTGCAACGACAGCCGAGCTAAAGTCGATTCCGAAAGAGGCTTTTTCGGAATGCTTCCAACAATGGCGGCACCGCTGGGAGAAGTGTGTGGAGTCACAAGGAGACTACTTTGAGAGTGATTAGGTTTCCAACGCCCCAGGTATTCCAGTTTTTGTTTACCGGCTAAAGGTCGGACACTTTTCTAACAGACCACGTATACATAAATAGGAAAATGTCCAATTGGCCTATTTTGTGACTTAACAAAAGCATTTGACTGTGTCTCCCACAACAAGTTACTGGACAAATTGCACCTTTATGGTATAAGAGGAAAAACGGGCTCCTGTATAGAATCTTTTCTGCGGGAAGGAATCAATATGTCAAGATTACTCAGAACCACAAGGGGTATCAAAGTCAATTCCCACGCATATCGGAATCCCTCAGGGTAGTGTTTTGTCACCGAATCTATTTTCTCTATAGACTGTAGATATAATTAGCTACATTGGTGGCAAATTTTGCACTTTATATGCAGACAACTCGAGTTTTATACTACACCCAGCTTAAGAAGTCGTTTCAAGAAAAGTACAGCAAAAGAGTAACGAAAATTCTGAATACGAAACTGTCAGGCAAAAAACGTTATTACCGCCATCAACACCTGGGCAGTACCTGTGCTTACTTATTCGTTTGGAACAGTTAAATGATCTGACCTCGATGAACTCGATAGGACCACACGAAGACTTCTTACAAAATTTCGTTATCTACATCCAAACTCTTCTACAACAAGATTATATCTATCAAGAAAAGAAGGTGGAAGAGGATTAATAGATATATTCAACCTATGCAAATCAATAGAAGCAAACACGAGAAACCGAGACCATCTAGTGAAGCTCATAACACAAGTAGACAAAAGCTATACTCATCTAAATGAGAATAACTTCATAATTAATAGAAAGAAAAGAGAACCCTAGAGAGCTAAAATACTTTAGAGAGAAAAATAAATTTAGAGAGCTAAAATACACGGAAAATTTGCGGATGCTTCCTTCAGGTGGCTGAGCGATGGACATGTCTATCCGGAGACTGAAGGCTTTATTATGGCCATCCAAGACCGGGTAATGCGAACAAGGAATTACGAGAAGTATATCTTAAATACAAACGTTGAAGACAAATGTAGAAAATGCGGCATAGTTGGTGAAAATATTGAACATATAATGGGGGGATGTTCTGCGTTGGCTGAGAATGCCTATTTAAATAGACATATTCAGCTTGCGAAATTAGTTCATCAGAAACTGGGTATAAAGTATGACTTGCTAGACATTTCCACGCCACCATACTATAAATATAACCCAGCACCAGTCGTAGAGAAGTCCAACATTCTTTACTGGGATAGACCTGTATTCACCGACAAATCCATTGATTACAACATGCAGGATATTCTTTTCATAAACAACAACACACGCACAGCCACATTAGTTGAAATAGGAGTTCCTCTCACACATAATTTCAATAAGATCGAGATTGAGAAGAAACATAAATACGAGGAAGTCGCTTTTCAACTAAAAAACATATGGAAGCTAAACCTCGTATCTATTTATCCATTAGTGATGTCTACAGAGGGAGTTGTCTCCAAAACCTTCCATTTAAATATTGAGAAACCACAACTAAATCCCAACATCTTTACGATTGGCCAAAGAGCAATTGTACTCCAAACTTGCCATATCGTAAGAAAGTTTCTGAAAAAAAAAACACACCACCACAGACATGTGGGCCAGGGTCAATTCCCTTTCCACATAGACCGAACCTAATCCCAAAAGTATTTCAGGGATAGGTCAATATTTCTAGCAGCAATGCTGAGAAAGTGCGTTAAAGTCGGAAAATAATAATAATAAGTGTTGGTCCACCCAAAGCGTTCATAGGCATTGCCAGAGTCGTCAACGGGTGAATAGTGAATATAGTGGCATACATATATATATATATATATATATATATATATATATATATATATATTGGACAAAATAAGTTAGGTGGTAGGTGGACAAGTAATAATAATTAATTATTTAGTAATGTGACTTAGAATAACGGCTCGCTTACACCAAAACCATTTTTGTTGGCCGATGGCAGACAGAACTACCCGGACGAGTAACTCAGACGTGTATGTGCTTACACCGTTACAGTGTTACCACTTGTGCCGATATTGGACGTTGCCGGTATTCTGTAGTTGATTCTGTCGATTATTGCAAATTTTTTTTCCACACATTTTTTTGTCCCACAGGGTTGGTCTATTATAAACACAACGAATTAATTTTTCACTATCCACAGTCGTTTAAGAGGTGAAAAAAGGTCACTTTGCGAATTGGGGCCTGCGAAACAATACGTATGCGCCGAGAGAGGTGTCATTCGAAAGTATAATCCTTGAAAAGAGCAATACAATTCTAAAACATTAAACCGAATATTGAAGGTTCCTATCGCCTTATAGACCCTTTCGTTCTCTATTTAGAAACCGCCACCGCTACGTCCTGCTCCTTAATTTAGCGAATCCCGGAGGAATCTCGCGTACGTCTGCAAAATATGTTTTTTCGGGCATCCCGGCGCCATCCGGTGCGCAACCGCAATTAAACTCCAAAACAAACTAAAAGGTACCATGTCGAATCGATTGGTGCCGGTCCAGTCCCGATCCGACTGTTGGGTATCCCAGGAGAGGGATCCCCGCAAATTAGGTGAAAAAAACACCGCGTTTTTTTCCGATTTTTGTGTTAAAATTGATCCAGAGCGGGAACAGGATGCCGCAGCTCCCAGATTCTTCCACCACCCGTTGCGGATAAACATCTCGCATCGAACTAACCGGTTTGGAGATACGGCGCTCTTCAATCGAGAGAACGGCGTCCACAGATGTGATGGAAAATGTAAGGACGTTTTTTTGCCCTTACATTTTCCGCCGCACCGGGTGAACCGACGGTCGCCGTACTTTTCCGCACGACGTCAAAAAACGTGAAATCGACGCGGCAAGAGGACGCAGTAAAAAAATCGTGCCGAGGACCAAAATTGCTCCTCAAAGGTGCTAGAAACGATCTCCTGTTTTTGGTACCCAGAGGACGGCGTGTGGGACTTGCGAGCGGCAGAGAGACACGGGTCGAAGGTCCGTTCAGTTTTTCAACAGAAAATAACAATTTCCCGTTTGGACGCGCAAGAGAAACGGAGTTTTCCAAGCAAAAGAAAAATTTAAAACGCACCTACAGCCGCCCCAATGCAGGGGCAGAACTACAAAGCTCGTCTAAAAAAACCTAATTTTTTGTTCAATTCACCGGAAAAAAATTCAAGACGTAAACCGCATTTTGCACAATTTTTCTTAATTTTCAAAAAATCGTCATTTTTTTACCCCCTTTTAGTTCAGGGAAGGCGTCTTACTCGATTAGTACATTGTAACAACAAAATTTAACTATTAATACACTCAATTTGCACAGTAGACGCCGGCAGATTGGCGAGAAATCGCAAGTTCGGACTCGACGGTTGGTCGGCCGTTTTCGCGCACTCTTTGTTTTACAAGTGTTCGATTCAATGCGTCCGATTTCGGCTGTCGTCGCCCGAGCAAACTTCAGCCGATGACGGATTAGGTGTACGCGAGTACGATATTGCATTACGTAAGAAATTTAAAAAAAAATTAAAAGTACTATAAAAATGCTTAAGGTAATTACTTACTCGTGGAAAAATATTGTGTTGTTTCCATTGACGTGGAATTCTTGATCCTTAATGATCGTGTTGTAATCGTCAATTCTGTCATCTAATTGGTGATCATGGGCGCTTAAATGAGCATTTACGAAGCATATTGTACAACCATAAATTCCTAATCTTAGACTAACTGCACCTTTGTTCCCCTACAACATATAAATTACATATCATTATAAAATGTTCATTATCAAAACATGTTTATCAGTATCAACAATAAATCAAGGATAGTTCATTCAAATGTTATTAGATTGTTGAATACAGCAATCTTACGACTCTAGTGCAGGAAAAAACAGAATGTAACAGGAACTTTTTGTTTACTTTAACTGGTTTGTTAAAGTTTGTTACGACTAAATGAGTTATGTAATAATGTGCTTAAACTAGATTAAATTATCTACAAAATGAGATATTATATAACTAAATTGCGTTGGAACTAACTTAGATATGAGGTAAACAAATTTAATTTTTTAAGTGTTTTCCAAAATATTGGGTCAGCTCAGCTCATATTTGATTCGAGGATTATGAAATGAATTATGCATTATGAAATGAAGTATCCATCTGTCGTACAATTTTAGAACTGCTTCGCCGTGCTCTTTACACTCGAAGACGCCAGGGTGAGGTTTTAATAATGTTATAGGTATTTCTGTGCTACGGGATGCGTTCAAGGGGGGGTGGAGGGGCAGCTGCCCTTAGTGAGTACGGCCTTAGATGTTTTATTTATTCATATTATCCTATTCTTCATCTTTAGTACATTTTAATATCCTTTCACTTGTTCCAAAAGAGCAAACCTTTTTACTTGAAGGTCTGCCGACCTCTGGCCTAGATCACTAATCTGGACAAGTGGTCTTCAAAGCAGGGCATGTAGCATACATCAGGGAGGTAATGTTTGAGGGTACACCAAGTGAAAGAATATTAGAATGTACTAATTATTTATTTACCAAATGAGATACAGAATATCTATAGGTTATGTCAAAAAGGATTAATTAGGGTATCGGGTATCTCATCTATAGTCCCAATAGGTGACACATCTACTTCAGCGTCGCACCCCTGCCCACGCGAGCCTTGGTTTATCTCCCATGCGGGGGAATATGGTATTTGTGAAACCATGCTGTTTCCTATACAAAATTCCACGAGTTTTTGCCCAGATTCATTTCTGACGCCCATCCATATCTGTTTATGAGGTGTTTTACTTGTTCGTGTTCCTCAGTTTGGCCGATTTTAGCGTAGAAATCTCCTTGTATCAGAGTTATTTCTTTGTTGGGTATTTCTTGTATAGTACTTTCCAGTTTATTGTAAAAATCATTTAATTCGTCTTCCGTGCTTGTTGATGTTGGAGCAAGATTTGGACAATGTTTAATTAAATAATGTAAATAAGGCTTGGCATTGATTTTTATAGTCAGTATTCTGGAACTTGCAGGATTGTAACCTAACACACTTGCATGAAGTGATTTTGGAATAATCTTGTTCACACCGACGATATTTACTTCTCCATCTCGACCTCTTCTCTCTCTTTCTTTTCACATAAATTTGCAGCTGTTAGTTGTCAATGGCTGCCGTGTCAATTCACAATTGTCATCTGATCTGTTTGTATCATTCAGATTTTTTGTGTTTTTCTCCATTAATTTGTTTGTATTTTATTACTATTGCTGCCATTTGGTGTATTTAATAGATATTCAATCAAACCATTAATAAATTACCAATTTTATATTCAAGTAACTATATTTGAATTTGGCGCCAAATTTTGCAACTAGATTGAACATTTGTCATAGTGTACATATCAGGTTTCTAGTTACTGCATTCTTAAAAAAATGGACTATAGTTAACTACATCAAGGGAGAAGCAAATTTCTCTTGACGACGATGCGACTGAATTGGATTTTTTCTTCAAACTCTTTCCCAAAAGCTTATTCATTTACATCGCCCAATGTACGAACGAAAGGATAGAACTGGTAAATGAAGATCTCAAGATAAATGAAGCAAGTTCATCACCAGGCAGTCGAAACGCTGAAGTCAAAACGCATCAATTGAAATGATGACAATAGTTGGCGTAATGCTGATCATGAGCTACAATCGGGTACCTCAAATGGCCCACTATTGGTCAGTCAATAGTTCGCTGGGAAATGCAGCCATTCAAAAAGCGATGAGTAGGGATCGCTTCATCTTTTTGATTTCAAAATTATACTTCAATTCCCCGAAGAAGCCTGCAGATGATTCGAAATTATATTATATTGAGGAAGTAGCTTCCTGCTTGAAATACACTTTTTTGAAGAGTTTCACTGACAGCACAAGGCAGTCAGTAGACGAGTCAATGATAAAATTCAAGGGAAGAATCAGCCTGAAACAGTACCAACCCTTGAAACCAGTAAAGAGGGGTATCAAAGTTTGGGAACGCTGCGATTCTAAAACAGGATACGTATACGACTTTAAGATTTACGCTGGGAAAGAATCTTCAGTGACCGAAGGAACTCTAGGAGAACGCGTTCTGAAAAAGCTTGTTTCTACAGTGAAGATTCCCCAAATCATAATCTGTTTTGACCCATTCTTCACTTGTGTGAATCTGATGTATACCCTGTCCCATGGATGTGTCGGCACCTACATGAAAGAACGAAAAAATACACCAACATTTCTGAATGCAAGAAGAGTAGAAATTCAGAGAGGTGAATCGATTGTCCACGCTACAAGCGAGGGTATAATTGCTGTGAAATGGATGGACACTAGGTAGGTTTTCGTCATGTCGAATTGCCATAGTAATGAATTAACTACGGCGATTAGAAATCTAAAAAATGGTTCTCGGAAGGAAATCTCCTGCCCATCAATGGTATCCCTACAATGAGTTCATGTGTGGGGTTGACCTCTCTGACCAACTGGGAACGTGCTACGAGGTGGATCGCAAATCCAACAAATGTTGGAAAAGGGTTTTTACAGATTACTGATTTCCTTGATTGTAAATTCTCATGTTTCTCATCAAGACATTACTGACCGAAAACGTCCCTTACTACTATTCCTCGTTGCTGCTGCTGAAAATCTCCTGAGATTTGGAAGTGCAAGTAAGGAAGTGAATACGCAAAGGCACTCTTCCTGCAAATCCACGGCATCGTCATCGCGATCGTCTAATGAAAATATAAGACTCTCGGATGTTGGAGAACATTTCCCAACAGCGGGATAAACGAGAAGAAGATGTGCGTAGTGCGAAAAAAACAAAAAACAGGCACGCTCAAAAATGCGTGGCACTGTGCAAGAAATGTTTCAAGCCTTATCACACCCTCAAGAAATTCATACTTTAGATGCCATTTTCTATCCTAGAATTAAATATTTGTTTCTATGAGATTTCCTTCCATGAGTTATCGTTCTTATTTTATATATATTAATTCCAGAAAATTTTCAGAAAATTTTATCAAACTTACGATCTGTTTTTTTTTTATTTACAAGGTAAAAATAATGAACCCAACGACTATTATCACGTTGAGGTAGGGTGAAAATGGTGGGGAGAGGATAGGGGTGGTCGAGTAGTAGGTGTGAGTTTGCAATCAAAAGCAGCAGAGGGACATATGCTGTCCCAGCACTATCGTCTCTAGGATTACGACAGGGACATACCCTGTCCCTGCATTCAGGTGTTCTGGGTTTACGGCGGGACATACGCATGTCCCATCAATGAAGCTTGTAAATATCCTTAAGACCCCGATTTTTTATGACGACATGCATTTTTTCGAAGAGAAAAAAAAATTAATTTTTGTCGTTGATGTGTCGTTATGAGATCAAGTATGTGTCGATCTTAGACTTTCAGACAGAAAAGTTATTTCATCGTAATAATCACTTGGAGAAGAAATAAATGTTCCCGGTAATGAGGCGCACTAAACTGATTTTTTCGCCGTATTGAAAGGGTTAAAAGAGACCTGTTGGCAACCCTTACTTATTACGAACTGAAAAATAATGAATTTTGTATATTGATGAATAAATTTTAGCAAGGATGTTAGATTTTATCAAGGGAAAAAGTAAAAAACAATGTTATAATCCAAACGCGCTAGCCCCTATTCGTAGTACTATGGGGTGTATTGCCGCTCGGTACGAATTTGTATTGAGCATAATTTCAACGAGCTTTAATCAATATCTCATAAAGGGTGTAATGAATCACGATGAAACTTTGCAATAGATATTTTGTATATTTAAACTACTTTTTTTTGGAAATTTCCCAGAAATCTTTAGTCTTCTATATTAGATGCCGTGTTAAAACTTCGAATTGCAATCAATGTTAAACGATTTATTGAATTGACCTGATTTTTTTAATTTTCAACATCCTTAACTATTTGTGGAAATTTCGTAATTTTCTCACTATTTTGATCAACGTCCAGAATATCCTTAAGACTCCGAATTTTTATGACGACATGCAATTTTTCGAAGAGAAAAAAAATATTTTTTTAACTATTCATAAAAAAAAGTAAATTAGGAAAAATATACAAAATGTTTATGTCTAACAAGGGGAACTTCCGACGTCTGGATCACGGATTTTCTTCAAACTTTGTATACTTTTAGTAGTCCATTAGGACGACATAATGTGCAAACAGTAAGGCGTACTAATTTTCGAGAAAATTGCAATTTTCTCTCTTCGAAATTTTCTGCGTCGAATATATACATTTGCGCTGCATCAATGTGTATAAGATGGCGGTATTCATATGTGTCGGATTTTCGAGGTTATACTGAGTAACATACAGTCGTGTGAAGTTGGCCCCCGAAATTTTGAAAAATTTAAATTCTGGCAAGATTTCGAATAGTTCTAGAGTTCTTGCTTGAAAATTGCAATAGTTCCGGGGAATTTCGGGCAGAAATCGAGAAAAACAAATTGGGGGCCAACTTCACGCAGCCCCTATTTTTCAGGAAAAAGAGTTCTGATGTAATATTCCAGTTCTTTATATAGAGTTCTAGAGTTCTCAATCGATAATGAATATAGTTCTACTTTTTTTTTCAAAATTTTTTAATTTTTGAAAAATTAAAAAAAAAATCTGATAACGGTTTTCGATTGTACTAAGGCAGATAAACAAAAAATGCTTATCAGACATTTTTGTAAAATCAATATTTATAAATTTATTTATAAAAAACTGTCGACGAAGATAAAAAATAAAAAAATACAAGAGTTCTGATAAGAGTTCTGAGTAGCCCCCGGAGAGTTCTGAACAAATAACTAATACAATTTCTTTGTCAAACCAATATTAAAGAAGTTATAAGCAAAAACGAGGTGCTAAATTTTTGAAAATTACAAAATTTAAAAAAAAAAAAAAATTACGTAAGTTCTGTTAAGAGTTCTGGGTAGCCCCTCGAGAGTTCTGAACAAATCTCTTTTATAATTACCACGTCCGACCAATATTAAAGAAGTTATAAACAAAATATAGTTTTTTGAACATTAAAAAAAAAAAAAATTAAAAATTCATGAGTTTTGATAAGAGTTCTGAGTAGCCCCCGGAGATTTCTGAACAAATAACCAATACAATTTCTTTGTCAAACCAATATTAAACAAGTTATAAGCAAAAGTGAGGCGCTAATTTTTTGAAAATTTCAGAATTCGAAATTTTTTAAAAGAAGTTATAAAAGAGATTTGTTCAGAACTCTTGAGGGGCAACCCAGAACTCTTAACAGAACTCATGGAATTTTTTTTTTCGAATTCTGTAATTTTCAAAAAATTTGCGGCTCGTTTTTGCTTATAACTTCTTTAATATTGGTCGGACATGGAGATTATACAAGAGATTTGTTCAGAACTCTCGAGGGGCTACCTAGGACCCTTAACAGAAGTCAAGGTTTTTTTTTTTAAATTTTGTAGTTTTCAAAAATATTGCGCCTCGTTTTTGCTTAGAACTTCTTTAATATTGGTTTGACAAAGAAATTGTATTGGTTATTTGTTTAGAACTCTTCGGGGGCTACTCAGAACTGTTATCAGAACTCTTGTATTTTTTTTTTATCTTCGTCGAAAGTTTTTTATAAATAAATTTATATACATTTTCTTATGCAATTTAGGTCTATTTATCATAAATTAGATTTGTGACCAGTCTTTGAGAAGCCATCCTACCTTCACCAGACGAAATTGTTTTTTGTTTTGCTTTTAGCGGTGTCACAGACCGATTTGTTTGATCATCCCCTTTCTTTTGTTAAAATACCGCGAAACTTACGCAACCAACTATTCCCTCCACTCTTTAATTTTCTCAACCAATCCTTGAAAACCTAGCCCTTCTACAGATCGTGAATAACTAACGTAATATTTGAAAGTTCCCTCAGGGTTCCCAACTTAGGGGGTTTTCCCTCAAATTTAGGGGGTAAATAAGCGGGATGGGATGTTTTTAGGGTTTTATATTTTTAGGGGTATTTTTAGGGATTTATTTATGGTTATTATTTTTTTAAAGAAAAATTAGGGTTTAAAAATATATGCCCTAGGATAACTCAAATCATAGTTATATCATTGTTGACCTGGTGACTTACTGTCATCTAGTACATTTTCTCGTTACTAAGATTTCGGAATTAAATGAAAAACACAATGATTGTGACGCAGATGGCTGTAAACCTTTTGAAAATGTCTTAAAATTCGGACTAGCATTTTTCACGGTGCCAATTTCAAATGCAAATGTCGAACGCGCATTCTCCATCTATAATATTGTAAAAAATAAGTTGCGGAATAGACTATCTATTGAAATGTTACAATGTATGATGATAGTCCGATTCAAATTGCAACGAAATGGTGGATCTTGCACACCATTTAATCCATTCCCTAACATGTCAGGTTTATTTAATAATCAATATGTATGATTTCAAAAAGTCAGAACCAGATGAAAACGAAATTATATTTGAAATATTATAAATAAAGAATTTTAAAAGAAGATTTATAAATAAAGAATATTAAAAAATATTACAGAATATTAATTATTATTAATTTATTATTTTTTTCTAAATATAATTTTTTTAGGGGGATTTTCAAGCAATTGTGGCAATTTTAGGGGTTTTTGACTTGGGTTTTAGGGGTAAATATTTTTGGGGGTTGGTAACACTGAGTTCCCTTCTCATTGTAGTCATTGCCTTTATATAAGTTGTTTCTGCTGTTTTTTGGCCATTGTAGTCTTGTGTTGTAGTTGAGCAAAAGTGAATTTGAACGTTTTTTTTATCAAAATGCCAAAACAAAACACACCCCTTAATAGAAAAGTAAAAGAATGGATATCAGGTATATCCGAACTGAAATTGGATGGGGACGGTGTATTTGGAGCGCCTGCAGTAAAATAGTAAGTTCTACAATTTTTCACCATTAAACACAAACTGAAACATTACTGATGTTAAATGTATAATTGTAGGTGGTATATAGTAGCCATGTTGAGCAGCATTTAAAAACATCTCTCCATAAAGAAAACAAAACCAAAAATTTGAGGCAATCACTATTAACTCAAAGTACTTTAAATGAGCAAACTCAGGTGAAAAATTAATTTTATTTAGATTTATGTACAGCTTTAGTGGCCGCAAATATACCTTTTTTTAAATTGGAAATCACTGAATTTAAGGGATTCTTGGAGAAATATTGCAAAAAGAATGTACCCAGTGAATCTACACTACGAAAAAACTATTTGTCTAAATGTTACGACAAGTTTGCAAATTAATTTAACAAAATCATAGGATACTTACATAAATCTTGATTTCTACTTTAATGAAATTAAATTATCTGCTGTTAGGGACAATTCTGTCAAAACTGTAGGTACCTTTAAAGTTTAAAAAAGACAAAATTGCTCCTAATATTAAAAAATTATAAATATTTTAAATTTTTAGTCTATTGAAAACATATGAACTGCTATTGGTCTCCATGATATATACATATGCGTAGACGAAACAACTGATGCCATGGGATGATATGTTGCAAATTTGATAGGAAAACTAACCGATGAAGGCCCTTCAAAAGCTCATTTATTGCGCTGCAAAATTTTAGAAAAAGCAAATGATGCTACAATATCACGTTTTATTAACGATAATTTAAGTAGGTACGAGTCTAAATTTTGTCTACAGGTAGTTACCTACATTTTTTTTAGCATTATTATGACCAAATGGTATCCAGCATGATAAAGTTAAATTATATTATTCAGATGCAGCTGCATATATGGTGAAATCTGCTTTAAGTTTGAAGATTTTTTACCCAAACCTTATACATGTCACTTGCTTAGCTCACGCATTGCATTTGGTATGTGAAGTAATACGTAACGAATATGAAAACGTAAACGGACTAATTACCAGCACAAAAAAGGTATTTCTCAAATCTCCGTTAAGAATGCAAGTATATAGAGACCATTTACATGGCCTACCGCTGCCTCCTGAGCCAATAATAACACGATGGGGTACTTGGCTGAAAGCTGCCTTCTTTTATTGGGACAATTTTGAATCAATTAAACAGGAAAAGACTTGATTCTCTATTTGTTGAAAATATTCCTACTAGTAAATTTCAAAGGCTATAAAAGATGCAAAAATATACTTTGCGAAACCGAACATCAAAAACGATTTAATTTATATCAAGAGTAATTTCAAAATTCTTGTTGATGGTATAAAGCTACTTGAAACAAATACCTGACCTTTGGTGGAAACAATTGGCATTATCAATGTAACGGAGTCCCTGATGTCAACCCCAGGACAAGTGGGTCGAAAAGCATACGAAAAATTGACAAAAGTAATAAATAAAAACACTGGATTTGCTTTTCTGAATAATATTTCAAAATTATTGGCTGACGGAAGATAATTTAGAAAAACTGATGGTGTGCTACACAGATAACAATTAATGAAAATTAAAATTTATAATGTTTTCAGGTTCTCGTTCCATTTTTTTTAAATCTAGGTCAGTTCTTGGGTATAATATTACTCTAAAATTATTGGGATTAATACTCTTAGTCTTTTTTCCGACGTTTCGTCCTTTATTTTCGGAGTTCTTCGAGGAAGCTACAATATTACATATTCACAATAAATAACTTATTTAAATGTCACCCTCATAAAATTAAAAATTTAATAATTTGCATTTTATGACGGTGAATTTAATTTTATAGAAAAAATTCGGTAAGTGGAAGATAATGTAATGTTGTAGCTTCTTAATGTTGTAGCTTCTTTGGAGTCCGAAAATAATGGACGAAACCTTGTAAAAAAGACTAAAAGTATTAATCATTGTTCCAAATACCCAAGAACTGACCTAGATACCAACAAAAATTTAAATTTATAAATAGAATTTTGAGTAAGTAATGGCCTAACCGACCTAAAACTGTAAATTTAAAGCCTTTTTCATTAATTTATTTGCCTTTTTGCCTACCTTTTCTGATAGTTTTTGCGACCTTAAAGTCCGACCTCTAATGATATATCTTTTCCGATTAATTTTGGTACGCTGAATCGATTAGTAAAAACTAGAAGTTGGTGTGATAAACCGTTCAAAAGTTATGCCATCGTGAAATCGGACTAAGTTTTGAGTTTGATTGGTTGTAACTTAGAAATTAAGCAAAAGAAATGAAAGTGGCCCAGACAATATTTGTAGAAAATTACATTGCCTAAACAACGGAATTAATTTTGTTTTGGAAATTTTGAAAAATTCAGTGGGAATCAAATTTAGATAAGGTTTGGGGTTTAATTCGTTGTAACTTGGAAGTTGAAACAAAATACGTGAAAATTTTTTAGTCAAAAACTTAAAAATTTCATTGTCTAAAAGAAAATTTGTTTGGTTTTATCACTTGTTTTGTGATTTTTGGAACGATTTGAAGGGAAGTCTAAACGGGAGAAATTTGAGACAAACAGACAAAAGTGGTTTAAACAACATTAGTAGAGAATTGAAATGTCTATAACATATTAATGTTGCAATAGTTTTTAACTATTTTGAAAATATCGAAAATCTAATTTGTCAAAGTTGTAAGTTTGGAAGACTATAACTCAAAAAGTAAGAGATTTAGGCAATTTTTTTTTAGATAAAAGTTGTAAAGAGTTTAATTCTCTATAAAAGTTACTTTCAACATTTTTTTTTTATTTCATTTTCCTTGATATTTTATGCAGAAAATTTCAAAAAAACGGAATGAAGCTTAAAAACTGCTTTGGGTTGTCAAATTTAACCCTTTCGCTGCCATGTCAATTATAAGGAATAACACACAGCGCCAATATTTATTAAAATACTGGTAGTTATGCAACCCTTTTCACATAGATAAGTCAACTATTGATCAAAGGTCACTGAACAAATAAGGGGGCAAAAAACATGATTTTTTTTAAATTTAAAAAAAAAAAATTATAAATAGTTTAAGGACTCGAAATCTAACACAACTGATTTGCAAAAGATTCAAGTATTCTCTAAAAAAATAATTTCACCCATCTGCCGTCTTCGGGGGGCGGCTGGGCGAATTTTTCAAGAATCATCACTTTTTCACCCACAACTCGGACAGTTTTCGTCGCACGTACGTGGTTCCGGTGTCGGTGTGTCCGTGACGTCACCACATGTCCGATTGCCACCTCAATTTTCGATATTTTTGCTTAAAATTTTTGGGAAGTGCGAAAAACTCACTTTTTCTTGCAACAATATTAGCCATTTTTTTTTTTTGCCAAAACTACGCGATCCGAAATTCTTATCGAAAATCGCCGTACTTGGGTTAGTTCGTCTATTCTTTTTCTACAAGAATCTGATGCACCGACTTTTTCAGACCGCGAGGGCCGCTTTAGTCAGAGGACCCAGTCATAGAAAAATATGAATAACGTCGCCGACAAAAGTCGCGCAGCCACGAGTGTGGGGTCTTTTCATGTTTCCTGGCCATCTTTGCCGGGTAATTTTTGTAAATCTAACTTTTGGAATCCGTGTGGGGAAGCGTTCGGCCTGAATCGCCAGGTCATGACTGAATCGCAAATTTTAATCAATTCTGAGACAACTGACGTGTGGCGTTTTCCGAATTTCGCCTGGGGGACCGCAACACGTGGGCTTTTGAAAAGGTCAAATCTTCAAGTTTTAAACGCGCGTCTTCGATGCTCTAACTGCGAATGTCCGTCCGCACGTTGTACATCCCCAGCTTTCGTCCTCCGTCCCACCTCGCCCCTCCAGAGGATCAAAACCCTCCCAAAATAGAGGTTTTTGCGGAAACGGCCCGACGGAAGTGGCGGCAGAGGCGCAAATGGGATTGCAACCGAGAGCCCCGCTAAGCGGTTCCATTTTCGCGACTCGACCTCCCCAGGTTTGGACGCACCAGACCGAAACCTAAAATCACGATTGTTTTACCTCCGAGGCGCATTTTTCGTCGCATCTCAAAAATTCTCCCCGGACGCGTTAGCTGCCGCCGCGCCGCGTTTTTACAGCCCTTGCTCGCCGTCCTGCAACGTCCCATTCACCTGGTGCAAGAGAAAATATAACTTTTTTTTCCGATTTTGCAATTACTTCCACGGACGCCCTACACTTATTTAAAGGGCCCCAAGTCGCCGATTGGATTCGTTCTTCCCTCGCCGATCGGGCATATAACTAGAACATAGAACACGGGCATAGTTTGTTGGAGAGTTTAATCCCGATTCCGCTGAAGATGGTGTCGCGACGCCATAAAATCGACGTTTTTTGAGCGTGCAGGAAAACGCGCATATAATCACCAACTAGAAACACCAGCTCTGCGGTAACGGTTTTGCGCGATACCTGGAGAGAATTGAACGTTTTATCTTTTAGTGCAAGCGGCATCGCGCTGCGTCGTTTGCAACCGTCGCGACGCCCGTCCAAACTCGCCCTATTGCAAGAAACTAATGACAGTAAAACGTCCATATGTTTGTAGTCCCACGGTGAATGTTCTGGATTTTTCAGTTGAATGTGGATTGGGACGTGGGCCCCGCCGAGACGCGCATTTTGGTACCGGCGCCGCGTTGGTGCGACCACGGAGTCGCCCGCCACAGTTCTGAACGTATCGGCTCCCGTTCGCCAGAAGGTGCGGTCAGTCTAACCCCTGCAGTTTCTGGGCGCGGCGACTCGAAAATCCGAGCAATCCCCGCCGAGCTGCCGACGTTGAAAAGCTTCACCCTTTTTTCGCACGCTTTTTTTTACATTTGCCTCTCTCACCGCGTCCCCGAATCCGACTTTTGCGGCACGGGGCGATGCCGCCCGCCGCTACGCTAATTTTGGTACCCCTCCGGCTTCCTTCGCCCAGTGAGTCCGAAATGCCGAAAAAAATCCGCAACCGTCTCTTTGGCCGGCAATTTGCGAGTTCGACGGTTACCGGCGGGAATTTACGTTCGCATCGCGTAGTATAGATGCGGGAATCTAAAAAACCGATCAGCACTTCAGTAAGGCCCCCGGATCCGGAAGTATCCTCATAAATGTGCATGGTGCACTATAATAGTGCACCACGCCGTGTGCGTTCAACGTGCCGCAATTCTTTAGATTGAACATTTGGCTTTGTGGTAGTGTAAGTGGCGGCGCTGTCGAGCCTCGTGGCGCCGAGTTATGGACGAACAAAGACGTAGAAATTTCTCGCCTTTTTTTAACACGCCCGCAAACCACCAAGACCTTTTCTATACCTTCTATACGAGAAAACTGGAACCTTCACCGTGTAGCCTAGTCTTTTTTCTATGCGGACTGCGAGTGTCGCCGTTCCGCGGCCTGTAGTCCTAAATTTCGAGATTTTTTTTGAAATCTATTAAACTTTAAATAATCTCAGCGTTTTATCACTAGATGGCGCTGGTAAAAAAAAGATACCCCGGGCTACATCGCCCGGGACGGCGTTGTATAATTTCAGGGCCCCGGGTCACATCTACCTAATAAAAATAATAAAAATTTTAAGCAACCCCCCACACAAAAAAACCTCAAAAAAGCAAAAAATCTCTTTCTTGCCCATTTAACTCCATTAAAAGTATCTATTAATATTTTGGTGATGAGCGTCGCCGCGTCGGGGGACCGATATGTGAAGAAGTATAATTAGTTATACCTATATAGGTATAACGAATAGAAAATACGTATGAACTTAGATGTATCAATATATCTTACAAGGTCTACTAAGTTCCTACAGAGTGTCGATATGGTATGTGTCACGTTGCCGTTAAAGAGAACACGCAGACAGGTGAGAGCAGACGTCGTTAACTGTTGTCTCCATTTTGCAAATTTTTCTGAGTAAATGAATCAAAAGACTGAAAACTAAACGATTGGACATTGTTGTGTTGTTACTTACCTACGTTGCTTACACAGAGTAGGTATAATCCACACTTTCATTTCACATCATTATCAATCTTCTTTTTATTTCTTTGTATTTTGGTTTTATTACTTGATTTACTTCGCAGTTCCCCGACGCGACGACGCTCATCATCAAAATATTAATAAGTTAAAAGGGATCATCAAATGCCTGAACAGATCTTCATAAACTATAGCTAAGAATCTTCTCGATCACGTCAGTTTTCAAACACAAGTTTTGATATACGGAACTAGACAAACACTTGTGTCAAATTGGTTGCAGATTTATTTTGTCAAAAAGAAAATGAGCGCGGATGATCATCATGCGCATGAACAGATCTTCATAAATTATAGCTAAGAACCTCCTCGCTCACGTCAGCTTTCAAATAAAAAAACCGCATCAAAATTGTTTAAGAGCTACGATTCCACAAACAGTAACATATAGGGACAGGCGGACAGACTGCCACATAATAAAATAAAGAAGACTTTAGACAAAACTTGTTGCAAATTTAATGTTGTGTAAGAATCTTTTTAAAATTTGCAAAAATTTCGCATGGCGTTATAAGAAATTGATATTTACTTCACAGATTTAATAGCAGTTTATTTTGAAAAAAAGCTAAATGTTTGACAGGTTATTACTCAGAACCTAGATGAAATAGACAAAAGTGTTTTAAATGAGGGTTATAGAGAATTTAATTCTCAATAAAAGTTGTTTTAACCAATTTTCTGCAAATTTGTTTTTTATGCAAAAAAATGCAAAAAGCCGAGTGAAGGTTCAATTTGGGCCAAGTCAACTTTAAGGGATGATATCAGCACAAGTAAACAAGTTAATCAAAAACTCTTTAGACAAAACTGCTTTATAAGAATTTACCTCCTTTTGTGTTGTATTAATGAATAAAGGCCGATTCTCATATACGCGACACTCAGCTACGCGACTTCAAGCGACATCGCCTGTCAAATAATGATTACATTGTTTTAAATGGGCACGATCTCACTATGGCTACGCGACAGCTACGT
Source organism: Phosphuga atrata (assembly GCA_944588485.1). Taxonomy (NCBI): domain Eukaryota; kingdom Metazoa; phylum Arthropoda; class Insecta; order Coleoptera; family Silphidae; genus Phosphuga; species Phosphuga atrata. Next base: position 5,138,459 of record OX155905.1, read on the forward strand.
GATGTGCCCATTTAAAACAATGTGATCATTATTTGACAGGCGATGTCAAGGCGATGCAAGACGTAGCGTAGTTGAGTGTCGCGAATATGGGAATCGACCTTAAGCCCATAAAAATTCCTGATGTATTATATAATGAAATCCAATTAAAGGATGTGGTTTATTTTGCTTAAACTATTGAATAGAACCAATGTTTCTTAGAACGTTCAGCGTCCCCGTGGCAAAAGTTGTTAACTAGTAAAAACGCACAATGACGGGAACACTATTTGGTCATTGTCGATGTAATCTAGGTAAACGTAGATTTAAGTTGGATTAGATTAAGTTATGTGAGAGCCGGACAAATCCAGAATGAGGGACCGAGACTTAAGATTAAGTCAATTTTAATAGAGGTTAGAAAATTTTCACTACGTCTATGTTTCTCCTTTAGTGACGCGAGTTGTTGCCATAGTAACAACAAACAGAAAACATTTAATAATGAAACTCCATTTGATTTACATTGGACTTTTACGCACGATTTCATATTTAACCCTTTCACGCTCAAAGGAAATATTTTTCCCTCCTACAAAAATCGTTATCGATTGTTCAATTATTATTGAATCGATATTTTTTTTACTAAATGTCAAAATAAAACGTATGCTTAAGGCGGCAAATGTGTTTCTGAAGGAATAAAAAAAAATAACTGTCAAACTTTATTGCGCCAAAACCAAAACATACGCTGGCTGAACTAATAATATCTTGAAAGTGTTTTGGACTTGAGAAAATAAAATAACTGTATTTTGTCACGTGTTTTATATTATTTGGTAAGTATAATTTTATATAATAATACAGTAAACTGCAGAATATTAGCACAAGTACCTAAAAGTTGCAAATCATCTAAAGGGAAATATTTTTCCCCCTGGTCCATATCTGGTGTATTCGTTGTAGTATTATTATATGTAGTGCTTTATGATAATGTATGGTTTTCTTGTATTTTTATAGAATTTACCTTCATGTTTTTTTACAGAAATGGCTAAAAGAGGGTGCAGAGAATTTCATATTCAAGATGAAGAAATGTTGCAGTTACTTATGGCAGATAATAGTGACGGAGAAGATGACTTACAGTTAGACGAAGAAGACCAGCAGTTCATAGCTCAAGATGTAGAAAAAGGAACCGATGTTTTTGAAATTGAAGATTCTGTCCAAGAACCGACAAACAAACCTCATTACCCACCTGTTCAGATACTTCAGAGACTATTGATATTTTCAACTGGAGAAATAACTCATACGCTCCTCACACATTCAATGAATGTGTGTATGATTTTGGGCGCATAAATACATTATCTGACCGGCATGGCATGTTGTTGCCAATGGACATTTTCATGGAGGCGACACAAATGGATCAGTTAGTGTCTAATATCATAATAAAAGAAAGTGTCAAATACGCACAACAAAATGGAAGACCTTTTACAGTCAGCTTGGATGAAATAAAGCATTTTTGGGCATGAATTTTGTAATGAGTTATCATGTTTTACCAACTCTTAAGAATTACTGGTCGACTGATGAAGACATGGGTGTGCCTTTTATTGCTAATGTTATGCTAATAACTAGATTTGAGCAGATTCGTCAAAATTTACACTTCTCTGATAATAACAATTACTCACAATCGTGTCACAGAGCGTAGAAAATAAGATCTGTTATGCAACATTTCAATTTGTGTTTTCAAGCAGCAATGAACAACTGACTAAGGCAATCCATTGATGAACACATGATCAAATTCAAAGGGCACAATATTATGAAGCAGTACATCAAAAATAATCCTATAAAATGGGGGTTCAAGATTTGGTGTAGATGTGAGTCTTCAATAGGATACTTATACCAGTTTGATTTCTATACAGGAAAGAAAACTAATACAGAAATTGGTTTAGGTAAATCAGTAGTACTCTGTCTGACGGAACAACTAAATGGCCTTGGTTGTGAAGCATACTCTGACAATTTTTTCAACTCGCCTGCTTTGCAACATAAACTTATAATGCCGAACACCAAAGCCTGCGGCACTGTTTGCACGAATAGAAAAAATGCGCCAAAGTCATTACTATCAGATAAAAGCATGAAAAGAGGCGACATCCATGCCGTAAGTACAAACGGTATAACATTCGTAAAATGGATGGATACTAAAGCAGTCCATATGTTGACCAGTTTCATATCTCCGGTGCCAACTAGCACAGTAAAGAGGAGGCAGGCAGGAACTGCTCAAAAAATAAATGTTAAATGTCCGGGAGTAGTGATGCGCTATAATAAATATATGGGCGGTGTAGACCTTATGGACCAGCGCAAAGCATGTTATGAGGTTGATCGCAAGGCCAAAATCAAATATTACCTGCGCCTTTTTTTTGACATCTTAGATATCGCTATGAATAACTCGTACTTAGTGTACGTAAAGTTGCACGAAAAACACCGAGTAGAAGGTCCGCTTTTGAACAGCCTCTAGTATCGTCAACATGTAGCACGAGGTCTAATAAATAATTTTACATGTAGACAGCGATCAAGACCCACTTTAGTCTCCTCTGAAAAGCTCCGAATTGGAAATAAACGCTATTTGCCAGCGCACAACACGGAAAAAGCAGAAAAACTAAAGCGATGCGTAAATTGTGCAAAACGACGTATAGAAAATAGGACACATAATAAATGTGTTATGTGCAATGTCCACTTGTGCTTCACAAGTAAACGAAATTGTTTCGTAGAAAACCATAACTATTTATTTTACTTTTCTGATAATTTTTATTATGTTTTTTGTATTACAAATAAATAAATAAAATACCGATATAATAAACCTGACTCTTACGTCTATTTACTTTTATGGTCCATAGGGAAAAATATTTCCCATGAAATTATAGGAAGCCTATACACCCTGCTATGTTTTTCTGGCGATATTGTCTTAATTTACACCCACAATAGCTAAAATATTGTGTTGTATTGGCATATTTAGTCTTGGACATCTTATGGTCCTGTAAGGGTTAAAATACAATAATCGGAGAAGAAATTTCTTTTTGATATATTTAATATCCATACTTTTGTGGTTGAGAAACTTTGATAAGAAAATAATGAAAGTTAGAAACCAACACGACGTGCATGGTCGGAGGAACAGAAACTACAACAATCCATGCATATGAAGAGCTATTGGGCAAGGAGGAAGGCTCAACATACGTTGATTCCGCGTGGTCCTAAGCGAGACCCATCCGCGAGAAGAAGAAAAGTTAGAAAATCAATGTCTGGGTCTGACCCGCGGGTCTTAGGTTCGCCATCCCTGCTATAAGCCATGGGCGGTGTACAGCTACTTTAAAGAGAGATTCAGCTCTTCAACTAATATCCGTGTATTATATATATTATATATATATATATATCCGCCTCTTTCACCATCCTCAAGTAAAGTGTCGAGTAGGCTTTCCGCAAGTTAAAGTCACCCGTAACTCCATGTGCGAGTTTCACGACGTTCGAATAACACTAATCATAAAATTAACCGATCCGTAACTTACTTGCCACGACACCTGCCCATTAGTGGGTTTACTTTACAGTTAAAAATTGTCAGTTGTCATTTTGTGTAGGTATTTATCATAACGCCAACGATTATTTTAAAATTATTCGATAGAACTGCTACTGATAAAATTATACGTAGATATAACGATTAATAAAATTCATTAATAAAATTCATTAATAAAATAAATGGATTTAATTGATATGATCATCAATTGGATGAGTTAGAACATTCTAGGACGCAACTATTACCTAGGATTGGTGTATTTAAATTGCGTATTGATTATTTTACGGACCTAGATGAAAGTGATTTTCTTTGCTAGATTTCGTCTATCGAAATATGCAGTAAATCAAGTGCTTAACTTAATAAAACATAAAACGGTGTGGACTGATTCGTTGTTCAGAGGTGACCATATTTATATCTCCTTCCGAAATCGTACAAGGGATTATACAAAAAACCCCATCGTAAAATATCTATTACAATTTCTTAAAGACATCTGGAATTTTTTATAATACAAACTTGGAAGGATCTATTATCCGCGGTCCGTTAAAAAAAACCCTTTGCTATAGACCAAGTGTTTGAAATGTAAATTTTTTAGGTTTTAAACTACAATTCTAATTAAAAAAATATTGCTAAATAAAGTAACAAATTAGCTTTCCAAACCAGACACAAAAACACCACTAATGGCAGTTATGCCAACTATCAATGACGTTTGACGAGTAACAGTGACGCATACTGAACGACTTTGACGTAAATTTGTTACGTCATCCACTTACCCATAAGTTGTTACTCGAAGCTTTATTTTCGTTTGTGAAATTGACAAAAGATACTCGTAACTTTTACTTGCAGATTAACATTAACTGGGAAGTAACTAATCAACGCTTTACTTAGAGATGATGAAAGAGGCCCTAAATGTCATATATCCTCGACAAGTAAACAATATTATTTTTAAGAAATGAAATACGAGTGTTAACTCAAAAAACATTATAACTATTAAAAAATTTATACTATTTATACAAACATTATACTATTTCTCAAAAGAGTTCAATATTAATTAACCCTTGACATTCCAATAGCAGAAATCATAAAATTTCTTAAATTACACTGTTCAAATTAACAACGCTAATGAAAATAAATGTTAATTAAACGCAAAATGTTAAAAAAAAAACTGGAATGTGTCAGCAGGCAAGTTTCTCGTAGAGACCTAGACTTGTTAGACTGAACTTTGAAAACGAGTTGCAATTCGTTTGACGTCATTAGGTACATAAAAAAATGTTTTTCAACAATAATTTATGTACCTCGTATCATTTATATTTAAACACATATATTTAATAAACATGTGTACATTTTTATTTAAATCAAAAAGCACTAGTTTTAAAATGCATTTTTTGTTTTTATACGTTTTGTTTTACAAATTTTAATATAGTTGCTAGAAACAGAATCTAGATAACATAATGCACACACTTGCTAGAAACACAATCTCCAATATTTGTTTTATCTCAAATAGGTAGCTTTTAGTGAAGTTTAAAAAAATGTAAGCATTTTTAAACGATAATGCAATCTTAATCTACGAGAACTTACCCACATTCCTGACAAACCAGTCCTCGTATAATTACTTTCAATTTCTCTGACGTTAAGTAAATGTTTCCTTAGAGCGAATACACTTAAAACCAACCCTTGTAAACGGATAGTTTTCAATTTGATATACGTCCTTGGAGATAAGATTTCTTTTAAAGCTCTCGTCCACGGATCCTCGTACAAAGCATCCATTACCATATTTAGTGGCTGAGCGCTAACTTCTTGTAAACCGATGACATAAAAATCTGGACATGTTTTGTCATTTTTCGGATTGCTGGACAACGAAAGTAATTCCAATAAACTTTGCTCTGGACTACTCGTTCCTACGTTATACGTAGCAAAATATATTCTGGAAAGAATAAAACATTTATTAGATAAATATTATTATTATTTCTATTAATATTATTTCTTATAATTCTTAAAACAAGTATTGCAGTAAAAGCATAAAATTTTACCAAAAGAATTACCTAACCTGAACCCTTACCAAAGGAAAGGTGGTAAGTAATAACATACGTTATATACGTTTAATATTAGATATATTGCGTTGGTGTACTTCAATTTTACTTAGATTTAAATCTATTAAAAAAATATTTTCAAATCTTATCAATAAAAAAGCAATATCGAAAATAAGACAAATAATAACCTATATACACCTAGTCTTTATTATTACAATATACCAATCGAGTAAGGCGCCTTCCCTGAACTCAAAAGGGGTAAAAAAATCAAGATTTTTTTAAAATTAAGAAAAATTATGTCAAAATGCGGTTTACGTCTTGAATTTTTTCGGTGAATTGAACAAAAAATTAGGTTTTTTTAGACGAGCTGCATAAAGTTCCGCCCCCTCAGGGGGCGGCTGTAGGTGTTTTTTAAATGTTTCACTTTTTCTTCAAAAAAATCGTTCCTCTTGTGCGTCGAAAAGGTAAATTACCATTTTCTGTTGTAAAACTGAACGGGCCTTCGACCCGTGTCGGTCTGCCGCTCGCAAGTTCCACACTGTGTCCTCCAGGTGGCAAAAACAGGAGATCGTTTCTAGCACCTTTGAGGAGCAATTTTGGTCAGCGGCTCGATTATTTTACTGCGTCCTCTTGCCGCGTCGATTTCACGTTTTTTGACGTCATGCGGAAAAGTACGCGAAACAAAACCGTTTTTTTTTATCACATCTGTGGACGCCGTTCTCTTGATTGAAGAGCGCCGTGTCTCCTAATTGGTTCGTTCGATGCGAGATGTTTACCCGCAACGGGCGGTGGAAGAATCTGGTACCTCCGGCATCCTGTTCCCGCTCTGGGTCAATTTTAACCCAAAAATCGGAAAAAACGCGGTGCTTTTTTCACCTAATTTGCGGATCTCTCTCCTGGGATACCCAACAGTCGGATCGGGAAAGGGCCGGCACCAATCGATTCGGCATAGTGCCTTTTAGTTTGTTTTGGAGTTTAATTGCGAGACGGATGGCGCCGGAACGCCCGAAAAAACATGTTTTGCAGACGTACGCGAGAATCCTCCGGGATTCGTTAAATTAAAGAGCAGGGCGTCGCTGTGGCGGTTTCTAAATATAGAACGAAAGAGTCTATAAGGCGATAGGAACGATGCACAGCTGGATCGCATTTGGAGGTCGCGACACCCGTCCAAACTAGAAACGAATTTTTCAAAATTGAGCAAATTGAAACCTTCAATATTCGGTGAAATGTTTTAGAATTGTATTGCTCTTTTCAGGGATTATAGCCCCACGTGTCTACTTTCGAACGACACCTCTCTCGGCGCATTACACCTCCGGGCACGTTCCGCAGGCCCAAATTCGCAAAGTAACTTTTTTTTCACCTCTTAAAACGGAAACGCGAAAAAGAAAATTTACGTTTTCAGTCCGACAAGTGCATGCCCGGTGAAAAGGCCAACATTATGGCGATTGAATTTCTCAAATCCATCAACGGATTCGCACTCCAGGTCAAAAAAACTACGACCATTGCTCGCCGCTGAATCGCCAATTTACACTTACAGCTGATCATTTTGACACTATTTTCGCTCAGGTTATGTGCAAATTTCATTGTTGTCAATTGTATCAAGTTTATCCGTTTATGATTATTCGTGTGCTTGTGAGAAGATAAAATTTAACAAAAAAGAATTTAAATCAAAATTCTGTTTTTTCGCTCATTGTTAGGTTGAAATTCAAATCAAATTCCAAGAGATATCTTGAAATCTCTAAATTGCTGATTTCGGCGACTCTGGCTCTTGATTAGCAACACATAGCAACGTCAAAATTCACATTTGAATTCTAAAATTTATTTCATAAACCGCAATATTTACGAGTTTTTTTTTTAAGAATAATTGGAGCTTTTAAATTGAATTTAGATTCCAACGGTACAACACGCGTCTTCCTCGGATGTATATCAACAGAGTTATTGGCGAAAAACTGTCAGTTTTACCATTTCACTGCGAAAGGTACAGCCATTTCATTATTTATCGGCATTTTCGATTCAAATTCGAATATTCAAATACAACGCGGCAGCGCGTATGTTGTCTTCATGTGGCAAGAACTGCTGATTTAAGCCGAGCTAGATTATTTTGTTCACCGCGAAGCGGCAGATAAATCAAGACCACATACGCGCGGTAGTGCGTATGTGGTTTTAATCTCAAATAAAGGATAATGTGGCTTGAAATGCTCTTTTTTTCCCGGATTAGATTAGGTTAAGTAAGATTAGGTTGCCCGCCGTGAAGCGGGCAGATAAATTTAAATAATTTTAAAAAAATTATGTCAATAGGTTACACATCAGGTGGAACGATGAAATTAATTATATTTGTAGAGAAAAGATCAGTCCATCAACCTACCTCTTTCAGGTTTCAAACATAATTCATCTGGCGGCGGTCACCGGCCCTCATAGTAAGAAATTCAAATAACGAAACTCTAACGAAAAATTTACTATGTTTCTACCACTAATTACACACAATTAGTGGTAAAAACGTAGTTAATTTTACAATTCAGAGTAAGTATGGATGCTATGTAGTAACAGTCGCATACCATACTGTTCATCAAATAACTATAGCTTGAAAAGCTTAAGTGATACATTAAGAAATCTTTCAGTTCTGTATAGATTATACATTTTCTATGGAAATTGTTGTTTTGGTATCTTCGGGGCCGATAGCCTTGGCGCATGATTTAATTAAAAGAAAATATAATTTGAAATTCTTTAAATCTTTTTCTGATTCCTACCTAACTCGAACTAACACTGCTCGATAAATCAGATTTTCTTCGAAAAAGTGTGCAAATTTTATCCTTCCAGAACAAACCTTGCGGCCGCCCGACCTCTCGATCCAAATTAGAAAAAATTGCAATCCTCTCTCTCTCTCCGTGGCGCTACAGTCCTATATGGACCCGGGCCTCCCTTAATTTTCTCCTCCAATTCTCTCTACTTCTGGCTGTATTTTCCCAATTTCGGCTTTGTAGAATTTGTTCCGCATCTTTCTCGACATTTTCCGCCCATCGACGACGTGGTCTTCCTCTGGTTCTGGTGCCTTCCAGTTGTGCCTTATATATCTTTTTTGGGTTTCTTTCTTCTGGTATCTTAATCATATGTCCAGCCCACTTTAATCTGAGGATTTTTATATGTGTTATCACATCTGGATAGCCGTATAATTCTCTTAGCTCGTGGTTATATCTTATTCTCCAGACGCCTTGTTCTTGTATTGGGCCGAATATCCTTCTAAGTATTCTTCTTTCAAACCTTAGGAGCATTTCTTCCGTTTTCTTTGTCAGGGTCCAGGTTTGGCATCCATAGGTCAATATAGGTTGGATTATAGTCTGGTATATTTTAATTTTTGTACTTTTTCCTACTATATTGGATTTAAACGTGTTTTGGAGGGAGTAATATGTTCTGTTGCTTGATATTATTCTTTGTTGTATTTCTTGAATTATTTCATTATTTTCATTTAGTTGTGATCCTAAATATTTTCCACTTCATTTATTTGATCCACTTCAAAGTTGCGATCCTCTATTGTTAAGTTTTGTCCCATTCTTCTAGATGGTTTCATGGCTCGACATTTGGTTTTCTCCTCGTTTACCTCCAACCCTACTTCATGTGCTGGTGTTGGTTTCTATCTTGTTATACGTTTCTTTAAAGGCCGTTAATGATCTTGTGATAATGTTTAGATCATCTGCATAGCCAACAATTTGTTGAGATTTATTTGCTATGGTACCGTTCGTTTGTATTTTCGTTTCTCTGATGGCCTTTTCCATTAGTAGGTTAAAGAGTATAGGGGCCAAGCTGTCCCCTTGACGCAGTCCTTGATCCGTGTCGAATTTCTCTGTTAGCTTATTTTGTATCTTTACTTGGGAATTGGTGTTGTTCATCGTTGTTCGGGTAAGTTTATGTGGTACCCCTAGTTCTTCCATGGCTAGATACAGCCCCTCCCTATCTACATTATCATATGCTTGCTTAAAGTCTACATATAATTGGTATATAGGGGAGTTATATTCCCAGCATTTTTCTATGATCTGTCTCACTGTAAAGAGTTGGTCTGTGGTTGACCTGTTCTTTCTAAATTCAGCCTGATACTCCCCTATAATTTCCTCAGCATAATCCATTATGCGTTTTCTTAGTATGTTCGTAAATATTTTGTAGGCTACGCACAATAGCGATATTGGTCTATAATTCTGGCAGTCCAATCGGTCTCCTTTCTTATATATTGGGCATATTATGGCAGTGGTCCATTCTTGGGGGATTTTTTCTTCTAGCCATATCTTTTTAATTAAGTGTAGGAGTTGTTCGGCCACTTTATCTCCTCCATATTTGAAAAGCTCTGCTGAGATGTTGTCTGCTCCTGGTGTTTTATTATTTTTCATATCCGTAATGCTGTCTTGTACTGTCTGAGTCTGTTGGTAACTCAACAACACAAGTTACCAACTTGATAAAAACAATATATGTTGGTTATGTTGAACGTCAAAGTTGACAACGTCAATGTCACTTAATTAATTTAAAGGTTATGACATTTTTAGTGAGATTTTTAGTAACTTTTACGCCACAGCTGATTTTTTTATCGTCCATGTAAGCCTTGGTAACTAATATCACATCGTTAGATATAGTAACTTTTTTTATGAACGTTGGGAGCTTTTCGCTTCTAATATTACTCCTTTAATTATAGTAACTTTGATTTCAGACAATTGGCAACACTATATGATCAAGTTCATTTCAAAAGTGTTTGATTATATTATTTTACAAACGTGACAGCATTAAAATCATTTGAGATGACTGAATTATTAGCAAATATTTTAGTTAGCAGGAGTTGTACCTCTTGCAACTCCTCTTAATGTGCACACACATACACCTTAAGCTGATGCTGAAAGCGTATCACAAGAATCGCGCATCTTGCGATGCTGCTTACTCTTTCATATACAACTTCACGTTCCACATATATCATATGGCGCTGAAAGCGCCACAAGTGTCACACACTTGAAATAGTTATTTACATTAGAGTGTGGAAGCATTGATTTTACAATGCAACAACTCGTTTGGGTCCGAACGAGCCTGAAGGGCGAGTTCCCCATTTGCTGGAGCATTGTAAAATCATTTCCGCACGAAATTTGAATAAGATTTTTTGGCCGACAATTATTATTTAAGAAACAAATAGATTTAGATTAATTACAATATTGGAAATTATTTAATTTTTAATGTTGGTCAAACTCACAACTTTGACATTTTTACTAATTCAAATTTATTAGTTTGGTTATGTCTAGGGCAACCAAAAATATACAAATGCATATATTTAAAAAAAAAACATTCTACTTATAAAAGATTGGACTAGCCAGAAATGTGTTTCTGACCGAACTATGAATTTAGAGCCCTATTCGTAAGGGCATATTTTTGCATATTTCACCAATAAGAGCACATAAATTGCATATTGGCTATGATAAGACATATTTCGAAATAACTGCATATTTTTAGTGCATATTATGCTCAATTTGGTTAATATATTTATATTCATTGATCTGCTTTTTGACGGAAATCTCAAGGCGCGTATTAAATAAGGCAGTGCTAGACAAGGCAAAAACTCTGGGTGAAAGTTTCAATTGAGATTCGATTTTACTCTTTATATCAGATGCCGCTCCATACATGGAAAAAAGCAGCTCAGGCTATGCAAACCAAAAACTTTTTAGCCGTGACACATCTGACTTGCCTTGCACAGGGACTTCAAGAGTTCAGAGTTTGTGAACAAATTCGAGGAATTTATACTAACGTCGATCGTCTAATAGCCAATGTAAAAATAAATGTTTGAAATTAGCGTCAAGGGTACCTGGCACTTCCTCCGCAACCAATAACTACTAGATGGGGAACATGGATTGATGCCGCAGTGTACTATGCCACCAACTTAATAATTGTGAAAGTGTTGAATGTAGGAACTGGACGAAGAAGAGGCCGCATCAATCAAACGAGCTATTAATTTCAAAAGAGCTACTAAATGACGGTGAAATAATATTTTATTTAATTTCCATTGCCTTAAATTATGGATTCCTTAGCCCAGTGTTTCTCAAACTTATTTGTCTAATCGCCCACCTTTGATATGCTAAAGTTAATAACGCCCCCTCAAATCTATCGTATTATATATTTTTTTCTCTCTTTCTAGAGTAAAATTATTTTGAATTACCAAGTATTTTATAGCAGGGGTCATCAAATGGCGGACCGCGGTCCGGATCCGGACCGCTGACCTGTTTTGTGCGGACCTGTATTACTGAGTACGTAACTTAATAAAATGTATCCCGCGCTTTGTCTTCACCGTTGTCATCACCGTTGTAGCGGTGGTGAAGCGCGCGGCGCCGCACGAGGCCGGGGGCACCAGCATCACGCTTCAAGCCACCGCTCGTTGGCAGTGTATTGCTTACCTTACGAACTTAATTATTTGCTTACTGTCTGATCTACAATGGAACCGAACAAAAGAAAGGTGGAAGTCGAAAATAGACAGTTTTTGTCAGAATGGACCGATTTATATTGCTTTACGCTGCCAAATGGTGCTGGAGCAGTACCAATGTGCTTCATTTTTCAACAAACAGTAGCGTTAATTAAAAGCTCGAATATTGAACGACATTATGATACTAAACATAAATCATTTGTCAAAAAATTTCCACTTGGTAGTACCTTGCGTAAATATAAAATTGCAAGTTACGCATCTTCTACCCAGTTCATAAGTCGTTCAATGACTGAGCGGCGAAAATGTGGAGAGGCTTCTTTCCGTGTTTCTTGGACTCTTGCTAAGCGTATGAAATCATTTACTGATGCTGACATAGTTAAAGAATGCTTTGTCGAGGCAGGCAATGTTCTGTTTGAGAGCAGAAAAGATATTGTTGATACTATTGTATGATACTATTCGACAGATTCCCTTATCTGCGTCTACTAACACAAGAAATACACACGTTTTGTCGCAAGAAAATCACTGTGACGTGAAAGGGCAGTTAAATAATGCAAACTATTTATTACCCCTTGACTATGGATGAATCATGCGACGTGACTGATTAGGCACAACTGGTTATTTTTGTACGCTGCTTGGACCAAATGAGAGAAAAAAAATTGTTGACGAAATTTTGGCTATTTTGCGTTATTAGGAAGAACCCGAGGAGAATACATGGACAACGCGGTGATGGATTATTTCGATAAAGATGAGTTACACCTGAAAAAGCCTTTAACTACTGACCTCTAACTACTACAGCAATGGTTGGGACTAAAAAAGGACTTGTTCATCTAATGTGAACCATTGCAAAATTGTAAGCAATGTAAACTGTGCTTTGCTGCAAACTTAATAATAATTTTGAGAGTATTGTGCAAGAAGTGATTAAAATAAAATAAAAAGTAAATTTTCTTCACTGTAAAAATCATCACTGAAACATCGTAAATTGAAATTATTTCTTGAAGAAGTTGATGCAAATCAATATATGACGATCTACTGTTGCATAATAATGTAAGATGGTTATGCAAAGGCTAAGAGTAAGATGATGCGTTTTACAAAGATTGTTCAGCATTTTAGAACATTTGAAGACATTTCTCTTCAACAGTGATCAGATTTCAGCAAGTGCCTACCTAAGTTTTCTAGGCAAAAAAGAAAAAGTAGCTTCGTTTGCTTTCTTAACGAATATTTTTAAACATATTAATGATTTGAACCTTATACTATAAGGCAAAGGAAAGCTTATATAGGAGCTCAAGTCATCAGTTATATGGGAGCTCAAGAAGTAAAAAGCTTTACGCGAAAACACGATCTTTTCTATAATGACCTTGGTAATTAATGCCTGTATTGAAATAAAATAATCAGCAGAGACAACGAAATTGGCGTCGTTCAATACAACACGTTCATTAAGGATCTTAAATCGGAATTTGAAAACAGATTCGCAGATTTCTAGAAAATTGAGAATATCGTCGGAATCCTCAGCAACATTTACTCTCTGCATCCTGATGGTGAATGGAACGAAGCCGCAAATGTTTACGGGAGTAATAAAGCTACTCTGCAGATGGAAATGATCGATTTCCAAGAAAACACCGTATAAAACACAAACTTACGGAAGTTCCTTGTGAAGAGTTTCGGATAAAATTTTATTCTGGATTAAATTTGTGTGTGGTAATAAATACCCATACCAGGTGTATGGTAATGGATTAAAAAAAAATAGCCTAGAAACTTCATGTTTGGTTGGTTGAAATGTTTGGGTCAACATATAAGATGAACTTCTGTTGTACATCTCGACTTACTGATGAACATCAAGGGTTTAATGATAATAGCACCAACTTTACTTGCACCAACTTTACTTCAAACTTCAGATAAATAGTTTAGTAAAGGCAAAAAATGTCATGTCATGGCAAAAAAATTTCACATTGACGTGTAAAAAAATTCCTTATTGCTTCTACATTACATTTTCTTATTTAATAAACTCAAATGGGAGGACCTGTTTCCCTGTTTCCCTGTCTCCCTGTTTTATAGGATACTGAAAATTCTTCCGTTCTATCGAAATTTTTATAATAAAACAACGAAAATACTTAAATATTCACTAGAAATCTAGCAACGTTGAAGTAAAATTTATATATCAAGAATACACGCGCTAGTGAGGAAAAAAAATTCCGCGACGGCACATAATAATCCGCTTTTTATCCGCAACGACTAACACTAACTAACTAACGACTAGAATAACGACTAACGATTGTAAAAGAAAATTCCCGCACTTCGCATTTCTCGGGAAAATGGGGTCCCGCTAACTTAACACAAAGTTACCTAAAAATAATTATTTTGAGGAAATAAATGCACCGGAATTTTCCGCGTTTTATCCGCAAACGAATGCCGCGAAAAAAAATCCGCACTTTTCATTTCCTGGGAAAATTTGTGAAAGATTTTGTTTTTGCGCGGCCAAATCGCCACATAAGCCGCGCGCGCTCATGTCCTGCTTTCTTTATTATTCCTATTGGTCTGTTCAAAGACGCATCGGCGGCGAAATGCTAGGGCTTTTCAAAGGTGCAAGCGGCATGTTAAGGTACTTTCAAAGACGCAAGCATGTTAGGTCTTTTCAAATATGAAATGTTCTTATTCGTTGTCATGCTTCCACCTACGGTGGGGTGAGAGGTCAGTGTAGTTAGTGGAGGTATTGTATTCGGGTACGCATGTAATATATGCACATGTAAACAAATTTTGACTGCTTTTAGTTAAGTTTTATACTATTTTCTTCGGCTTACTAAGCAATTTTGCAGCTTTATCATTTTGTAAAGTCTAAGTGTATTTTTCTCCTCGAATAGAAAATCATCCAATGATGTCGGAACCCATAAAAAATTATTGGATAGAGAGAAAGAGAGCGCCGCTAAACACAAAGCCGGAAAATGTACTTTTCCACCGTGGAAAAGCAGACCCTACAAATGATTATTTTAAGGAAAATAAAAAAACCGGCCAAATGCGAGTTGTGACTCGCGCACCGAGGGTTCCGTACAAACTTGTAAGTAAGGTATCTTTTTTTTTGTGGAGGACGTAGCAAGCACATTCAGTTAACTTGACAAGTGGCCCTCCTGAAATCACGACCATCTTAGTACCGCTGCAAGCATAACCTCAAGATGTCGCTGTGGTACGATGTAATTCTACCCTATATTTTATTACCATACATCCCCCATTCACTATGAGTGTTTAGGGATTCTGGAACTTCACTATTTGTTTTTACTGCTAAATTTTGCCTGTATACCTATATACCCTGTATAAAGGTATACAGGGTATTTTTTTTAAATAACGCGAATATTTTGAAACTTATAAAAAGAAAACTTTATTTTAGTATTACACTTATTCACTAACTTATATTAAGATCTAACTATTTCTAGATCTAATATAAACTAATATATTAACTATTTCTAGATCTATTTCGATACTCTTAACATTCATTTGTTCAATTGACTGCTTTTGGGCAATTGACTACCAAAAAACATAGGGCGTACGTGATTTAAGTATAAGTAGATTATAAACAAAAATTAGACGAAATATAATATATACAGGATGTTACGGGACTTGAGTATGTCGCATGTCGGTTATAAACAAGCAAAATTTAGACATAATATATACCCTGTATATATTATGGATATAGAGCCTACGTGATGAAATGCATAACGAATATAAACAAAGAAAATTCAGAATAAACAGCTTGGTGCCGACACATACTTTTTAACCTTCGGACCTAACCGAGGAGGACCTAACTGTATGCAACCCATATGCTTCTGGAGCCTGACAATACCACGCAACACCTTATTGTATTTTCATAAGTTTCTAATAGTAAATTCGCATTTTTCTTGTAATTAAACTACATATTTACGGTTTTCAGATTTTTCCCTTTATATGTGTTGTAAGACACCGCTTCTTGCCAAATTTCATGATTCTAGGTCAACGGGAAGTACCCTATAGGTTTTGATTCCCTTATGAAATCGCAAAATATGCGACATAAACGGTCATATCTTTTGATCGCGTTGACTTACAAGTTTGATTTTTTTCACAGCTGAAACAGACCGCAGACCCGAATATTTGATACAAATTTCAACTTGTTACCTCTACGCGTTCCTGAGAAAAATGGTCTTGACAGACAGACAGACGGACAGACAGACAATCAGACAGACAGACAGACTGACGGACAATAAAGTGATCCTATAAGGGTTCCGTTTTCGGTACGGAACCCTAAAAATCACCGAAATTATCCGCTTCTTATCCACAAACAAATTCCACGGAAAAAAAATTCCCGGATTTTCCCGGGAAATGAATGGAATTTTTTTTGCACATGGTTTTCGGATAAAAAGCGGATAATTCCGGTGCATTTATTTCCTGATTTTAATTATTTTTAGGGTGGGTTCCGCTAACTTTCTGTTAAGTTAGCGGGACCCTATTTTCCCGGGGAATGGGAAGTGCGGGATTTTTTTTGTTACAATTGTTTACGGATAAAAATCAGATTAGTATCTGCTGTCGTGACCTATTTACATTAATAGTAAATGAATTCTTAAATAATTAGAAACAATAATTGTGATAGTTTTTGAAATATTTCAAATGAAAATTAACATGCGGGGATCCCTGTAGAAAGAAAAATTCGTGAAAAGAAAGTGAGGGCTTTCTAATTTTTACAGAAATAAAATAATTTTTTTTTTCAGAAACTTGAAAAGTTGCCGGTTTTTTTTTTCAAGGTAGTAGATTTGGGGAAGACATTAAAAGGTGGTAGATCTACCGAAAAGTTGGTAGAGTTAGTAACGCTGGCTGTGTGTGTGTGCGTGCGATTATCGATACTCGACCAGCAGCGAATTACAGACGAGCGTGGCCGGTTGTATAAAACGGAACACGGAACAATTTTGTAGAACGTATTTGTTTGTTTTAAATTAACAGAAATGCATTGTACAGATCGTGCTACCTAACGCCCCCTATATCGCCACCTGGCTACCTACCGCCCCCTAGCTACCTACCGCCCCCTATATCGCCCCCTGGTCACCTAGCGACCCCCAAAACAACGTCATCGCCCACTGGGGGACGATATCGCCCACTTTGAGAAACGCTGCCTTAGCCCATCAATAAATTCGCTTGAAAAGTCTGGGCTACTGCTTGTTAAACATATTGAGGTAATAGAACATTCTCAGCATGTAATTAATGGCGTTAACGGTGAAGCAGCTAACTTTGTGAAAAAAATAACTTTGTGAAGAAAATTGTGCGCCTATAACTTCGGTTGTGTGAACGAAGTTTTTCAATGTACAAAAACCGTCCTACAGTCCTACGATCAAACAGGAATAGATTTCTTAGAGAACTTAAATGATATGTTTGTCATTTATTGTAATAAAAATAAAAAAATTGCAAATTTTTAAATTTAAATTATTTTGAAGTTTATCTGTATTTTTTTTTAATTTATATTTTTGTACCTAAAATTTTTCATTTTTTCAAATATTTTATTTCAGATTTAAGAGCATATATTTTTTTAAATGTATATTTTTAATTTTATAGAGCATATTTTCATTTTTATAGAGCATATTTTATGCGCTTAAAGCACTTTTTTAAGAGCATATTTTTGGTTGCCCTAGTTATGTCATTTTTCCAAATGTCAGACGCTCAGTAAAATTTAAAAAATCACTCTTATTTTCTACATTATCGTGACAAATGTGGTGTAAAGTAGCGCTTTTTTAATTAAATTTTATTGTCTTATACTTAATTTATTTTGTAAGTGGAAGTCCATGAAAGGTTAAAATTTACTGGTCACTTTACCGCATCGTAGCCGTACTTTGCAACATTTTACGTAAAAATCTAGTTTCGCTGGACGTATATACGATGTCAAAGCTAGCTTTACAATTCAGGAGGCCAGAAATGCATTATACAATTCCAGCCTCATCAATTATTACACCTTAAACAACTATTCCATTCTTTTCAACTCTTCCATCCATAAAAACTATTCCATTCCGAAAAATACGATCCACATGTACTAGTATCTATTCTAAAATAATTGTAAATTTGAATCTTTGAGTAATGGACGGGTTTAAACTTGTCCAGGTACTTGTGTGGCCTAGGAAAAGGGTATTTTTGGGAAATATAGGGAATATGCAAGTGATTTAAATTAACTTCAATTTTTTACCCCTGATACTTTATGATCTTGACATTACACCTATACCATTGTTTTCTCATTTAAGTTGTATTTAATGTCATAAAACTTACTTCAAAAAGTCCAAAATATGCGAACGAAATTCAAATTTGCAAAACGCATCCACCATTTCTCGATGCTATGTGACGTCCACGTTATGATATTTATCGGCGTCAATATTCACTGTTCTGTTTTGCTGTGAAATATTTATGTAGGATTTTCCATTAGCTAGTGCGATTTTGGTATATGGTGAAATTATAAATTATCAAGAACAATGACTGAAAGTGGTTTAAATGAATTTAAATTGTGTAATTTAAATAAATATGTGTTATATCGTTTATTACCATTAATTAATTAAATCACATAACACATTACATAACCTCAAAACTATCTCGCTGAAAATTTGACACTTCTGACAGGTTGATCTCTGAGCTCTGAATTTCAACGATGCCAACCTTGAAAAATTAAGTTATTAAAGCACTCGGCGAACCATTAACAAACCCATATGAGTGCTTTAATGACTCCATTATAGACGCAAAATAGAAAAAATGTTTTTTAGCTTTTTCCATTATCGAAAACGCAAATTCAAACTGGAAATCCTTAACTGTCTATGCAAATAGTACACAACACAGAAAATGGGACCGTTAAATCATGTCAAATTTAATCAGTATTTTATATGTTATTTTAAAAATTAATTGAAACAATTTCAACAGTATTCCGGTGAACTGAACTTGTTGAACTAAACTCGGTGAACTGCTATATCGTACTTTGCCGGTTAAATGACTGTGTTTCGGTGGTGAGCGTTTTTATATGGTCCTTCAGGTATCTGGTTTTATTGGGGATTGTTTTTTTTCTCTGCTGTCGCAAACTAATCTTTCTTAGATTTGTATCGTTAGAAAATTGTAATATTAATCCTATCATAAAACACAAATATTAAATCTTTTAGAAATTTTTGGAAGATTATAATCAATCCTACCATAAAACATAAATATTAAATCTTTTAGTATTTGTTCGACGATTACTGTAATGACCCTGATGTAAAATATTCCACGAAAATATTTCTGAAAAACCGTTCGGGTGATTACAGTATTAACCCTATAATAAAACAGACAAAATATTTTTAGGATTTGTTTGGGTATTATAGCAACGACCCTAGCGTAAAACTAATTTCTTTGAAACGCCTTCTTCGGAAAGGTTCGTAGCCGCTACATCACCCCCTTGCCAGTGTTAACGTTAGATAGTATTTGCTGTTGCAGTTGTGGGTTGTTGAAGGCGTCCTCGTAGCTATTTTAAGGCGTCATCGTCCCCCTGCTTGCAGTAGTTCGGGGAATTGTACCCGTCTATCCGATCTTGTATTGTAGCAAGGTTGTGACGTCGGTGTTGTTACATTCGTTGGTCTCGTCTCTTGGGGGGTCTCCATTTCAACTTGGAATCTTCACTTTCTTCGTCCATGAAGATCTCTTTCGGGCTTATTTCCCCCATGTCTGTAATGTATGCTGGTTTTAATCGGTCTATTGATACCCGCACGTTGTGTCCACTTTTGTCGATGGTGTAGTTTTTACAACTTCTTTTGATGACCTTGAAGGGACCGCCGTATGGTGGCTGGAGCGGTTCTTTGACCGCGTCGTTTCGTAGGAAGACGTAAGGCGTTCTCGCCAGGTCCTTGAACACAAATGTCTTTCTGTTCCCGTGCCGTGACGCTGCTACGGGTTTAATTAGTCCAATTATATCCCGCAATTGCGTAATGAAGTTCGCGTCGCTTTCTTGCTGCGTTGGCTTGTTAGTTCGGAAGAAATCTCCCGGTAGGCGTATTGTCGTACCGTATACTAACTCTGCTGGTGCTGCTTCTAAGTCTTCTTTGACTACTGTTCGAATGCTCAATAACAGCATGGAAAGTACATCCGCCCATCTGTTCGTTTCGTGGCATTTTATTGCTGCCTTTATCGGACGGTGGAATCTTTCTACCATGCCGTTAGCTGCTGGATGGTAGGCTGTCGTTCTCAGGTGTATCGTACCTGTTAGCCTCATCAGTTCTTTGAACAGGTGGGACTCGAACTGTCTTTCTTGGTCAGATGTAATTTTGGACGGAACTTCGAAACGTGAAATCCATCCCTCGAGTAGGGATCTTGCCACGGTCTCGGCGGTTATGTCTGCCATAGGTATAGCTTCCGGCCATCGCGTGAATCGATGCACGCAGGTGAGGCAGTACCTGGCTCCACGGGATGTGGGTAACGGCCCTATAACATCTATGTGGATGTGTTCAAATCTCTTTTCTGTATTCTTGAATGCACTGACGGGTGTGGTTACGTGACGAGATATTTTTGAGCGCTGGCAAGGGATACAGGTCCTGGCCCATTCTCTGCAGTCCTTTGATATGGCTGGCCATACAAACCGCTGCGGTCTATAGCTTTTGCGATGCTCGTATTCCAGGGTGTGCTAATCCGTGCAAACTGTTGAATACGCTCCGACGTAGTTGCTGCGGGACGTAAGCGAATTGTTCTTGTCGATATGTCGCAGTAAATCTCTACTTGCGTATCCGGCCACTTCATTTTGTGTAGTTGCAGAGAATGGTTGTTGAATTCCAGTACCTCTTGTAACTCCTGGTCCGTTTCTTGAGCGGTGGCGAGATCTTCGAGTTTGACTGCTACTAATATGGCCTCGATACGAGACAAAACATCGGCGGCCGTGTTCTCCGCTCCTGCGACGTGACGGATGTCGGTCGTGAATTGTCCGATGAAATCTAGATATCGAAACTGCCGCGGCGAACACTTCTCTGGCTTCTGTCTGAAGGCGAACGTCAACGGTTTGTGGTCCGTAAATATGGTAAGAGATCGTCCTTCGACGAAATGTCGGAAAGGTTTGACGGCAGCGTATATTGCGAGCAATTCCCGATCGTAAGCACTGTACTTCTGCTGGGCTGTTGACAAGGCTTTGCTGAAATATGCAAGTGGTTGCCAGTCGTTATTTAAACGTTGTTGCAAAACGGCTCCCATAGCATAGTCGGAAGCATCGACCTTTATCGATATTGGCGTTGTTGGATGTGCGAGCATGGTGGCGTTAGCTAACGCGTCTTTCATCCTGTGGAAGACTTGTTGGGCGTTTTCCGATAGAGTGATGGGAGCGTGTAACCATTTATTCTCGGGCCCATTAATAATTCATTTAAGGGTTGTTGGTAGGCGGCCGCGTTTGGGATGAAACGTCTATAGAAGTTTATCATTCCAAGAAATCGGCGAAGCTCCTTTATCGTCCTTGGTATTGGAAATTTTTAGATGGCTTTCACCTTGTCATGCAGTGGTCGTGTTCCTTCCTCGCTAACCGCGTATCCAAGAAATTGGACTTCATGTTTTCCGAAGATGCATTTTCCGGGGTTTATGATGATGCCGTAAACGTTTAATGTCGAGAAAACGATTCGCAGGTGCTCAAGATGTTCGGCTTCGTTCTTGGAGGCGATGAGGATGTCGTCGATGTACGCGAAGCAAAATTCTAGACCGCGCAGGACCTCGTAGATGAACCGTTGGAAGGTCTGCGCCGCGTTTCTTAATCCGAATGGTGTCCGTAGGAACTCGAATAAACCAAACGGTATTGTTATTGCTGTTTTTGGGATGTCGTCCTGTTCTATCGGGATCTGGTGGTAGGCTCGTACGAAATGGAGTGTCGTAAGGATTTTTGATCCGGCCAATGATTGCGAGAAGTCCTCGATGTGCCTCACGGCGTATCTGTCTGGGATGGTCCGTGCGATGGTCAGCGCGCAATAGTCGCCACACGGGCGTAATCAGTTGTCCTTTTTTGGTACTAGGTATAGTGCGGACGCCCATGGGCTTTTCGACGGTCGAATTATACCCTGTTGTAGCATTTGATTGAATTCGGCCTTGGCTAGCTTCAATCGGTCGGGCGCCAATCTTCGTGGGCGGCAATACACTGGATGACCTGGTGTGGTCCATATATGATGTGTTACAGCGTGTTTTACTTCACGGTGGAATCCTGGTGGCCTGCAGAGGTCGGGGTACTCGGTTTGGGTATTTACTCGATTTGTTTGGGTATTATAGCAACGACCCTAGCGTAAACCTAATTCCTTTGAAAAGCCTTCTTCGGAAAGGCCCGTTGCCGCTACAGTATTTATATTTTTTACTATGTTAAAACGAAGTAAAAAGTGAATTAAGCAAATAAAAAAAAGTATGCATATTCCCTACTGTGTCGCATTAAGAAGTACATAATTTCTGCCAATTGTACCCCTACTCTTCTGGCGTCCTGTTAATAGGACGGTCATAAGCTCAGGGGTTTGACTAAACAATGGCTTTCGTGCCATCTAATATCTCTACGACCAAACAAATATTACATTAGTAATTTTTTTTATTAAAAACGGCGACTAAAGGACGTAAATTTGTAAAAAAAATTAAAACAATTATAGCTCGTGGCTTTTACGTCAGCTGTAAAATTGAGAAATTAAATATTAAAAAATATCGCCTGTTTAAATTAACTACATATTGTTTAAACACGTTGTATAATAAAAAATGTATACAAAAACGAATTGCTTTTATAATTTTATCAAATTGTTAACTCGTTCAATTGCGATTTATTTTTTAAGTACGACAAACTGTTTATAGTTAACTTTAAAGGGAAAGAATTTTCAGACCTTATTCTAAATCACGCATGGGCAAAAACTTGCCCCAAAGGTGCTGTATCCGCATATACAGCACATTTTCCAGCTTAACTCCACTATGAAAATTATTCCCCTGCCCCAAATTTTATTAAGCGAGACCAATATGCCTGTCCCATGCTATTTCGTTCCCATACTCGAAGGAGTAATGGCAATTTGGCCCTTTGGCCAAAAATGTTGTTCAAGCCTATTCTCAATGATAAATTAGAATTATTGGATGCGAAATGGTAATAAAAATTCAAGCAAATCCAAACAACATTATTAAAAATCTTTCTGAAATATTTTGTATAATAACGGAAAGATTAATATCTAAAAAAAAAAACGGCCAAGTGGGAGTTGTGACTCGCGCACCGAAGGTTCCGTACAAACTTGTAAGTAAGGTATCTTTAGGAGGACCTAACTGTATGCAACCCATATGCTTCTGGTGCCTGACAATACCACGCAACACATTAGTGTATTTTCATAAGTTTCTAATAGTAAATTCGCATTTTTCTTGCAATTAAACTACATATTTACGGTTTTCCGATTTTTCCCATTACATGTGCTGTAAGACACCGCTTCTTGCCAAATTTCATGATTCTAGGTCAACGGGAAGTACCCTATAGGTTTTGATTCCCTTGTGAGATCGAAAAATATGGGACATAAACGGTCATATCTTTTGATCGCGTTGACTTACAAGTTTGATTTTCACAGCTGAAAGAGACCGCAGACCCGAGTATTTGATACAAATTTCAACTTGTTACCTCTACGCGTTCCTGAGAAAAATGGTCTTGACAGACAGACAGACGGACAGACAGACAGACAGACGGACAACAAAGTGACCCTATAAGGGTTCCGTTTTCGATACGGAACCCTAAAAAGATAAAGAGCACGATCAAATGATGTCAAAATCGTAAATTCTCTTTACAATATATTGATTATTTTGTATAATATTGTATATATACTTTTTATTACACATGCGCGAAAAGTACTTCTTGACGCACTTTTTTTAATACGAGAAATGCCACTTCTCGATGTATTTGCACATAACCTGGGTAACGCACGCAAATATTTAATATCGCTAGGTTACAAAAAAACAATTACAAAATTAAAATAAACAATAAAGACGTCAATTTTAAAAAAAATGACGTAAAAATGACACTTTTTTTTTTCATTACAAAATTAAAATTAAAGTTTTAAAATGAGTGTAAATTCTATGGTGATACCGGAGACTGAGGAGAGTTCTTATGACGAATCCACACCACCGGAGACAATTGAAAAAGCAAATTCTTCATTTTTGTTTCTAATTTTTGTATGGCAGCTGGATCCCAAACTTGTAAGAAATATCCCCTGGCATGAGTAATAAAAAATATTGTTTGTAACACGGGCGGTATTGTCAATTGCCCTGTCGAGCGAATGTGCGCACTCACTTCGTTGGTGTGTCAAATATCGCTATCTTGTCAAATTGATAACCTACCGCCCTAGTTACAAAATATACTATTTGGAAATAGTAGATACTTTAGAAAATTATAGAACACATCAAAATCTGTTATCATGCCCGTTCTTTTTCAATATACAATTCTTCCATTACATAATTATAAGGGACAAGATAATTATGTGATTGTTAAATTGTCTATCTAGGACCACTATTGCAAATGCCCATTATTGTACATTTCGTGGACTATGTAAATACATCATAACACACACGTGTATGTAACAGTCTGCGGTTAATGATAAGTTATGATTGATAACACACACGTCCTTTTGGTTTGCTATTCGTTGATTGGTTCAGAGCTGCTACTATTGTTAAATATAGGGTTAAACTGGAGTGCTCATAGATATAGGCAACCTAATCAGTGTTCCCTCTAAGCTGTGCGCGTTTGCGCGCGCACATACATTTTAAACCTAGCGCACATGAAAAATATTCGCGCGCATATAATTTTGTAAAATGAAATCCACATAAAAAAAATTATAATTGATAATCCATTATTGGAAATTAAAATGAATATATCTTCACTTTCAGTTCGAAAAATAAATAACTGTGACGAAATACGTCCATATTCCAGAAAGATGATGAAACTAGGCTTTATCATTTTTGGAAGTGGTGAATATAAAAACTGAATAATAAATGTTATAAAAACTGGAATAATAAATGAAATTATAATGGCACATTTTCATACTTTAATTGTTGATGAAAGCACAGACGTTTCAACAACCAAATGTTTATTTTTATATTTTAAGTTTAGAAAATCTGATTTTACAATTTTATGAAGATAACCAAATTGATTTGCAAAAGCTAGTTATGCTTGAAAAACGACACGGAGTAGCAGAAGTGTAAAATAACTATAGCTTTCCAGGCTATTACTGGTGATTGTCACGACATTTTGCAATAGAAGCAATTATTACAAATTATGAAGCATTAATTAAAATATAAACAAAATTTAGCTGAATATGAACTATTATTTTATATTACTCATGCGTAAAAAGTATTATCTGGCGCACGTTTTTTAGTAAGAGAAATGCCACTTTTGGTTGTAATTCCACGTAACTTGGGTAACGCACGCAAATATTCAATATCGCTACGTTACATTAAAAAAAGAACAATCGAATAAATAAAATAAACACAATCAAGACCTCAATATTAAAAAGGTGAAAGTGACAGACATTTTTTTCATTGCAAAATAAAAATCAAAGAAAACGTTTTAAAATGAGTAAATTCAATGGTGATATCTTTAAAAATATTGTTTGTAACATGGGCGGTATTGTTAATTGACCCCTAACGATTGTGCCAATTTCGCTCTCGTGCCAAATTGACAACCTTCCGCCCTAGTTACAAAATATACTACAGTCGAACTTCCCCAAGTCGAATTACCATAGTTCACGAAACAAAATTGGAGTTAGAGAAATACATAACTACAAAATGAATCAAATTCACTTTACACAATTTATTCAAAGTAAATATGCACATATGTATATATTTATAAACAAAAATGAAAAATACATTATTAATATAATGTTATATAACTATAATTAATTAAAAATAATTATAAATATTATATTATTTTTTGAAAAAGGCTGTAATTTATAATTGTTTTCCATTAATATATTCTCTATCTACAAAGTTCTCCAAAGTATATAATGCGCGGTACACTTCGTCTAGAACAGTGTTTCCCAAAGTATGGTACGCGTACCCCAAGGGGTACGCGAATGGTTTGCAAGGGGCACAAAATGCCCCTGCACAAAATGTTCCAACATTTTGTGTGAGTGTGTGCCAGAGTGGATATAAAAAGGAAAATAACAATATTTGAATTACATAAAAAATAGTGCATCAAACATTACTTTTTACAAAGTGAATCTTATGAACTAGAATCCTATGAAACCTATCTTATAAAGTCATGTTTAATTCCTTGGATACGGATCAATAAAACAGTGGTTTATTCACTAGTGAAATTAAAATTTTATTTCACTAGTGAAATAAAAGAATCCATAGCAACACATCAAAATAACTCACTTATGGGCTCCATAAACATGACACTAAATGTTGACTTCACTGTTGTTCTTTTTTGATCTCCAATCACAAAACTTATTATAGGTACATCTTCTTATATGAATCTATCTAAAATCAATGTGTAGCAGACTCTCAGCAAAATAAAGAGCCTTTTCTCTAATAAGTGGTCCAGGCATTGGCACATTTTTATCCCCATCATCTATGCAATTATAACGGCAGAGGTAAGAAGAAAGAATGAGTTTAAACTCTAAAATTTCATTAATATATAATTGGAGTTATAGATATTTTTTTATGTAAAATTTTACCATTGTACACATTTTCACTCATACTCGAAAAATTCGAGTTAAGGAAAATTCGAGTTATGGAAGTTAATTTATATGTAAAATGCTATCTAAACGTATGAATTTCTAAAAAAGTTCGAGTTATAGAAATATTGGAGTTATAGAAGTTCGAGTTATGGAAGTTCGACTGTATATTAGTATTGTATTTTTTTTTTTTTTTTATTATTATATGCACTTTTTTAATTGCCGCATAAAATTTTTTATTTTGGAAAAAACTGCACACAAACGTGCGCACAAGGGTCATAAAAATTAGAGGGAACACTGAACCTAATGTACGCATTTTGCCGATGCAAGACACATAGGTGTAGGGAAAATAAATTTGAAGCGGGGTATATAAAAATTGTTTAAACCAGGGGTTCCCAACCTTTTTGCACCTGCGTACCACTTGACTTTTTGAGAAATTTTGGCGTACCACCAGACCTAAATATTTTAATAAACGTGTAATATTTACTCTTCTAAAAGTGTTCAAAGGCTTTTTGAATTAAATTCCTGAAAAACTTCATATTTAATGGTAAGATATTTGTTTATTTATAATAACATGCTTATAATAAAGGAGAAATAAAAAGATTAAAATAGTAATTACCCTATTTGGGTCTAAAAACATACAAATAAAAAATTAGTACAAACTCAACAAAACATTAATCATCATGCAAATTATACTTTTATAGTCTTTAATGCGTAACTTGTTGTTTGCCTGTGATTAAAATATCAACATTAGGAGTAATGGAACTTATCTTCACTCTTAAATCATCTTCAACACTTATTCTGCTTCTATGTTTATTTTTTATGTACAAGAGTTCAGAAAATCCACTCTCACACAAGTAATTCGTAACAAATGGCATCAAAAATAGCAGAGCTTGCCGGAAGATCAAAGGGTACTCGGTTTTACATCCGATCCAGAAGTTAATTAAAAATTTCTCTTTAAAATAATCTTTCATGGAACTATCTTCTGTAAGATCGATACAACTTTCTTTTAGTTCTAATTCATTTGGTGAGGTTCCCGAAAAAGGATTTCTGATTCAATTCACTTTTGAATAATCTTCAAAGAAATACTTCTTAAAGCTTTTTTGAATTCCTTCCAAGTGAACAATGATATCTGCAACCACATCTGGCATTGGAGATATTTCATTTTCATCAAAAAATGATGCATGATGATGCAGATAAATTCTTCTCCTGTATTTGTGAAAAAACAGGACCAGCTTTCTCTTGAAGGAGTTTTTTTTCACTGGCTGTGAAGGCTGTTGTGTTTGGTCCCTGAAGTCCCAAGTTCAGTGTGTTGAGTTTGCACTGTTTTCTCTATGGCACTGATTCTAAACCGAAAAGCGGAGATTTTGGATGCCAAGATTATCGAACAGCAGGCCGGCTTTCGTCCAGGGAAATCATGCTGTGGCTAAATCCTCAACCTAACTCAGCACATAGAGAATGGTTTTGAGAGAAGGAAGATTACTGGAGTGACGTTCATCGATTTGACAGCCGCTTATGGCACTGTCAACCACAGGAGGCTATTAAGAAAGCTTTACGAGACAACAAAAGACTATAGGCTCACTATGGTCATCGGTATATTCCTCCAGAACAGGAGGTTTTATGTTTCACTCCAAAACAAGAATAGCAGATGGAGGGTCCAGAAGAATGGACTGCCGCAACGCAGTGTCCTGTCCCCACTCTTGTACAACGTGTACACGAACGACCAGCCGATTCCTGACAATATAAGGCAATTCATCTATGTCGATGATACAGCTGTGGCAGCCCTAGGCACTGAGTTTGCCGAGGTGGAGGAGAAGTTGGAGGTCGCCCTTGAGGAACTGGCAATCTATTACCAGAAAAACCACCTAAAACCGAATCCCAGCAAGACTCAGGTCTGCGCCTTCTACCTGAAAAACAAAGAAGCACGACGGGAGCTCGAGATACATTGGGGAGACGACCGACTGGAGCACTGCCAGACGCCGAGATACCTGGGCGTGACCCTGGACCGTACTCTGTCCTTCAGACAACACTGCATCAACACTAAAGGCAAAGTTAGTGCGCGTAATAAAATATTGCGAAAACTCACAGGCACAGCATGGGGAGCTCAACCAGAAACGCTCGGAAGCTCGGCTCTGTGTGTCCACTGCGGAATACGCCGCACCGGTTTGGGCAGCTTCAGCTCACGCGAAACATGTGGATGTGGCTATCGACGAGGTAGCAAGAATCGTGACAGGCTGCCTAAAGCCAACTCCAGTTAATTGTCTGTCCAACTTATCGTCGTGGCACCCCATCTGTGCGAAGAGCCGTCGCCACGGGTTTTGAAAGGACGAAACAGGAAACCGATGCTCGCCATTCTCTGCACCAACACGAGCCAGCCGGTCGACGCCTAAGATCAAGGAAGAGCTTCATGGCAAGATCACACACACTCGAGGAAATAACTGTATCACTAGGTGGACCCAAAGGCTAACTACTCGGGAACAAGGAAGAAATGGCCCCAGGGAAACACCTCCATTTCGCGGTATGGAAATCCCTAAATCGGCTCAGGACAGGAGTGGCAAGGTGCAAGACAAATCTGTTGAGGTGGGGAATGTCTGAGAACGACGATGTGCCGTGTGCGTGTGGTCAGCCCCAGGATATGAGACACATACTGGTCAGCCCACAACTGGAAGAAGGATGCACGCACGAAGAATTAATTTTATGTAAGGACAAGGCTATTGCAGCCGCTATTTTTTGTAAAGATGTCGTATGAGCCGGACACGGAAAGTAAGTAATTTCGCCGGATTTAACGCTCTTGATTTTTTCCTATGGGGAGTTATATATCGT
Organism: Phosphuga atrata; assembly: GCA_944588485.1. Taxonomy (NCBI): domain Eukaryota; kingdom Metazoa; phylum Arthropoda; class Insecta; order Coleoptera; family Silphidae; genus Phosphuga; species Phosphuga atrata. Next base: position 5,167,898 of record OX155905.1, read on the forward strand.
GTTTACCAAGATGTTCCGACGCCGCCGGCGAACACGCGAGAACGAATTAGAATAGCCTGTGCCGCTATCATACCAGAAAATATTCGAAGTTAAAGAGAATCATTTATGCGACGTCTTTCAAAATTTGTCGAGGTTAGGTTAGGTTTTGTTAATAATTTTCTGGAGAAAAAAAATCAAGTAAATTATTCGGATATTTTTAATCCCAATGAAATCACGATTTCCCATTTTTACACGTGTATTTTGGTGAAAAACCATTTCAAGGTCATGATATCATGGGTCGCTAGATTCGTCTGAATAGTGGATACAATGTCTTGATAAAAAAATAACCTGTTCTCAATTGAAAAACCATTGATGACTTTGAGGACGCATAAACCATGACCTTGACAAAAAAGAATTTTTAACCACTGTGTCTTTGAAATCAATAAAATTCCCTTTGTACATTTTTTTCGTCACTCTAAAGGTAGACTTGCGAGCAAAGCAGCTCTGGCGTCACTACCGCAGCGATATTGACGTGGCGACACAGCGATAGTATTATGCACTATGAAATGTATGAGGCGCTATTAGAGCGCAGCGACACTGACGACCTGACGCTGAGCGCGTCAATGTCGCTGCGATCGAATGGCGCTTCATACATTTCCATAGTGGATAATACTATCGCTATATCTCGGCGGCTTTGACGCTGCGTTAGAGCCGCTTTGCTCGGAAGTCTACCTTTAAGGTAACGGAGATATTTGGGGTAGTCGCGTAAAATGGCCCACCCTGCATAATTACAACATTTTCCTATTTCATTTGAGGGCATTGTTTTTAAAACTTTTAGTACATTTTGTTACCAATGACTAACTATATTAATTACTTAATACCTGTTAGAGATAAAAAGATAAAATGTTTTGTTTATTTTATTTAGCGCTATCAATTAGTTTAGTGCCATGCAATATGCATTAGTAGTATTAATCATTTTAAGCTGATATAGTTGATATGCATTTTTAATTAAAAATAAAATACTTAATTTTCCATTTCTCATTATAACAATTTGCTGAATATTTTCAATCAATTTTCAGTTTCATGAAACTATTTTTTTTATTTTAAATTTAATGAAAACATGAAACTGAAACAAATTTTATTTGGAATTCAAGTATGGTGAAATATAAATAGGTACTTACGTATTAACGCCACCACCGCTACATTTTTAAATGCCGCCAATTTACACCTAACATTTTTATGATAAATCATACAATAAAACATTTTATTTAAAATTGAAACATTTTTAAAATTCAAAATACTTTTTTAACTCCGGTTAAATTAGGTTGCCCGCCGCGAAGCGGACAGATAAATCAAGACAACATACGTGCGGCAATATATAGCGGTGGTGGCGTTAATACGTAAGAACCTATAAATACTATAGTTTTTCTTTGGGGTCCGATGTTACTGGAGTAATATCCTTTAATTTGAAGTGATTTGAAACGGCATAGTTATAATTGACGATTTCGCATACTATAGTTTTTCTTTAATTATACTACGTTTAAGTATTATATTTAGTTATTTTTTTGCTACATATATATCTATAAAATGACATTGATAAATAAAAACTGATGAGAATAATGTGGCAAAAAATTGATTATTGAAAATTTTCTTTACTTGAGAAAAGATGAACAACGATCGTCAATGCTTCTCAGTGAACATGTTGTTCTGAAACTTGTCGAGGCGAATACAAGCTGTGGCAGGAATATCACGACCGATAACTTTTTCACTAGCATGTCACTCGCGACGAAATTATTGGCCAAAAAAACAACACTAGGTGGAACTATTAGAGGAAATAAAAAAAATATTTTAGAGAAAATAAACTATTATTATTATTATACAGTATTCTGCCTAGTGGCAGGTCCTTGTCTTTGTACGGAGAATTTCTGCCTTCAATGTTCCCTGTCCTCAGCTTCTTCCTTTAGCCTGCTGTATCTCCTCCTTTCTTTCATGTCATCCAGATGTTGTATTCTTCTTCTTCCTCGACCTGCAGTTCCTTTAATCTTCCCTTCAATGACGTCATGTATGAGCCCCTCATGTCTAATTATATGTCCGATCCAGTTGGCCTTCCTCTGGAGAATTGTATTTAGAATAATTATCTTTTCTCCTACCCTTCTTAGTACCTCCTCGTTTGTCACCCTATCTGTCCACTTGATCTTTTCTATTCTCCTCCAACACCACATTTCAAAACTTTCGAGGTATTTTTTCCTCATGGTCCACGTCTCTGCTCCGTACAGTGCAATGCTCCAGATGTAGCACTTCACCAGTTTCTTCCTTAGTTCCAAGCTCAACTTGCTGGTCAGTAGAGTCCTCTTCTTGTTGAATGCAGCTTTGGCCATGCCGATTCTTGCTCGAATTTCATTTGTGCAGTATGCATCCTTTGTCAGCAGGCTTCCCAAGTACTTGCACTGTTTTACATTCTCCAGTTCTTGATTGTCCACTGTTATCTTCAAAGGTTTTTCCCTTTTTGATATCCTCATCACTTTACATTTTTCCTTGTTAATTTCCATGCCATATTTCCTTCCAGTTTCCACCAGCCGGCTCATCATGTGTTGTAGTTGTCGTTGGTTCTTGGCGAGTACTATCAGGTCATCTGCATATTTGATGGTGTTGATGAGGCGTCCCCCTATCTTGAAATTTCCACATCCTACCAAAGCTTCTCTCGCCAGCCATTCGCCATAAAAATTGAAGAGACTCGGCGATAGACAACATCCTTGTCTGACTCCTCTTCCTATTTCTACGCTGTTTGTTTCTCCGTAGTTCAATTGTACTTTTACTCTTTGTCTCATGTACAGATTGCAAATTAGTCTCCGGTCTCTCCAGTTGACACCAATCTCCTTAAGAATATTCATCAATTTTGTCCAGTTAACTCTATCGAAGGCCTTCTGCCAATCTACAAAACACATGCAGACTTCTTCGTTAACAGTCAAAACTCGCTCCGACAATATCCTCATCATGCCTATGGCGTCCCCCGTTCCTTTTCTTTTCCTAAATCCAAACTGATCATCTTCCATTACTTCTTCGATATTATGTTCTATCCGTCCATTGAGTATTTTTGCAATGATCTTCGCCACGTGTGAGATCAAACTAATTGTTCTGTTACGCCCTATATTTTTTGGTAGTCAATTGCCCAAAAAGCAGTCAATTGAATAACTGAATGTTAAGAGTATCGAAATAGATCCAGAAATGGTAAATATATTAGTTTATATTAGATCTAGAAATAGTTAGATCTTAATATAGGTTAGTGAATAAGTGTAATACTAAAATAAAGTTTTCTTTTTATAAGTTTAAAAATATTCGCGTTTTTTTTAAAAAAATACCCTGTATACCTTTATACCGGGTATATAGGTATACAGGCAAAATTGAGCAGTAAAATCAAATAGTTCCAGAACCCCTAAACACTCATAGTGAATGGGGGATGTGTGGTAATAAAATATAGGGTAGAATTCCATCGTACGAGAACGACATCTAGAGGTTATGCTTGCAGCGGTACTAAGATGGTCGTGATTTCGGGAGCGCCACTTGTCTAGTTTACTGAATGTGTTTGCTACGTCCTCCACAAAAAAAAAGATACCTTACTTACAAGTTTGTACGGAACCCTCGGTGCGCGAGTCACAACTCGCACTCGGCCGGTTTTTTTTTAAGTACAATCGGACAATCTACCAAAAATAAATACATGAAAGCATATTTGGTAGCGCATGCGCAAAAGATGTGGGTAGGGTGAACTATACACCTCGATTGGGACTTCCAACAGTTTATCTGGTGTACTACAATAATATTGTTTTTGCTTTCCGGTACTAGACAATATCTATAAAATGTTTTTTTAGCTTTTTCCATTATCGAAATAGCGATTCAAACTTTTCAAACAGATCAACAATAGATCAACTATTCACGCTGATACAACTTCTAGAAAAGGGATGGGAGTATAACAAACCCATACACAATCTTTTCATAGACTTTCGACAGGCATATGATAGCGTAGAAAGAAGCCAAGTATGGAATGCCATGGCGGAGTTCTCAATACCAAAGAAACTCATTCGGATAACGAAAGTCTGTATGGAGGGTGGAATATCTAAAGTACGTGTAAATAATAAACTGTCTGGCAGCTTTGAAATCAACAGTGGACTTAAACAGGGTGATGCGTTATCTCCACTACTATTCAACCTTGTATTAGAGAAAGCCATGAGGTCGGCCGAAATAAAAACAGAATTGCTATCGGGTCAAGGTCCCAAAGTGTTACTCGCATATGCAGATGACATAGATCTCGTTGGAGACTCCATTCTATCCACGAAAGACATTTTCAACAAGGTGGAAGGAGCAACAAGTGAAGTAGGGCTGAAGATTAATGAAGAGAAAACGTAATATATGTGTATAAATAGAACGACACGAAGAGACAGAATAGGACAAAATATGACGATCAACACCTTTAATTTCGAAAGAGTACAACGTTTTAAGTATCTGGGGGCCGTAATCACAGCGGACAACGATGTTACCGAAGAAATAAAAGACTCCTAAAGAATCCAATCTGCAAACCGCTGTCTATTTGCACTGAATAAGCTCATAAAATCAAAAAATCTCACAAGAAGTTCAAAGATCAAAATCTATAAATCCATCGTCAGACCTGTAATAACATACGGATGCGAAACGTGGACCATGACCAAAGCAAACGAAGAAAAGCTCAGACGCTTTGAAAGAAAAATACTTAGAAAAATTTTCGGACCTCACCATGACATCACCACAGACCAGTATAAGATCAGAACCAATATCGAATTAAAAGCACTCTACAACGACACCGATATTGTCCAAGAAATTAAATCACAGCGACTAAGATGGGCAGGCCACGTGCACAGACTGCATAACGAAAGACTTGTAAAACTGGTATGGGAGGAGATTCCCACAGGCAAGAGACCGCTCGGACGTCCCAGAATGCGATGGAGAGATAACATCCAAGCAGATCTCCGGAAAATGAACATTCCATTTGACCCTAGGTTGATGGAAGACCGAACAAATTGGAAAAAAGTTGTACAGTCAGCCAAGACCCACCCAGGGTAGTAGCGTTACGTGATGATGATGATGATTCAAACTGAAAATCATTAACTGTCTATACAAATAGTAAACAACACTGAATGACAACGAGAGCTGTGACGTCATCCAAAGCGCGCGATAAATGGGACCGTTCAAACAGGTCAAATTTAATCAGTATTTTATATACTTTTTAAAAAATTAATTAAACCACTTTCAACAGTATTTACATTTTTTACTATGTTAAAACGAAGTAAAAAGTGAATTAAGCAAATAAAAAAAATTGATGCATACTCCCTATTGAAGCTGCAAAATAAATCAATCAACTAAAAGACAATTTGACTCAGAAACAGACCAATCAGTTTCTTCCATCTATGGTCTCTCAATTAATAGTGAAATCGAAAGATAATGTTACTGACATAGATGAAGAGTTTGTGAAAAGGGCGGCAACAGAATTTTATTAAAAAAGCCGTGAATATCAGGAGCAGTGGACTTGCTTTCTTACCAAAGAAATTGAGATATTTTATTGGGCAGATTTGAAAAAGGTCCCCACATGGGAAGACGTTCAAAAATCTCTGGATGTATTAATTGGAAAAGGAATATATTGACTGTAATAAAGATGCAGACGTTTTTGACGAATTTTTTACGTTAATTTGTAACTACATTACATCACACAAAGTAACCGAATGGAATAATCTAAATGTTTCCATGAAAACTCGTTGGGTGGAAGTATTCACTTTCAAGGCAACAATGTTCCGCATGAAAACTTTTCTATTTTAATTGAATATATTTTATGTTTGCCTGCTACAAATGCTCCAGTAGAAAGAGTATTTTCTATGATGAACAAATTGTGGCCATCTGAGAAGACCCAGTTACAAATTTCATTTCTAAAGGCGATGTTGATAATTAAGGTGAATATAAAAAAACGTGCCAAGAGTTTCATTCTTACTTAAAATCATCACCAGCTATATTAAAGCAAATTTGTTCCTCTGATGAATATAAATATAACTAAATGTATCGAGTATATATATTTTTTTTAATCGTAACTTTTAATCTAACTGACTTTTTCTGAATAAATAACTTTAAAAGAGTGTTTTTTTTTATTGACTACCTGTTAATTAACCTAAATAAACCAATGTCCCATTTTGAGAAAAAAAATAAATGGTCATGTTAGGTATATACTAAGGTTCAGTCTTTCTTGTGTTAATTGTACCACTTTTAAGTATTATATTTAGTTTTCTTTTGCTACATATGCATCTATAAAATGACATTGATAAATAAAACTGATGAGAATAATTTGGGGCCTTTGAAAATTGATTATTGAAAAGATATTTTTAAAGTAGTACTCCTATGTTTGTAATAACTAGGGCCCGGAATTATATGTAAATACATATTTTTAATTCAAATTATTTTCGGTCTTCAGTTTGTTTTCTACACAAATTATAATATTTGCAAATAAAAATTACATTTTCTCGTTCCAAATGTTATGACTTGCATGGAAAACAAAATAAGACTGAAAATAATTTGAATAAAAAATATGTAAACTTAAAACAAACGGAACACAGCCTGAATATATAAATATATTCAGCCCTTCTGCAGCTTTATAACAATTATTGAGTCTTTTTTAGGACTACCAAAACAAATCTCACATGAGATTTGTTTTGGCAGTAACAAAAAGAATCAATAATTGTTATAGAGCTGCAGAAGGACTGAATATATTTATTTATTTAGGCTGTGTTTCGTTTGTTTTAAGTTTGTATGATTATCTATAAGGTAGGATGGTTCCACCAATTCCAAAAAAATATGTATTTACATATAAATTTGGGCCCTAGTAATAACCATATGTTTGTAAAACATTGCAAGACATTTCATGGTGATATTTACAGAATATTATTAAGAATACAAGTTTCTGTGTTTTTTAAAGTATTGTAAATACTTATAAATTATAACTCAAACTTTAATTTCAAAGTATTGTATAGTAAACAAATATGATATATTGGTTTATACACAAACCTTTTCACCTTCAGAGTATAATCCAGGCGCAAAATATTACTTTTTTTTTTTTTTTTTTTTTAAAGTTTGGTTCGATGTGAATACCGGGTTTGCCGACCCTTCGAACACGTCGGCCTATTGGTAGCCTATTGTATTCTATCACATTCACTTTAGGCCCAGAAACCTGTTGTTATTGTAAATTGCGCTAATAGCCATTTTACACATTTGTCTTCTGGAACAAATGCGGCCGGCGCTGGGGATAGAACTCGGACCTCTATACCTGTCAGTTAGCGCTCTAACATGAGGCCACGAGCGTCAACACTACACCACTCGCGCCGGCTATTATTTACATCATAGTTGAACATATTTAAAGATACACAAATTTAAAGATAAATTTGCATTAAAAACTTGGCTTTGGTATCTTCTCCTGGGAGCTACGCATGCTGCTGTCATGCGCTCGATTTCGTCTGTCCACCAGTACACGTCTTTACTTGTATTTTGTCCTCTTTTTTTAATCAAGTTGGCTTTGCATACTCTACTCATCATATGAACTAGTGAGTCCGCGTCCGTTGTTTGAGCAGTTGATGCTTCTCTTGTTAGGTGTTGCTTTATCTTCTCTTCGTTAAGATATTGTGTAGTCCAGCCAGGCTTAGACGAGTACACGTTCTGTTTCGATCTTTGTTTTTCCTTTATTTCATAAAGTATGTACCAGTGGTTCCTCAGACTTTTCTTATTCAACACTCTCCAGCTTTGGAACAAATTAGATATAGAGTTGGATGAATATGTGAGGTCTATAATGAACCATGAGTAGCCCCTCATGAATGTGGGATCATTTCCTTGATTTTGCAGGACCATATCTGTTTCTGCCGCCCAAGCCATAACCATGTTTCCTCTCTTATCCATATAGAGCGATTTCCAGTAGGGAGACTTTGACTTAGACTATCTTTCCTTTATTTTTCTGTTGCCTGATATTCTGACTTAGTTCTGCGAGGGATTTGGACAGTTGCTCGATTGTTTCATTTGGGGAAAAATAACAACTGTATATGATAAGTTGTTGCAGCTCCACCCAGACAAAGCTCGTCCATTTTCCAGCTTTAGTTACAGCTATGTTTTGATCCAGATCTCTAAATTGTTTTGATTGTCCATAAGCCATTTGGCCTCTGTTGCAAGTTTTTTTGTTTTGTTCGTTTATCAGGACTATATCCCCTTTCACTTCCTTCGCTGTGGTGATCGGTAAGTCATTAGCTCGGCACCTCATTAAATTAATTTGTATTATTTTATTCGTTGTTGAGATTTTGTCCGCCTTGCTTCTGTTAGTGCTTTTCTAAATATTGGGCATGCTCCAGTATCTGCTCGATGTCCCTCCTGGTTGCAGATAGGGCAGTATGGTTGATTCTCACAGCTCTTCGCCTTGTGACCTTCTTGGCTACATCTTAGGCATAGCATCTGGTGGTCTGGGCCTTTACAGGCAGTTGCGTGATGGCCTGTTAGCCAGCATTTGTAACATTGTTCAAGATCGATTCTTACATGAATTCTACAATACAACCAGCCAATTTTAATTTTCCCGTGTTCTATTAAAGCAGTGTTTCTCAAACTTATCTGTCTCATCGCCCACCTTTGATATGCTAAAGTTAATAGCGCCCCCCAAATCTGCCGTATAACGGCATCTTTGGTGCAATAATTTGAATTACAATTAAATGAAGCTTTTTTCCTCTTCCTAGAGTAAAAGCATTTTGACTTACCAAGTATTTTATACGATACTGAAAATTTTTCAGTTCTATCGAAATTTTAAAACAACGAAAATACTTAAAAATTCACTAGAAATCTTGCAACGTTGAAAGTAAAATTTATATACAGTCGAACTTCCATAACTCGAACTTCTGAAACTTTAATTTTTCTATAAGTCGAATATTTTTAGAAATTGATTCGTTTAGATAACATTTTACATATAAATTAATTTCCATAACTCGAATTTTCCTCAACTCAAATTTTTTCATAACTTGTAGTAAAAATTTGTACAATGGTAAAATTTTACATACAAAATAATTTATACTCCAATTTTTTAACCGCCGCGTATTTTCCAAAACGTATGATGCCGGATATTGCCCACCATAAACCGTCGATAGTGTCGATATTGTAATCCTCGGGCAGATTACGAAACATTTTATTTTTCATATTTTATGATCACCAAAAACTCAAATAAAGCAAAACTAAGAATTTACCAGCGGGTGTACTTTAGGAAGATTACGGCAGGATATTATTCTCCCAAGAATCGATAATCCGAAAAGAGACGATATAATCGAAAATCACCCACAAGGTGCTCTATATTATGGAAAACAATGAAAAATTACTGACCTTTTCAAAAAATAATATGTAAATTGAAATTATTTTTAATTATTCATAATTATATCATATTAAGAAAATGTATACTTATTTATCTTTTTCTTTTTGTTTATAAATATATACATTAGTATTTATTTTGAATAAATTGTGTATAGTGTATTTTACTCATTTTATAGTTATGTATTTCTATAACTCCAATTTTCTATAACTCGAATTTTTATCATGAACTATGCCAATTCGACTTAGGGAAGTTTGAGTGGATATCAAGTAAGTGTATATGTATATCAAGTAAGTGTATATCAAGTAAGTTTAGGTCTGAGAACCTATTTAGATTAATAATAAATGCATTCTTAAATAATTAGCAACAAAAATTGTGATAGTTTTTGAAATATTTCAAATAAAAATTAATATGCGGAGATCCCTGTATAAAGAAAAATTCGTGAAAAGAAAGTGAAGGCATTATAATTTTTACAGAAATAAAATTATATAATAATTTTTTGTTATAATTAATTAATTTTTGTGGCCGGTTGAATAATACTGAACACGGAACAATATTGTTGAAAGTATTTGTTTGTTTTAAATTAACACAAATACATTGTATAGCATGTGATAACTATCGCCCCCTGGCTACCTACCGCCCCCCATATCGCCCCCTGGCCACCTAGCGACCCCGAAAACGACCTCATCGCCCACTGGGTGGCGATATCGCCCACTTTGAGAAACGCTGTATTAAAGTATTTGCCTGTTTCTAACAGTGACTATTTGACTATCGCCATAAGCGGGTCTTACATTTTTAACTTTTACCTCATCCTTTTTTGTTTTGAGTAGCTTTTGTATCGATTCCTCTATGTCTTCAACGGTCGTAATGCCATCTATGTCCTTTATGTGGATAATTGTATCTGTACTTTTTTAGCGAACTTCGACCTCTGGCAGTTTTTGAGCAATTATATCTTTTAAGTCCTGTGCTTTTCCCTCTCTCATTTCTATCAGTAAGTCACCCGTTTTAGTGCTTCTCATTCCCTTTATTTTTGAACCTGAGGATTCTGGGACTATCTTTTCCTTTACTACTTTCAGTAGTTCGGCAAAGGTTTTGTCTTTTGCCCTAACGAATACTGCCTCTGTGGTTTTCTCTCTTCTCTTTTGTTCTTGGCCCTTTTTAACTGTCATCTGTTTTACATGTTTTGTCTACTAGCTCTTGCAAATGAAATTTTATGATAATTTAATTTCAGACCGACACGAAGCTCACTCTTAAAGTGCCAATGATTGGGTGGTTTACCCTATATACTAAGTTTCAGTCTTTCTAGTGTTAATTATACCACTTTTAAGTATTATATTTAGTTTTCTTTTACTACATATGCATCTATAAAATGACATTGTTAAATAAAACTGATGAGAATAATTTGGGGCCTTTGAAAATTGATTATTGAAAAGATATTTTTAAAGTAGTACTCCTATGTTTGTAATAACTAGGGCCCGGATCTATATGTAAATACATATTTTTAATTCAAATTATTTTCGGTCTTCAGTTTATTTTCTACACAAATTATAATATTTGGAAATAAAGATTACATTTTCTCGTTCCAAATGTCATAACTTGTGTGGAAAACAAAATAAGACTGAAAATAATTTGAATAAAAAATATGTAAACTTAAAACAAACGGAACACAGCCTGAATATATAAATATATTCAGCCCTTCTGGAGCTCTATAACAATTATTGAGTCTTTTTTAGGACTACCAAAACAAATCTCACATGAGATTTGTTTTGGTAGTGACAAAAAGAATCAATAATTGTTATAGAGCTGCCGAAGGGCTGAATATATTTATATATTCAGGCTGTGTTCCGTTTGTTTTAAGTTTGTATGATTATCTATAACATAGGATGGTTTCACCAATTCTAAAAAATATGTATTTACATATGAATCTGGGCCCTAGTAATAACCATATGTTTGTAAAACATTGTAAGACATTTCATGGTGATATTTACTGAATATTATTAAGAATACAAGTTTATGTGTTTTTTAAAGAATTGTAAATACTTTAAATTATAACTCAAACTTTAATTTCAAAGTATTGTATAGTAAACAAATATGATATATTGGTTTATACACAAACCTTTTCACCTTCAGAATATAATCCAGGCGCAAAATATTACATCATAGTTGAACATATTTAAAGATACACAAATTTAAAGATAAATCTGCATTAAAAACTTGGCTTTGGTATCTTCTCCTGGGAGCTACGCATGCTGCTGTCATGCGCTCGATTTCGTCTGTCCACCAGTACACGTCTTTACTTGTATTTTGTCCTCTTTTTTTTATCAAGTTGGCTTTGCGTACTCTACTCATCATATGAACTAGTGAATAATATGGGGGCCTTTGAAAATTGATTATTGAAAAGATATTTTTAAAGTAGTACTCCTATGTTTGTAATAACTAGGGCCCGGATCTATATGTAAATACATATTTTTAATTCAAATTAATTTAGGTCTTCAGTTTGTTTTCTACAGAAATTATGATATTTGGAAATAAAGATTACATTTTCTCCTTCCAAATGTCATAACTTGTGTGGGAAACAAAATAAGACCGAAAATAATTTGAATACAAAAATATGTATTTACATATAAATCTGGGCCCTAGTAATAACCATATGTTTGTAAAACATTGTAAGACATTTTATGGTAATATTTATAGAATATTATTAAATAAGTTTATGTGTTTTTTAAAGAATTACAAATACTTTAAATTAAAACTCAAATTTCAAGGTATTGTATAGTAAACAAATATAGATATATTGTTTTATACACAAACCTTTTCACCTTCAGAGTATAATCCAGGAGCCAAATATTACATCATAAAACAAATTTAAAGATAAATCTGCATTAAAAACATCAATATTTACTGACATATTAATTTTAAGATTATGTTATTTGTTACTGAATGTTATATTGTAATAGACTATGTTTCATACAACTTACTTTAAATTGTCCATCCTCACAGCTCACACTCTGTAACACTTTTGTAAAAATACGTCGCACTTGTAAAACACTAAAATCAATTTACACCAATGACCAAACAAGTTCCCTGACGTTTCTAGACTGTCAGACCGTATGTTTATATTGACATTCATCGCAATTCGCAACCAGTAATACCAGGCTGTGAAAAGGAACCTGTAAATTTTGCGGCTAAATCACTAATTAAGTAACGGCCACTACAAAGTTTTATGCCGACTTGACTTGTGTATGCGCTATCTCTAATACAGCGTACTTTTTTGAGTCACAAATTGAAGAGAGGTTTATGAGGTGAAGTTTAGATACTTGTCTCTGGTGAGGCCACAGCAAGGTTGGTAAAGAACAGGTTGGCAGTGTTGCCAACTTTATTTTTCAGGGGATCGTACCATGCACTTGGAAAAATCGTATTTTGCCACATATTTTAGAAAAAAAAATTCATTAAACCAATAGTAAATGATTTAAATACGTAATATTATTATAGCTTTAAATCAATATGTAATATTTAGGATGCAACATTTTAATATTTGATATTTAAATACGAACTTGGAATGATTTTCTGGACCTTGCTTACTAGAATTTGGACATAGCTGGGCATTAACTCGTTAATCCGTTAATCGTTAATTAACGAAGTTAATATTTTGATTAACGGATTAACTTTTAAGTTAACTTTTAAAAATGTTAACGGACACGTTAACTTCCGTTAACATCAGTCAGAAGTCCGTTAATCGTTAATCCAATGGGAACCTACTATTTACCGCACGGCCGGCATCGCAACGCGGCGCGAAAAATAGGTTCAGACAAGTATGAAATGACAAGTGCCGGGCGGCGCGTGGCAGCGAGTGAGACAAAAACAAAACTAGATATATTTTGCCGGCGCGTGCGAGTGAGAAAACTGCGAAGAGATTTGTTTCGTTTGATCATTTCATTACTTAGCGCCGCGCCGGTACTTAGAGTGTCGAGTGTTTTGTTTGTTGTTATTATTTATTATAATTATTACTGTCGGTAATCATTTGCGTGTTGGTAAAAAAGAGTGCAGTTAGATAGAAAAAGTGTACTGTGCAGTGCAGTAATTAAAACCATATCAAGGAAGTTGGAAGACATGGACTCGGGTTCCAGTGGTCCTGATGATGAGAATCCATGGCCACATTTGACTGAGTATGTGGAATTTGTATCCAGATCGGGCCAGCTTTTATATACAGGGTGCTTCAAAAAAATGTATACACACTTTGAACTTCCATAGAAAATTTATTTACCGTTCTACAAAGTTAAATTTCAGGAAAATAGAAAGCTGAAAGTCCAATGTAAATGAAACATAAATAACAAATGTTAATACTGTTCAAATTGGTGACCTGCAGCATCAATACAATTCTGAGTACGAGTCACCACTGATTCTGTACATCGTATCAAAACGTCCAATGAGATTTCTCTACACACTGCTTGAATCTCATTCCAAAGAATGTCTAGGTTACGTGGTTTACGTTTGTACACCTCATCTTTTACTGTGCCCCACAAGAAGAAATCCAGTGGTGTAAGGTCTGGAGAGCGTGCTGGAAACTCGATTGGCCCCCTGCGTCCTATCCACTGTCCCGACAAATTTTGATCCAGGTAAGCTCGTACGTCCCTGTGATAGTGCGGCGGAGCACCATCTTGTTGAAAATAAAAATCATCATTACCGTATAATGCACGAATGGCAGGAAATATGGAATCAGCAAGCATTGTTAGGTAATTAATACCAGTTACAGTGCCTTCAAATCGAAAAGGTCCAATGAGTCCCCTTGAAGACAAACCGCACCACACATTTACACCAGGCAAATTTACAGCTTTTTCAATTGTAATGTGAGGATTTTCTTCATTGTGCCTATTGACAGTTCCATTAAGTTTGAATTGGGCTTCATGCGACCAAATGATGCTACCCATAAATCCCGGTTCACGTATCACCATCTCCTGAATCCATTCACAAAATTGCAACCTTCGATCTGGATTGTCGTCATTTAGCTGTTGCACCAGCCTTGGAATGTAAACACGATACTTGCCTCTCTTCAGAATGCGTAGCACGCTGCTAGCACTTACATCACTTTCACGTGCCCCTTGCCTTGAAGATTTGTTAGGAGAGCGTTGAAACAGTTCCAAGACTGCCGTTGATGACTCATCACTTGTAGCTGTTCGAGGCCGACCTGAATGACCTTTATGCACATCACACACTGTTCCATGAACTTCGAATTTGTCTCGTATGCGTGTAATTGTTAATCTTGAAGGTGGTTCTGTATCATACTCCCTTCTCCACTGTCTTTGAACTTCATTTACATTCTCAAACTTCCAGTACCACTTAATAACCTGCTTACGTTCTTCAAAACTCAAACGTACGTCCCCCATGTTGATATTACAAATTCCAACTGATAATATAACATAGAGGGACGATTATGCTGGCACCTGGCGAAGAAATATAACATTAGCCTTGTAGAGCGGGAAAACTACAATAGTTTAAAGTGTGTATACATTTTTTTGAAGCACCCTGTATATACTTATAAATACTTTTTGTGTGTAAGCGATGCTTGCCGAAAGACACCAAAATAAAAGTTCATGTATCAAGCCTGAATAATTTGAAACAACATGTAAGAAGGGTACATGAGTCACAATATGTACAGTTTGAAGAGATTGTTAAGGCGGGCTCTAACCGGGGCAAGATAAAAAGAACAACTCATTCTGACAATATTAATGATGATAGCACAAGTAGCAGTAATCCAACTCCCGTTAAAAGAAGAATACAACAGGGTTGACAGCTGAGCATCGGGGAATCATTCGGGATTGCAGCTACTGGCAGCGGTGTACCCCAAGCCAAAGTGGACAAATGTATAGTAATTTTTTTTGTTTCAAACATGATTCCTTTACATGTTGTCGAAAGCAAGTCTTTTGGTGCATTGATAAAAACGTTAAACCCGAACAAAAATTCAATTTCAAGAAGAACTTTGGGTAGACGCATTACTGGCGAACACACTGAATTGAAGCAACACCTGATTAGGTAAGTAACTAAAATAAGTACCTATTTTCTATTTCTATTTATTTTTAACAGATAAACATTGCCCTACGTATATGTAAAAATACGAGGCTTCCCCTAGAACTTGCATTATGGTAAGAAAGGACATTAATTACTTATGTCTTTCAGAATTCTTAACGCGGGACTTAGTTCCTATACAGGTCCTCATCAAGACTGAGGGCCTCCACCGCGAAGTAGTGATCGCATCAGCATACTTCCCTGGCGATGGTAATAACATACCACCCATGGAGGTACAAAGGCTGGTCGAGCACTGTATTAGGAGAAGGCTGCCATTCATCTTGGGATGTGACGCGAACGCCCACAACGAGATGTGGGGCAGCACGGACACTAATAAGAGAGGTGAGTACCTTTTAGAATACCTCATTAAAGAGAACTTAATTGTGTACAACGTCGGGAACACACCAACTTTTATCACTAAGGCCAGAAATGAGGTACTGGATATTACGGTAGGTAGCGCTAACATAAGTAAACTAATTAAAAAGTGGAGGGTTTCAAGTGAACCCTCAATGTCAGATCATAGGATCATAGAGTTTGAGCTGGAAGGAGCGAGTGAGGAAAGTACCCCCATTCGAAACCCCAGACAAACAGTGTGGCCTATGTTTAGTTCACAACTAAAAGAAAACCTAGAGCAGGGTGACAGAGCAGACAGTGCGGGGTGGTATCAAACACTACACCGTCCTGGAGCAACCGTGAAGGAGCATAAGGACGAAAAATGGTGGAACAAAAATTTGTCTACACTAAGAGCAAAAGTACGTAGGCTTTTCAACAAAGCCAAGCAATACGGAAATTGGCTAGAATACTCTGAGGTGCTTACCACCTACAATAAAGAGATCAGAAGGGCAAAAAGGGAAAACTTTAGGACCTTCTGTGAAAACATAGAATCCACGCCGGTGGCAGCTAGACTGCACAAAGCACTAGCGAAGGATAGAGTGGAAATGACAACCACTCTCAAGAAACCGGATGGGACCTTCACGGAGGATGAAGAGCAAAGAGCTCTCCTCCTACTAGAAACCCATTTTCCGGGATGCAGAAGATACAGGGAGACCGAGGGCTTGATGCAACCACGGAAACCAAGTCGGGCCGACTGGAAGAGGGCAGCGTCCATCTGTACGGAAAACCGAATCAGATGGGCTATCGGCACTTTCCAGCCTTTTAAGGCCCCAGGTGTGGACGGACTAGTTCCTGCCTTCCTACAAAAGGGAGAGAGAGAACTAATGCCGTATCTTCTAAATATTTTTAGAAGTAGTTTAGCGCTCGGATATATACCGGAGCTATGGAGAAGGGCTAAGGTGGTATTTATACCGAAGGTGGGAAAGAAAGACACCACTCAACCGAAGTCTTTTAGACCCATTAGTCTAACATCTTTTATGTTAAAGACAATGGAGAAGGTGATTGATAATTACCTTAGGACTATGGTGCTGGTAGGTACACCACTACACAAGAGTCAGCATGCTTACAGAGCAGGGAAATCCACAGAAACCGCCCTGTATTAGCTGACAAATGAAATAGAAGCAGCACTAGAGACAAAGGAAGTAGCGATATGTGCCTTCTTGGATATAGAGGGAGCTTTTGACAACACCTCACACGAGGCTGTCAAGGCGGCCCTCGAGAGAAGGAGTATCGACAGCACTATCTCAAAGTGGATGGGAGAAATGCTGAGAACTAGAGTGGCGGAGACACAAGTGGGAAGAGACACCATTAAGATCTCCACAACTCGAGGGTGCCCACAGGGAGGTGTACTATCACCGCTGATGTGGAGCCTGGTAGTTGATGAATTACTGGTTAGGCTAAACAACCTAGACATCAAATGTCAAGGTTACGCCGATGACATAGTCATAATGGCCAGAGGAAAATTTGAGGGAACGCTCTGTGAAATTGTTCAGAGAGGCCTCAAAGTAACTAGTAGATGGTGTCAAACAGTGGGATTGAGACTCAACCCGAGCAAAACCACGGTGATACCATTTACTAGAAGGAGAAAAGTAAACTGCCTGCATCCCATACTCATAGATGGGAAGGCAGTAGAATACCAACAGGAGATAAGGTATCTGGGTATCACACTAGATAGCAAACTCCTCTGGAATAGACACGCTGAGGCAGTGGTAGGTAAAGCCAAACGCGCCCTAATGGTGTGCAGAAATTTAGCAGGAAAAACGTGGGGTTGTAACCCCACTATCCTGCGATGGATGTACACCATGATAGTGAGACCTACAATCACTTATGGGGCGGTTGCGTGGGGAAGTAGAATCAAGCTGGCCTCTATGAGGAAACAGCTTGAGAAGATTCAAAGACTGGCGTGTGTCTGCATCACGGGAGCGATGGGGTCGTGTCCGACAGCAGCATTGGAGCTGCTGCTGGATCTGACTCCGCTGCACCTTGTGGTGGAGAGCGCCGCCAGATCGGCGATCGTAAGGTTCAGCAAGGAAGGAATGGGCAGAGGTAAAATAATCGGGAGCAGAGACCGAAACAGCCTCGCTGCCAAGATCCCCTGGCTGGAAATACCAAAGGACGAAATGGTATGCAAATACCACTTCGAGAAAAACTACACAGCAATGTGTAGTAGTAAAGCCGATTGGAGCGACGAATCCTCAGCATACCACATAGAGCAAAATGCCATCAAGTGGTATACAGATGGTTCGAAGACAAAGGAAGGAACTGGTGCAGGAGTGTTTGGACCTCGTACCAGATACTCCGAATCCATGGGAACATCCCCAAGTATCTTCCAAGCAGAGGTACACGCAATCGAAAGATGTGCACAGTTTAACCTCGACAGGAGTTACCGCAAAAAACGAATTGCTATCCTGTCAGATAGCCAAGCAGCCATCAAGGCCATTAGCTCATACACCATCAGATCCAAACTGGTATGGGACGGTGTGGGGAAGCTGAACAAGCTTGGCAGGGATAATAAAGTAACGCTATACTGGGTACCAGGACACACTGGTATAGACGGAAACGAAGAAGCCGATCACCTAGCAAACAAGGGATCCAGTAGCCCCTTTATAGGTCCGGAACCCTTTTGCGGTATGAGCGTGAACACCATCCGCAAAAGTTTAGATGAAGAAATAAGAGGAAAATGGATGAAAACCTGGGAAGAACTTCCAGGGCTAAGGCAATCCAAAGTGATGCTGGGATCTTTCAACCAGAAGAGAACTAAAGCTTGCCTGAAACTAAGCAGGAACAAGCTCAGAATTCTGACAGGAGCCCTGACGGGACACTGCAGACTTAGGAAACATCTCAAGGCCCTAGGCCTAGAGGAGGATGATGGATGCACATTCTGTGGCTCAGCAGAGGAAACCCCCATACATCTGCTCAAAGACTGCGGAGCATTGCTCCGCAAGAGACAGCTGTACCTTGGGGCTCACTGCTTGAACACAGAGGAGCTGCAGGCCTTGAATCCCACCCAGATCCTGAGATTCCTAAAGGAGTCAGGATTAGAGGAGGCGCTCTAAATGGGCAAGTACACCAACACTTGGAGGAAGAGGGTGGGGTACAATAGATCTATAAAGGTCACAGTACAAGTCGTCACCACCATATCTACAATCTACAATCTACGTATATGTAGGTATCATTTTATTTGGAATTTTTTTAAATAATTAGGGGTTCATAAAATAGGTGAGTATTGTATGCGTGCATATATGTAAGTGCATATATGTAAGTATATAATTTTCATTTATTATTATAGCATTTTTTTAAACGTGATGTATTTATTTTATAATTTTTAATTTCAGTTTACTTGGAAAAATTGATTGGGTGGCAACGACGGCTGACTGTTGGTCAGCTCACAACAAAAGTTATTTGGGCATGACAGTTCACTGGTTAGATCCTATCACAGGAGCCAGAATGCATGCAGTATTAGCGTGCATACGCCTGAAAGGTCATCATACATACGATATCCTGGCCCAAGCAATGATAGATAATCACTATGAATTTCACATAGATAAAAGAATCACAAGGTCAGTTAAGTCTATTTTTCGTTTTTTATTTTATTTTCGTGTACATACAAGTGAAACCGTACCTACGAGTACGGAGATGTGGATCGGTTATATAATCCTTACTTAACATTACAAATGAAATGCGAATGTGTTTGTTCCTTTGTTACGTTTTCACGTATTGCTTTACGTATATCACGTATTTATTCACGTATTGTTTTCACGTATTGCTTAAAAAGCTGGTTAAATATTTTATAAAAATGGTCAATAAAGTAGTCTAAAGCGTGTTTTTATCTCAACGAGTATTGAACTATCAACATTTTTTCGTCATATCATTTTTTTTCGTTTTTCGGGTTAAAAACTTTTTTTAATATTACTGGTTTAATTTTATTTTAGGACTACTACGGATAATGGCAGTAACTTTGTAAAGGCATTTGTGCAATTCAGCTCGGAGATCGACATATTTCCAGAGTTGCCATGATGTGATTTAGAGTCGGAGTCTGATCCCGATATTGACAACCTTTTAAATCCAAACTCAGAAGAAGATGATGACTTAGAATTTATTTCAGTAGAAAACATACTGAATGCTCCTGATTGTCTCCAGTGCAATGAAATCAATGAACAGATATTAGAAATAGAAAACTTTAATATTAATACTTTGCCAGTTCACATGAGATGTGCTGCACATATGTTCAATTTGGTCGCTAGCAAAGACGCAGATGCTGCTCTACAAATAACTGTTTTCAAGACTCCCTACAGAAACGCCTTAGCCAAGGCACGCACTCTCTGGGATCAGCAATCACGTAGTACGGTAGCAGCAGATAGCATTCACGCTGAATTAGGCAGACGACTTGTCCTTCCAAATACAATGAGGTGGAACTCTCTGTATGATGCTATTGTCGTTCTCAACGGTATATTGGAAAAGGCCTTCTCTTCACAGGATTATGACTCAACTAAAAATTCCAACTTTCAATGACCAAGATGTGACTGTAATGAAGGAGTACGCAAAGGTAAATTTATATGTGTATATAGTTGAAATTAACGTATTAGTAAAGTTATTTTCTTTCCACATCATATCAATACTTATATTAAATACTTATTTACAGGTTATGGCACCTGTCGCGAATGCCCTCGATCGTATCCCAGGAGAAGCTCAAGCATATCTCGGATCACTACTACCGACGATTGCAGCAACTGTCTATAAATTAAAAAATATTAAATCTAAGGGCCTACTAAATTGCACAGCTTTAGTCAATGCCTTATTAAATGGCATAGAGAAAAGGTTTGGACCACTCATGAATGATGAACCCATTTCACCCAAAGTTCCGATTGATATGGCTGGAAACGTATGACAGCAGCAGAGTGGATGCAGTAAAAAAGTGCATGGAAAAAAAGGTAGAAGATGCCTTACGACAAGAAGCAGAGGAAAATTCGAAAGATATTTTAAGTGGCGGAGGGAGCAATGCGAGTGACAATGATGATGACGAGGAAGACTTTTTCAATTCTGTCACTCAGTCTATAGAAAAACCAAAGAGCTCCAACTCTTTAAAGAGTAAAGCGCAAAGTCTCGTTAAAATGTGGCTGGACATGAAATCAAAAGAATCGTTCAACGATGCTGCATTCCTCGGTGAACAGATATTCATAAATCTATTCATCAAATACAATACTGCTGTACCCTCAAGCGCTGCAGTTGAACGTCTGTTTTCCACGGGTAAAGACATTTCAACACCAAAGCGAGCCTTTCTTTCAGACGAGAACTTCAATATGTTAATGTTCATGAAGGGGAATATGCACCTTATGCCTGGCGATTAAATTACACATTTGAATTAAACAAGTATTTTGTTTTCTTCCTAAGATTCCTAAGATTTATGTTCTTCCAGAACATAAACCAACAGGTTTTATAAGTGTGAACAAAAAAATTGTAAAAATGTGTGTAAAATTGCATTTTTAAATCGTTGCGTTAGTGATAAAAATGCAAGTTTACACATATTAACGTATTAACGATTAACGTTAACTTGCGTTAATTCTTGCGAAATGTAACGCTTTAACGTTTAACGAAGCTAACTTTTTTTGTAGCGGATTAACGATTAACGAAGTTAACTATTTGATTAACGGTGCCCAGCTATGAATTTGGAAAATAATTTGTCAATTTAGTTTATATATACACTGCTCAAAACAATTAGCAGGTTACTGATTTGTGCCTCCATAAAATTCAAACGGGAAAATATATTCAAATAAAATTAAGAACATCTGAAACACCCTCTATTTAATTGTTTTAATTGACACATAGGGAATTATCAGGATCGCATACTTCGGAGTATCCGTAATAATTAACAAGAACTACCAAAACTAAAGTTAAATAAAGTATCCCAAATTTGATTCAAAGAGCTAGGAAAGCCTTCTTAAGATCAAAATACAGACGAAAATGTTTGCAACTTACAGTTTGACTTAAGTTAAGTGACAATGAGGCATCTCAACGAAGTGGAAGTTGTTCGTGCTATAAAATTAATTGAAAATGGCGAAATCTTTCAACAAATTTGAAGAAACTTCAACGTAAAGCCGTCTGTTATTCGATTGTAGAACAGGTACTTGGATACAGGTCAATATACCACGCGCGAATTTTACCGATTTTTACTGATTTCGAGTCTTCGCAATAGATTTTCTACGAAAAGACCTCTTAATTTCCCTCAGACGACGCGTGGGCTCACTTTATCAGACCCTACAATTGGGAATAGGTTTAAGGTAATCAAATTTGAGTCGCAATTTGTCGCAAGACGACCCGTCCCAAAACCTTCTTTGACACGACGCCACAGAATAGCAAGGATGAATTTTGCTCGTGAACATTTCGTCAAAGGAAGTCTGTGCTCTTCTCGGATGAATCCAGGTTCATTATTACTCGTTACGATCGCTGAGTACCTGTTTACAGACGCCCAGGAAAACGCAGATGCTACTGTCCAGGAAGTCGAAAGATTTGGAGGTGGCCCTGTGGCATAGGGAATAGGTCAAATTTGTTTGTTAATGCAGGATAACGCAAGACCACATACTGCTTCGAATGCGATGATTACGAGGGGAATCGTCGTATAGGCCAGTAGTGCGCAAAACGTGGGTTGCGACCAAAGTGCCCTCTAAGCTGCGCGGGTGCGCGCCCGCGCACTAATTTTTCGAGAGTTCGAAGGCGCAGCCGTTTTTGTATTCCGCGAACAATGGGCTCATCTTGGCAAAAAAATTAGAGGGTCAAACAAATTTTTGAAATTGGACATTTATACGTCCAAAAACAAAATGTCTTTTTATTTACTTCAACTAAGTCATCGAGCGTTTGCTTGGTTTGCTTTATATTGACACATTGTGTGCGAGAAACAACGTAAGTCCTCGTATACTCACTAGAGAACGGGTGTCGAGAAAACATCGCCTGCGTTTCGACGTGGATTGGGGAAAAATTACCCGCATACAAACACAGCACACACGACAAAACACTTTTTTTTTAATTGTATTTTGGGGGAAGTTCTGCCAGCCTGTGTGTGGGGCTCACACCCATTAAACCCCTTCTTCCACTTGGCTTGGTTATGCGCCACCCCGGTATCGCTTGCCCATCCCATCAGGGTGGGCAGCCCGGACGGTTGTTACCGCCCTAGTTTTGAAAGAGTTTCTGGTCTTTTTTTCTCTCTTCCTCTCATCTTCTGTTTTTTGTTGCATTAAATTGTGGAGCATGCTCATAATCACCACCCAGTTTTCTTCTGTTTCTAGTAGCCGTTCGGCGACATTGTCTTTATACGGCTTCCCTCCTCAAATTATTCCATTTCATGCATTGGAAGATTGTGTGCTCTGGTGAATTCGTTTCATCGCAACATCAGCAGCTTTCATTTTCTTGTTTGCCTATTCTATGTAGGTACGTGCCAAAGACTCCGTGTCCGGATATTGCCTGCGTGGCGTAAAAGTCCACCTCGCCCCAATTCCTTTCGTGCCATTTTGCCACGTCGGGTATGAATGTTTTTGCCCAGCCTTGATATCTTACCCATTGAGTCTGCCACTTTTCGAGCGTCGCGCCCCTGATCTCCGTTTTGTGTTTAACTCCTTTGATGTACAGCTCTATTCTTTCCTCTACCTGTAGTATGATTGGGGGTAGCGCGGCGATAGCAAGTGCCGCCTCCGTTGCGATGGTTCTGTACCCGGAGATAATGCGCAGGGCCATGGTTCAATTTATCCCCTCCATCATATTCTGGTATCTTTTGTATCTTAACGCTGTCGCCCGCTATACCGGTGCTGCATACAGTATTATTGACCTAACTGCTGTGGTTAGGATCCTTCTCTTGTTTGCACCCGGTCCTCCCACGTTGGGGGTTATGCGCGTTAAGAGCATGAAGGCTTTGTGTGCCTTTGCGCAGGTTTGGCGGATGTGCGTGGTCATTCTGAGGTCCTTATCTAATAGGTATACCCCCATGTATTTGGCGGCAGGTTTACTGTCGATAATAGTGCCTTCTACTTGGACCTGCATATTTTTTATTTTTCTTCGTCCTGCCAGGAGGACGATCTCTGTCTTTGCTGGAGCTATCTTTATCTCCATTTTCTTCAGCTGGTTTATAACTCTATTTGCTGCATACTGTGAGGCTTCCTCTGATAACGTTGGGGTCCTTGCCTTGATGACAATGACGAGGTCATCTGCGAAGGCTACAAGCATGGCTTCAGCTCCTATGTCCAGACGTAATATCTCATCATAGTAGATATTCCACAGTGTCGGTCCCAGGACTGAACCCTGCGGAACCCCTCTTGTGACTTCGATATTATCCCCCTGTGGGGTCACTATGTATCTACCACTGGTGCTCAAGCATATCTCGGATCACTACTACCGACGATTGCAGCAACTGTCTATAAATTAAAAAATATTAAATCTAAGGGCCTAGTAAATTGCACAGCTTTAGCCAATGCCTTATTAAATGGCATAGAGAAAAGGTTTGGACCACTCATGAATGATCATCATCATCATTCATGAGTGGTCCAAACCTTTTCTCTATGCCATATAATAAGGCATTGGCTAAAGCTGTGCAATTTACTAGGCCCTTAGATTTAATATTTTTTAATTTATAGACAGTTGCTGCAATCGTCGGTAGTAGTGATCCGAGATATGAGTGCGCTTACTTTGGCCTTTTCCAGTGCTTGTATTATTTTTTTACACGGAGCCGAGTTAAATGCGTTTTCTATGTCTATAAGTATTACTACGCAGAATTCTCTGTTTTTGTATGCCTTTTTTGCAAAGTTGTTAGGTGTTTCCATGAATTTCTTTATGGCATCTAGCGTGGATCTCCCTTTTCGGAAGCCCAACTGGTTCTCATGTATCGCCTTTTTGTCTTCTAATTCGATTTCCAGCCGATTTTTTACTAGGGCTTCTAGTAATTTTGCTCCTGAGTATAAAAGGCATATTGGCCTGTATGCCACCGGTTTGGTTGTATCTTTTCTCGGTTTCTCTATCAAGATTAATCCTGCGATTTTCCATTTAGCTGGGAACGTGACAGATGTCAGGCATTTATTTATTACTGTGGCTGCAATATCCGGGCAGGCGGTTGCTACGTATTTCACGACCTCCGGTGGGATGTGGTCCATCCCTGGTGCCTTTTTTTCTTTCATTTTCTTGGCAATTGCTACTATTTCTTCTTCTGTGGCTTTTGGTACGTTTTCCAGTTTATTGGTAGGCCAGATGATTTTTTCGCTCTCCGGGAATAGTTTTTTTATTTGCTTTAGTGTGTCCTCTTTGGTAAGATTCATCTGGGATTTTCCCTTGAGTTTACTCGTAACAATTTTATACGCTCGGCCCCATATATCATTGTCGAGTTTCGTGCATAGTTCTTTCCAGGCTTTGTTTTTTTGTGCCGAGATTGCTCCTTGGAGAGCCTTTTTTTTTATTTTATAGATTCTTCGTGCGTCTCTTTTTTGCTCGTCACTGGCTATATTATTTTTATTGGTTCTTACCATTGCCCTTCTTTTTTGGTTACACTCGTTTCTCATGCTGGCAATTTCTTTTGTCCACCAGTAGTTGGGGATATGCCTTGGTCTTGAACTTGTTCTTTGGTCGAGACATTTATTGCACAATGTTATGAGGCTCTTGGTGAATATGTCTACTATGTTACCTAGGTGTTCATTATAGGCGCTTTCCATCACACTTTTGTCGCTTTCCTGCACTTCCTTCCAGCCTTTTTTAGTTATTCGCCATCCCTTGCTCGAGTGTTGAGTGTATAAGTTGTATGAATTATTTTTGTGACCAATAAGATCGAAGTATATGTTGTTGTGATCGCTGGAATTTTCCTCATGTTCATCTACCCTCCAATTGATTATACTTCCGCCTATTTCTTCCGAGGCTAGTGTGATGTCTATCACCGATGTGCCCCCTCCAGCTGCGTATGTCGGTTTGGTGCCCACGTTTATGGCAACTAGGTCCATTGCGCTCACCCAGTCTTCCAGGATTTGTCCTCTTTTGTCTGTCCTGGCCGAACCGAGCATCTGCGATTTCGCATTCATGTCCCCCCCTATGATAATTTGTTTGCTTCCTAAACTTTCCATTCACTCAGTGTCTTGTTGGGCGAGAATTATCAAGAGTACACCGCAATGGTCTCAAGGTCCGCCCTAACAAATCCATGACCTTCGTATTTGCTATTATATTGCATTTTGTTGCGTAGTCTGATGAACGCATCTCCATTTTTGCCGCATATATGTTTTGTCGCTAGTTTTTTGTTGGGTCCTTGGCCCAGGATTATATCCAGGTTTCTCTCTCTGTACGCTTGCTCTAGCAGGTCGTGTGCCATCCTACTCCTGTTCATGTTGATTTGTAGCAACTTCAATCGGTTTGGTTGTAACATGTTTGTTTTAACTTGCATGTTGGGCGTTAGTTTCTAGCGTCCTCCGCCACCGCGTCGTGCCCCATTTGTGTCGCCCCTTCTGCTTTTTTCTTCTTATTCTTATCTTCTTCTTTTCTTGCCTTTGTCAGAGCATTTTTAAAGGTCGCACATTTCATGGATCCTGTTTTATGCCCGGTCTTATTACATAGAGGGCATGTCTCTTCGTTTGTGCAGTCTTTGGAACTATGGTCTGGTTTTCCTCATTTGAAGCATTGTGTAGTTCTGTTTGAGCCTTCGCATTCTGATGCGTTGTGGTCATATGCCTAGCATTTGTGGCATTTGTTTATTTTGATTCGTTTTTCCATTTTGCATCTAACCATTCCTATCACCAGGTGGTTTTTTTATAGTAGTTTTTCAGCTTCTTCTTTGTCTATAGTTAGTGTTGCGGCAAGCGTGTTAAATGCATTCGGTCTTAGCTCGGAGAGTTTACATCTATTTCCGTCCCATTTTATGTGGTTTACTAATGCCAACAGCACTTCCTCTCTTGTTGTGTCCTCGTCCATCCCTCGTATGTGGATGGTTTCTTCTCTTCCTTCCCGTCCTGCTGTCCTAGACCTCAGGGTATTTGATGGCTGATTGAGGATGCCCTCCAGTTGGCTGAGTGCTTCTTTGTTTTTCTCCATTGTTATGAGGAGCTTCCCGTTTCTTGTACTCCTCAGACTTTGGATAGAGCTGCTTGCCGGGGTATTCCGGACGAGTGCCTTGACCGAGCTTAGAGTCTCACTGTACGATTTATTTTGGCCTTCTACCACTAGCCCGTAGGTGTTCCTTTCCTTGGGGGGCTTTTTCAATGGCTCATTTTCTGGGCGTGTGCTCAGAGCTCTTGTCGTCGTGTATATATAAACTGTGGTTTTAGTGCCGTGGAAGATAGCTTCAATCATTTTTTGGAGCCTGATTATTGTCATGCCGGCTATGTGATGGATTGCAATTCCATTGCTGTCCCCTGTTTCCTCCTTTAGCTTGCTAAATTTATCCCAGAGATCCTCTTCTGTGCCATCGTACGTAATTTTTACAACCTTTGTATGGGTCACTTTGTCTGGGTGGTTTTTAGTCCTGATTTTTGTCTTTTGTTCTAGTATTTCGAAGCTGCCGTCTAGATCCATCATTTCCGGGTATTTATCTCTATATAGCCTTTGAATACTGTTTTTCATGTTCTTGTCACTAGGTTCCACAATTACTGTCCTTACCGCGTTATCGTCCCTACTGAGTGGATTTCCCACGATTATCTCTGTGTTGGTAAACAATTTCGCCCTCCACTTCTTCCCCTCTGCAGCGTTGCTCCATATTTCTAGGTTGTCTACTCCCTCCAGGGTTTCTAAGTTATTTTCTGCCGGTGCCATCCGAGTAAGGAGGGGATCGTACCTCATGGTCTCGGTGGTCTGCGTGCCAGCTCAGCATGTTTGTATTGGTCTCTTTTGCTCCATGTCCACTTGTATGTCAACATCGTAGGTGAGGGTTTCAATCTTTTCCCACCTATGTGCTTCAAACCATTCTTGTGCGGCAAAACACCTACACCTACTCTTTCTGCCTTACAAAACAAAATTTGGAGGTATTTTGAAGCTAACACAAACAGACAGTGCCTCTATTTTGGAAAAAAGCAATATTTTTACAAGTAGTTTAATCTAGACATTCAAGAAATGGTAAGTTTAAAAGGAAATACCTCATCTTACTGAACAACATTACATTGCGCACCGACAAGATTTGGGTTTGGATGATGCATGAAAACATGTATCTCTTATGCAAGATATTGAGACCTTTCTTAAGACAGTTTGCACTATGTTCAGTAGATTAGGAATTAAAAAAGAAAAATTTAAAGAATTGGCTGTTGTTATGGTTCGAAATTCGGCAACATTTAAACTATTAAACGAGGTGCATGTTATCTCGTTTTTTGCAATCAAATAGAATATTGTAATGAACAATTCGATGAAAGTAATGATCCAATTTGTAAATATTGTTGTAATTGCAACTTTTAAATAATCTCTAATATACTCTGACACTGTTTGTTCAAAATGATGTCGAATGTGAATTAGCAACTTTTGCACAAAATTATATAAAAGCGAAAATAAAATAGTATATTTTGTAACTAGGGCGAAAAGTTTTTTTCATGAGAGCGAAACTGATACAAAATTTTTGCTCAAAACCTTTCGAAGATTTTTGCACAATCATACCTTTGTGCGGCGCAGTCAGGGAAAAAATTAAAGGTTAAAAACCAAATCTAACATTGGTTCGAAATGCGACCCCCAGAGGGATCGATAGAGAATTTTTTTGGGTCCGAGAATTCATAAAATATTTAATATTTTTTTTCCGATTAATTAAGTCTCAAGTCTGATAAGCCGGAAAATGCGAGCAAATATATTTCTTTAAAATTATTATTTACCCTGTCCATGGAAAATTTAGTCTTGTGTTTGAAAAAGTTTTCCTTGCTGGTTGTAAATACACAAATAACATTTTGCTAGCAGCTTCGGTTCGCGATATATGACTTGATATAATTGCCAAAATCGAGCCAAATTTCGCGGTATTCGGTCAAACGAGCAGAGAACTGAGAAACTAATTTATATTTTTAAGGAAATCCTAAGTACATCCGTAGGGAAATGACCACCGGAATAACGATGCCGCAATTTGTTTTTAATTATCTGCAACCGTTCTCTAGATATAGACTTATGAAGTCAAAATTCTGGAAAATTTGAAATCAAAATTTCGCAAAAAAAAATTGAATCTTTCCAAACCATTTATACATCGATTTGCTCGTATTTCCGTTTAGTGTTCCAAAAATGATTTCGTTGGGATTTGTAGTTTCCGAGAGGTTTGTAAAAAACCAAAAACGCACTGATCAATTTTTCGAAAAAAAAATTTCGAAAAATTTCAGGGTCTTTTTTCAGTTTTTCCGAAGGAAATGGAAGTGCTGAACACGATTTTATTTCGTTCAAATGCTCAAAATGCCCCAAGATATAGACTATTTTCCATTTCCTTTAAAATTTGTAGCCCTTGCCTCCCAATTATTGCATGTTTTTCGTGCCGAATATTTTAACGGAATTAGCCTGCCGCATCTCTAAAACTAAATTTCTGGAAATCGCTTCGTCAAAAACAGCCCGAGAAGTGAATTAAAATGTGAAGGTCCTCCAGAACAGTAATGCCCAAACCGTGGATCGCCCAGGAAGGGTCGATAGAGATTTTGTATGCATAAAGAAATTAGGGCTTTTCATGTGTATCAGGTAGCAGTAAAACAGTGAAATGTCAATATAAACCAAATAAAAAAACCTCTAATTTCTATGCAGGGGTCGCGATACAATTTTATACAAAAAGTTGGGTCGCAAGTGAAAATAGTTTGCGCACCACTGGTATAGGGACGAGTTAACAAACTAGTACGCTGCGTATTTCTAAAGTGCGAGTGGGTCAGTCAAAAAATTATTGGATGCATTCATTGAAAATCCAAAGAGGAAGTTTATGGCCCATTCAAGTCTCTTGTTTTTCTGTTATTTTTCTATTTTCTTATAGAGATTTGGAAAGATCGTACATTTTGCATATGATTTCGAATACAAAATCGTACATCGTATCCGCTACAAAAAGGTCGTATAAATACCAGGTAAAGGTCGTATAAATACAGTAATACCAGGCTGTAAAAAGGAATCTGTAAATTTTGCGGCTAAATCACTTACTAAGTATCGGCCACTACAAAGTTTTATGCCGACTTGACTTGTGTATGCGATATCTCTAATACAGCGCCCTTTTTTGACTCTGGACTCAAATTGTAGTGAGGCCACAGCAAGGTTGGTAAAGGAGAACAGGTTGCCTGGAATATATAAATAACTCCAAAATACAATTTAAGGCTTCCCATTGGCTGTGACGTCAATCAGGGTTCCCAACTTAGCGGGTTTCCCCCAAATTTAGGGGGTAAATAAGTGTGATGGGATTTTTTTAGGGGTTTTATATTTTTAGGGGTATTTTTAGGAATTTAATTATATTTATTAATTTTTTATAGAAAAATAAGGGTTTAAAAATATATGCCCTAGGACAGAGGTTCCCAAAGTTTTTCTTAGACGGGCCAATTTAATATTACCGAATTTTTTGGCGAGCCAAAAAAAAACGAAATAAAATCAAAACAATAACCACGATTTTTTTTGTTTTAAATATATTTGATTATTTCTTTTTTTATTATTAGCATACTAAATTTAATATAAATCTTTAATTATATATTTATTAAAACAAAAAAAGTATTTATTTTACTATTTACTTATTTATTTTTTAATAAAAAAATAATATATCGTATCGATATTGCGGGCCGAATTCGCGGGCCGCATTTGGCCCGCGGGACGCACTTTGGGAACACCTGTCCTAGGATAACTCAAGCTATTGTTGACCTGGCGACCACTAGTACAGTTTCTCGTTACTAAGATTTCGGAATTAAATGAAAAACATAATGATTGTGACGCAGATGGCTGTAAACGTTTTGAAAATGTCTCAAAATTCGGACTAGCATTTGTCATGGTGCCAATTTCAAACGCAAATATCGAACGCGTATCAGTCACTCGAGCTCTCGCCGAGTGAACACATATTTTCTGCCCGCTCCGTCCGACCGCCAAGGGTCGTGTCAGGTAGAAAACTAGTGTTGTTTATGTGCTTTAAGTTGCCTCAGCTGAAGCTGCTCACAGGTGAGGTAACCACCGCGAAAGCAACGAAGATGAGTGAGCCATCGACATCCGGTGGATTCGCGGCCGGTTACGTGGTAACACGTAACCGATATGAAGTCCTGCAGGACACAGAGAATATGGAGACGAAAAACCCCGTAGCCAATAACCCAAAAACCCAAAAACCAGCGAAAGCAAAAAAGCCGCCACCAATCATACTCACGTTTATACCCAAACAGCATAAAGATCTGGTTGAAAAAGTGGACCAGTGCAAGACCCCCAATGAGAAGGTCACAATAAGATACAGGGAGAACTCTGTAGCTATCAGCGCCGTCGAGATGGTGACCCACAAAGCGCTGACAACAATTTTTAAAAATATGGGATATGAATTCCATACATTCGCCACAGGAGAGGAGAAGAAACACTGTTTCCTCCTGCGAGGAATCACAGCGGAAGCAGATCCCCAGGATATCCTCTCTGACTTAAAAGAGGGATACAATTTGGATATCAAAGATATCCACATGATGAGAGAGGCCCGTCGGCAAACCTTTATGGTTGTGACCGACAACAAGGTAACCCTGGCATACCTTAATAAGCAGGTGACCCGGGTGTACTACACTCGCGTGAGATGGGAGCGATACTCGCGGAAATGCGAGATCTCCCAGTGCCGCAGATGCCAGGAATGGGGGCACACGCAGAAACACTGCTTTAAGCAGCCAGCGTGTGTGAAATGCGCAGGCAGCCACCTGACGGTGAATTGCCTGAAAACGCGCGATACCCCAGCGGTGTGCGTGAATTGCGGGAAAGATCACCCAGCCAATTACACCGGATGCACCGCGTATAGAAAAGCCGTGGAGAAGAAGAATCATCTCCGTCCGTCCCCGCCCAAGAAAGCCACCAGAGTCCAGCCTGCGCCAATTCCTCAGGAAAACCCCTGGAATCGCCAGGAGTCACGGAGAGTGACCCCCCCTCACAGTGCCCAAATGCCCCAAAATAGTGCCCCCCAAAACACCCGTGAAAGTGCTAGTGCCAGTGCCGGTGAAATTCCCCCTTTCCCCCCGCTAGGCTTAACCTACAGAGGACTTAAAAACAATAGTGGTAACGCCAATAACCCCCCTAGGTTGGACAATTCCGCGTTGCCAACCAACAGCCAGCCCTGGAATGAATTCCAGGAGTTTAATGAGGCCATGGACGAATTAAGGTCTCACTTAGACATCAAGGCTGAGCTGGAAGCCGTGAAAGTGCTGAACAAAAACCTAAGGACATGTTACACCCCACAGGCCAGACGTTCAGCATTTTTGACCTATTTGAATGCATAGATGGCTAATAGCGGTCCCACACACCTATCCATCGCCACCTGGAATGCATGTGGCCTAAAAAGTAAGTCGAGTGAGCTCTCACATTTTATTAGAAAAACAGGGACACAAATTCTAGGTATTAACGAAACACTTTTGACCGACAAAGACAAATTTAAAGTATATAATCACACTGTTTATCGGGTAGACAAAACAGCCGGTAATAGGGGCTTAGCAATGGTCGTAAACAATAATGTCCCGCACACGTTCCACAAACAAACCGCCAAACCGCTCGAGACAATAACTATAAAACTTTCGGAAGGAACTTTTATCACGTCTGTTTACATCTCACCTAGACACAAACTGACCGCAAAAGACCTAAACAAATTTCTAAATACGCCCCATAAATCCGTCGTTATCGGTGATTTAAATGCGAGACACACCACGTGGAATTGCCATTTAAATAACGCGAATGGAAATACATTGTTTGATTACTGCTCGACTAGAGACTATTTGGTAGCCTTCACAGACCAGCATACACACTTCCCAACAAACAATACGACTCCGACAACAATAGACATCGCGATTTTAAAAAATATCGACAATTTTGTAGACATAGACACAATGCCGGACTTAGGTTCCGACCATAATCCGGTAATAATTAGACTGAATCAACAGACTGCGGCGGTAACCGCCCCGAAATGCGTCTACAATTACAAAACTGCCGACTGGAAGGGCTTCAGACAGATTCTAGACGAGCAAATAGTAATCAAACATGTGATACCAACGACTGCCGAACTCGAGTCCGAAGTCTCAAAATTAACGTCGGCGATTCAGACAGCCCGCGACGCGTCGGTTAAACAAACGCTAATCAGAAGACCGGTTGAATTAACTCCTGAAATCCTGGAGTTAATTAAATACAGAAACAGGGTCCGCAAGAAATGGCAAAAATCGCGGAATCCCGACCTTAAGCGCGAACACAACCGGCTTTGTAGATTAATCGCTAACGAAATCGCGACAGTTAAAAGAACGCTTTGGAATAACCGGGTTACGCAATTAAAACCTAACGACAGATCGCTGTACACAATGACGCGCGCGCTAAAAAGATCCGTGGACCCCATTCCCACGCTAACGGCGGGTGCGAGTAAAGCGTATTCAGACAGCGACAAAGCGGAACTACTCGCGGACCAATTTGAACAGGTCCATAAGACAGGACAGGTCGACATCAACAACAATGGCGACTTATCGGCCGACCAACTGGGCATCATACGAGACGTACGCGACTTTCTAGCGACAGAAACCCTCGACTATGACAAACATTTGCTACTCACGAGACCGTCAGAAGTACGTTTCGCGATTAAAATGACGACAAACCGGAAAGCTCCTGGACCCGACCGTATCCAAAACATCCTGCTGAAAGCACTCTCGCAGAAGGCAGTTGTCCAATTGACGCAAATAATAAACGCGTCAATTAAACTCTCCCATTTCCCTGTGGCGTGGAAACACGGCACAATCATCCCAATCCACAAACCCGGGAAACCAAAAACCCTGCCGGCATCATACAGACCAATTAGTCTACTTAACTCTATGTCTAAGATAACTGAGAAAATAATTAACCATCGGCTGCGAAAACACATGAACAGAAACAAGATCATAACGGACTGTCAATTTGGATTTAGACCCAAACACAACACGGTGCAGCAGGTGGTTAGAATAGTCAATGACATTTCTCTTAATTATAATAAGAAGAAAGTCACGGCTATGGTTCTCTTGGACATAGAGAAAGCTTTTGACAAGGTATGGATCGATGGACTGATTAACAAACTCATCCTTCTTAAATGCTCGCCCGGACTCATTAAATTGATTAATTCGTACCTGACGGACAGAACACTTAGTGTGTCTGTCAAGAACGAATTATCAACAATCAGACCAATAGACAGCGGTGTCCCGCAGGGTTCAATCCTCGCCCCAATCCTGTTCACATTATTTATTTATTTATTTATTTATTAACCTACTGGCATATAGAAACCACATACAAAAAAAAATATAAATTTAAAAATAAAAATACAATAATATCACAAAACACAAAATAAACTCCAATTTCCTTTATAATACACCTTCTCTGTTACCAGTTTGCTCTTTCCATCTTTTTATCCGTCTCAGCAGTTTCAGACCCTTTCCGCTATCATTCATACATTCCTCCCATTTCTTTCCTTCCCGCCTCTCTCCCTCATTCCATTCACCCCTTGTACACTCTTCCATCCAATGCTCCCAAGTATCCTTTGCTGTCCCACAAACACTACACTTTCTATGCTCCTCACTCATCCAGTATCTTCTTCCACGCTCCTCACATCCACACCTATACCTTGCTAACATGACTTGTGCATCGTCCTCTTGATTTACACTTAAATAGGTTGGTAACCGCCCATGTACCTGTATCTTTACGTACCCTTTATGAAAATTACTACTTTCTATTTTGCTTTGCCGCTCCTGTAGGTCAACTTCTTGCAAACGTTCTACCAACCTATCGGCCCACCCTGCCCTTTCCTGCTTTAGCGTTTCGAGCCCCTCACCAGATATACCACCTCTTTCATACAATTTCCTCTTATTCTTACCCCATTCACTCCCTTTCATACCGCCTACTCCCACTCGATTTACCATTCTAAAAACCTCTTTTATTAACCTTTCATCTCCCATTTCACTCACCTTATATTCATACCTTATGACCTTTCTTGCAGCCAAGACTGCCACCTTGTACGCATTCACCTCCTGGAGGACAATGTAACTAGGTGTCGACCTATCAAGCTTCAGGATTTTTTTGAAAAACTTTAACTGGACTCTCTATCCTCTCCTCCTCTCTCGTCCCCCAGACTTCTGCGCCATACAATAAAATGCTTCTGGCACACACCTTCCACACCGTCTCAGCCGCCCTGAAGTTACCTTCGAATTTATTTCTCCATTCATTCCAGACTCGCCCAGCTGCCACCCACGCTTTCTTCGCTACATACTCCACATGTTCTCTATTGCTGCCTCCATTTCCAAATACATACCCTAGATACTTAAACCTTTGCACCTCCTCGATTTCCCTCCCTCTCCATTCAAACCTCTCTTTCTTGAAATTCCCACCTCTTTTGAACCGCATCCATTTAGTTTTTCCCACATTCACACTCAAATCTCTCCTTTCAAAAAACCCTCTCACCCTTTCAATTACCTCTCTCAATTCCCCAGCTGTCTTGGCAAATACAACTACATCATCAGCGTATGCTAAACTCCACACCTTTGTTCTCCCTACCACCACTCCTCCAGCTTGTCCGTCTGCCAAAACTCTTTCCAAATCAGCCACATAGAGATTGAAAAGTGTGGGGCTCAGTGGACATCCCTGCCTCAGGCCCTTTTTTATCTCGAAATATTCCGTTACACACTCATTCACCCTGATCTTACACACCGTTTCCCTATACACCTCCCTTACATTCCTCCTCACCCTCTCCGAAATACCCTTTTTAACCAAACATTCATACAATCTCCCTCTATCTACGGAATCATACGCTGCTTTCAGGTCGATAAAAAGAGCAAAAAGGCTGCCAGATCTAATTTCCTGATCAATTATAAATCTAAGTGTTATGAGTTGTTCGACTGTGCCTCCTCTTCCCTCTCTGAATCCTGCTTGCACCTCTGGTATTAACTGCTTTTCCTCTGCCTCTTTTCTCAACCGCCCTTCTAGAATCTTGGCGAACATTTTGTAGGAAGAGTTCATCAGCATGATCCCCCTGTAATTCTCCACCCTTTCCTTGTCCCCATTTTTGTAGATTGGCTGTATTATCCCCTCTTTCCAGCTCTCTGGGAAACCCTTTGTCCCTTTCCATATCTTGTTCACATTATTTATTAATGATATCCCGAAGGGTTCCCACACAAAGACAGCACTGTACGCAGATGACACTGCCATATACGCCCACTCGTTCGCCGCCCCCGTCGCAAACAAACAGATCCAATACCACCTGGACAGAACGGTTAAATTCTTCGACGCGAATCGACTGAAAATTAACAGCGACAAGACAGAATCCATCATTTTCCATCGGAAATTTACGAACATTGCTACTTTCCAGCCTCTTAAAACATTAAATCATGCCACAATGCCGGTAAACAGTGTGAAATATCTAGGAGTTATATTAGATCAAAGACTGACATACAGACAACACATTGACGGTGCAATTAGACGGGCATCTATGGCTCTCCATTCCTTGTACCCTCTACTTTGCAGCAACAGTGTGTTACAGACAAAATACAAACTATTAATTTACAAACAGCTACTAAGACCAATCATCACTTACGCTGCACCCGTCTGGTGCAGCGCAGCGCCGACACATATGAAAAAACTGCAAGTATTCCAGAACAAATGTTTACGTTTGGCTCTGTGCAGGGACAGATACACGAGAGTGACGAGACTCCACGAGGAAGCAGGACTCCCGACAATCACGGACTACATTTCGGCCATCTCTGACAAATTCTACAGACATCAATTAGGGGACAATGACCTGTTAAAAAACATAACAAATGTGAGAGCTCACAACACGCCATGCAGGGTAAAACATAAACTCTCCTATCAAACCCTGCCACTCTTCAACGAAGAGTTAATAGAATGAATAGGGAAAGTAATCCTAATAATTAACCTATTGCCCATAGACTCCCGAAGCCTAAAGCCCACAAAAAATAAGTAGGTTTTTTCCCGCGCATTTTCCCTACACACAATCCCACCATACATATCACACTAAATATCATCGCTATTTTACCTTCTATGCACATATAGCAAATAAATGTTTGTTCCATGTAAATAAACATATACTAACCCATAGATCTAATTTATAAACGACTAACATTAGTTGTAGGAATTTTTAGTATTAGTTCATTGTCTCCATAACTCTGTAAATTTTTTGTTTGTAAATAAATTGTTAAATTTGAATTTGAACGCGTATTCTCCATCTACAATATTGTGAGAAATAAGTTGCGGAATGAACTATCTATTGAAATGTTACAAAGTATGATGATAGTCCGATTCAAATTGCAACGAAATGGTGGATCTTGCACAACATTTAATCCATCCCCTGACATGTTAAGTTTATTTAATATCAATATGTATCATTTCAAAAGTCAGAACCAGATGAAAAAAAATTATATTTGAAGTATTAAGTGATTTATAAATAAAGAATATTAAAAAATATTACAGAATATTAATTATTATTATTAATTTTTTTTTTTTTGGTGATTTTCAAGTATTGTGGCAATTTTAGGGGTTTTTGACCTTGGTTTTAGGGGTAAATATTTTTGGGTGTTGGTAACACGTCATTGGGATAGTTATGCGCAGCGTTGGCATCCGTACCATAATTATCGTACTTGTACGATAATTTCGTGCTACCGTACTATGTACGATAGCGACTAACTATCGTACGTAAATAAAGGATAATATTTACATATTGTAGGATACATACAATAATATTTAAATATCGAAAAAAATGTGTTTTTTCATTAAACAAAATGAATTTTTAGAAATAAGAGGTAAAGTAACGAATACGGGATTGTTTTTATTGTGGTTATTTATAAATAAAAACACTTTAATAGTCTATTTCAAAACAAAGAAAAAAGAAAAACAAGTTAAATATTTTAATGATTACATCTTATAAAATGTCAACTCAACAAAACAACTGAAAACCGTTAATTTTCTTAAAAAACAGTTCCAACTTAATCTCAGAATAAAACTTAGTTAACAACTTCAACACTTTCCCTTATTCTTAGATTGAAGAAAATAGCCCAAAATCCTGACATAGTGTCTGTAATCTAGGGCCAGGAAGAGGCTTCGTCATTACATCCGCGAGCTGATTACTGGTTGCGATGTGAACAACTTGAACTTCACCTTTGAGTACCTTTTCTCTAATAAAAAAGTACTTGATCTTTATATGCCTTATTCGACGATGAAATTCTGGGTTCTGTGCCAGTCTGACGGTAGCCAGATTGTCAACATGCAGTATTGGTGTCTCTTGGATCCTTCCCATACTTTCAAAGAGTCGCTTAATTCAAATCACCTCTTCATCAGCTCCGCCTCTGTGGTGGATGTGGCAGTTATTCCTTGCCTTTGACTCAGCCAAGAAATAGCTCCTCCTGCATGGGTGATAACTACTCCTGATGCTGACCTCCCAGTCTTATTACATCCTCCAAAATCTGCGTCACTGTAGCCTTCAAGTTTCTGTTACTGGTTGGTTTATATACTATACCAAGCTCGGTGGTGCCTGCAATGTACCTGAGAACTCTCTTCAGCTTACCGATATCCTCAATACTTGGACAGTCCAAAGATCTACAAAGGAAACTCACACTGAAAGCTAAATCAGGTCTCGTTCCCACCATTAGGTACATTAAAGCTCCGACCGCTTGTCTGTAAGGAAAGTCTGTTCTTTTCTCACTTTCCCTAATTTGTTTACTGGTCTCGGACTCCTTTGTCATTGGAGTAGACACTGGCGTACAATCTTGAAAGCCAAACCTCTCTAGTATTTTCTTGACGTAAGCTTGCTGATAAATCTTGACTGATCCGTCCTCTGATCGTTCAATCTCGAGACCAAGAAAATATGATGCTTTCCTAGCGGCGACTTTGAATTCTCCCTCCAACTCCTTTATAAAGTGATCAGCTTCTTGCTGATGAGAACTCATCACCAGACCATCATCTACGTATAGGGCTATAATTAATTTTGTGTCTCTCTTTTGTCTGATGTGTAAACAGGAATCTGCTTCACTCATCTTAAAACCTGCATGCTCTAGGAATGTGCTGAAACGTTTAGACCATCTTGGAGCTTGACGTAAACCGTAGATACTGCGATTCAACCTACACACTCTATCTGAATTGTCTTTGTACCCTTCAGGTTGCTGCATAAATATTGTTTCATTTAGTTCACCATACAAGAAGGCTGTCGACACATCAAACTGAAGTAGGTACATATTTTCTTGAGCAGCAATACTGAGCATTGCACGGATAGTACTCAGTTTTGCAACTGGACTAAAGGTTTCAAAGTAGTCAACTCCTTGTCTCTGGCTAAAACCTTTAATGACAAGCCTAGCTTTATACTTGTCAACATTACCATCTGGATGATTCTTCACTCTATACACCCACTTGCAGGGAATGGCTTTACTGATTTCAGGAAGAGTAATCATATCCCATGTGCCGTTCTCTTTCAATGACTGCAACTCTTGATCCACGGCTTTCTTCCAATGGTGACTGTTTTCTCCGTTGACTGCCTCATAATATGAATCCAGAGTCTCTGTTTCAGTCATTATATTTTCATTTATCATTACAAAGTCCTTATAAATCTTTGGCTTTTTTAAACTAGAGCGATCCCTCAAATTTTTGGAAAGGGCCTCGAGCGGTTCCAC
The DNA here is from genome assembly GCA_944588485.1 of Phosphuga atrata. NCBI lineage: Eukaryota > Metazoa > Arthropoda > Insecta > Coleoptera > Silphidae > Phosphuga > Phosphuga atrata. The sequence continues at coordinate 5,207,477 of OX155905.1, forward strand.
AAAAATCCACAGGTTCAAATTCAGAGTCTGAAAAATTCTCTTCTTTGAACGATTCTGATTGATCTTCTGTTTCTGACATAATATCACCTTTTTCTTGTGTATTTTTCTTTCCCTCATTTGAACGCTCGATATCTTTTATTTGTAGTTTCACATGTTCCTTACACTGCCCGGGAATTTCATTGAATGTAACATCTCTGCACAGAAGTACCCTATTCTCTTCTTTTATCCAGATCCTGTACCTTTCATCACCATCATAGCCGACTAAGTATCCTTTAATAGCCTTTTTATCAATTTTTCTGCACTGGAATATGAGCATAACAGACAGACCCAATAATACGTAAGTGCCTTATTCTGTTTTTTTTACTAGTCCACAGCTCATAAGGGCTTACTCCTTCTTTTGATGATTTTCCAGTTCTATTCAGTATGTACGTGGCAGTTGCAACTAACTCTGCCCACATTGCCTCTGGAAAGCTTGCTTCACTACTTGAGTACTTGAAAGTCCTAGCCATCTCAATACAAGTTCTAAATTCTCTTTCAGTACCACCATTCTGTTCTGGTGTATATGGCGCTGTCAGTCTTTGAGTTATGCCTTCTGCTTGTAGCATATCTCTTATATCTTTATTATCTAATTCACCTCCGTTATCACTTAAAAAATCTTTTACAGAATGCCCTACTGTTTTGGCATATTGAAGAAAGTCTCTGGGATTTATTAATTCTACTTCTGACTTCTCTTTTAAGAGATAGCACTGGCGATACTTAGAAACTATCTTTAAAACTATCTTTAAAAAAAATTGCTACAAATCTTTTCTTTCCAAAAGACTCACTAAATGGTCCACAAACATCAGCTGAAACCAGTTCTCCTGGCTTATTTGCTTTTTCTCTGCGCCCAAAGGATAGTCTATGTGATTTTCCATAGACACATGGCTCACATAGATTCTTCTCTAAGGGAACATTTATCCTTTTGCAGCAAGGTCCTTATATGACGTCTATTTTGGTGGCCCACCTCTCGTGCTATAATTGTAGCGTTGAAGAATTGTCAACAATATTTACATCTACTATAACCTCTTGTGGCTGAATTTCTATCTTATACAAAGTTCCTTCAATTGATCGCATTCCTTGAATTATCACTTTACCATTATTCAGAAACCAACATTCTGTAGAGTTTGATTTGTATAAACTATTTGGATTTTTGTCGTGAGCAGCAAGTACTGAGAATAAATTTGTAGATAGTCCAGGTACATACCAAACATCTGAGAGTATTATGTCTTGACCATCAACATCTGACTTTGCCAAAATTTTACCTGCTCCAACTGCCAGCAAAATTTCCTTTCCTGCTCCTTTGACACCACAAGGGCTCTCAAACTTGTAAAATTCTGTGAAATACACTATACTATTACTGACATGTTTTGTCGGTCCATTGTCGACCCACCAGGTGGCTGAATCTCCATCAGCTGAGAAGGCATCTGCCTCTATTGAAAGGATCGAGGTGCCAGTAACTGCTGCTGATTCTGACCTCTTTGGTTTTCCATCTTCAGCCCACTTTGGACACTGATATCCAATGATCTTTTGCTTTACAATAGTGACAGACATCCCCTTTCTTAACATTAGTCTTATATGGCCTACCTTGGGTTTTCTTGGATGTATGTTTTACCTGTAATGCCTCTTGAACAACTGAGCTGCTGCTACCAACCTTCAGAAAGTTCCTTTCATAAGCACACAGTTGAATAACTAACTCATCAAAGGTTTTCTTATTGCCATCTATCAACATCATCCAACTTGACTGAAATGAACTAAACCTACTCGGTAAGATACTTAAAATCTTACAAACTATCATCAGTTCAGGTAATGGATTTTCTTTTCTTTCTTTTAATCCATTGTTTATTTCATGCCACATACTTTATAATTTGGCAATATGAGTTGACACATCATTAGCTGATGTCCAACCGAACTTGAAGAAAGCTGAACAGATATTAAACAGTTGGTCTTTTGATGTAGCTTCATATACAACTTTTAATGCTTCCCAAGCTTCATAGGCAGTTTCTTGGTCCCTAATCTTCTGATAAACTGTGTCTGTTACAGCACTGGTAATCATGGATTTTGCATAGCTGTTAGCCTCTCGGAAAAGATCACTATGTTCCTTATGTTTCTTGAAGTCTCCTTCCGTAGCTGAGCTTGCCAATGAATCTGGTTTTCTTAGCTGTCCATCGATTACCTCCAGAGCACCTTCATGATAATCAAGAAGATCCCTGATCTTTCTTTTCCACATAGGCCAATCAGCCTCACTACTCAATGGCCTTCTATGCTTTGAAAAGTCCATTGTCTTTATTTACAAACACTACACAAAAACTAGCACAAGCATACTGGGACCCATAACCTATTGTGGAAATAGTCTATTTCAAAACAAAGAAAAAAGAAAACAAGTTAAATATCATAATGATTACATCTTATAAACAGCAACAGAACAAAACAACTGAAAACCGTTAATATTCTTAAAAACAGTTCTACCAACTTAATCTCAGAATAAAACTTAGGCAACAACTGCAACCCCGTGTGGGGTTGTAGGTCCCCCATCGGGCGCCTCCCCAGGTGGCGGATAGGGGGATGCCTCCTAGATATTGGTGGTACCGGGGAAATCAAATACCCGGGGCGGACCAAAACCTACAAATGTAGCGTCTGCACTCAGAATGAGCGGCTACAAATCCGCAGCGTCTGTTCCAGATTGGGCGGCTGCAACAGCGTCTGACCCAGAATGGGCGGCTGATTTAAATCCTGTAAACAGGAGGCTGGTTTGGAAGCTATAGCTGGCAGCCCCAGCACCAAACTACGGCCACAGTGGGCTAATAACCTGCTTGGCCTAAACTATGCTATTAACGAAACCTCTACAACACAAATCCGGACGGACAAAACGAAGACAACACTGGCTACACTTAAGGATAAGTTACGTTTTGGATGCTGGAACGTAAAAACTCTATACGAAGCATCAAAACTGCATCAAGCGGTGAGAGAATTAAATAACTACAACATCTCAATTTTAGGCTTATCAGAAGTTGGCTGGCTTGGCAAGGGGGAGCTCAACTTACAATCTGGGGAGCTTTTCCTGTACAGTGGCAAAGAAACTGGGTCTCATGAAAGAGGCGTTGGTTTCATAATTACTAAAAAAGCCAGAAAGAGCCTAATTTCATTGAACCCCATTGATGACAGAATAATTACAGCAAGGTTCCACACTAAATACAGAAATATCACCTTTGTACAATGCTATGCACCCACAAACAGTGTGAGTGCTGAGGAAAAAGAAAATTTCTACGATATCCTTGAAAGTACGTTAAGGAAGATAAACAGAGGTGATATCACCATACTCATGGGTGATCTCAACGCTAAGGTCGGGACAAATAACAGTAACCTAGAAGACATCATGGGTAAAGAAGGACGTGGGGAAAGAAACGAAAACGGTGAACTATTCACGAAACTCTGTTCAACATCAGACCTAGTTATAGGTGGAACAGTGTTCCCACACAAGCAAATCCACAAAGTCACATGGATATCCCCCGACAAGAAAACCCAAAACCAAATTGACCATATTGCCATATCGAAAACATGGCGGAGATCCCTACTTGATGTCAGAAACAAAAGGGGTGCAGACATTGCCAGCGACCACCACCTTCTGCTCGGCACGTTCAGAATCAAACTGGCCGTACCAAAGAAACCTGAACAATCAAAGAGAGTAAAGTTCAACCTACACAAACTGCGCCAACCAAACTGCAAAAAAGTTTTCCTAACAAACCTGCATGAAAATGCAGAACAAAATCCCATAACATCTTGGGATGGCTTAGCCAAGACACTACTCGAATCGGCCAAAACAATCCTTGGCACAAAGGAAAGAAATCGAAAAGACTGGATCTCAGACCAAACATGGCAACTTATACAAGACAGAAAGGATGCGAAGAAACTGGTACTCCAGTGCAAAACTTCGATGACAAAAAATGATGCAATCTGAAGATATACACAACTATGCAAACAAATTAAAGCATCTGCCAAAAAAGACAAGCGAATATGGATTGACCTGATATGTGAGCAAGCAGAAGAAGCAGCCAAAAATAACAACTCGAGGACTCTTTACACACTGACAAACAAGCTCTCCAAAAAGCACACAAAGACCACAAATATAGTTAGAAGCAAAGACAACCGCCCACTGACCACCCCAGAAACTCAGCTCGATAGGTGGAAGGAATACTTTGCTGATATGCTCAGCTCACCCACGGAAGACGAACTTGAGATAGCTCCAGAAGACAATGCAAATGAACAGCTGAATATAAAAATAGACGCGCCTTCAAAAACAGAAATACTAAATACCATCAAGCAGCTGAAAAACAACGAAGCGGCAGGGGTAGACAGCATACCTGCCGAACTAATCAAGGTAGACCCTAAATGGATTGCACCTCTACTTGCAAAAATAATAAAAGGGATCTGGACAAACCAAGAAATTCCAGCAGAAATGAAACATGGTCTCATTATCAAACTGCCAAAGAAAGGAGACCTAACGCAATGCAAAAATTGGAGAGGAATAACGCTGTTAAACACCATACACAAAATGATTGCAAGTGTAATCCAACATAGGCTGGCAGAAGCATTCGAACCCATACTGCGTCCAAACCAATCAGGCTTCCGCCCAAACCGCTCATGCATAGACCACATAAATTCAACAAGAATAATTATAGAACAATCCGTTGAATGGCGATCGCCACTACATCTTGTTTTCATCGACTTTGAACGTGCTTTTGATAGCCTATCCCACTCTGCTATATGGAAGATACTACGGACAAGAGGCGTGCCAACAAAAATCATCGACACGATTAAAGAACTGTACCATGACGTATCATGTAGTATCCTGCATAGCGGAGCACATAGCAACCTTTTTCCGGTGAGATCAGGAGTGAAGCAAGGATGTGTGCTCTCTCCCTTGCTTTTTAACATTGCTCTTGACTATATCCTGGAAAAGTCTTGTAGACCAAACGATGGTATTCGATGGTCTCTTTACTCTAATCTCAAAGATCTCGAATACGCAGACGACATTTGCCTTTTTTCGCATACCTATGAAAGTATGCAAAGGCAACTCACCCTACTATCAGACATGGCACAGAAGATAGGGTTGAAAATAAATGTCTCAAAAACAAAAGCGATGCGAATGCACACAAATAACGACGCACCGTTTCAAATAAACGACCAACCAATTGAGAATGTAGAAAAGTTTCAGTATCTAGGAAGCATTCTCAACGAGACGGGCGGAACAGACCTAGACATTCTAAACAGAATTCAAAAAGCACAGATGGCATTCAGACAACTAAACACAATATGGAGGTCCAACATCATAAAAACAAAGAGCAAGCTGCGTTTATATAGAACAAACGTCAAAGCAATCCTCTTATATGGATGTGAGACCTGGAAAAACACTAATGCCACAAAACATAAACTTCAGGTTTTCGCCAACAAATGTCTACGAATCATCCTCAGAATCTTCTGGCCACAGAAAATTACTAATGAGCAACTTCTTAAACGATGCGGAGAAGAAACAATAGAGCACGACATTAAGAAAAGAAAATGGGGATGGATCGGCCACATTCTAAGAAGAAAACCAGACGACATTGCAAGGGCAGCACTAGACTGGAATCCCCAAGGAACGAGACGACGAGGAAGACCGGCTCAAACATGGAGGAGAACAGTGTTAGATGAACTAAAAGCCCAGAAAACCTCTTGGAGTGAAGCCAAAGCAATTGCCCAGAATAGGGTCCGCTGGAGGGTGCTTATGGAGGCTCTATGCTCCGCCTAGGAGTCCAGAACCCATATATATATATATATATATATATATATATATATATATGGGTTCTGGACTCCTAGGCGGAGCATGGAGCATATATATATATATATATATATATATATATATATATATATATATATAATAACTGCAACAAGAATACCTATGAGCGACGCGACACTTCATCGCGTAGCTGAGTGTCGCGTTGCCGCGTATATAAGAATCGGCCTTAAAGCGGGGTCTTACTGCATAAGAAAATAATATATGTAATATTTAAGTTTCATCTAATCGGTTTTATTAATTATATTGGTAATGATAAATGTATAACATGTAATTTTAATAATGATAAAATTTTAACAATTATATGCAGCAAAATTAGAGGAATGATATAATCTGTCAACATTTAAATATATAATAATATATTTTTACTACATGAAAAAATTTAAAGAATATTTATAACAAAACAATATTTATTAAATTCGCGCATACGATTTATTGTAATTGTAATACATATTACTTTATTATCAGACATGATTGTACAACAAACATGTTTTGCAATAAATATTCAATAAACACATATTATTATATTATGTAGTAGTAATAAGATTGTCTATGCTGCAAATATACATATATTCACCACAATTATAAGTTATTAGTAAGAATATATAGGCAAAAATTTTCTCACAATTTTTAAATTGGATGTAAGATTTTTTTTAAATTTCATTTACCTGTTCTATCCAAATATTTAGAAAAATGGAAGTAATAAGATCCGAGTGGCAGCTCCAAACATATTGGACATTGTTAAGCTGTTAAAATTTATAACGAAATAGGGATTATGCATGGTTTTCTTTATATTTTTAATTCACTATTTACATTTGTTATAAGATAGTAAAAAATACAAATGCTGTAATTAAGTTTAAACAAAATATTTAAAATAGAGAAAAATTTTGGACTGTTTAAACGCCGCCATTTTCGCGCGGTCTGTTGATGACGTCAATTACCACTGACAGTTCAGTCCATTGTTTATTACAGGCGTTTTCATTTTTAACTTGACGTTTGTTTTCTAACCAAAAATCTGCAATGACATATAAATGTAAAAAATACGGGCTTGTTTACATGGTATGTTACGTCACTTTCGATTTAACCAATGGTGTTGCGTTTTACAAATTTGAATTTCCCTCGCTTAATTTGCACTTTTATTTATTAATTTTTAAGTAATTAAAAAGATATGAATTACAAAAAAATTGATTTAGTTCAAATAAAGATTCGTAAAAAAAATATTTGAATTTCATGCATTTTCCCTATTAAATTTAATTAATATTTGAAACTTTCTATTATATCTGACATTGATATGTTAAGTTTATTTTCTTCATACATTTCATATATAGGTTTAAAATATTTCAAAATAAAACATGTAGAAATTGATACTTGTTTCAGCTGCTACCACGTCATTTAACATTAATATACATTTTGTCAATCAAGAGTTTGTACTTGTATATTTCATTTAAAGTATTGAGAATGACACCTGGCTAATTTAATGAAAATTAATTTGTGTGCAACACTATTTTCAAAGGACTAGAAATGTATATAAGTTATCTTGCATAAATCTAACGTTATTTATTACATATAGACAAATACTTGGTTATATTACTTATTTTGAAAATTGTAGAAAAAGAAAGATACTTGTCTTGTAGGTCATATTATTTAACATCTATATATTATTTTGAAAATGCAAGGGTCTTTGCTCACGATCTCAATACTAATAGGCGAATGTGAAAACTGGGTACAAATAATAGATATTTTGGTACTTACGTGTTAACGCCATCGCAGTGAGAGGTCGCGCTAACAGCGCGATATGTGGTCTGGATTTATCTGCTCTAATATAACCTAATCTAACCCTTATCCCATATTTTTTCTTATTTCGGTCGCGCTACCGCGCGATATCCTATCTAGATTTATCTGCACCGTTATAATCTAACCTAACCTTCCATTTTGTTCAAATCTGTAGCTGCTGTGGCATTAGAACGGAGCAAATAAATCTAGACTGCTCCAGATTTATCTGCTCCATTATAACCTAACCTAACCATCCATTTTGTTCAAATCTGTAGCTGCGGTGGCGTTAGTACGTAAGTACGGTTATTTCAATCTATTTATGCAAGATATTGCTGGATAACGCCTTTAATTTATGGAAGAATATGTTCTAACTATATGTTTTAATGTTCGACTGGATAGCTCTAAACTGTATTTTAATATGCGACAATAAATATAAGTTATCATTTTGTATGTATAAGACTAACTATTTGTAAAATACTTAACAATATATTAGATTAGTGTTAATTAGGGAAATTATAATTAGACTTATTTACGTAAGTAATGGCACGTAGAAGAATATTACCAATGTTAGACATTATAAGTAGCACATTTTTTTGTAACAGTTTTAAGTTTCAACAAGAAAATACTCGCATATACAAATTGCAAAACCACGAATTAATATCGAAGAACATATTAGACGAGATATTTGCAATTTATATACCGTTAACAATAATTATTATTGTGTGCATGGCATGCAAAATGTTAATTTCACTTGAAATTAATGTTTTATTAGAATGGATTATCTTTTAAAATGTATCACTTTATTACAAATAGAGTAAAATTTATGTAGAAATTCTATGATATAGTTATACTTATGTAATATCTATTTGTAGAGTTTGTCTCACTACGATGAAAATAACAATAGAAAGGGCGATTATTACAGCAGGAGAGAAGCTATTGCTGATGCAACCGTCTTTACTAAATAGTCCATGTATATTCGGTCCTTATACGTGTTGAACAAATTCGGGGTTAAGGAAGGAGAAGCCCATGAACTCAGTCTGATCGAGATTCATCATGAATAGTTTATCAGTAGGTGTCAAATCCGTTTTCTCGGAGGTGAATTGCTTGTCGAAATTACTGACATCTTTACGATGTTTCTAAAAAGATAAAAAAAGCAATAGATGTATATAACATTAACATGTAAATAACTTACAATTTTTGGTTTGAATGGCGGTTGAACCTCTCTGTTTTCAATCTTCTCCCAATCGATCCTTCTGAAGAAAGCGTGCCCACGCACATCTTCTTCTCCGTGAGACCCACATCCCAACCTTTTGGTGGGGTTTTTGGTCAACAACTGTAATACATAATTATTTTTCATAAAATCAATCAAGAAAATCTATCCATGTTATACAAAAATTTGGATGTAAGTGTGTACAAGGGGTGCATGGAATGAACGTGACAGGATGGAAGGGAAGAAGTGGAAGGAATGTATGGATGAAAGGGGGAAGGGTTTGGAATTGCTGAGACGGATAAAAGGATGGAAAGAGCAAACAGGAAACAGGGAGATTATAAAAGTCATTCGAGTTTATTTCAGGGCGGTTTTGAGTTTTTATTTAAGTTTATATTTATTGTAATTGAAAATGCCAATAAAATTATATATATATATATATATATATATATATATATATATATAAATAGATAATATATATATATATATATATATATATATATATATATATATATATATATATATATATATATATATATATATATATAATAACAAAAAATGACCGCCATAGAGAGAAAGAAATGGTTATTTTTATTACTCATGCGCGAAAAGTACTTCTTGATACACGTTTTTTAATACAAGAAATGCCACTTTTCGTTGTATTTCCACATAACCTGGGTAACGCACGCAAATATTTAATATCGCTAGGTTAGATTAAAAAAAACATTTAAATAAATAAAATAGACACAATAAAGACCTCAATATTAAAAAAGTAATGAGAAAGTGTCAGAAATTATTTTCATTACTGAATAATAATAAAAATTAAAGAAAACATTTTAAAATGAGAGTAAATTCTAGGGTGATACCGGAGACTGACTCTCCTCAGTCTCGTCATTCTTATGACGAATCCACACCACTGGAGGTAATTGAAAAAGCAACTTGTTCATTTTTGATTCCATTTTTTTTTTTGGGATGGCCCCTGGATCCCAAACTTGTAAGATACATCCCCTCGCACGAGTAATAATAAATATTGTTTGTACAAACTTAAAACAATCGGAAGACAGCCTGAATATATAAATATATTCAGCCTTTCCGGAGCTTTATAACAATTATTGAGTCTTTCTAGGACTACCAAAACAAATTTCACATGGAATTTGTAAGTTATTTTATAGCTTTCAGTCCACTTTCGTGGCACTCAACAAAAACCGTAAAAAAAACATTGTTTTTAAGCTCATATCTTTCCGATACCTCATCTGTGGACGCGTTTTGAGATTTATCTCTCATCAGCACAGCTTTGCTTCCATGAACAATAATTTGTAAACCATGAACATTCCATGAACATAATTTGTGGTTTACAAATTATTGTTCATGGTCACACTTAAAATTGATATTTCCTATCAAATTTTGTATTTAAACCTTTGTTGTCAAACAAAGTCAAACTTTTTGTTTGTGAAATTTTGACTTTCTTTTTCAAGCTTTAAATTGTCACTACACCACAACTTGTCACAACATATCATTATATACAAATAAATGCTGAATAATGACGTAACTGGTCACGAAGTTCTTAAAAGTATCACCTTTGGCGCTAATGCTGTTGCGCTCGGAGCGAATATGCATACTCTTTTGTTGCTTTTGTTATTGGGTGAATAAATGGATTTTGATTTTAAATGGATTTTGACCAGACAGACCAGACAGAGCAGATAAACCAGACAGACCAGACAGACCAGACAGACCAGACAGACCAGACAGACCAGACAGACCAGACAGACCAGACAGACCAGACAGACCAGACAGACCAGACAGACCAGACAGACCAGACAGACCAGACAGACCAGACAGACCAGACAGACCAGACAGACCAGACAGACCAGACAGACCAGACAGACCAGACAGACCAGACAGACCAGACAGACCAGACAGACCAGACAGACCAGACAGACCAGACAGACCAGACAGACCAGACAGACCAGACAGACCAGACAGACCAGACAGACCAGACAGACCAGACACACCAGACACACCAGACAGACCAGACAGACCAGACAGCCCAGACAGCCCAGACAGCCCAGACAGCCCAGACAGCCCAGACAGACCAGACAGACCAGACAGACCAGACAGACCAGACAGACCAGACAGACCAGACAGACCAGACAGACCAGACAGACCAGACAGACCAGACAGACCAGACAGACCAGACAGACCAGACAGACCAGACAGACCAGACAGACCAGACAGACCAGACAGACCAGACAGACCAGACAGACCAGACAGACCAGACAGACCAGACAGACCAGACAGACCAGACAGACCAGACAGACCAGACAGACCAGACAGACCAGACAGACCAGACAGACCAGACAGACCAGACAGACCAGACAGACCAGACAGACCAGACAGACCAGACAGACCAGACAGACCAGACAGACCAGACAGACCAGACACACCAGACAGACCAGACAGACCAGACAGACCAGACAGACCAGACAGACCAGACAGACCAGACAGACCAGACAGACCAGACAGACCAGACAGACCAGACAGACCAGACAGACCAGACAGACCAGACAGACCAGACAGACCAGACAGACCAGACAGACCAGACAGACCAGACAGACCAGACAGACCAGACAGACCAGACAGACCAGACAGACCAGACAGACCAGACAGACCAGACAGACCAGACAGACCAGACAGACCAGACAGACCAGACAGACCAGACAGACCAGACAGACCAGACAGACCAGACAGACCAGACAGACCAGACAGACCAGACAGACCAGACAGACCAGACAGACCAGACAGACCAGACAGACCAGACAGACCAGACAGACCAGACAGACCAGACAGACCAGACAGACCAGACAGACCAGACAGACCAGACAGACCAGACAGACCAGACAGACCAGACAGACCAGACAGACCAGACAGACCAGACAGACCAGACAGACCAGACAGACCAGACAGACCAGACAGACCAGACAGACCAGACAGACCAGACAGACCAGACAGACCAGACAGACCAGACAGACCAGACAGACCAGACAGACCAGACAGACCAGACAGACCAGACAGACCAGACAGACCAGACAGACCAGACAGACCAGACAGACCAGACAGACCAGACAGACCAGACAGACCAGACAGACCAGACAGACCAGACAGACCAGACAGACCAGACAGACCAGACAGACCAGACAGACCAGACAGACCAGACAGACCAGACAGACCAGACAGACCAGACAGACCAGACAGACCAGACAGACCAGACAGACCAGACAGACCAGACAGACCAGACAGACCAGACAGACCAGACAGACCAGACAGACCAGACAGACCAGACAGACCAGACAGACCAGACAGACCAGACAGACCAGACAGACCAGACAGCCCAGACAGCCCAGACAGCCCAGACAGCCCAGACAGCCCAGACAGCCCAGACAGACCAGACAGACCAGACAGACCAGACAGACCAGACAGACCAGACAGACCAGACAGACCAGACAGACCAGACAGACCAGACAGACCAGACAGACCAGACAGACCAGACAGACCAGACAGACCAGACAGACCAGACAGACCAGACAGACCAGACAGACCAGACAGACCAGACAGACCAGACAGACCAGACAGACCAGACAGACCAGACAGACCAGACAGACCAGACAGACCAGACAGACCAGACAGACCAGACAGACCAGACAGACCAGACAGACCAGACAGACCAGACAGACCAGACAGACCAGACAGACCAGACAGACCAGACAGACCAGACAGACCAGACAGACCAGACAGACCAGACAGACCAGACAGACCAGACAGACCAGACAGACCAGACAGACCAGACAGACCAGACAGACCAGACAGACCAGACAGACCAGACAGACCAGACAGACCAGACAGACCAGACAGACCAGACAGACCAGACAGACCAGACAGACCAGACAGACCAGACAGACCAGACAGACCAGACAGACCAGACAGACCAGACAGACCAGACAGACCAGACAGACCAGACAGACCAGACAGACCAGACAGACCAGACAGACCAGACAGACCAGACAGACCAGACAGACCAGACAGACCAGACAGACCAGACAGACCAGACAGACCAGACAGACCAGACAGACCAGACAGACCAGACAGACCAGACAGACCAGACAGACCAGACAGACCAGACAGACCAGACAGACCAGACAGACCAGACAGACCAGACAGACCAGACAGACCAGACAGACCAGACAGACCAGACAGACCAGACAGACCAGACAGACCAGACAGACCAGACAGACCAGACAGACCAGACAGACCAGACAGACCAGACAGACCAGACAGACCAGACAGACCAGACAGACCAGACAGACCAGACAGACCAGACAGACCAGACAGACCAGACAGACCAGACAGACCAGACAGACCAGACAGACCAGACAGACCAGACAGACCAGACAGACCAGACAGACCAGACAGACCAGACAGACCAGACAGACCAGACAGACCAGACAGACCAGACAGACCAGACAGACCAGACAGACCAGACAGACCAGACAGACCAGACAGACCAGACAGACCAGACAGACCAGACAGACCAGACAGACCAGACAGACCAGACAGACCAGACAGACCAGACAGACCAGACAGACCAGACAGACCAGACAGACCAGACAGACCAGACAGACCAGACAGACCAGACAGACCAGACAGACCAGACAGACCAGACAGACCAGACAGACCAGACAGACCAGACAGACCAGACAGACCAGACAGACCAGACAGACCAGACAGACCAGACAGACCAGACAGACCAGACAGACCAGACAGACCAGACAGACCAGATAGACCAGACAGACCAGACAGACCAGACAGACCAGACAGACCAGACAGACCAGACAGACCAGACAGACCAGACAGACCAGACAGACCAGACAGACCAGACAGACCAGACAGACCAGACAGACCAGACAGACCAGACAGACCAGACAGACCAGACAGACCAGACAGACCAGACAGACCAGCCAGAGCAGCCAGACTAGCCAGACCAGTCGGAGCAGCCAGACCAGTCAGAGCAGCCAGACCAGCCAGACCAGCCGGATCGAGTTCCATGAAACTGCCGAAGAAGCCGGAGCAGCCAGAGTAGCTAGACTAGCCAGAGCAGCCACACCAGCCGGACCAGCCAGAGCGTGCAGAAAAGCCAGAGCAGCCAGAACAGCCACACCAGCCAGACCAGCCAGACTAGCCAGAGCAGACAGAGCAGCCAGACCTGCTAGACTAAACAGACCAGCGAGACCAGTCAGACCAGCCGGAGCAGCTAGAGCAGCCAGACCAGCCAGAGCAGTCAGAGCAGCCAGACCAGTCACATCAGCCAGACCAGCTAGACCAGCTAGACCAGCCACACCATTCAGACCAGCCAGACCAGCCAGAGCAGCCAGACTAGCCAGACCAGTCGGAGCAGCCAGACCAGTCAGAGCAGCCAGACCAGCCGGACCGAGTTCCATTATAGATCTCACTTTGCCTCATGCGACATTGAACACCTAATTCCGGTATGGAAGGTTCTCGACACAGAATCACTAAGCGATATCACCCACCGCTATATTGAATCACCCACCGCTATATTGAAATCTATATGGAAGAACACCCAAAAAGCAAGATGAACAACCGACAATATACGAAAATTATCAAAATCACAAAAAACAACAAAGAAAACGTCGCCGAATACCTAACTAAATCGCTAAACAAGACTCAAGACAACACAGTTGAAACACTTATAGCAGGTGTAACCAAAGCATGCGAAGCTCCCATAGCCGGAAGGAACAAGAACAACAGGAGGAAAAGCGTCTACTAGTGGACCGAAGCCATAGCAACCAAAAGCAAAACGTGTATATCTATAAGAAGAAGCTACCTTCGCTGCCTCCGAAAGATAAAACACGATGAAAGTCTAGAGGTGATAAAACGCTCATACCACGACGCAAAAAAAGAATTACGCAGAGATATAAACCTCTCCAAACTTTGGGAAAAGCTGTGCAAAAGCATCGAAGAAGACACCTGGAGGATGCCTACAAAATAGCTACGACGAACCTGCGCATCCGCCAGACCAACCAACAACTTTCAATGAGCAAAACCCTCGAGATTTCCAAAGAGCTATTCCCTAAAACCCATCCTATACCAACCTGGGAACAACAGCAAGTTACAGAAATTCCGCTATTCACTGAGGAAGAGCTAAACGCGGTATGCAAGCGCCTAAAAAATAACAGAGCGCCAGGACCAGATAGCCTGCCTCCAGAAGCCATCAAGCTAATGGCAAAAACCTCTCCAGAACTCGTGCTTGAAATTCTAAACGAAAACTGACGTACTGACACGTTTCCAAATAGATGGAAACTATAACGTATCTATAACGTAGGATGGTTTCACCAATTCAATATTGTTTGTAACACGGGCGGTATTGTCAATTGCCCTCTCGAGTGTGCGCTCTCCCAATTTCTCTCCCACGTCAAATTGACAACTTACAGCCCTAGTTATAAAATATACAAGTGTATGTATCAATGGAATTATAAGGACGTCAATTATCGAGGGCGTGTTTACTATAGTATGTTGCCCGAGGTATTCACATCCTTGTAATGCAGGCGACATATAAATAATTCTATGGTATAATTTTTAAACTTTATATACTTCTTTAATAAAGGTGGTTGGCTCAACATGGAATGTAGAAACCATATTACGTCTATTGTTAGGTATAGTTGCCATCGATTTTTGTTAAATGTTATCGACATTTAATACATACATACATAGTCAATTTGTCAATATTACTTTTCGCGCCAATTTTAATAAATCTGTATTTTTAATTCAACATTTGAATCGATTTCGGCACCGATTAACAGAAGGGGAAAGGTGTATCGACCTGGGCCGAAATCGCGCGATTTATCAATTTTTACTTTGCGAATTTATATTATTCGGGGAGTATACTTTGGGGAGTGTGAGAAGCGTAAAGACAAGAATCGAAGCGCGAACCAAGCTCGACCGACACGTGCACGCATTTTTAAGTTTATCGTTTCAAGTTAAGTTAACCAGGGGTGTAATCATGAGCCCAAAGGGCTGAAGCGGCATCCAACGTCTGGAAGACACCAATTTTAAGGTAATCCCTCCACCCATTATCCCCATTTCCTCCCTTAAAAAAAGGCGCCGGAAGGACGGCCCACACGTGGCGGAGACGCGAGCGACCCTAACAGGTAAGTGATTAGACCAGCCCTGTTTAAAACTGGAAAATTTGACTTTCGTGAGACACGGTCCAAACAATTACAGTTACCAGTCAAATGTCCTAAGAATTGATGGAAAAAGTTCGAGCTAATCCTAAGTCCCAATCAATGTACAAGGAGTACACCAGATTTCAAGTGTGCTTAAATAAGAAGTGCACTGGAGGCAAACGCTGTTTTTTTTGGGAACGTTGGCCAGGCTAGGCTAGCTCAAGTGGCTCCACTGAAATGGATGGACAGAGGGACCGCCAACGATGGCATTACTGCCTCTGCCCACCCTTCGAGTCTTCCCGTAACGGGCACCAGATGAACTGTATTGAATACAAGTATAAAGGAATTACACAGAAGTTGAAGATGTTATACAATAGCATTTACAAGAACAATAACAAAACAAAACAAACAAAAAACCCTACCGCCCTTATTCCCAACGCATGACTGTGTTCACGAATCTGCTTAAGGGCGCCCACGCCCCCCAGACCACCTCATCAGCGAGGCCTCCCGCTACGACTTCGACCGTAACTTCCCCTTCCAGGGCCGACGCCAAGGCCTGTCGCCCCCTCTCCCAACGCGGACACGCTACGATAGTTTGCACCTGTCGCCTGGAGCTTTCACAATCCTGCGCAGATACGCTCCGAAGGACCCGTGTCCGGTAAGAAGCTGCATGAGCAAGTATGAACCCACCTCATCCAGCCCTCGCCCCATCCACCGAATTAAATCTGGGATGAGGCGACAAGCCCACGCGCCGTTTCCGCCGCGTGACCACCTTTCCTGCCAGCCGGCAAGCAGTTGCTCCCGAGTAGTTCTCCTTGCTTCCCCGGGGTTCCCACTAGATGTTCTTGCGTACTCCACCTACGCGCGCTCCATAACAAGGAGGTCCGCGGGAGGAATCCGCGATATAACCTCCACGGCGCCACTGCTGACTATACGGTAAGCCCGGGCGACCCTAATGTCCACTGGGCGGAATGCCCATCACATCGTTACCCCTCATCGCTGCTGCCCACACCGGTTCCGCGTATAGGAGTATGCTAGTGGCCACATTGGCCATTAGCCTCCTCCTACCCTCCCCAGGTCCGGTAGCCCTCGACATGAGACGCGCCACCTGTTGTGACGCGCGTGCCGTGTTGCCGGCGGCACGGCACACGTGCAGTAACCCACTGACCCGCCTAGAGGAGTACTCTGAGGTACCAGATAGACCGTTCGACCGGTATCCTCGCTCTCCCAAAATTTCGACCTCCAAATTGCTTCTCCCTGTCCTCCTGGTGGAGAGCAGGGCCGCCATTGTTTTAGAGGCGGCGAGCTGAAAACCGAACGATATCGCATATCCCAGCACCTGGCGGTGAAGACAAGTGCCATGTCGTCCGCATACGCCACAATACCCACCTCTGTGGGCAGTAAGCGCCCGCAGAAGGCAGTCATAGGCGACATTCCACAAGAATGGTCCTAAAACCAAACCCTGCGGAAGCCCGGCAGACAACCCCCGCTCGCGCCAGTCCTCCCCTTGCGGTACTTAATGGTTCTTTCACGCAGGTAATCGGCAGTAAGCCTCAGCAATGTCTGCGGTACTTCCTACCTTGCCAGGGCCTCGAGGACGAACCACTTTTGTACCGTGTTGAAGTCATTGGCGACGTCAAAGCTGACTACCACACAATGTGGAGGCAAACGCTTAGATGAAATTGTGTTAGTAGTTTATTTTCAAGGCCTGCCACGTTCTTAATATGCAATAAAACAATAATTTTTAATTTTCAAACAATAATTCCACAGGAGTGGAAAGAGGGGATAATATGCCCCATATATAAGAAAGGAGAAAGGGAAACAGCAAGCAATTACAGGGGGATCACCATGCTCAACACGGCATATAAGATATATACAATGATTGTAGAAGAGAGATTGACGAAGGAATTGAAGGAGCGAGGTGTGATACCAGACGGACAGGCGGGATTTAGGAAAGGGAGAGGGACCATGGATAATGTATACATCTTGAATCACATAGTAGGGAATGAGATAAAAAAGAGGGGCGGCAAGATGTATGCATTATTTGTGGACCTGAAGGCGGCTTTTGATAATGTAGCAAGAGAGGCACTGTGGGAATGCCTGAGAAAGAAAAGGATAAAGGAGCATCTGATATCAAAATTAGAAGAGATTTATGAAGAAACAATAAGTAGAGTGAGAGTTGGTGAAAGGGTGAGCGAAGGTTTTAATACGCATAAGGGAGTGAGACAAGGCTGCCCACTAAGCCCCAGTCTGTTTGCAGCATTTATTGGAGACATAGAGGAGATGTTCAGCAAGGCGCAGACGGGTGGGGTTGTGGTGGGCAAAGAAAAAGTGTGGTCCCTAGCCTACGCGGACTATTTGGTGGTGCTAGCAAGAGACGAGAAAGAAATGATAAGAAACATGGAGAAATATATGAGGAGGAAAAATCTGACAGTGAATGTGGAGAAGTCCAAGATGATGGTGTTTAGAAAAGGGGGTGGCAGAAGAAGAGTAATTGAGTGGAGATGGGAGAAGGAGAAAATTGAAGAAGTAAAAGAATTTAAATACCTAGGGTACGTGTTTAATGAGAGAAATACTGAAACAGCACACGTGAGAGAGTTAGTAAAGAAAGCCAATAAAATACTAGGAGTGGTATGGGGAATAGGAGAGAGAAAATTTGGTCACGACTATAGAAGGAGAGTGATGATGTTTGATAGCCTGGTGAAAAGTGTGATGATGAATGGAGCGGAAATATGGGGATGGAGAGAGCAAGAAGGACTGGAAAGGGTGCAAGAAAAATATTTGAAATGGGTGCTAGGACTAGGTAGAGAGACCCCGGGGTATATAGTGATGGAGGAAACAAAGAGAGATGGAATAAGAATAGAAGCAGGAAAGAGAGCAATAAGTTTTGAGGAGAGAGTGATAGAGAGAGGAGAGTGCAGAATTCTGCAAGAGTGCCTCAAAGAAAAAAGAAAAGAAATAGGAAAGGGGGTGTGGAAAGAGAGGGAAGCATATCTAGAAAGAAACGGGTATGCAGGAGCGGAGATAGAAAGAATGAGAGAGAGAGGTAGAGTAATGACAGAGGAATTGGTCCAGAGAGATAGAGATGTGCAAAGGCAAGAAAGGAGAGCAAGAATTAGGGAGTCTAGGTACAATGGGAAATATGAAAAAATAATAACGGAAGAACTGCCAAAGTACCTAGGAAGAGAAAGTAGAAAAGAGAGAGTGACAATAGCAAGATTCAGATGTGGAAATGAAGAGAGAGATAATAAATTTTGGATGGAGGATAGGAATAGAGTATGCAGGATGTGTGGAGAAAACAAGGAGACAATAGAACACTTGCTGAACGAATGTTCAGAAATGAGAGAAAGGGACGAGTGTAGAGAAGAGATTTTAAACGAGGATGGAAGAGGGATAGATTGGATGAAGAAAGTTGAGGAGAGAAGAAGAGCAATATGTGGGGAGGGAAGCCGGTAATCGGGGTTTAGGGATAGGAATTTAGTGACTTTCTTTTTTTGTTTTTTTTGTTTTTAGTTTGAGCAGCATATGTTTCTTTTTTTTTTAATGTGTATTTTTTCTTTTTCTCTTTTTATTATTATTCTTATTTATATTATGTTCGATGTTAGTTTTAGTAAATTTTGGATTCAATTTATAAACCCGTAAGGGCAATAAATATACATAATACCAATAATTTTTAATTTCAAACAGTTCAAAGGCTGAATTTGTTTTAAATTTATTAGTCTGGGCAACACAGCCATAATCATTTATGGACTAAATGATATATTTGGAAATACTTTGGACAATAATTCATGATAAGGTAGATGTCACAAAGTTTTAGGAATGGGTGGCATTTTAAAGCGAAAGATCACGTTGTTACGTTTCTAAAAGAGGAACCCAACGACGTCTATTTACTTCAAAAGATATAGCATACAGCACAAGATAAGTATTAGATATCTCAGATTGTTTTTCGGATTTTAATTCCGTTGCCATACAGGTTGTTTTAATTAAGGCTTATTGTGAAAGATGCAGAGGTCAAGAACTGTTAAAAAGGATTGGAGACATCGAAGATATGGGTTCAGTTATGGTAGATTGTAGATATGGTGGTGACGACCTGGTGACGACTTACTAAGCAAATTCTTCATATGGTACTGCGACCTTTATAGATCTATTGTACCCCACCCTCTTCCTCTAAGCTTTGGTGTACCCATTTAGAGCGCCTCCTCTAATCCTGATTCCTCTAGGAATTTCAGGATCTGGGTGGGATTCAAGGACTGCAACTCCTCTGCGTTCAGGCAATGAGCCCCGAGGTACATCAGTCTCTTACGGAGCAGTGTTCCTCAGCAGATGTATGGGGTTTCCTCTGCTGAATCACAGAATCTGCATCCGTAATCCTCCTCTAGGGCTAGGGCCTTGAGGTGTTTTCTAAGTCTGCAGTGTCCCGTTAGGACTCCTCTCACAAATCTAAACTTGTTCCTGTTTAGTTTCAGGCAAGCTTTTGTTCTTTTCTGATTAAAAGATCCCAGCATCACTTTGGGCTGCCTTAACCCTGGAAGTTCTTTCCAGGTTTTCATCCATTGTTCTTTCATTTCTTCATCTAAACTTTTGTGGATGGTGTTCATACTCATGCCGCAAAAGGGTTCCAGACCTATAAAGGGACTACTGGATCCCTTGTTTGCTAGGTGATCGGCTTCTTCGTTTCCGTCTATACCAGTGTGTCCTGGTACCCAGTATAGCGTTACTTTATTGTTTTTGCCAAGCTTGTTTAGCTTTCCCGCATAGTCCCATACCAGTTTGGATCTGATAGTGCATGAGCTAATGGCCTTGATGGCTGCTTGGCTGTCTGACAAGATAGCAATTTGTCGAGGTTAAACTGTGCACATATTTCGATTGCTTGTACCTCTGCTTGGAAGATACTTGGGAATGTTCCCATGGAATCGAAGTATTTGGTACTAGGTCCAAACACTCCTGTACTAGTACCTTCCTTTGTCTTCGAACCATCTGTATACCACTTGATAGCATTTTGCTCAATGTGGTATGCTGAGGATTCGTCCCTCCAATCGGCTTTACTACTACACATTGCTGTGTAGTTTTTCTCGAGGTGGTATTTGCATACCATTTCGTCTTTTGGTGCTTCCAGCTAGGGGATCTTGGCAGCGAGGCTGTTTCTGTCTGTGTTCCCGATTAGTTATGGTAGTAGATATTTCGGAAAATAAGACGGGTCAAACAATTTACAATTGTGGAAGACTAAGACTTCTCTGCATTGTCTCCTGTGAGGAATTATATTGCCTTGGGTCCCTCGAACAATAAAAGATTCTTTCTAACATATCGAGAAAAGCGTTGTACAATTTAGCTCCACGAAAGAAATAAGTTTGGAAAAATTTCACGTAAATTTCTGAGGTTTACCCCATTTCGTACAAATAGTCTGCTTCGAACTTCAGCTACAGCTCTGGCGAATGCTGGTGCAAGTATGACGAGACTGAAGAGGAGTTTGGCGGAGTTCAACTGTAGCACAAGGATATTTGGCCGACAGCGTAAAAGTGACGAATATAACTGAAAGTATGGCGGTGGGTTTGCTGGAGACAACTATCAACCTCTAATGTGTGAATACCAGTATCAGTTCGGTGGAAAAATCGTATGTTTTTGGCGGTTCAGAAAACAAGTAAGTGGTACTTCGAAAAGTTTACAAACATTTACATTTGAGGAGTTGAAGTGAAAAGCGAGTGCCAAATCAAATATTTTTATGAAATCTTTTTTACACTACTTTCCAGCGCATTTGAACAACAGCTGGATTTTCAGTTTTGGGGCCATCCATAAATTACGTTACACGTTTAGGGGGGTAGGGGTCAACGAAGTGTGATTTTGCGTGACAAGGGGTAGGAAGAGTCATAAGTTTAGTGACGTCATATTTCAAAATCTAAAGAGAAATAAAGCTTGAAACTTATAAACGAAAAAAACGTGAAACATTATATAAGAACATGATTACAAATGAAACACTTTACAAGGGATCAAGAGATGCAGAAGTTGAAATAATTTAAATAAGGAAGCCCACACGTTTGGTAGGTCCGTTAATATCGATTTGTCCAGCCGTGGAATATGGTTGGCTTTACACAAATCAATTATTATATTAATTAATAACGTTGTAATTTCTTGAACTTAAGGGACGATGCTGATGCTTATGATAAGTATACGTGTGTTTCCAAGGTTCATTTTGCCAGATCTCAGTTAATGGTTAGGAGGACATGAAGCACCTAGATCGTAAAATTATAAGATGACAATTACTGTGTATAAATTTTCCGATGCTTCAATGAAAGACTGCAGAGCAGATAACGAGCGCAGACGAGAAGTCTAGGCGCTCTCATCCAAATTTGTAATGGACTTTCAACTACAGTTTTCGAGAGGATAGTTATCTTCTAATGAACCTGAGATTGATGTTTAAGACTAGTCTATCATCGTGGAGAGACCCAGGTTAATAACTTACCTTAAATTAGTCCAAGATGTATTTCTATTTTTTTTTTCACCATGCTCTATTACACTTAAAGCAATTAAAACTGAACAGGCCTTCGACCCGTGTCCGTCTGCCGCTCGCAAGTACCACATGGCGTCCTCCAGGTGCCAACAACAGGAGATCGTTTCTAGCACCTTTGAGGAGCAATTTTGATCAGCGGCTCGATTTTTTTACTGCGTCCTCTTGCCGCGTCGATTTCACGTTTTTTGACGTCATGCGGAAAAGTACGCGACCGTCGGTTCACCCGGTGCGGCGGAAAATGTAAGCGAAAAAAAAAACGTTTTTTCCATCACATCTGTGGACGCCGTTCTCTTGATTGAAGAGCGCCGTGTCTCCAAACCGGTTCGTTCGATGCGAGATGTTTACCCGCAACCGGCGGTGGAAGAATCTGGTACCTTCGGCATCCTGTTCCCGCTCTGGGTCAATTTTAACACAAAAATCGAAAAAACGCGATGTTTTTTTCACCTAATTTGCGGGGATCCCTCTCCCGGGATACCCAACAGTCGGATCGGGACCGGACCGGCACCAATCGATTCGGCATAGTGTCTTTAAGTTTGTTTTGGAGTTTAATTGCGATTGCGTGCCGGATGGCGCCGGGAGGCCCGAAAAACCATGTTTTGCAGAAGTACGTGAGAATCGTCTGGGATTCGCTAAATTAAATAGCAGGGCGTCGCGGTGGTGGTTTCTGAATAGAGAACGAAAGGGTCTATAAGGCGATAGGAACGACGCATCGCTCGATCGAATTTGGGGGCCTCGACGCCCGTCCAAACTTGAAACGAATTTTTCAAAATTGAGCAAATTGAAACCTTCAATATTCGGTGAAATGTTTTAGAATTGTATTGCTCTTCTCGGGGAGTATAGCTCCACGTGTCTACTTTCAAACGACATCTCTCTCGGCGCGTTAGACCTCCGGGTACGTTCCGCAGGCCCCAATTCGCAAAGTCACTTTTTTTTCACCTCTACAAACGAAAACGCGAAAAGGAAAATTTACATTTCCAGTCTGAGAAGTGTATGCCCGGCTAAAAGGCCAACAGTATGGCGTTTGAATTTCTCAAATCCATCAACGGATTCGCACTCCAGGTCAAAAAAACTAAGACCATTGCTTGCCGCTGAATCGCCAATTTACACTTACAGCTGATCAT
The DNA here is from genome assembly GCA_944588485.1 of Phosphuga atrata. NCBI lineage: Eukaryota > Metazoa > Arthropoda > Insecta > Coleoptera > Silphidae > Phosphuga > Phosphuga atrata. The sequence continues at coordinate 5,231,187 of OX155905.1, forward strand.
TCTGACACTATTTTCGCTCAGGTTATGTGCAAATGTCATTGTTAAAGTTTATCCGTTTTTGATTATCCTTGTTCTTGTGAGAAGATAAAATTAAAAAAAGGAATTTAAATCAAAATTCTGATTTTTCGCTCATTGTTAGGTTGAAATTCAAATCAAATTCAAAGAGATATCTTGAAATCTCTAAATTGCTGATTTCGGCGACTCTGGCTCTTGATTAGCAACACATAGCAACGTCAAAATTCGCAATTTTTCACAAATTTCTACAAGAAAACGAAGATTTCACACTTTTCTTTTAGCAGATTCTTAAAATTCAGACCATTTTACATCAGAAACAGTTGCTTCGGTTCACATTTGAATTCTAAAATTTATTTCATAAACCGCAATATTTACGGGTTTTTTTTGAGAATAATTGGAGCTTTTAAATTGAATTTAGATTCCAACGGTACAACACGCGTCTTCCTCGGATGTATAGCAACAGAGTTATTGGCGAAAAACTTTCAGTATTACCATTTCACTGCGGCAGGAACAGCCTTTCAATATTTATCGGCATTTTCGATTCAAATTCGAATACAACTCATCAAGTTCTATTAAAATATGCTGCATGAATTTTCTGTGGCTGACGGTTCAGACGTGGCCGACGTTTGAAATCTCGCTCCAACTGTTTACTTGATTTTCAAACATTTGCGTTTTTCATTTCCCTACATTTCTAATAAATTCTTCTAGCATGAGGCGATAGAGTAAACTTTCCTCTACCAGCGGAGAAAATTTGATCATTCCTTTGCAAACCGTTTTACCAGGATTTTTTTTAAATGCAATTCATTTGCCAGGATTCGGGATGGCTAGTAACGGTTGCATAGTCAACTCCGCCCCACAGAAGTATTCTTCCATTTTCCGTGGTAAATGGTGTCCGGGAAAATTTTATTTCTTAGATTTGTTAAAGTTGGAAAATTCTACATTAGAAACAATTGAATATTCTTGCAAATTCACACTCTTACTTGAGTAAAAGTAGGCTCGGCCATATTTGATTAGAGGTTTTACTGATTTTATAAAAGAAAACTATTGTTTTACAAATTTCTGATTGGACTAATTTTACAAAATTCGGCCAATTTTACATGGGGGACGATGTAAGTTTTTGGGTCATCTGGTGATTTAAAATCCATTTTCCAAACGGTGAGAATTACGACTTTCCTACAAGAACAGTTAAAAATTGCACATTTAATTTGGAATCTAAAAGTGTATTCCGCGACTTCCTAGCATGTATAACAAAAGAGTTATTGTTGAAAAACGATCAGTTCTACCACTTGACGGCTGAAGAAAAAGTCATCTCTAAATTTATCCGTTTTTTTTTTTAAATCGAATAGTGCTCATTGAGGCCTATTGAAATGTGCTGCATGAACTTAAAAATGTCGTCTACTTTTCTGCTTCGTACCCTTCTAAAATTTTTTCAATTTTATGTTTTTTACTTTTGCTACCAAACCGAAGGTTTTTACAAAATTTTCAAAGAATACTTTTTTGTAGACACCGACGTCTTACATACGGACATGCCGGTTATAATTTTCCACCTTGAGGCGTTGACGAGTTATTTGCAAATAAGCTGTGATGCAAAAATTATTCCTCACGACGTCCCCATTGGAGTGGAAGCGTTCAAATTTTATCAGTAGTTACTTCTGGTGGATACCCACATTCAGTAAAAGTTTCATTGAAATCCTTCAAGGATTAATATATTTTTTCGCAATTTTTTAATATTTTGAAATTTTCGCGTTCGTTTTTGATCGGAATTCGTGATTGACATGTCTGGATTTGTTTAAAAAATTAATTTAGTATGTTTCACACAACGTGGAACAATAAAATTTTACACGTTTGTTGAGAATTAGTCAGTCTATGATATCCCTCAGTTAGTTTTGCAAAATATTTCATCGAGCGGCGGCCGCCGCCCCTCAAACTCGAAAATAACAGAAATTAATAAATTCAAATAGCTATAAAATGAAAACTGCAAGAGATATATTGAAATTTCTTACAAATCTATATAGATTATACATTTATCTATTGAAATTGACGTTTTGGCATCTTCGTGGCCGATAGCCTGGACACATAATTGTTTTAATAAAGAAATATTCAGTGAAAACTTGCAAACATATTTTCTTGACGAATTTTCCGGTGTCTAAGAAACATGCATTTAGCGCTATTTTATAGAGCACATTTTCATCTAAATGTTGTGTCATTTTCATCTTTCCAAAGCGAACCGTTTGGCCGATTTTTTTTTTATAAACGAAAAAATTCAAAAACGAAATTCAGAGAAGGGAATACATTACCCCTTCTAAATTTTTTTCAATTGTATATTTTTTACTTTTGCGACCAAACCGAAAGATTTTACAAAATTTGCAAAGAATACTTTTTTGTAGACACCGACGTCTTACATACGGATATCCCGGTTATAAGTTTCCACCTTGCGGCATTGACGAGATATTTCCATAAAATTGTTGACGAGAAAATCATTCTTCACGACGTCCCCATTGGAGTGGGAGCTTTCAAATTTTGTCAACTCATACCTCTAGTGGATACCCACATTCAGTATAAGTTTCATTGAAATCCTTCAAGTATTAATATATTTTTTCGCAATTTTTGAATATTTTGAAATTTTCGCGTTTGAATTTGATCGGAATTCGTGATTGACATGTCTGGATTTGTTTAAAAAATGATTTTAGTATGTTTCACACAACGTGGAACAATAAAATTTCACACATTTGTAGAGAATTAGCCAATCTATGATATCTTTCAGTTAGTTTTGCAAAATATTTTATCTGGCGGCGGCCGCCGCCCCTCAAACTCGATCATAACAGAAATTAATAAATTCAAATAGCTATAAAATGAAAACTGCAAACGATATATTGAATTTGTTTTCAGATCTGTATAGATTATACATTTTTCTATTGAAATTGACGCTTTGGTATCTTCGTGGCCGATAGCCTGGACACGTAATTTTTTCTAATATAGAAATACTTATTGAAAATTTACAAATATATATTTTTTTGAAAGGCTCTGAAGTTGCATGCATTTAGCACTATTTTATATTTTGTCTTTCTTTGAATTTTATATTTTAAGATACCATTTGGTTGTACCATTGGTTTTACCTTGGTTAGATTAGGTTGTCCGCCGCGAAGCGGGAAGATAAATCAAGACAACATACGCGCGGCAGCGCGAATTCTCGGTCCAATGTAGGACAAAGTGGCAAGGACCTTTGGTTTTACCTTGGTTAGATTAGGTTGTCCGCCGCGAAGCGGGAAGATAAATCAAGACAACATACGCGCCGCAGCGTGAACTCTCGGTCCAATGTAGGACAAAGTGGCAAAAGGACCGTTGGTTTTACCTTGGTTGGATTAGGTTGTCCGCCGCGAAGCGGGAAGATAAATCAAGACAATATACGCGCGGCAGCGCGAACTCTGGATTGAATATAGGTCAATGCGAAAAAGGATCGTTGGTTTAACCCCCGTATATTAGGTTTCCCGCTATAGAAATCCAGACCACATACGCATCCCTCGAAGTCAAACAGGAACTGATACTAATGGATTCAAATAGCAACAACTCGAAAACTGCAATAGATATAATAAAAACTCTTTCAGATCTATTAAGATAATAGATATTTCAATTGAAACAATTTGACCATTTTGTTATTTACATGGCCGATAACCTTGACACTGGATTTTTTTAAATAAAGAAATACATGAAAATTAAATCAAAGTTGACATTAACGTCAGTTGAGTAATTTATTGGTTATTATTTTTTTTGGTGAAACTTTTAGTAACATAATTTTGCTAAGTGTTGCTAATTGTCTAAAAGCAAACTTACTATAATTGGAGGAGTGATATTGGAAATCAAGAGTTGCCAACCTTCATAAAAGGAGGAGAAAAATACGATCCACATGTACTAGTATCTGAACTAAAATACGGAGTGAGTGAAGTCGTAGCTGACTACAAAGAGAACAAACAAACAGAAATTGACTATGGACAGGAAAAGAAGTCGCTACTAGAAGAAATAAAAAAATTAAAATCGAAACAGAATGATGCACCCAATTATATCGCACCAAGGGTGACGCGACAAAAGGGCGCAGCAAAAAGGGCGCGCGACAAAAGGGCGCGGCAAAAAGGGCGCGGCGACAAAAGAGCGCTTATACAAGAAGGCGCCTGCAAAAACGGCGCATACGACGAAAGGGCGCCATTACGTGTGTAACAATAAAGATGAGCAGGTTGAAACGTTTACAGAATTGGAACGAGTTACTGTATATCTGAGGCAGCACTACAATACCTATTAATGTCTGGTGTTGTTGTGTGCCCTTATTGCAAATAATTTTGTCTATAATGCCGCTTGAATTTGTGACTAGTCAAAAGAATCACAATTTTTTAAAACATAATGGATTCCTCTTCCGTCGTGAGAAAGAAATAAAGGAGAAAGTTATTTGGAAATGTATTGAGTATCGAACACATAGTTGTCGGGGACGTTGTCATACAATTGGTGATCGCATCGTCACAGAAACAGCACATAATCACGTCGCCAATATAGCCGTTACCCAAGCAAAGGATGTCGTCGCAGATCTACGTCAAGCAGCAACTAATCAGCATGGTAATTTTTTGCAGTTTATAATTGTGATTCAGCAAAAAAGTTGAATATTGTTGTTACAATAGTTCTTAAACCTAATTTTTAAAAAGACACTGCTAAAATAAGTAAAACAGCTTCAAAAGTCAATATTGACTTTTATAACGGTATATTTTTACAGCTTATAATTGTAATTTAGCAAAAAAAATTAATATTGTTGTTGCAATAATTTTTAAGCCTAATTTTTAGAAACAATCTGCTAAACTAAGTAAAAACGTCTCAAACGTCAATATTGTTTTTTGTAGGAACTACTTTCATTGCCGAAACGACTTGGAATGTCGAAGCAGCTATTGCTGGTCAGCTACCACGTATTGTGTCACTCAAGCGGATGGTTCAACGAATTCGTCGACGCGAAAACGGCTTCTTACCAACACCTGCGCTCTTAGAAGATTTACGAATTCCAGACGAATTTACCGTAACGCTAACTGGTCAGCCGTTTTTGCTGTACGATAGCGGTCCTGAAGACGCCGACCGATTCCTCATATTCTCAACCCGTCGAAACATGGATCTTCTGCAGTTTCAGAAGCATTGGTACTGTGATGGAACTTTTAAAACTGCACCTTCTTTATTCACACAATTGTTTACTCTCCATGGTTTACATCTGAACGTGTCCATTCCACTTATTTTTGCTCTTTTACCTAATAAGTCTGAAGCAATTTATCGACGCTTTTATTCCAAAATAAAAGTAATCCACCCAGATTTAAATCCAGAATCGATGATGTCTGACTTTGAAACGGCTGCTGTAAACGCTTTTTCGGCGGAATTTCCTGAAGCTGAACAGCGGGGTTGCTTCTTTCATTTCACACAATGTGTGTGGAGAAAAATTCAAACAGTTCCCGATGTTAGACAACGTTATACTGAAGAAGCTGACTTTGCTCTCAATTTGCGCATGATACTTAGTTTAGCATTCATTCCCATAAAAAATGTGATCCACGCTTTTGAAAGCCCAATGGAAAGTGATTTTTTTGTTGAAAACGAGCAAATCATTCGCAGAGTCACTGATTATTTTGAAGATACGTGGATTGGCAGACCAGATCGTAGAGGAAGGCGGCGAGAACCCTTATTTTCTCATGCATTTTGGAATTGCTTTGAAGCTGTCAAGAGAGACCTTCCAAAAACCAATAATTCCATTGAAGGGTGGCATCGCAGTTTTCGCGAAACGGTCGAGGCTTGCCATCCTAGCATATGGAAATTTATTGATTGCCTGAAGAAAGAACAAAGTTACAACGAGTTAAAAATGGAACAACTCATGGCTGGTGCTAACGGCGCACCACCTCGAAAAAAGTACAAAGACTGCGCCATCCGCACTAAGAATATCGTTTCTGATTATGAAAATAGGCCATTGATTGACTATTTGCGTGGATTGGCCCACAATTTTAACTTCAATTTGTAATTTTCGAGTTATATTCGTGTACATTCGTAATTCCTTAACGTGTCGTGTGAATTTCAAGACGGCTTTATTTGTTGCATTTAGACGAAACATACATTCAAGCTAGTTATAATATGCGCCCTTTTGTAACAGGCGCCTTTTTTGCAGGCGCTCTTTTGTCGCCGCGCCCTTTTGTCGCAGCGATTTTTTGTCGCCGCGCCCTTTTTGCGGCGCCCTTTTGTCGCGCGCCTTTTTCACCGCGCCTTTTTGTTGTGTAATCCGCACCAAGTGCGAGACGGGAAAAATTAATGTACCTGAAGATATAGACTTTACGACCCTGAACATCAATACCTATGAGGAATTCTTGCCCGTCGGAGAGCAAACTTGGTCTCGAAAGAGTTTTACAAAGACAAAAATAGACACCGGAGACCCACTGCAGGGAGTAGCAGATAATCTAATTGTTTTCTGCGATGTAGAAGCCAAAAGGCGAACAAGATGGAGCTGAAGGATCTTAAATCGATTTCCTGAATTAACGGGAGGAGAAGAAATAGCATGCGAAGGCGGAAAATACACCTGCATCGAACAAGAGACCACGTTCAGAAACAAAGAGGGAGCCCATTTGAAGAAAAAGACAATCACTGCAGCCTACTTTGACCCAACCAGACAGGACGGGCGCAATAAGAGAGACCTGTACAATATGATACAGGCAACAAGAGACCTGACACAAGAAAACGGAGGAGGAAAAGAATTGGCCATGACGCTCCCTCAGGGAATAAAGGCGGAATGCATGAGAAAGATGATCGAAGCCATCTACTCGAAGCTGGATCATAAGATCACAATAACAACACAAAGGAACGAAGGAATAAAAGCCGAAAAACCAAGAAACTTTAGAAAGCGCGAAGCAATTATTGTAGAAGGGTCAAACACGTCATATGCGGAAACACTAAAAAAAATAGGGTATAACAGACCCCAACAGTATACAGAACATAAGTAAAGTACAAAAAACGGCTAGAGGGGACTTAATGATTGCGCTGAATGGCGAGGTAAGAACGATAAAAGAAAAAATACGAGGACTCCTACAGGGACAACATGTTAGGACAGTGGAAGAAAAATTACATACACTACACGTAAAAGACATAGATGATCTATCGTTAGAGAAAGATATAAAGGAGGCGATAATAGCAACAGGGCTTATACAAGCAGAGGCAAAACTGGAGGTTAAGCACCTAAGACCAGGATATAGGGGTACACAAACAGCCACTGTCTTAGCCCTAAAAGAAGACGCTCATAAACTTATTGCGGAAGGGAAAGTAAGAATAGGACTCAGCCACTGCAGGATACAAGAAAGAATCGCGGTAGAACACTGCTACAAATGCTGGGGATACGACTATAAAGCCAGCACCTGCAACGGGGAGAATAGAGCGGGCCTGTGTCTAAAATGCACAGGCGAAGGTCATAGAGCCCTACAGTGTAAGGAAGAACCCTACTGCCCAATGTGCAAGGAAAATGGACACTCGCCGGGAAACAGGAACTGCAAGACCTTCCAAAAAGCGCTAGCAGATGCTAGAAAGAAGTTGCAACGTACAAAAACGGACAGTTGAGGGGAAGAACTGATAGAACGGGCCGAGTCCATGGGTCAGGAAAACACCAACCCTAATCCCACATAACGGAGTATCATACATTGATCTTACCCTGGTGAATGACGAGGTAGTTGCAAAAAATACGCGGTGGGCGGTCCTGAGAAAGGAACTGTCGATGAGCGACCTCCATTTTATTCTAACTAGAATACCTGCCACAAGCAGGAGGGCGAGAGCAAGGTGGAGATACGGTTTTACAGACATCGTAACACTAAATAAGATTTTCACGGAAGAAATTAATGACAAGGAAATTAACACGGAAAGCTGTGAAGAGTCTCTGGGTAAAGCATACAGGAAAAGCACACCACTCTTAAGGTGCGGAGAAGACTATAAGTTGCCCTACTGGTGGTCAGAAGAAATACAAATTCAGATTTCAGAAACAAAGCGTAAAAGGAGGCGGTTTCAAAGGAGCATAGAAGTGGGAGATAGAGGGAATAGACGATCTGAATACAAACAAGCAAAGCGTGCGCTCAAAAAGTCAACATCACAGGCAAAGAAAAAAGCCTGGTCCAAATTATGTGAGAGCCTAGAAACTGACATTTTCGGAGAAGGATATAAAATCGTCAGATCCCAATTAAATGCACCAAACCCGAAGATCACACTACCGCTGCAGGACCGTGAAGAAGTTTTCGACCAACTTTTCATCACTAGCGGGGAAGATTACCATCGATGGGATAGACCTCTCCACACTTCCTCAAACGGCCATGATCTTAATGAAGACGAGATAAGGGCATGTAAAAAAATAAAGTTGGGCAAGTCTCCCGGCCCGGATGGAATACCGCCTGAAACAGTAAAGGCAATTATAGGCAGTAATACACAATATTTTGTAACCCTCTTCAACAGCCTTCTGGAGTCGAACCGGTTCCCCGATACATGGAAACTTGCAAAATTGATCCTAGTTGAAAAACCTAGGAAAACAATGGACGAGGCAGTTAAATATAGACCAATATGCCTGATCAATGTACTAGCTAAGGTATACGAAAATATTGTAAACCAGAGAATTCAGGAGGAGATTGAGACCAACGGGGGTCTACATAGAAATCAGTACGGATTTCGTAGAGGGAAAACCACAATTTGCGCGGTAGAGCACGTCATCCACAATGCAGAAAAGGAAATGCAACAAGGCCAATGGAGTGGAGTGGAAATGCAACAAGGCCCTCGTCCTTATCGACGTACAAAACGCTTTCAATTCTGCCCCGAGGGACAAAATTCTGTCCAAACTTGAAAAATGCGGAGCTAGCCAATACCTAATCAACACTGTGCAATCATATTTCAGAAATCGCGTCATCCAGATAACATCCAAGATGAAAAAGAAAATCCTTGGAGGTGTACCGCAAGGTTCGGTCCTCGGGCCAACCCTATGGAACGTTTTGTATGACGATGTCATGTCTGTGGATACGGAGGAGGGAGTCGAACTTGTGTGCTATGCGGACGACCTGGCCGTATTGGCATCTGCAAAAAATCCCGAAGAACTGGTACTTAAGGTGAATGTAACGTTAAAAACTATAGACAGATGGATGAAACGGAACGAATTGAAAGTGGCCGTGAATAAAACCGTAGCAATAATCCTAAATAGGAAAAAACTACCTCCTATAAAGTTTACCATGGCAGGAGAAGATATCTATCCCGTGCGACAGATAAAATATCTGGGCATGATAATAGATAGAGGACTATCGTTCGGACGACATATCCACTACGCGTGCGAGAAGGCGAAACGTACAATGAAGGCCCTAGCATACTGTCTAATATTAGAGGTCCAGGACAGAAGAAAAGGAAGGTACTAGCGATGGCAATGGAGTCGATAATGATGTACGGGGCTCCGCTATGGGTAGGGGCAGCAAGACGTAAATTCTATCGAAAAAAAATCACGTCCACCCAAAGACTAATGGCCTTGAGAGTATGCAGTGCATACCGCACAACATCTGCAGATGCCGCGCTCGTAGTGGCAGGCCTCGTACCGCTACACCTCCTTGCCGAAGAGAGAAAGCGACTATATGACCTACACAGGACAATAACAATAACGGAAGGAACAGAGGGAAATGACTTATCAGAAGTGGCAGACAGTATGGGACCTCGCTAAAGTCGGAAGGTGGACCCACAGGATGATACCGGACATCAAGAAGTGGGTAGAGAGGAAGCATGTATCGGTAAATTTCCTCATTACACAGTGCCTTACAGGACACGGAGTCTTCTGCTCCTACACGGAGAGAATTGGAAAGAGGGGAAGTGCACAATGCCGATACTGTCCAGAGCAAGTAGATGATACTCCAGAACACACAATATTCCACTGTGGGAATTGGGATAACGAAAGGGACAATGAAAAAAGAAACCTACCTGCGACAGCCATGTCCCCGGAAAACATAATAGAGGAAATGATCGGACACAAGGACAGCTGGGAAGCTGTGAAGAATTTTGTAGAAGAAGTGATGCGGAAAAAGGCAAAAGATGAATTAGACGAACAGAGCAGAGAAAGAGACGACAACCAATAAAGGATATTAAGACCAAACCTGTAGGATGTAAGGCTGAAAGGCGGGAACACTACAGGAGAGAAATAAAGAGGAGATGGTTTGAGTGGGTATGACTGCCTTAGAGGGCTGGTGAGTCCCACACTCCCCAAAATTGAAACCGTATCTGGGGGTGCGTAAAAGCATTTCCTCTCCTCTGTAGAAAAAAAAAAAATTAGAAAGATAATTCAGATAACGGGAAGGGTATTATGGATGTACCACAAACTTGGTACCCAGTTTTTTCAACTATTCAACTTCTTCTGCCTGAACAAATTATACTTTAATCACATGATATGGTTACACCTTTTTTTCTAGCAGCAGCAACCTGCAGCCCCACGTTACCCTGGCTGTCAGAGTGTTATCAGGACGGGATTTCTAAGGGGGATGGTCGCATTAAATTCAATCAATATAATATTGATAGCATCAATGGCGGATAGTTCCCTAAGGCAGTAAGATGTGTGCTTGAAAAGATGGTTTAGTCATTGTCAAGAGGAGGCAATGGATATGGTAGCCAATACGGGTCCCTAAAACAACTGTAGAGCAACTTTATCCTTAATAGTAACAGTCTAGGTCTCTGAGCACTACAGAATCAAAAGATTCTTTATGGTAGTCTCCAAGTTTCCCCAATCTCTTCCAAAATACAATATCACGCGGGATACACCAGTTGTCTTAGATTCCCTGGTTGAGTGGTACCCGAATGAAGAAAAATCGCTGAAAAATCTCTCAAGAAAATCCATAACTCTATTAGCCCGTCCCTGCGGCTAATAGAGCTCATAGAGTACAAACCCTTTCAAGGATAAATATAAGAAGGGTTGATTCAACTAAAGTTATTATAAAGATACCAGTTTTGATCAAGACATCTAGAGTAGAGGCTAACCAACCAGTGCTATGTTTACCTTTTTTTCCCATGAAAAGTTAAAAGTTTGCCCGGCTACGACTCTAATTGATTACATTAATAGATCCAAGGACCTACGAAACACGAATACACCTTCTATCATTTATAAAGAACCACCGCACAAGGTTGTTTTAACCCAGACTTTTCGTTGTTTGTTGCGTTGAATTAAATTTGCACCAAAGGGACAGTGGAATAGATGTGTGCACTTTTCAGCGCATAGTACGCGCTATAAACGCCTACTAGCTAGCAGTAAATATAGACGAAATAAGGAGAACTGGGAGTGGTACCTCTCGTACATTCCGAAAATACTATAATCAAACAATTCGAGGAGGATTGTAATTCATTAGCGAGTGCGATAACCTTTAGATAGGTTCTTGGGTCCTCTCTATGACATAGAAACTGACATTAATTCAATGCTATTGTTTGATTTCGAGAATATTTCCTGAACCTGTACTCTCAAGATCTACAGGTAGTTAAAACTTTTCAGGTACTCATCTAGAGGACGATTTTTATTTAATTATAAACGAAAAACTTAAAAATATTTTCACCTCTATCTGCTCTTAAGGTTGGTTATTAAGTTTGATACATGCTCAAAAAGGCCGGTCCAGACGCTACGTTTTACACAACCTTTTGTCTGCACACTTAAGTTCAACTTAAGTTGCAGCGATAACTGAGCAAGGAAGAGCATAGATATCCATGAACTGTGCAGACAAGTCGGTACACGTAGACGTTAGCACCGTTTTCCGATTCATTTTGTTAAAAAATGACCTAGTATCTCCTCCATGACGATGTCACTAAAACTGTGCGAAATATACAGATATAACTGCACCGTGTAGATGTTCTAAAAATTGCAACGTTTTCATTCTGTCCGAAGAATGCGCAAACAAGAGGTTGTGCAAAACGTAGCGTCTGGACCGGCCTTAAGGTTTAAATTATTTTCTTCGCGAATTCACGCTCGCTGCAGTGATGTCAACTCGTACAGAATTTTCCCGCTAGGACCAACTCCAATACCCCTAGATGTCGAATAAAAACCCCCAAAGTTTACATTTACATCTTGTTTGAGAGGTAATTTAAAATGTAAAATTAAAATACAGTGAAGTAATATAAAAAAGCTTTTTTATTACTCATGCGGGATAAGTAATATCTTGGCGCCCGTTTTTTAGTTCGACAAATGGCTATTTTTCGATGTATTACCACATAACTTGGGTAACGCACGCAAATATTCAATAAAAATCGCTAAGTTACATTAAAAAAAAAAACAATTGAATAAATAAAATAAGCACAATCAAAACCTCAGTATTAAAAAAGTGACAGAAATTTTTTGCTTTTTTGAAGAAATAGCCCAGTCATTTTAACATTTCACCCCGGAATCTAACGGAAGAATGAATGATGCTGAATTTTTGAATAGACCTTTATTTTGCCATTACAAATGTTGTCTCAAAAGTTACATATGCCAACATGTGAGCGTCCTTAGATATTCAAGGTCAAAGGTCGCACAAATCAGTTTTTTGAGAATATCTCGTATTTTCTGACCCCTACCGTATTTGCATTTATTAGAAAAGTTTTAGAAAATAAATTTCTCTACAAATTTCATCTGAGACCTTTTTTTATACGTCGAACTGTTTTTGAGATAGAGGACGCAGTGGAGCGCTCAGCCATACGTTCCTTAGTGCAAGGTAAATCCGGAATCCCAAGGTATTATATCGTTTTTTAACATTGCATTGACTACAAGCTAAAGAAAATTGCATCCCTAACTTATGGCAACCACAACGCGAACTAAAACCATAATTGAAATTGCAGAATAATGAAGTGAGTTCATTTGGTGCAGGTGGTAAAAGTGTTAAAGGCGTTAGAGTTTCATTTTGCAATACCCAACCCCATTCATGGGGTTGAATTAGAATAGCATTAACATATATTTAGAATGATTTACTTCACTATTTAATTATTTGTATGTCAAAGATAAGTAATATTTGATGACTATTTGATTTAAAAGAAATATAAATATTAGTATAAGGTATTAAATTGTTATTTAAGTAATATTTAATAACCTGCGGGGGAAGGTGTAACCCCTACCAGGCGCGTCCCCGGGTGGCGGATAGCGGATTGCACACGCGGACCAACACCATTGCACGGTAACCATGCTTCGGCACGAGATTACCAGTTGCCTCTTACCTTTCCTTCTTTGATCTTTCGACCTCCCTTGGTCAACTCTTCGGTCTACTCTTGACCACCTTTCAACTCCTGATGCTGGTAGGTATCGAGGGCTAAGGAGTTAAACTTCTCTCTTCTTCCATCTATAACTCCTAATCCCACGGTGGTGGACCTTACCCGTGCCAAGAGGATGCATGGCCAGAAGGAGGTCAGTCTGGCCCCTAACAAAAGGAAACCTGGCAAAAGGTATAAATTGCCCCCCCCCCCCCCCTGGATAGTGTAAATCGAGGTAACAACCACCAGGTGGGTACGGGCAACAGCTCGGAATCCCACCCTGCTCAAGCAGGCCGCCCAATCGGATCTGGTGTGGGCAACAATCCATTCCCGGAACGTGACTTCCCCAAAAAGTCCACCCGTAAAGGGAGACTCCCGTCCTCTAAGGACAACACAAGTAGCAGGCTAACGAAACCCGGGCCTAGCACTAGTAATGATGCAGAGCTGTATAAAGCGGCATCTAGCAAAAAAGAGGTGAAACCGTCCGTCAGAGCCTACAGGGATAGAAGGACGGCTCACAAACTCCTCGACAAATTTAAGGGCATCCCGGAGGAAAAGTGGTCTGATCAAGACAAGGCGAAACTCGAGTGGGCCCTAAAAGTTACGAAAGAGCACGAGTCGGCGGCAACCCAGAGATCGTCCAAAACAGATCGATGGATGAATACCCGCTCAAAGGGACAAAAAGGGATTTCCGAATATAGTGCTCATACAGTGAGATCATGAAAGATCATCTGGTATGGGCGGTCATTGACAGAGGTCACCGGGATGGGAGTATAGCGCCAGCCAAATGGGGACTGGTGGAAGCGGCTCTCTTGGGCAAATACCTGGACATTCTCCAGAAGAATCCAGGCCCAGCTCCTTGCTGCAGAGACGCAGGTTGGCATCAAGGACATATCAAGCTGGTGGCTTGTGCAGATCAACGATCAGCGGACCTGTATAAGCAAGCCATCGGGGAAGTGGGGGAAGTCTGGCCAGGCGCCCGAATCGAGGCTGTCTCAAGGGACAAGATCCCGAACAGACCGAGATCGAGTGCCTGGATCCCGACGGAACCCTCCGACCCGAGGACAATTCTGAAGATAATTCAGACCAGCAACCCCACGCTTCCAACTGAGGATTGGAGCGTTATCAAAGTTAGCGAGGCAGCGGGTATGAGAAGGCAAGTAATTGTCATCTTAAACGAAGCATCTCTAGCGCCACTGGCAGAAAGTAAGGGAGTGATCAGCTACGGCTTCGGCTCCACTACCCTGAATGTTTACAAGAGTGACCAGAGAACCCCAATCCCCTCGAGGGAAGGGGAGCCTCGGTCACATTCAGACAGTGAGATGTCAGATATGGGGGTCACTAATATGTTCGGACCTCTCCATCTAGATGAGATTAGCGAAGCAGAGGAGAATCTGGCGCTAATCTCTGACACCGAAGACGACAACGACGTAACGATAGTCGCGGTGCCAGAAAACTCTCAGCGTTGGTGGGGGTAATACAATGTAACCTCCACCACTCCAAAGCAGCCTCGGCTGCTCTGCTCCTCCAACTGTCAAATGGAGGAGTCGACATCGCCCTAATCCAAGAACCCTGGGTCGTGGGTACCAACATCTGTGGACTGGGCTCTGACAAGTACAGGTTACTGTACGTAAAAAACGCAGGTAAGCCACGCTCGTGCGTCCTGGCGGATAAAAGCATAAACGCTTTTATGATGCCTAACCACAGCGATTGCGACACTGTCACTGTATCAATGGGACTTTTTAACCGTAGGTTATGGATGATCTCAGGATACTTCGCCCATGAGAAGGAAAGTCCCCCAGAGGGTTTGCATGGCATAATCACAGAAGCCAACCAAGTAGGGGCGGACGTGATTATTGGAGCCGATGCCAATGCCCACCACACCATATGGGGCAGCTCGAACACGAACAACAGAGGTGAGTCTTTACTAGAATTTATACTAACCTCCGACCTAGAAATATGTAATATAGGTAACACTCCCACCTTCACCACAGCCGTGAGAGAAAAGGTACTTGATATTACACTCGTTTCCACTAAAACGCCTAACCTTGTAAGCAATTGGAAAGTGTCAAAAGAACACTCCTTTTCTGATCACAGGTATATTGAATTTAAGGTAGGCATACAGATGCAAACAAAGCCTAAGTTTGTAGACAAACGGAAGACTGACTGGGGTAAGTACAAAACTACCCTATCGGGTCTTCTATCGGAAGAGCCGCCCCCAACACCAAAAACAGGGGATGAGGAACTGTAAAACAGTTCACAGGTGCCTGTAACAAGGCCATGCGCACATCATGCAAAGTCGTGAGCAGGATAGGTAAGAGCAAACCTCGGTGGTGGACGCCGTTAATAAGCTCCCTAAGAAAGGAATGCAGGAGGCTGTTCAACGAGGCAAAAAGCACCAATGAGTGGACTGCCTATAAAAACAGCCTACGGAATTTCAAAACGGAGGTTAGGAAGGCCAAAACGTCATCCTTTGCTCGGCTCTGTGAGCAAATAGAGGAAACCTCAGAAGCCAGCCGATTGCGACAAATTTTATCTAAGGATCCGGCAGTCCAAAGCTTCATACAGAAGCAAGATGGAAACTGGACAACCTCATGTACAGAAACGCTGGAGCTACTCATGGATACATACTTTCCAAACAATGAAATAAGTGTAGTGGACTCCACCATAACTGCTCCACCTCGGTATCTGGCTCCCCAAAAAACCTAACCTGGAGCATCAAAAGCTTCAACCCCTTTAAGTCACCTGGACCTGACGGGATCAGTCCAGTTGAGCTGCAAGAGGCCATAGATATAGTTACACCTTGGTTGGAGACTGAATGTTTAAAGCATATATAAACCTCTCATACATCCCAAAAATATGGAGAGAGGTCGAAGCGGTCTTCATCCCAAAAGGAGGAAAGGCCTCACACACCTCCCCTAAAGACCTGAGACCAATCAGCTTATCATCGTTCCTGCTAAAGACACTTGAAAGACTGATTGACTTGCACATGAAGGAGGAATTATACCCTGAAATGCTGTCAATGTCTCAGCACGCATATACAAAGGGGAAATCCGTGGAAACAGCACTCCACGCCTTGGTAAACCAAATAGAGAGCTCGATGAGGCATAAGGAGTTCACGATGGTTGTCTTCCTCGATATAGAAGGGGCATTTAACAACGTGAAGCCTGAAGCCATAGAATTAGCCTTAACTGGACTAGCTATGGACAACGCTCTATGTCACCTGATCGGAAAACTGCTCCGTGAAAGGAACATTAGGGCCACAATGGGAGAATCCCACATAAGATGGAAGGTGAGTAGGGGAACCCCACAAGGAGGCGTCCTCTCACCATTGCTTTGGAACATCACGCTAAATGAGCTGCTCCTCCAACTTAGGAAATCCGGCTACAGGGTCGTCGCCTATGCGGATGACGTAGCAATAGCGGCCTCAGGGAAACACCTCAATACAATGTCGCAACTTGTTGAAGGGGCCCTATCGAAACTAGCGCAATGGTGCAAAAGGTGTGGCGTAGGTGTCAACCCGGCGAAAACCGAGCTAGTCGTTTTCACAAGGAAACACAACATCCCAGAATTCAGGCTCCCAATGCTAAAGGGCACTGAACTGACGATCAAGGAGAGCGCCAAGTACTTAGGTCTCATATCAGACCGAAAGTTATCATGGAAGCTCAACATAAACGAAAGAGTACGGAAAGCAACGGTGGCGCTGTACTCTTGCAAGAGAGCGGTGGGGAAATCTTGGGGCCTCAACCCCAAGATTACCTTCTGGCTATACAGAACCGTAGTTACACCAATACTCTACTCCGGCGTTTTCATATGGTGGCCGGCACTTAATAAAAGAGTCCATCAAAAAGTGCAGAGAATGGCGGCGCTCATGATAACGGGAGCCATGAGAACGACGCCTACGAAAGCCATGGAGACAATCCTGGACATAGCCCCGGTCGATTTAATGGGCAAGCAACTTGCCATTACCACAGCACTTAGACTAAAGTCAGTGCGAATGTTGACATCGGACTATCGTGAACACGCCGGAATAATCAATGAATTTAAAGGGGTGCCCAAAAACATAGACCGATGTCTAGCAACACCTGCTTTTGGCAACAACTTCTCACACCACATACCCTCTAAAGAGGAGTGGATGGAAAAGAAAGAGGTACCAGCAGGACACACACAGGTCTTTACAGACGGCTCACGGAGGGAGGACTAAGTGGGATAGCGGAGTTTTCTCCAACGACCTCAACCTCAGAATTAGCTTACGCCTGCCAGACTACTGCAGCGTTCTACAGGCGGAGGTAACCGCCATAAAAGGGGCAGCAGAGTGGCTGATGGTAAATGGGGACCCTGGTGAACAGATCCACATTTACACCGATAGCCAAGCTGCTTTCCGGGCAATTACTAGCGTGTGCACCAACTCAACAGTGGTCTCTGACTGTCGGAGAAAGCTGAATGAGCTCGCAGCACACACAAACGCGAGACTCATGTGGGTACCAAGCCACAGCGGCATCCCAGGTAACACAAAAGCGGATGAGCTTGCAAAGAACGGCACAAGCCTGCACTCAACCGAAGTATTACAGGATATTGGTATTCCATTTGCCTCGTGCAAGG
This sequence comes from Phosphuga atrata, assembly GCA_944588485.1. Lineage (NCBI taxonomy): Eukaryota > Metazoa > Arthropoda > Insecta > Coleoptera > Silphidae > Phosphuga > Phosphuga atrata. Next base: position 5,249,049 of record OX155905.1, read on the forward strand.
AGACCATGGCCGAAATAAACTCGAACCTAGCGGAGCGAAGGTGGAGGGATGACGACACCTGCGAGGTAACCAGGCAAATATGGCCTCACCGAAACAGAAAAAGAAGCACCAACATCGTCTCTCTAAAAAGAAACGATATCAGACTGGCAGTGGGAGTCATCACGGGACACTGTCCCATTGGCAAGCACGCTGAGAGACTGGGCATAGCGAAGCGGGACTACTGCAGAGGCTGCCTGGACGAGGAGGAAGAGGAGAGTGTTCAGCATTACCTATGCCAATGCCCCTCTCTGACCGCAACACGATTGCTCTTCTTAGGCCGACCTTTCTTGGATGATTTCTCTGACCTCGCATCACTAGATGCGCAGACTCTCATGAAGTTCATCCACGGCTCGAAATGGTTTGACAAAATCCCCTGAGGAGGGTTGTACTCCAAGTACCGTGGTAACATAACGGGCCCATCTGAGGCCTATGTGAGCATTAGCTGCCACTTAAACCTACCTAATATTTAATAAGTAATTAAGTAAAAAAAAAACGGTATAATACATTGGGATTCACGATTTACCTTACTCAAAGGTACGTATGGCTGCTCATCAGCGCTCCACACTCTGTTCCCTCTATCTCAAAAACAGATCGACGTATAAAAAAAGGTTTCAGATAAAATTTGTAGAGAATTTTATACTCTACAACTTTCATAATAAATGTAACATAATAAAAAAAATAATAATAAATGTACATACGATAGGAGACAGAGAAGACGAGATATTCTCAAAAAAATTTTGCGACTTTTGACCTTGAACATCTAAGGACGCTCACATGTTGGCATATGTGACTTTTGAGACAACATTTGTAATGCTAAAATAAAGGTCTATACAAAAATTCAGCTTATTCCGTTAGATTCCGAGATTGACCCCCTTTTTTGACTAAAACGACTGGGCTAAAAACGTTTCAAAATGAGTGTAAATTCTATGGTGATACCGGAGACTGATGAGAGTTATGTATGGCGAATCCACACCACCGGAGACAATTGAAAAAGCAAATTCTTCATTTTTGATTCTATTTTTTTTTTGAATGGCCCCTGGATCCCAAACTTGTAACATACGTCCTCTCGCATGACTAATAAAAAATATTGTTTGTAACAAGGGCGGTATCGTCAATTGCCCTCTCGAGCGAATGTGCGCACTCACTTCGTTCGTGCGCCCAATTTAGCTCTCGGGTCAAATTGGCAACTTACCACCTTACTTACAAAATATGCTATTCTTGGTCTGTCAATTTTTTCAAATTTTCGATTTGATGTTGGTTTTATTACATTTACCTCAAATTTCGTAAACTAAAACAAAATGAATTTTTTGAACATTTAAGCTCCTCATTTTAAGAATCAGTTGCTTTATGCTCCAAAAATTTGTTTGAGGCGGGTACATATCATATCATATGTATTCCTCTTTCCATACTTATTACTTATTATATACCAGTATTTTTTAAATAGCCGACTTGTACTTGAGATAACTTACCCCTTTGCAAACATCTTTGGCCTCCTTTGACAATCCTTTGGGATAACTAACATTGTGGTCGGTTATAGCGGCGAACAATTCTTCTTCGTCCTCGCCGTCAAAAGGCGGCTGTCCAACCAACATTTCATATAATAGGACACCGTATGCCCACCAGTCTACAGATTTTCCATAAGGTTGGTACAGAATAATCTAAAAAATATATATTTTTTAATTACAGGACTTTTCAGCTATAGAATTAAATAGCGTTCCGGCATTTCCGGCGGATATTTGAAAATTGCGAAAATAGTTTTTGAAAAGTAATTATTTGATTAGTTTTTATATAGTTTTCGTAAATTGGCAAATTTGAATATTTTGGCAAATTCAACAATTGGATCATTTATTATGGCACTTAGGAGAAAGAAATGATGTTATGTTTTAATGGTATTATTTGTTTTAATTTGAATCATTTCACTAATATTTCTTCTTGTGTTATTTTTTTCAATGTCAAGAATTTCAAAATTGTCAAAATCAAAGAAATATCCGTCTATAAAAAAGTGTTTTGTAATTACAGTTTTTTGTAAATTATTAGAATTTTTACAATCATTTTTATATTGACCAAAGCACTTACAAAACACTTTTTTATAGACGGACATTTGTTTGATTTTGACAATTTTGAAATTCTTGAGATTGACAAAAATAACACAAGGAGAAATATTAGTGAAATGATTCAAATTAAAACAAATAACACCATTAATTACAGAGAAGACACTATGTGCCTTAGTATCTTCGATAATAATCTATAACTAACATAATCTATAACTAACATAACTAACAATCACAAAATTCAAACACAAAAATAGGATTTGTGGTGTCAATTAAATTTAAAACAAAAAGTTTTATTAGTTTTTTGTCATTTATATAAAAGATTACATGTAGATTTTAAACTTAACAGTTTATATTGATTATGTTCAATTTAATTAATATATAATAAATAGATATAAGATGATAGTTATATATTAATTAATAATATTATAATTGTTTTTGTTTAATTTTTATAGTGTAGCCCTGAAGAAGGTCGGAATTAAAAAGACCGAAACGTTGGCAAAATATCAGTTGTTTTATTAAATTAAATTCCATTGCCCAAGAATTAACTAAAACATATACAGATTGTTTCATAAATGCCCGGCAGAAATTCTATCACGTGTTTTAGAGCCCAAAATAAGAAAAAAACGGCCAAGTGCGAGTTGTGACTCGCGCACCGAGGGTTCCGTACAAACTTGTAAGTAAGGTATCTTTTTTTTTGTGGAGGACGTAACAAGCACATTCAGTTAACTTGACAAGTGGCTCTCATAAAATCACGACCATCTTAGTACCGCTGCAAGCATAACCTCAACATGTCGATGTCGTACGATGGAATTCTACCCTCTATTTTATTACCATACATCCTCCATTCACTATGAGTGTTTAGGGGTTCTGGAACTTCACTATTTGTTTTTACTGCTCAATTTTGCTTGTATACCTATATACCCTGTATAAAGGTATACAGGGTTTTTTTTTAATAACGCGAATATTTTTAAACTTATAAAAAGAAAACTTTATTTTAGTATTAGACTTATACACTAAGTTATATTAAGATCTAACTATTTCTAGATCTAATATAAACTAATATATTAACTATTTCTAGATCTATTTCGATACTCTTAACATTCAGTTGTTGAATTGACTGCTTTTTGGGCAATTGACTACCAAAAAATATAGGGCGAACGTGATTTAAGTATAATATACTTAAATCATATTATCTACAACATGTTATGTAGATTATGTAGATTATAGTATAGTATTATTATGTAGATTATCAACATATTATGTAGATTATAAAGAAAAATTAGACGAAATATAATATATACAGGATGTTACGGGACTTGAGTATGTCGCATGTCGGTTATAAACAAGAAAAATTTAGACATAATATATACCCTGTATATATTATGTATATAGAGCAGAGATGTTATGGATATGAAATTTCGGATCTGGATGCGGATACGGATATAGGAATAATGTTATACCGGTTTCGGATACGGTTACGGATAAGAATTTTTTTCGGATAATCCGTTAGTTTCGGATAGTTTCGGTTACGGATATCAGATTTCTAAGGAATGGTAAATGTAGAATGCTAATTTGTAAAAAAAATGATTTTATTTCTATGTTATTATTTGTACTACCTACAATCATATGTCATACAACTAAGTACAACAATATAAGTAGGTACTACAATTATATGTCATATAAGATATATAAGTTATTAATATTTATCTACGTAAAAATGCAAAATCATAATTATAATAAACAAAAACAACATTATTCCTTTTTGTCTATTATATATTTTCTATTAGATATTGAAATATATTTATAGGAATTATTACAACATATCAGTAAAAATTATCCGAAATTATTCGAAACTTTTATATCGGATTCGGTTACGGATATATTTTTATTTCGGATATCCGATAGTTTCGGTTACGGTTACGGATCTCCATAACATCCCTGATATAGAGCGTACGTGATGAAATGCATAACGAATATAAACAAAGAAATTTCAGTATAAACAGCTTGGTGCCAACACATACTTTTTAACCTTAGGACCTAACTGTATGCAACCCATATGCTTCTGGAGCCTGACAATACCACTACGACAACATTAGTGTATTGTCATAAGTTTCTAATAGTAAATTCGCATTTTTCTTGTAATTAAACTACATATTTACGGTTTTCAGATTTTTCCCTTTACATGTGCTGTAAGACACCGCTTCTTGCCAAATTTCATGATTCTAGGTCAACGGGAAGTACCCTATAGGTTTTGATTCCCTTGTGAAATCGCAAAATATGCGACATAAACGGTCATATCTTTTGATCGCGTTGACTTACAAGTTTGATTTTTTCGCAGCCGAAAGAGACCGTAGACCCGAGTATTTGTTGAAAATTTCAACTTGTTACCTCTACGCGTTCCTGAGAAAATGGTCTTGACAGACAGACAGACGGACAGACAGACAGACAGACAGACAGACAGACAGGCAGACAGACAGACAGACAGACAGACAGACGGACAACAAAGTGATCCTATAAGGGTTCCGTTTTCGGTACGGAACCCTAAAAAAAGTCCCTATAACGATGTGTCCGAAGACGCTTCCTAGCTGATGTATCGTCCTTAAAAGGGGGTGGCCTCACACATCATTTTCGCTAATATCTCAGACGCAATATCTCAAACTAATTTCTGCCGGACATTTATGAAACACCTTGTGTAGACTATTACGATTCGAGAACTTCTTGTTTATATCTAAACCACATTATAAGGATAATAGAGTAGAGATTGCTGTCGGAACTTTGGATGTAGCCCAAACCTTGATAAACAAAACAAAATTGAGCTGGCGCCAACCTTAATAGCCTAAAATAAATGAACAAATTTGAGTTGCGCAAACCTTGATTCTCAAAACTAAACGGATAAAATTGGAACACAGCCTGAATATATAAATATATTCAATACTTTCCCTAATACTGACTAACCTAACCTAACCGAATTAGCTCTATAATATTATTGTGTCTTTTTAAGACTACAAAAAGAAATCTGTCATGTGAAATTTGTAGGTTATTTTATAGCTCACAGTCCACTGTCGTGGCACTAAACAAGAACTAGAAAAATTAACATTGTTTTTAAGATCATGTCTCTATTAACTAATGTGAATAGCCATCTGCAGACGCGTTTCGAGATTTATCTTTTACCAGTGCAGCTTTGCTGTTATGAATTATAACTTGTAAAACACTTACTTGAAACCCTCGTGGGTGACTAGGGGTTGGACATCCACGACACGGGTGTCACGTTATTTTATTCATTGTGATTAGATTAAAGTGACCACACGTCCAGATTTTGGCGGGACAGTCCCGCTTGTTGGAGGAGAGACCCGCGTCCCGCCGATTTTTAAAAATGTCCCGCTTTTTAGATAATTTCTGCACTTTTTATTTTAAATGTACTGTAATATATAAAATAAGATTTTTCCACATATTCCCATAAAATCTCCTTTTTTAGTGTGTCCCAATTAATTTTTTTACTATCCTATATGATATTTATATAAAAACTAAACAACCACGACTCCTACTACGACTCCAACTACCATTCCACCTACAACACCAACTCCAAGTACAACCACTAGTCCTTCTACGATTCCAACCACCACGCCAACTACCACTCCAACAACAATACCAACTCAAACTACAACCACAATTCCTATTATGACTCCAACTACCACTCCAACTACAACACCAACTCCAACCACGACTCCTACTAGGAGTCCAACTATCACTCCAACTACAACACCAACTCCTACTACGCCTCCAACTACCACTCTAACTACTACAACATAACCATTATAACGATAACCATTCTCCGAAAGATATTATTTGCGAAAATATATATTTCTTTTGATGAGGCGTTTTTGGTAAAAAGATACGATTCGTACGTAACGTTTACGTGCTACGTTTTGATTAATGACGCAAGTTGTTGCCATAGTAACAACAAACATAAATCGTTTAAAAATAAAACTTCACATACAATAATGTAATAAAGTGTTCATTTTGGCGTGAGTAGATAAAATATATTTTTTTGAATTATTGGTCTGCTTTTATAACAAAATTATAACTCTCATTTCATCCCATTTGTCCCGCTTTGTCTCAATGAAAATGTGGTCACTTTAGATTAGATGCACTCTCATTCTAGGCGTCGTAGAGAACGGACGTATACGCGCCGAGAATATTAAATTCCTCTATTGTGAAATAGAAATATATTATAAAAATCAGTGAAGTGCTGCTGTGCTATCGAGATTTGGTCGCATGGCGAAAAAAAGTGGCGGCAATAATCCGGAGCAGGACATGGACACACTGGACATGTCAAAAAAGGACGACACCTCGACTTTTAACCATCACCTACAAACGAACCAATTGCCCTCTACGTCATTCGCAAGAAGCCAGGAAAGAGATGACATAGGGCTGATACTCGCCGAACGCCGAACACTAACGTCCCAGGAAAATTACCCTCTTGGCAGGTATTTCACGCAAAGAAAGCCCAAGAAGAGACTCTCGAGATAACGAGTCAGGAAGCGACCCTGAGCCACAATATATTAGCCCCCAAAATAGATTTTCTGTCCTCACCCAAAACCCAACGGTGACTGACAATGTAAACACATCGGACAATCAAACCAAAAATCAGCAAGGAACAGCAAACAACAGTAGCGAATCGAAGCCGCCTTCCATATTTATACCGGCAGAGGACTCAATAAACGCTCTAACCGCAACACTAAGCGAAACTGTACAAATGACGACTATACATACAAATCCATAAACAACGATGGCCGCCAACTGAAAATCCTGGCCAAAGGCACAGACGCCTTCAGATCAATTGTACGCAAGTTAGACGAAATAGGTGCCACTTATCACACCTATCAACTTAAACAACAACGAGCCTTCAGAGTAATACGATCACTGCATCCCTCCACCTCTCCCAACGATATTAAAGAAGAAATCGAAAAGCATGGCCACCAAGTGAGGAATGTAATGAACATCAGACAAAGCAGAACCAAACTACCGCTCCCGCTATTCTTCCTAGATCTCCAACCGGCCAATAACAATAAAGATATCTATAAACTAGATCTCCTTCTCCACGCAAAAGTACAAATCGAATCCCCCAAAAAAAGATTGGAAATAGTGCAATGCACCAGGTGTCAAAGATGGGGCATACGAAAACCTACTGCCGCATGCAATATAGATGCGTGAAATGCGGAGACGACCATAGTACTGCAAACTGTAGAAAACCGAAAGACACCCCTGCCAGATGCGCACTTTGTGATAAAAATCAGACGGCAAATTACAATCGATGCACTGTATACCGTGAAATGATAGAAAAAAGAAATGCAAGCTCCTAGAAATCGCACTGGCACCGATCAATAGCCAATAATACCCGAGTTCCCGCAAGTCAGCTCCAAAGACCAACGCGCAACAGATCACCTGACAGAAATAATCACACAATCTATGCGGAGACTGTAAGGCCAAGGCCAAGCGCTGATACAAATAACAACAACACAACAAATACATAAATATCATCGTTCCTTGTAAAACCTTTTGACGAATTTAAAGCCGCCTTCAAGCAGCAAAACGAACTTTTAAACACAATGCTACAACTACTAACAACAGCACTTTCGAAAACAACAAAATAAATCACTTTTACAGTATAGTCGTATGGAATGCAAATGGCTTGGTGCAACACCGCTAAGAAGTAACAGCATATTTACACACAAACAAAATAGATGTTATACTGATCTCCGAAACTCATTTGACTGCTAGAAGCTATCTTAAAATTCGAGACTACAATATATATATATATATATATATATATATATATATATATATATATATATATATATATATATATATATGTACCACCATGAGCCGTGCCATCGGGATGTTGTGTTTCATATATATATATATATATATATATATATATATATATATATATATATATATATGAAACACAACATCCCGATGGCACGGCTCATGGTGGTACAGCAATTATTGTCAAAAAATCGATTAAACATTATGAATCAGTTAAAAGCGACAAAGATTATTTACAAGCAACTTCCATAGTCTTCGAAGACTGGAAACACGGCCCCATAACTGTAGCAGCCGTGTACTGTCCCCCAAAGCACGTAATAAAAAATGAAATGTTCCTGGATTTCGGTAGTCTGGGACCGCGCTTCATCGCAGGAGGCGACTTTAACGCGAAGCACCGGTTCTGGGACTCGAGGCTAGATACTACAAGAGGGCGGGAACTTTATAAAAGCCTGTACGAGAAAAACTACGATCAATTGTCACCAGGGGAACCCACATACTGGCCCACAGATGTGAACAAAATACCAGATGTCCTAGATTTTTTCGTAACGAAATGAATAGTCACGAGTCATACACTAATAAGAGCCGATTTAGATCTGTCATCAGATCATACTCCCGTCACTTTGACCATTAGTACTAGAGTTCTCTTCCGGCAACGATTACCCTTCCTATATAACAAGAAAACGGACTGGAAAATGTTCCAAGATATAATACAAAGCGACATCAACCTGGAAATGTCCCTAAACAATGGCGACAATATTAATGCCAGTGACTATCTAACAAAACTAATACAAGATACAGCTCGGCTAGCCACACCCCAAATAGAAAGAGAAGCTCGCGAGAACTTCTATCCGAGAGAAATAAGAGACAAAATAGTTGATAAAAAGAGAGTTGGCAGGTAACAAAAAATCCCATAGATAACACGAACTTTAATAGAGCTACCCGAGAGCTAAAAAAGTCAATAAGAGAATTTCAGAATGAATCTTTCCAATATAACCTACAGAATCTAACAAACACGGCGGACATATACTTCTCACTATGGAAGGTGACAAAACGAATAAAGCAGCATCATTAACAAAGTCCACCTATAAAAAAAACAGATAACAGCTGGGCAAGAAGCGACGCAGAAAAGGCAGAGGTATTCGCTAATCACCTAGCCAACGTTTTCAAACCGTATCCTGCAACTCAAAATATACCCGAAATACCTGAATACCTCGAGACCCCACTCCCGATGCACCTACCGATACAACACACCTCGCCAAACGAAATTCGATACTGTATAGTAAAAGAATTCAAAGCCAGAAAAGCGACTGGTCATGATCTCGTCGATGAAAAAATTCTCAAAGAATTGCCCAGGAAAGCCATTGTCTTTATAGCCACATTATTCAATGCCATAATCCGGCAATCTTATATACCGTCGCGATGGAAATCAGCACAAATTATACTCATTCTAAAACCAGGCAAACCCCCGAACGAAGTCACATCGTACAGACCAATTAGCCTGCTACCCACTCTGTCAAAATTGTTCGAGAAAATATTGCTCAAACGAATGAACACAATAATTGACAGCGACAAGCTCCTCCCGAAACATCTGTTAGGATTCAGAAACAGACACTCGACAATAGAGCAAGTGAATAGAGTCTACAACGCCATATCAAACTCGATTGACGAAAAGAAATACTGTTTGGCTGTTTTCCTTAACATAAAACAAGCATTCGACAAAGTCCGGCACGATGGACTCCTATACAAAATAAAACAAACCCATCCTCAATACTTTTTAATCATGAAATCATATCTCAACGCGAGAAAATTACAAGTACGACAAGGACAAGAGTTCTCACAACTCTATTCAATAGAATCAGGTGTACCGCAAGGAAGCGTGCTTAGTCCCGTCCTATACACACTCTTCACGGCCGATCTACGCATCGAAGATAATGCAACGGTCGCAACGTATGCTGACGATACAGCAATCCTAGCAGCTGATATAGATCCAGCTGCAGCATCTAATATACTCCAAGTACAGCTAAATAAAATAGAGGAATGGTTTGACAAATGGAGATTAAAAGCCTGCGAAACTAAATCCGTCCACATCACGTTTGCAACAAGAAAGGGGAACTGCCCACATGTTAAACTCTATGGTCAGCCAGTTCCAATCACAGATGAGGTCAAATACCTGGGAATCTACTTGGACAGGAGACTCGCGTGGACTAAGCACATAAAAACAAAAAGAAAACAACTCGATCTAACAGTCAGCAAAATGTATTGGCTTATTGGCAAAAAATCTAAGCTATCGATGTATAACAAACTCATCATCTACAAAACGATATTAAAACCGATACGGACATACGGTATACAGCTATGGGGAACAACCAGTAACTCCAACATCGAAATACTCCAGAGGTTCCAATCAAAAACATTGAGAATCATTCCAATGCCCCCTGGTACGTGACGAATAAACAAATCCACAAGGACCTCAATATAAAAAACTATAATCCGATAAAAAAGGAGATACGGCAATTCAGCGAAAAATGTCAGCAGAGGATCACCGACCACCCCAATCAACTGGCTTCCATCCTTCTAAATGAAGACATAATAACCAGACGGCTTAAAAGATTCAAACCAAAAGACCTCCCGGAGCGATTCCCAGCCTAACCTAACAATCGTAAACACCAGGGAGAGGTATCACTGGACACCCACCTAGAATTCGCATCAAACCCATCTTAACGTCAACCAACCAGCTAAGTGTTGTAATAACAACAGATTGCCGTTTACTTATTAAAAAAAAAAGATTAGATTAGATGCAAATGAGAAATCTAATCAAAACAAATTTTACATTTCTACTTACAAATTAATTATTAACGGTGATAAAACAAACAAGAAGTTTTATGATTAGATTAATAATTTTCGCAGTATCGAACAGCGGATATTTTATAGATGAACGAAATGTAATTGCCATAAAAAAATCCAAAAGTAATTTAAACAATTGAACTCGGGTAATAAACACATTCTTAATGTGACGTTTATAGTAAATCGATTGCAACAGAGAAACGTAGCCTTTACGAGTTCGCTGAAAATTAAACTGGACAGATGCTTGCACATCTGTGCAGTTTTATTTTTTAACAAAAGTGTCAAACTATTCTGGTTGAAGCGGAATGTTTATGTTATTATTAGGCTTCACTTCAAATGCATAAATGCCGAAACTAGTATTACTTACGAAACAATGAGAAACTTGCTGAATACGTAATCATACTATCTCAAATATTTTAGTAAAATAATTAATTTACTTTTAATTATAACGTAATATAACTTAATTACCAAGATAGCTTTTTTACCTTATTTTTTTAAATATTGTTTAATAAACACATGGGGCGTTTAAAAATTTAAGATAAGCTCTAGCGATATTAATAAAGCACAATGTAGCAATACGAAGCTTTCGTTCAGGGAGTGTCATAAAGCCCCGTGTACCGTTAAGAACGCATACTTAAAAAGAAAACGTTTACTTTTTGTTACTGAAAGAATTGAACGAGGTATACGTGGTCTGTTAGAAAAGTATCCGACGTTATTTTTTATTTAGAAAAACTGATGGATTTGAATCAAGCGCGCTTGCATGAGCCGACCTTGAATCTTCGTGCGCATGCGTGAATTTTTTCCCGCCTGTAGATAGCGTCAGTTGCTGTCGAGCAGTGTTCGAGTGACGTAGTGTGTAGTGCTCTCGTCGGTTTTTCAATGCAAGTAAAATGCCGACAAGTGAAATGAGGGATGTCCTACGTCGCCAACGTGATGCTGTGCGGCGCAAGCAATGAGAAGGTTGTGATCATCAGGAAATTGGCGACTCCATCACGACAATGCTGCAGCACATTCTTCCCAGTTGGTTCATAATTTTTTAGTTCCTCTGGTTCGACAGGCTCCTTACTCTCCTGATATGGTGACTTCCCTGTGACTTCTGGTTATTCCCCAAAGTCAAGAGGCCATTGAAACGCGTTCTTTTCAGACCATTTCAGACAAGAGAGGACATTATAGCTGCAACGACAGCCGAGCTAAAGTTGATTCCGAAAGAGGCTTTTTCGGAATGCTTCCAACAATGGCTGCACTGCTGGGAGAAGTGTGTGGAGTCCCAAGGAGACTACTTTGAGGGTGATTAGGTTTCCAACGCTTCAGGCATGACAGTTTTTTTTTACCGGCTACAGGTCGGATACTTTTCTAACAGACCACGTACAAAGGCCGAAAAAAAATATCGGACGGTTGAAAAGGGGGTATAATAATATCATTGTTAAGAATGGTGATAGGGCGGATTTAAAGAACTACGGAGGTGTAACACTGTGGGATGCGTCAGACAAAATATACGCCAAGGTTCTAGAGCTAAAACTGCAAGGAGCAGTGAAACGCCGAAATAGTATATTAAAGGACGAGTTCAGTAAGCGCGATTTTACAGCACGCGTCGAAGTTTGGAAAACGAGGAGCGTACCGAGGAGTTTTCTAATGGACAAATGCTGAAAAATGCCTTACGAACGAGTTTTTTTATAGTACTTTTGCCATTTTGCGCCCTTTTATGCCATTTCTAAATAAAAAAATCGCCGATATACATTGAGAAAATTGTATTGCACTCGGCAAGCCATAATGCCCGCACGCATATGAATGCTGTTATGAGTCCATTACAGACGCAAAATGGAAAAATTTGTTAACAGAAAACCTTGACAGTTACCCTTTCTTGGTTCTCACTCTTACAATCCCCGTTTAAAACAGAGTATACATTTCCTTTTTGTTTTACATCGTTTTCTTATCCAAGTGAAGACGGCAAGTAGAACAAAAAAGCATTTTACCGGAAGTTCAAGCTGGGCTCCAACAAGGCCAAGGAACAACTGAGCACTCAGTTACTATTAATTAGAGTTCATTTTTTTGAAGAATGCAGTAACTAGAAACCTGATTTACACTATGACAAAGGTTCAATCTAGTTACAAAATTTGGCACTAAATTCAAATATAGTTACTTGAATATAAAATTGGTAATTCATTAATGGTTTGATTGAATATCTATTAAATATACCAAATGGCAACAAAAGAAATAAAATACAAACAAATAAATGGAGAAAATCTAAATGATACAAACAGAACAGATAGCAATTGTGAATTGACAACTAACAGCTCAACATGCATTGGCGTACGAAAAAAATATACTTGAGTTAATTAATTTTTTTATCTTTAAATTTAAAATTGAATATTAAATTATATATAAAACATTATTGTATAATATAGTACTTATTAGCCGTAGTATAATTTAACGTTCTATTATATTTAGAAATTATTCGTAGTCAGGGGCGGAACCAGGATTGTCATGTGGGGCGGCTTGACCCCGCTGAGGGTAGGTAAAGTAAAGACTAGTAAAGAAAACACTAAAAAATACACATTTTATTTTGCTAATGCAATTAGTAGTCAAGGTATCGGACTACTCTAGCACATAAGACCCAGGTTCGAATCCCAGGACACGTATTGTAATAAGCCCGGTGGCTTTCTGATCCTCTTGTGCATGACTGGCAAAGTCATCACAGCAATTTTGCGAGAATACCTCCTCAAATGTGACTCGCCGCCTTAAAAATCGTAAGGACTACACCCCTACGGGTCCGTAAAGGGCCCTCTACGCTTGTGTCGAAGACCTAAACACCAAATACAAGTACGTGGTCTGCTAGGAAAGTATCCGACCTTATTTTTTATTTTGAAAACCTGATGGATTTGAATCAAGCGCGCTTGCATAAGCCGACCTTGAACCTTCGTGCGCATGCGTGATTTTTTTCCGCCTGTAGATAGCGTCAGTTGCTGTCGAGCAGTGTTCGAGTGGCGTAGTGTGTAGTGCTCTCGTCGGTTTTTCAATGCAAGTAAAATGACAAGTAAAATGAGGGATGTCCCACGTCGCCTACGTGATGCTGTGCGGCGCAAGCGACTGGAGTTGTGATCATCAGGAAATTGGCGACTCCATCAAGACAATGCTCCAGCACATTCTTCGCACTTGGTTCTTAATTTTTTAGTTCCTCTGGTTCGACAGGCTCCTTACTTTCCTGATATGCCCCCCTGTGACTTCTGGCTATTCCTCAAAGTCAAGAGGCCATTGAAAGGAAAGCGATTTCAGACAAGAGAGGACATTATGGCTGCAACGGCGGCCGAGCTAAAGTCGATTCCCAAAGAGGCTTTTTCGGAATGCTTCCAAAAATGGCGGCACCGCTGGGAGAAGTGTGTGGAGTCCCAAGGAGACTACTTTGAGGGTGATTAGGCTCCAGGCATGCCAGTTCTTTTTAACCGGCTAAAGGTCGGATACTTTTCTAACAGACCACGTACAAAGGCCGAAGAAAATATCGGACGGTTGAAAAGGGGGTATAATAATATCATTGTTAAGACGGCAAGTAGAACAAAAAAGTATTTTACCGGAAGTTCAAGCTGGGCTTCGACAAGGCCAAAGAACAACTGAGCACTCAGTTACTATTAACTATAGTCCATTTTTTGAAGAATGCAGTAACTAGAAACCTGATTTACACTATGACAAATGCTCAATCTAGTTACAAAATTTGGCGCTAAATTGAAATATAGTTACTTGAATATAAAATTGGTAATTTATTAATGGTTTGATTGAATATCTATTTAATATACTAAATGGCAACAAAAGAAATAAAATACAAACAAATAAATGGAGAAAAACGAAAATATGTAAATGATACAAACAGAACAGATGGCAATCGTGAATAGACCTTTTCATAGTTGAATTTTTTTTGTGCGCATGCGTCAATTTCCGCCATGTTATACGTCAAAATTGCCCAAACTTTTTGACGTATAACCTTAATATTTGACCGAAACTTTCATATTCCCGCCTTTCAAACTTGACAGATGCGCATGCGCTTAACTAACCGTAAAAAGGTCTATTTACACGGCAGATATTGACAACTAACAGCTCAACATGCATTCGCGTACGAAAAAAATATACTTGGAGTTACTTAATTTTTATTATCTTTAAATTTAGATTTAAAGATAATAACATAACAGACATTATTGTAAAATATAGTACTTATTAGCCATAGTATAATTTAACGTTCTATTATATATATAAATATATATATATATATATATATATATATATATATATATATATATATATATATATATTTATATATTTATATATATATATATATATATATATATATATATATTTATTTATATATATATTTATATATATATATATATATATATATATATATATATATATTTATATATATATATATATATATATATATATATATATATATATATATATATATATATATATATATTTATTTATTATATTTCTATAAAAATTATTCGTAGTCAGGGGCGGATCCAGGATTGTCATGTGGCGGGGGGTGGGGGGGTTGACCCCGCTGAGAGTAGGTAAAGTAAAGACTAGTAAAGAAAACACTAAAAAATACATATTTTATTTTGCTTAACGCAATTGGTAGTCAAGGTATCGGACTACTCTGGGACATAAGACACGTATTGTAATAAACCGTCCTCTTGTGCATGACTCTGGCAAAGTCATCACAGCAATTTGCCGAGAATACTTGCCTCAAATGCGGCTCGTCGCCTTACAAAGAGTAAGGCCCTCCTACGCTTGTGTCTAAGACCTAGACACCAAACACAAGTACGTGGTCTGTTAGAAAAGTATCCGACCTTATTTTGAAAACCTGATGGATTTGAATCAAGCGTGCTTTGTCAAGCAGTGTTCGAGTGACGTAGTGCTCTGACGTAGCAGATAAGTGAAATGAGGGATGTCCTACGTCGTCTACGTGATGCTGTGCGGCGCAAGCGACTGGACTCCATCACGACAATGCTCCATCTCATTCTTCGCACTTGGTTCTCATTTTTTTAGTTCCTCTGGTTCGACAGGCTCCTTACTCTCCTGATATGCCCCCCCTGTGACTTCTGACTATTCCCCAAAGTCAAGAGGCTATTGAAAGGAACGCGTTTTCAGACAAGAGAGGACATTATGGCTGCAACGGCAGCCGAGCTAAAGTCGATTCCGAAAGAGGCTTTTTCGGATTGCTTCCAACAATGGCGGCACCGCTGGGAGAAGTGTGTGGAGTCCCAAGGAGACTACTTTGAGGGTGATTAGGTTTCCAACGCTCCAGATATGCCAGTTTTTTTTTTAACCGGATACTTTTCTAACAGACCACGTATACGTAAAGGGAGGAGACCTACTTAAGCTGTTGCGCCAAAAAGAAGAAGAATTTATGAACATACAGTGTGATTCGGGAGGAAATGAAAGTATTTTAAAGACATGCCCAGGAAGCAAAAAAGGAAGCTAAATAAGCTCAAATGTTCAAGTCCGATTTTCATTCGTTTCATAGATATTTTGAACAATAGTAATTTATAAAATTAAAGGAAAATGTACTACTTGTTGAACTTATAAATTTTCAAAAACTCCACCACCCATTTCGATACATTAATTTGCGCGTTTATAAATGGACCTGGTAGCGAGTTTCAGTCAACGATGATTCGCTTTAATTAACGCCGCAGCATTAAGAATGCAATCTAGTAGCGCATCCCTTGTGTCCACTTTCATAGAATAAACTAATGACTTCATTCATCCCCAAAGACAAAAATCTATGGGAGTAGGGAAAGATCCTATGTTCTAAACCCTCCTCCTCCTCAAACCTCCTCTGACCTTGACCCCTAACCTAACATTGACCTTGGAACTTCCGGTTTCGACTTCCGGTTTCGACTTCCTGTTTCGACTTCCGTTTTCGACTTCCGGTTTCCGGTTTCGACTTCTGGCCGCCATTTTCGGAACTTCCAGATGCGCGGGAAAATTAAAAAAATAGACGCGAGGAGGGGAAATTCAAAATTAGTTCAATTTTCTGGCATCCACTTTTCATCTACTTGCATCCACTTTTCATCTACTTGCATCCACTTTCTATCTACTTGCATCCACTTTTCATCTACTTGCATCCACTTTTCACCTACTGGCATCCACTTTTCATCTACTTGCATCCACTTTTCATCTACTTGCATCCACTTTTCATCTACTTGCATCCACTTTCTATCTACTTGCATCCACTTTTCATCTACTTGCATCCACTTTTCACCTACTGGCATCCACTTTTCATCTACTTGCATCCACTTTTCATCTACTTGCATCCACTTTTCACCTACTGGCATCCACTTTTCATCTACTTGCATCCACTTTTCATCTACTTGCATCCACTTTTCATCACGCTAAACAGGGTGTGAGGTCTATGTTACCCCACGCTAAACAGGGTGTGAGGTCTATGTGACCCCACGCTCAACAGGGTATGAGGTCTATGTGACCCCACGCTTAACAGGGTGTGAGGTCTATGTAACCCCACGCTTAACAGGGTGTGAGGTCTATGGTGCCCCACGTTAAAGAGGGTGTGAGGTCTATTTTTATTCAGCTTTAATCAGTTTTTAATCAGCTTTAATCCCATTGGGTTAGTTGTGTTAGCATTAGGTTAGGTTAGGTTTCCTCACGTAGCTTAACCTAATGCTAACCTAACCTAATGCTAACACAACTAACCCAATGGGATTAAAGCTGATTAAAAACTGATTAAAGCTGAATAAAAATAGACCTCACGCCCTCTTTAACGTGGGGCACCATAGACCTCACACCCTGTTAAGCGTGGGGTTACATAGACCTCACACCCTGTTAAGCGTGGGGTCACATAGACCTCACACTCTGTTTAGCGTGGGGTCACATAGACCTCGCACCCTGTTTAGCGTGGGGTAACATAGACCGCACACCCTGTTTAGCGTGATGAAAAGTAGATGCAAGTAGATGAAAAGTGGATGCAAGTAGATGAAAAGTGGATGCAAGTTGATAGAAAGTGGATGCAAGTAGATGAAAAGTGGATGCAAGTAGATGAAAAGTGGATGCAAGTAGGTGAAAACTGGATGCAAGTAGATGAAAAGTGGATGCAAGTAGATGAAAAGTGGATGCAAGTTGATAGAAAGTGGATGCAAGTAGATGAAAAGTGGATGCAAGTAGATGAAAAGTGGATGCAAGTAGATAGAAAGTGGATTCAACTAGATGAAAAGTGGATGCAAGTAGATGAAAAGTGGATGCCAGAAAATTGAACTAATTTTGAATTTCCCCGCCTCGCGTCTATTTTTTTAGTTTTCCCGCGCATCTGGAAGTTCTGAAAATGGCGGCCGGAAGTCGAAACCGGAAGTCGAAAACGGAAGTCGAAACCGGAAGTCGAAACCGGAAGACGAAACCGGAAACAGGAAGTCGAAACCGGACGTAGAAACCGGAAGTTCCAAGGTCAAGGTCAAGGTTAGGTTAGGGGTCAAGGTCAGAGGAGGTTTGAGGAGGAGGAGGGTTTAGAACATAGGATCTTTCCCTACTTATGGGAGTGAGATCCGGTGATCTCGGTGGCCAAGCGTGCGGGCCTCCTCTGCCAAAAGAAATTTAGAAAATTTCTCACAATATTTGCATAATGAGGAGGTGCTCCATCATGTTGGAAGATAATACGTCGTCGAATATTTAAAGGTACTTCGTCCAATATTTCCTCTAAATGGTCTTCCAAAAAAATGTAAATAACCTTCCCCAGTAAGATGGCCATCCAATACAAAAGGACCAAACAATTGATCATTTAGGATTCCGCACCATACATTAATACTAAACCGATGTTGGAAATTGTGTTCTTGCGTGGCATGGGGGTTTTCGTCCGACCATCGATGATTATTATGGGAATTGTTAATTCCATCACGAGTAAAATGAGCTTGATCAGTAAATAAAATGCATTTGAGTAATCTTCTGTTTTCACGAATCCATTGACAAAATTGTAGTCTTAATGGATAATCGCTTTCTTGAAGATTTTGTACTTTCTGTAGATGAAAAGCGTTTAAACCTTGCCGTTTTAATGTTTTCCAAACCATTGTTTATGAAATTTCAAATTGGATTGCAATTAGAGGATTCTGTTTTTTCCGGTCTTCGGGATCCCATGATCCCGATCATATTTTAGTCTCGAAATTTTCGGGATTAAATTCAATGAATGACGGGATTTTCGGGACTAATATATTTTTTATATGTCAATAAAAATGTGCGTGAAACGAAACACACTTACTTTCATTTGACGTCAAACGTCAAAATTTGCCGGCCATCTTGTTTACACAGCTGATTGCGTTTGTTTCTGCTAACGACCGGTGTCGGATTAAGTATGTGTGTAAAATAGTGTAAAAATTACGCTTCAGATCGTGTAAGTATTGATATTTATATTGTTAATTGGTGATAAACAATTAATTTATTAAAAAAACAACAAGGGATTAATGTGTATGAGTAAATATAGATGAAAAACAGCGAATGTTTTTTCTGTTGATCTAAGAGGTTATGTTTATGTTGTACATAGATTTAAATGTTCTTTTCTTTTTTGTTTAGGTTTAAGAAGTAAACAATGTCACTCTCCAAGGAAAGTTTTTATTGCAAACATAAAAAAGATGAAGACGTTACGTCAGTGTGGAGTCATTTTTTAGTCGACAAAACGGGTAGCTCAGCACAATGTAAGCGTTGTTTAGCTATTTTAAAAACCTTAGGAGGATCAACCAAACTCATCTATTTTCAAAACATTCCGTAAAAGTAGATTCTGCTAAGGCATCTTCCTCAACGAGCCAAAATAATGAAGGACCACCTGAAATCTGATACTCTTGACGATGTTTTGGCCCCTATGACTGCGCTAGATGGTTTTCCTTTTAGCGTATTTGTGACATCAAACGATTTAAGATCGTTACTGTCAGCAAAAGGGTACTCAGATTTACCTAAATCTGCTTCAACAATCCGCAACAGAGTACTAGACTATAGTGTAAAGATAAAAAAACAAATAACAGCTGAACTATCTACATTGAAAAAAGTAGGACAACGATTTAGTCTAAGCTTTGACGAATGGACTTCTACCTCTAATAAGAGATATATGAATTTAAATATTCATTCAGTAAACAAACAATGGAATTTGGGACTTATTCGAATTGATAAATCGCTAAACGCCGAAACTTGTGTTCATACTTTAAAAAGCGGCTTTTGGAGTTTCATATCTCATTAGATACAGATATTGTGGCAATAGTGACTGATGGTCCAAATGTAATGCTGAAGGTTGGAAAACTTGTTAATGCAGAACACCAAGTTTGTCTTGCACATGGTATTCATTTAGCCGTTTGTGATTTATTGTTTAGAAAGACACCTGCAAATGAGACTACCAGTGATGATATTGATGACTCGGATGATGATAATGAAGAACTAGACTCAGGATTAGTCATTGAAACTGCAAATGGTCGGGATTTGACTTATGATGATCGAAATATTAATGAATTAGTAAAGAAAGTTCGTAAAGTGGTTCTTATTTTCAAAAGAGCATCCTTGAAAAATGATACAATACTTCAAAAATATGTTAAAAAAGAACATGGAAGAGAGCTTAATTTACTACTCGACTGTAAAACGCGTTGGAACAGTCTCTTTACAATGCTGGAGCGATTTGATCTCCACTAGCGTCACTAGGCGAAAAACTAGCGTCAAAAAGGCACTTATTGATCTTAATAATCCTGTACCATTTGAAGAGTCAGATTTTCAACTCATTTGTGAGATAATCAAGGTATTGGCGCCAGTTAAATTAAATTAAATCTGTAGAAGCACTTTGTCGTTCTGATGCCAATTTATGCACGGCGGATGCGACACTCAAGTTTCTTTTTCAAGAATTGCGTGACAATGACTCAATTTTGGCTTCTAAATTGAAGACACATTTATTGAACCGCTTGAAAGATCGTCGACGAAGTGAATTAAGTGGAGTATTAAACTATCTACAAAATCCTCAAACTGAGAAGACTGAGTTGGAGACTGATTGTGATGCAAAGGAGTTATTTTCAAGTCCAAGCAAGATGACTATAAAAAACAGATTATTTTGTTTACTGGGAAAATTAAAAATAGTGATAATGAAGAAAATGACATGAACATTGAACCCACGCAGACAACTAGTAAAACTGATTTAACATTAAAAGAAAAGCTTCAGAACGAAATAGAAAACATTATGAAAACTATAAATCCTGAAGCATATAAAGAAACTGATCTTTTTAAGATCATTAAACAAGAAATGAATCTTTATGAGGCTAGTTCCACACGAGGTTAAGTTCAACAGCGGCGTTCAACGTGAGTAGACGTACGAGTGAAGTTCTTAAAAATTAAAACTGTTGTAAATGAATATTTAAAAAGTGTTAATAGTAAATAATAATCATTAAAAACTTTTTACTTACGTTACTGTTATTGTTAACCATGCCAAGGGAGTTAAGATCGAATATGCCCACAGAAAAGCAAGTTGAATTATTAACTGTGTTGCAAAGTTCCGAGTTTAAAAAAATTATCTCGGAAGTAATCAAAGAACACGTTGACCACCTGGAAAATCTGATAACCGATTTAACCAAAAAAGTTACGCTGTTAACGGATAAGAACGAGAAATTACAAAATCAGCTGACTGCCTTTGAGCGGGAAAAGCCACAAAATTGCCAGATATCAAGTCAAGAGGAACAATGTTCAGCGAAGGTGAGTGATAGCGCTCCAAATCACACGACTGATAAGGCCGAAAAAATTAATCCTCCGACGAATGGGTGCGCTAGCGCAAAAAAGGACAACAAACAAACAATCTCGGAAGATATGGAAGGTCGACCGGTTAGAATTGTAAATAACTATAATTGGGAATCGCAAAGACAACAAAAAAGAAGAGCTAGGAAATCCAACATAATTTTCGGAACTAGTGATGAAACTACTCAAATACGAGCGGCTACGAGATACGCGCACTTGCATGTTTATCGTCTAGACCCAAAGCTTTCAGAAGATGTTCACGAATATTTATGTAAAAAAAAATTTGATCATGTCGTATGTAAAAAACTTGCTTCAAAACACCCTGATGAGTATTCATCTTTTAAAGTTTCTGTACCTAGAACCTAGATAGAAGACCTGGAAAATATAACAAAACCTGAAATTTGGCCAAGAAACACTTGTCTGATTCGTTTTTTGTTAAGACTGGACAAATACCGAATGTCACAATAAACCAAAATAAGAGCTCGAATGAACAACAAAGTCGTACAGAATCAATAATAACAAGGGAGATTTTATATCTAAACATTCAAAGCGTAAACAAAAAAATCAATGAATTAGAGTTATTAACAACCTTACATAAACCAGAAGTATTATGTCTTGTAGAAAGATGGCTGATCGAAGAAAAGTTGCTTCATCTATACATTGAAAACTATAAATTAATAAGCTTCTACTGTCGAACAAACTTCAGTGGTGGAGGTGTAGCTATTTGGGCTAGAAATGATCTAACCGGCTATACAGAAAATGCAAATATAGCCATTAACACAATCGAAAAGCACATAGAAATATGCGGAATAGATTTAAATGAGAAACCAAACAAGAAAATAATAATCAACCTATATAGACTACCGGCAGGATGCATGGACACCTTCCTATTGGCATTAGAAAATCTGCTGGAAAATATCTTTAACCAATATGAGGAAATTATCATCGTAGGTGACTTCAATGTCCACTTCGAAGACAACTCTAAGGAAACAAACAATTTAATAAATCTAATGAGATCCTACGGTCTAACTGATCGTGTGAAGCAGTATACTAGGATAACCGCGACTAGTCAAAGTCGAATAGACAACATTTTCACTAATTTGTATAATGTTTCACAAATCAGGGTAGAAGATACGACAATTTCGGACCACAGGCTAATACTTATGAGCAAGACCATTGACGAAACCAAATTACCCCAACAAACAAAAAAACAAACCAGGAATTTTGGAGCAGCTAACAAAGCGCGGTTTGAACAAGCACTACTGCAAGAGTCGTGGGATTGTGTATACAGCAATCAAGATGCTAATAGGAAAACGATCGGATTTATAAAAACTATGAAGCATTATTTTGAGCAATATTTCCCATTGGTAAACTCAAAACATCAAGGGAAACCATGGATAAATATGGAGTTAAGAATTTCCAGTTGTAAATTAAGAGATCTTTTTGTTCTACAGAAAAAGCATCCACTTTTGAAAGACATATATAAACAGGAAAAGAAAAAACATCACAAACTATTACGGGAAACAAGAAACAAGTATTACTGCGGAATTATTGAAAATTCTCCAAATAAACAAAAAACTATGTGGCGAATATTAAATCAACTATCGAATAAAGAAGAGCGCACGACTAGCATAGAATTAAAAGAAAAGAACGAGATAATTGATAATCCAAGTACGATAGCTACCATGTTCAACAACTTCTTCAAAACTGCCCCGGAATTGGTTGCCACAAAGATTAAACAGATGACCATAAGTGATGCGCACATGCAGCAGAACTACAATAGCATGTACCTACAAGATTTTACTCCACAGCAAATGATGTCAATAATACAGAAATTAAAAAACAAAAGAAGTAGCGGACCTGACGATTTACCATGTAATTTGATTAAGCAATTTGCTACGGAATTAGTCGAACCAATAACCGACATAGTTAATTGCTCTTTTGAAACAGAGACGTATCCGGATATTTTAAAAATGTCTTCAATAATTCCGATCTTCAAAAAAGGAGATAGAAACAATATTAATAATTATCGACCAGTGGCTCTTATCTCTGTCTTAGCCAAAATAATTGAATATTGCATGGAAGATAGACTCACACCATTTCTTGAAAAATACAAAATGATTCCGCCTCAACAACATGGTTTTCGCAAAAACAAATCTACCATCACAGCTTGTCAAGAACTCTATGAAAAGATAACATCGGAAGTGGATCGTGGAAATTGCCCAGTTGTTATATTCTGCGACCTCAGTAAGGCTTTCGACTGCGTGTCTCACTCCAAGCTCCTAGGAAAACTTTGTTAAGAATTGGACAAACTAGATCTCAGATACTGCCAACTTCCGTTGAAGTGCCACAGGGGAGTGTACTAGCCCCTATATTATTTTCGATGTATACCGCTGACTTAGTCCATTATATTGGAGAAGAGCGAATCACACTGTATGCTGACGATGCCAGTATATTCATTTCCAATGAATCTGTGCAACAAATGCAGCGTGAAGGGAGTGAGGTAGTTTCTAATTTATATAAATGGTTTCTGCCAATAACCTATACCTAAACGGTGACAAAACGAGATATATAAGATTTCAAACTATCAGAAGGCAACCCACTGAGGATATTGATCTAAGAATTGAAAATAACAACATTCAACGAACAGGATGTCTGGGTATATTTTTGGATGAGCATCTCACATGGAATGTCATGGTGGACTATATTATAAAAAAAGTACATATAAAGACATACCTAGTAAGAAGGATTAGACCACTTCTACCCAAATCCGCGATTCTAAACCTATATCACGCGGAAATTAAATCATTTTTATCCTATGGTATTCTAATATGGGGAGGTTCTACACAGCTGAACAGGGTATTTTTGGCTCAGGAAAGGGTGTTAAGAGCAATATCAGGCAAAACAAGAAGACAATCCTGCAAGCCTTGTTTTAAAGAGCTAGAACTGTTAACAATACCAGCCTTATATATATGGGAAGTCGCATGCTATATGTACAAAAACAAAAGTCACTTCAAGATGAATAAAGACAACCATACGTACAATACGAGAAGCTGCTTACAACTCTATACCTCGAGAAGCAAATTAACTCTATGTTCTAAAACAGCTAATAGAATAGGAATAAAAATATATAATTGTATACCAGCCGGTATAAAAGATGAAATAATATACAAGGTTTTCCGGAAAAAAATAAAAATATATTTTATTGAAAGGTGTTATTATGACATCGATGAATTTTTACAGGATAAATGAACTTATGTATAAAGTGCCTATATTAACTGTAAACTCATTTATACTCATATACTCATTTATGTACCTATGTTTTAGTATGTGTTATTGTTTGTTATCTTTTCTGTCGTGTAAGAACACACCCCTTCATTATTTTATTGACATATCAATATGTATATTAATGTACATCATATGGATGAATAAATATTTTGATTTGATTTGATTTGAGGTTATAATTTGGAGAAGGCTTATAAAAATTTATTGACGATTCCTCCAACTTCCATCGAGCCTGAACGCGCGTTTTCCGCTGCTTCATATTTGTGCAACAAATTAAGAAGTATGCTTTCGGATGAGACGTTGGATGCGTTGTTATTTCTTAGATTTTATTTTCGTGGCTTAAATAAAAGTAAATTATAGTCTATTTGAAATTTGTGTCCTATGAACATTGATCTCTTTTGACAAATTTTAAGAAGTTGATTTTTTTTAAGTTTATTGTAAAATAAAATAAACAAACTAAGCAATAATTTACTAAACTATTTTATAAGGGCCTAGTTTGTTAATTTTATTAGAAGAAATTATAATTTTGTTTTGTTTTTGAAGATTTAAGTAAAGATTTAAAATAAAAGGTTGATTTTGATATGTTTTACTTTCTTTTTGCTACCACTTTCTATTACCAATACAATCCCGGGACTATCCCGGGATCCCCGTATTAACTGTTGATAATCCCGAAATCCCGGGACTAGAAAAATCGACCGGGATCGAATCCTCTAATTGCAATGCGCCTTGTACTTATCCCAGGATTAGTTTCTACAACATCCAGAATATCTTCTTCAAGTTCCGAACCGATCCGTTGCTGTTTTTCAGAAACAATACGTGCACTTGGAAATATTCCAATTTTGCTAGCATGTGTAAAAACAGTTTGAAACACTTGGCTATTAGGAATTCTTCGATTAGGAAAACGACGCCGATACTCTTCTACTGAACGAACAGAATTACCATTACAAAATCCATAAACAAACACCATATCTGCATATTCTCTATGAGTGAAAATATGAGGCATTTTTATAATCTCGTAAAACAACTACTGTTGTGCGGGGGAAGGTGTAACCCCTACCAGGCGCGTCCCCGGGTGGCGGATAGGGGATTGCACACGCGGACCAACACCATTGCACGGTAACCATGCTTCGGCACGAGATTACCAGTTTTCTCTTATCTTGCCTTCTTTGATCTTTCGACCTCCCTTGGTCAACTCTTCGGTCTACTCTTGACCACCTTTCAACTCCTGATGCTAGTAGGTATCAAGGGCTAGGGAGTTAAACTTCTTTCTTCTTCAGTCTATAACTCCTAATCCTACGGTGGTGGACCTTACCCGTGCCAAGAGGATGCATGGCCAGAAGGAGGTCAATCTGGTCCCTAACGAAAGGAAACCTGGCAAAAGGTATAAATTGCACCCCCCCCCTCAATGGATAGTGTAAATCGAGGAAACTACCACCAGGTGGGTACGGGCAACAGCTCGGAATCCCACCCTGCGCAAGCAGGCCGCCCAATCGGATCTGGTGTGGGCAACAATCCATTCCCGGAACGTGAGTTCCCCAAAAAGTCCACCCGTAAAGGGAGACTCCCGTCCTCTAAGGACAACACAAGTAGCAGGCTAACGAAACCCGGGCCTAGCACTAGTAATGATGCAGAGCTGAATAAAGCGGCATCTAGCAAAAAAGAGGTGAAACCGTCCGTCAAAGCCTACAGGGATAGAAGGGCGGCTTACAAACTCCTCGACAAATTTAAGGGCATCCCGGAGGAAAAGTGGTCTGATCAAGACAAGGCAAAACTCGAGTGGGCCCTTAAAGTTACGAAAGAGTATGAGTCGGCGGCAACCCAGGGATCGTCCAAAAGAAAGGACAGATCGATGGATGAATCCCCGCTCATAGGGAAAAAAAGGGCACGACTGGGTCCTTCGCCACAGTCCAACAAAAAGGGACTCCCGAAGGGCTCATACAGTGAGATCATGAAAGATCATCTGGTATGGGCGGTCATTGACAGAGGTCACCGGGATGGGAGTATCGCGCCAGCCAAATGGGGACTGGTGGAAGCGGCTCTCTTGGGCAAATACCTGGACATTCTCCAGAAGAATCCAGGCCCAGCTCCTTGCTGCAGAGACGCAGGTTGGCATCAAGGACATATCAAGCTGGTGGCTTGTGCAGATCAACGATCAGCGGACCTGTACAAGCAAGCCATCGGGGAAGTGGGGGAAGTCTGGCCAGGCGCCCGAATCGAGGCTGTCTCAAGGGACAAGATCCCGAGCAGACCGAGATCGAGAGCCTGGATCCCGACGGAACCCTCTGACCCGGGGACAATTCTGAAGATAATTCAGACCAGCAACCCCACGCTTCCAACTGAGGATTGGAGCGTTATCAAAGTTAGCGAGGCAGCGGGTATGAGAAGGCAAGTAATTGTCATCTTAAACGAAGCATCTCTAGCGCCACTGGCAGAAAGTAAGGGAGTGATCAGCTACGGCTTCGGCTCCACTACCCTGAATGTTTACAAGAGTGACCAGAGAACCCCAATCCCCTCGAGGGAAGGGGAGCCTCGGTCACATTCAGACAGTGAGATGACATATATGGGGGTCACTAATATGTTCGGAGCTCTCCATCTAGATGAGATTAGCGAAGCAGAGGAGAATCTGGCTCTAATCTCTGACACCGTAGACGACAACGACGTAACGATCGTCGCGGTGCCAGTAAACTCTCTCAGCGATGGTGGGGGTAATACAATGTAACCTCCACCACCAAAGCAGCCTCGGCTGCTCTGCTCCTCCAACTGTCAAAGGGAGGAGTCGACATCGCCCTAATCCAAGAACCCTGGGTCGTGGGTACCAAGATCTGTGGACTGGGCTCTGACAAGTACAGGTTACTATACGTAAAAAACGCAGGTAAGCCACGCTCGTGCGTCCTGGCGGATAAAAGCATCAACGCTTTTATGATGCCTAACCACAGCGATTGCGACACTGTCACTGTATCAATGGGACTTTCTAACCGTAGGTTATGGATGATCTCAGGATACTTCGCCCATGAGAAGGAAAGTCCCCCAGAGGGTTTCCATGGTATAATCACAGAAGCCAACCGAGTAGGGGCGGACGTGATTATTGGAGCCGATGCCAATGCCCACCACACCATATGGGGCAGCTCGGACACGAACAACAGAGGTGAGTCTTTACTAGAATTTATACTAACCTCCGACCTAGAAATATGTAATATAGGTAACACTCCCACCTTCACCACAGCCGTGAGAGAGGAGGTACTTGATATTACACTCGTTTCCACTAAAACGCCTAACCTTGTAAGAAATTGGAAAGTGTCAAAAGAACACTCCTTTTCTGATCACAGGTATATTGAATGTAAGGTAGGCATGCAGATGCAAACAAAGCCTAAGTTTGTAGACAAACGGAAGACTGACTGGGGTAAATACAAAACTACCCTATCGGGTCTTCTATCGAAAGAGCCGCCCCCAACACCAAAAACAGGGGATGAGCTAGACAGAACTGTAAAACAGTTCACAGGTGCCTGTAACAAGGCCATGCGCACATCATGCAAAGTCGTGAGCAGGATAGGTAAGAGCAAACCACGGTGGTGGACGCCGTTAATAAGCTCCCTAAGAAAGGAAAGCAGGAGGCTGTTCAACGAGGCAAAAAGCACCAATGAGTGGACTGCCTATAAAAACAGCCTACGGAATTTCAAAACGGAGGTTAGGAAGGCCAAAAGGTCATCCTTTGCTCGGCTCTGCGAGCAAATAGAGGAAACCTCAGAAGCCAGCCGACTGCGACAAATTTTATCTAAGGATCCGGCAGTCCAAAGCTTCATACAGAAGCAAGATGGAAACTGGACAACCTCATGTACAAAAACGCTGGAGCTACTCATGGATACACACTTTCCAAACAATGGAATAAGTGTAGTGGACTCCACCATAACTGCTCCACCTCGGTATCTGGATGACAGAATTGTAGGTGGAGATAAGTTAACCTGGAGCATCAAAAGCTTCAAACCCTTTAAGTCACCTGGA
This sequence comes from Phosphuga atrata, assembly GCA_944588485.1. Taxonomy (NCBI): domain Eukaryota; kingdom Metazoa; phylum Arthropoda; class Insecta; order Coleoptera; family Silphidae; genus Phosphuga; species Phosphuga atrata. The sequence continues at coordinate 5,277,845 of OX155905.1, forward strand.
CCTGACGGGATCAGTCCAGTTGAGCTGCAAGAGGCCATAGATATAGTTACACCTTGGTTGGAGACTATGTTTAAGGCATGTATAAACCTCTCATACATCCCAAAAATATGGAGAGAGGTCGAAGCGGTCTTCATCCCAAAAGGAGGAAAGGCCTCACACACCTCCCCCAAAGACCTGAGACCAATCAGCTTATCATAGTTCCTGCTAAAGACACTTGAAAGACTGATTGACTTGCACATGAAGGAGGCATTACACCCTGAAATGCTGTCAATGTCTCAGCACGCATACACAAAGGGGAAATCCGTGGAAACAGCACTCCACGCCTTGGAAAACCAGATAGAGAGCTCGATGAGGCATAAGGAGTTCACGATGGTTGTCTTCCTCGATATAGAAGGGGCATTTAACAACGTGAAGCCTGAAGCCATAGAATCAGCCTTAACTGGACTAGCTATGGACAACGCTCTATGTCACCTGATCGGAAAAATGCTCCGTGAAAGGAACATTAGGGCCACAATGGGAGAATCCCACATAAGAAGGAAGGTGAGTAGGGGAACCCCACAAGGAGGCGTCCTCTCACCATTGCTTTGGAACATCACGCTAAATGAGCTGCTCCTCCAACTTAGGAAATCCGGCTGCAGGGTCGTCGCCTATGCGGATGACGTAGCAATAGCGGCCTCAGGGAAACACCTCAATACAATGTCGCAACTTGTTGAAGGGGCCCTACCGAAACTAGCGCAATGGTGCAAAAGGTGTGGCGTAGATGTCAACCCGGCGAAAACCGAGCTAGTCGTTTTCACAAGGAAACACAACATCCCAGAATTCAGGCTCCCAATGCTAAAGGGCACTGAACTGACGAACAAGGAGAGCGCCAAGTACTTAGGTCTCATACTAGACCGAAAGTTATCATGGAAGCTCAACATAAACGAAAGAGTACGGAAAGCAACGGTAACGCTGTACTCTTGCAAGAGAGCGGTGGGGAAATCTTGGGGCCTCAACCCCAATATTACCTTCTGGCTATACAGAGCCGTAGTTACAAAAATACTCTACTACGGCGTTTTCATATGGTGGCCGGCACTTAATAAAAGAGTCCATCAAATGGCGCTTACAAAAGTGCAGAGAATGGCGGCGCTCATGATAACGGGAGCCATGAGAACGACGCCTACGAAAGCCTTGGAGACAATCCTGGACATAGCCCCGGTCGATTTAATGGGCAAGCAACTTGCCATTACCACAGCACTCAGACTAAAGTCAGTGCGAATGTTGACATCGGACTATCGTGGATACGCCGGAATAATCAATGAATTTAAAGGGGTGCCCAAAAACATAGACCGATGTCTAGCAACACCTGCTTTTGTCAACAACTTCTCATACCACATACCCTCTAAAGAGGAGTGGATGGAAAAAAAAGAGGTACCAGCAGGACACACGCAGGTCTTTACAGACGACTCACGGAGGGAGGACAAAGTGGGCAGCGGAGTTTTCTCCAACGATCTCAACCTCAGAATTAGCTTATGCCTGCCAGACTACTGCAGCGTTCTACAGGCGGAGGTATCCGCCATAAAAGGGACAGCAGAGTGGCTTATGGTAAATGGGGACCCTGGTGAACAGATCCACATTTACACCGATAGCTAAGCTGCTCTCCGGGCAGTTACTAGCGTGTGCACCAACTCAACAGTGGTCTCTGACTGTCGGAGAAAGCTGAATGAGCTCACAGCACACACAAACGTGAGACTCATGTGGGTACCAAGCCACAGCGGGATCCCAGGTAACGCAAAAGCGGATGAGCTTGCAAAGAACGGCACAAGCCTGCACTCAACCGAAGTATTACAGGATATTGGTATTCCATTTGCCTCGTGCAAGGAGACCATAGCCGAAATAACCTCGAACCTAGCGGAGCGAAGGTGGAGGGATGAAGACACCTGCGAAGTAACCAGGCAAATATGGCCCCACCGAAACAGGAAAAGAAGCACCAACATCGTCTCTCTAAAAAGAAACGATATCAGACTGGCAGTGGAAGTCATCACGGGACACTGTCCCATTGGCAAGCACGCTGAGAGACTGGGCATAGCGAAGCGGGACTACTGCAGAGGCTGCCTGGACGAGGAGGAAGAGGAAAGTGTTCAGCATTACCTATGCCAATGCCCCTCTCTGACCGCAACACGATTGCTCTTCTTAGGCCGACTTTCTTGGATGATCTCTCTGACCTCGCATCACTAGATGTGCAGACTCTCATGAGGTTCATCCACGGCTCGAAATGGTTTGACAAAATCCCCTGAGGAGGGTTGTACTCCAAGTAGCGTGGTAACACAACGGGCCCATCTAAGGCCTATGTGAGCATTAGCTGCCACTTAAACCTAACCTAACCTAACCTAAAACAACTACTGTCAATTTTAAGACAAACTGTCAATTTTAAGACAAACTGTCAATTTTTATGACATGTGCCTAATTAATATTTTATTTCAAATGCATTTAGGACAAGTTGTCAAATTTAACTTAATTAACTTTTTAAAAAGAAAAACCTATTTATCCCTGAAACAAATGAAAATCGGACTTGAACATATGAGCATATTTTGCTTACTTTTGCTTCCTGGACATGTCTTTAAAATACTTCCATTTTCTACCGAATCACCCTGTATACATTGAACTTTGGGGGGGGGGGGGGGGTCTTGAGACTTGGGGGAACGGATAAGGACTTTACGAAGAAGAAGTATTCCTTGACATTGCAACTTTTATATGTTTACTTAACCGAAAATGTGTGCGTGAAGCCAGCCCGCTGTTGCCAATATTAATTTTTTGGCAGAAGACATACTTATTTTTTCGGTGTCGCTTCAATTTAATATGTTTTTGATTATATTTTAATTGCTTATTTTAATTGCTTATTATAATCTCTTTATATCGTTTCAAATTTAGTATTATGTACTAAATCCATTTTATCACAATTTTATTTACATTTGGTAAAATATTTGAAATAAGACCATAGGCGTAGTTACAATAAATTGCCTGAAGTATATTGAAATTGTTAAACCAATACTCCTTGTTTGGGACGCATTTCAATTTGCCTTAGGCCGGCAGCGCGTTGGACACATTTGATTTAAACAATGGTGGTTAACAGTAGGGAAAGATCCTTCCTTCTAGACCACTCCGCCTTATGGAGATTTACATGTACTCCTCCGCCTTATGGGAAATTACATGTAAAATCTAAGCTCCCCCGCCTTATGGGGAATTACATGTAAAATTTAGCCTACCCCTCCGTATGAGAAATCCTATACAAAATAGTTCTGAACGTGGCCAACTTATTAAATAGCTGATTAAAGTGGATGGAAAGTGGATAGAGTAGATGGCAAGTGGATCAAGTGGATGGAAAGTGGATGGAAAGTGGATGGAGTGGTTGGAAAGTGGACGGAAAGTGGATGCAAAGTGGAAAAGTGGAACGTGGTAAAGAGGGATTTAGACCGGACAATACCGGACAAGAGCGGACAATACCGAACACGAATAGACTAGCGGGAAAATTAAAAATGGGTTGCGGGATGGATATTAATTTGTGAAGTTGGTTACCCCATAAGAGTAAATGGGTGCGACAAGGATAAAACATGAAGAGAGATGTATTGATAAGAACCGCCTAGTAACATATTTTCGGTTTATCTTATCAGCTGAACGTGACCGTAGAAATAAACACTGTTTCTTGGAATTAATGTGTTTATCCTGTTAAGAGTTTGACCTAGTTTTTGACCCGTGCAAGTGAATCGTGAGAAAGTTAAAACCGTCGAGTCAGCATTTTCCTGTCCAACTTGTCTGGGTGTTTCTGAGAAATTTGGATGAGCTATCTAAACTCATGTGTGACCTTGATCGAATTAATTATTTAAATATTAATTATAAATAAAAAAAGTGTTTCTATTATTAGGTTCAATTTTGAGTGAGAATTGGAATATATTGTTTCTCTTTTAAGTTTACGTACTCAGTTTAGTATTTGAACTTGAAGATTTTAAATGTAAATCAAGGAAATACCATACGATTATTTTCTACACCAATTACGATAGTGAATGTTTATGTAACCGCGCGCAAAGATGGGACCGGGCGATTAACCTTGATAAAATATATAAACAATGGTGTCCAGTTTAAAAATTGCAACCGCTGCAATAATTTAAATAAAACTACCGCAATAAGAAACGCATTCTAATCAGTTTGGTGTTTTATACTTAAACTTGTTAAGGCGCGTGAGAATGACATATCTACATAGTGAGATAGGAAACGCTGCCAGTTTAAAGTTTAAAGGAAAGTTAAAACCACCGATTTTGGCGCATTTTGATTGGTTTATTGAGTCTACATACTGAATATTCGCCCAAAACCCACAAGAAAATAAAGTTGGAGCCGAAGACAGCCAAATAATTTCTATAAAATATGCAATCAACAATGCCCAACAAGGCCAAAGTTTGCAGGAGATCTACGACCACAGCAACAGTAAAGCCGGTCCGACAGAACATCATCCAAGGTTGTGTCAGTTTAAGAACAGAGTGGTCAGCTGTAAAATTGATGGTTCACGGGATTGATGTAGATAGCTTTGATAGCAAATTAAACAGTAGTTGTACGAGAATCCGCACAACTCTTCCATGGAATCTTATGATTCCTGATGTTGTATATGAAATCTACGCTCACGCACGATTTCATACTTGTACTGTAATCAAAACGAGGTCTATCTCTTAATTCCGTCCACTTTCCAATTACTTTGCATCCACTTTCCGTCCACTTTCCAACCACTCCATCCACTTTCCATCCACTTTCCATCCACTTTCCATCCACTCCATCCACTTTCCATCTACTCTATCCACTTTCCTTCCACTTTCCAGCTATTCCATCTAGCTGGAATTTCCAGTTATTTCCTCTATTTTCCAGCTATTTAATCAGTTTTTAATCAGCTTTCAAACAGCTTGTTAATCAGTTTTTAATCAGCTTTTAAACAGCTTTTTAATCCGATTTTAAACAGCTTTTTAATCAGCTTTCAAACGGCTTTTTAATCACCTTTAAAACAGCTTTTAATCAGCTTTTTAAACAGATTTTTAATCCGATTTTAAACAGCTTTTTATTCAGCTTTTAAACAGCTTTCTAATCAGCTTTTAAACAGCTTTAAAACAGCTTTTTAGTCAGCTTTTAAACAGCTTTTAATCAAAAAGCTGTTTAAAAGCGGACTAAAAAAGCTGTTTAAAAGCTGATTAAAAGCTGTTTTTAAGCTGATTAAAAAGCTGTTTAAAAACTGATTAGAAAGCTGTTTAAAAGCTGATTAAAAAGCTGATTAAAAAGCTGATTAAAAGTTGATTAAATAGCTGATTAGAGTGGATGAAGTGGATGGAAAGTGGACGGAAAGTGGACGAGAATTGGACGGAAAGTGGTCGGAAAGTGGATTCAAAGTGGATAGAAAGTGGATGCAAAGTGGATAGAAAGGGGATGGAAAGTGAACAGATTTAAAATAGACCTCGTTTTGATGAGTCATTGAACCCGTACAAGTATAAAATCGTGCGTGATCGTAGATTTCATATACAACATCAGGAATCAAAAGATTCCATGGAAGGGTTGTGCGGATTCTACTAACAAAGCAATCTACATCAATCCCGTGAACCATCAATTCTATAGCTGACCACTCTGTTCTTAAACTGACACAACCTTGGATGATGTTTTGTTGGACCGGCTTCACTGTTGCTGTGATCGTAGATCTACTGCAAACTTTGGCCTTGTTGGGGATTGTTGACTGCATATTTTATAGAAATTATTTGGCTGTCTGCGACTCCAACTTTATTTTCTTCGGGGTGTAGGGCGAATATTCAGTATGTAGACTCAATAAGCCAATCAAAATGCGCCGGATGTATCACGTGTTCAATGATTCATCCAGATAGGTTGAAACAGGAAAATGCTGACTCGGTGGTTTTAACTTTCCCTAACTTTAAACTGGCAGCGTTTACTATCTCACGATTTAGATATATCATTCTCACGCGCCTTAACAAGTTTAAGTATAAAGCAATAAACTGATTCGACTGCGTTTCTTATTGCGGTAGTTGTATTTCAATTATTGCAGCGGTTGCAATTTTTAAACTGGACACGATTGTTTATACTACTATATTTTATCAAGGTTAATCGCCCGGTTTTTAATTTTGCTTCCCCGAAAAAATGGGCAAAAAGGAGTAAATAATAATGCCAACCACAGCAAAACATCTGCTGCCGTACGGACTTACTACCCGTACGATGATACTCAACGGCAGTGAAGGCAGAGATGAAGATCATCGGTATGGCAGATCTGGCGGAAGAGACCCCCTACGGTGGTAGGCTGATACCGGGCAGCAGCAGGCACTAGTATTGACTTGATGCACTGAGCAAATGATGCTTTAGTTGGATCAAGATCGGAGAGTCATAGGCGAAACCAATCATAGTCTGATTCCTCGGCCGTGATACTGCCATGTGGAAAGGAAATGGAAAGACTACCATATTATTATATTTCCTGAACGTCGGAAGACGGAGAATGATAATGGCAGTTCCTGGAGTAATGAATTCCGGAGGTAAAATACTACCCCTTTCGGATCTCCGGGTGGGGAGTACTTCGGGGAGAGTCATCAAAAGAGGTGGACATTTTAATATCAGGATCGGGACATGGAACGTAAGAACACTTAGAAGAGCAGGGAAACTGGAAAATCTGAAAAGAGAAATGGATATATGTAAAGTGAACATAATAGGTTTAAGTGATGTGAGGTGGACAGGTAGTGGTGAAATAGTGTCAGGTAATTACACAATGTTTTACTCAGGTGGAAGAAGTCATGAACGTGGAGTAGCAATAGTGATGGGAAATCAATTAGTGCAAAGTGTGTCTAAAATGGTGTTTCATAGTGATCGCCTAATGTTTGTGAAAATAAGTGCAGAACCAGTGGCCATTCTGATAATTTTAATGTACATGCCAACATCAAAGCATGATGACGAAGAAGTGGAGAAAATATACGATGAAATAGAAGACATCATCCACTCCGAAGGCAGAGGAAAAATAAATGCCATAATAATGGGTGACTCGAATAGTGTGGTAGGACAAGGTAGTGAAGCAAACATCGTGGGACAATATGGGTTAGGTAGAAAAAATGATAGAGGAGGGATGCTAGTGGAATTCTGTCAGCGTAACAATTTGGTAGTAATGAACACTTGGTTTAAGAAAAGGAAGAATAAATTATACACATGGAAGAGCCCAGGTGACATTAGTAGATATCAGATAGATTTCATACTTGTAAAGCAGAGGTTTAGGGGCAGTGTGAAAGACACCAAGACTATGCCAGCTGCCGATATAGATTCGGATCACAACCTTCTGGTTGCAGACATCAGTACAAGGTTGAAGATGATCAGACAGTGTGGGAAGAGAAAGCAGAGATGGGACTTGGAAAAGATAAGAGAGCAGAATGAGGCAGTAAGAGAATCCTTAGAGAACGTCTTTAGTGAATTGAGAGAGGAAAATGTAAGTGCAAGTGCAGAAGAACAGTGGAGAAATATGAAACTGGCCTTGTTGAATACTTTAGAGAGTAAAGTTGGGAGGGAAGCAAAAAGAGCGAGGAAACTCTGGATCACCAATAAGATCCTGGAGAAGATGGAGGAAAGGAGGAAATGTAAAAATGTGAACGAAGCGGAATACAGAAGACTTAACAATGCACTCAGTAGAGAAACAGACAAAGCGAAAGAAAAATACCTAGAAGAAATGTGTGAAGAAATAGAGGAACTACAAAGGAGAGGAAGGTACGACCTGATGTATCAGAAAACGAAGGAGTTGGGAGGGAGTGAGAATAAAGGAATAAGGAACTTCGGAATAGAAAACTCTAGGGACAAATAACTTCTAGGGACTCAAAGGACAAATGGAGACAGAACAAGGGGAGATGCTGAAAATATGGGAGGAATACGTAAAAGAACTCTACGATAAGAAACACGCCCGCAAGTGATTAAAATAGAGACAGAGGAGGCGATTGATGAAGACGAAAAAGGGCCCAGCATATTGAAAACAGAAGTAGAGAAGGCAATTAAGGACATGAAGAGGAGGAAAGCTACAGGAGAAGACGACATACCAGTGGATATGCTGAACGAAATCGGAGATGGAGGTTTGAAAGCGTTGACACAACTCATCAACAAAATCTACGAAACTGGGGAATGGCCTAAAGACTTTTTAGATGTCACAATGGTTGCTCTAGAAAAGACACAGCAAGCCAAGAAATGTAGTGATTACAGAACAATTAGTTTGATCTCACACGTGGCGAAGATCATTGCAAAAATACTCAATGGACGGATAAAACATAAAATCGAAGAAGTAATGGAAGATGATCAGTTTGGATTTAGAAAAAGAAAAGGAACCAGGGACGCCATAGGCATGATGAGGATATTGTCGGAGAGAGTTTTGACTGTTAACGAAGAAGTCTGCGTGTGTTTTGTAGATTGGCAGAAGGCCTTCAATAGAGTTAACTGGACAAAATTGATGAATATTCTTAAGGAGATTGGTGTCAACTGGAGAGACCGGAGACTAATTTGCAATCTGTACATGAGACAAAGAGTAAAAGTACAATTGAACTACGGAGAAACAAACAGCGTAGAAATAGGAAGAGGAGTCAGACAAGGATGTTGTCTATCGCTGAGTCTCTTCAATTTGTATGGTGAATGGCTGGCGAGAGAAGCTTTGAAAGGATGTGGAAATTTCAAGATAGGGGGACGCCTCATCAACACCATCAAATATGTAGATGACCTGGTAGTACTCGCCAAGAAGACAACTTCAACACATGATGAACCGGCTGGTGGAAACTGGAAGGAAATATGGCATGGAAATTAACAAGGAAAAATGTAAAGTGATGAGGATATCAAAAAGGGAAAAACCTTTGAAGATAACAGTCGACAATCAAGAACTGGAGAATGTAAAATAGTGCAAGTACTTGGGAAGCCTGCTGACAAAGGATGCATACTGCACAAATGAAATTCGAGCAAGAATCGCCATGGCCAAAGCTGCATTCAACAAGAAGAGGACTCTACTGACCAGCAAGTTGAGCTTGGAACTAAGGAAGAAACTGGTGAAGTTCTACATCTGGAGCATTGCACTGTACGGAGCAGAGACGTAGACCATGAGGAAAAGGGAGAAAAAATATCTCGAAAGTTTTGAAATGTGGTGTTGGAGGAGAATAAAAAAGATCAAGTGGACAGATAGGGTAACAAACGAGGAGGTACTAAGAAGGGTAGGAGAAAAGAGAATTATTCTAAATACAATTCTCCAGAGGAAGGCCAACTGGATCGGACATATAATTAGACATGAGGGGCTCATACATTACGTCATTGAAGGGAAGATTAAAGGAACTGCAGGTCGAGGAAGAAGAATACAACATCTGGATGACATGAAAGAAAGGAGGAGATACAGCAGGCTAAAGGAAGAAGCTGAGGACAGGGAACATTGGAGCCAGAAATTCTCCGTACAAAGACAAGGACCTGCCACTAGGCAGAATACTGTATAATATAATCGCCGGGTTCCATCTTTGCGCGCGTTTACATAAACATACACTGTCGTAGTTGGTGTAGAAAATACTCGTATGGTATTTCCTTGATTTACATTTAAAATCTTCAAGTTCAAATACTAAACTGAGTACGTAAACTTAAAAGAGAAACAATATATTCCAATTCTCACTGAAAATTAAACCTAATAATAGAAACAACACTTTTTTATTTATATTAAATATTTAATTAATTAATACGATCGAGGTCACAGATGAGTTTAAATAGCTCATCCAAATTTCTCAGAATCACTCAGACAAGTTGGAACAGGAAAATGCTGACTCGACGGTTTTAACTTACTCACGATTCACTTGCACGGGTCAAAAACTAGGTCAAACTCTTAATAGGATAAACACATTAATTCCAAGAAACAGTGTTTATTTCTACGGTCACGTTCAGCTGATAAGATAAACCGAAAATATGTTACTCGGCGGTTCTTATCAATACATCTCTCTTCATGTTTTTTCCTTGTAGCACCCATGTACTGTTATGGGGTAACCAGCTCACAAATTAATATCCATCCCGCAACCCATTTTGAATTTTCCCGCTAGTCTACTCGTGTTCGGTATTGTCCGCTCTTGTCCGGTATTGTCCGGTCTAAATTCCTCTTTCCCTCCGGTGCCCTCCTCTCTTGCGCTGGTGCTATCTACACATACTCGCTCGGCCACGTTTAGAACTATTCTGTATAGGATTTCTCATACGGAGGGGTAGGCTAAATTTTACATGTAATTCCCCATAAGGCGGGAGAGTACATGTAAATCGCCATAAGGCGGAGTGGTCTAGAACGAAGGAACTTTCCCTACTGTTAACGATATGCTGTCAATCAATTTTAAAAGTCTCTTCAAAGTTAATCGATTACTTAATTTTTTTCCATTTTTTTAAATCAATTAAATCTTTTATTTTAATTTGGAAAAAATAAAACAAAAATATTCATTAAAATAAACAAATTTTATTTGTTTCACAGCAATGGAAAGTTTCTTTCTTGCGCCCACAGCGTCAGAAATTTTTTTGTTGCCGCTAGCGTGCCTTTAATATAAAGGTGAAACTACCTATTTCCGGGAAGATATCTCAACTCGTATTATTCTAACAAAGTAAAAGTTAGATTTCCGGTTTGAAATCCGATAATACCGAACGAATGCAGATAAGCGAAAGGCTTTCAAACTTGCCGTGATCGATGAAAATAATACGATTCTAAAATATATAGAATAAATATATTACCTCCGGCGCAATGTAATCAGGAGTTCCACAGAAAGTCTTGGTAGTTTTATCGCCGGTAATTCCCTCTTTACACATCCCAAAATCGGCAATTTTAATATGCCCGTCTTGATCCAAAAGGACATTATCCAATTTTAAATCTCTGTAGACGATGCCTCGAGTATGCAGGTAGAATAATCCAATTGCAATTTCCGCTGAATAAAATCTAGAAATTCAAGAATTACAACCGAGTTCATTCAAATTTATTCACACCGGTCTTACACAGCAACAGGTTCTTTAAATTTGCCGCACTGTTGGATTTGAAACATTAAATCTCCCCCATTTACGTATTCCATAACGAAATATAAACGGTCCTATCATCACAAGACAAATACATTAAAATTGTTTAATTGAACTTGCAAGAAATAAGTTACCATTGTTTGGAAGCAGGAATGTAATTGTACAAGGAATGGTGGTTTGTTTGATAGCGCTAGAACTCTTTTTTCTACCATCGTGCATTCAACATCATCATCTTGAATTATTATATCTTTTTTCAAGATTTTTATTGCATATAATTCGTCGGTTCCTTTTCGCTCAGCTAACATGACCTATAAACAATTTTGTGATTTATTAACGACGTGAAAGATTTAAGGTCGATTCCCATATACGCGACACTCAGCTACGCGACGTCGTGCGACATCACGTCGCGTAGCTATAGTGAGATCGTGCCCATTTAAAACAATGTAATAATTATTTGACAGGCGATATCGCGTGACGTCGCTTAGCTGAGTGTCGCGTATATGAGAATCGGCCTTTAAGCTTCATGTAAGTTTATTAAAAGTACTTACTTTTCCAAATGAACCCTTGCCTAGCACCATTAAGAAATTAAAGTCGGTTGCTCTTATGACATCTTTTTTACCCATATTATGAGGAACATCTTTGTCCACGGTAATAGACGGCTTTTTAGTGATGGAAGTTTTCTGGAAAATATTTAGATAATTGTGACAAGCATTATTATATTAAACATCGAAACGTACAACCTTAATCTTACTTCAATGACAAATTATAAATTATCGTTTATAACAAATAACGTTTATAATAAATAACAAATTATTACAGTTATTAGTTTTGTTTTATAAATAATTTTTAATTATAATAATATTTTTAAGTTAATTTGGTCACTTTATATTTGTCAAATTATGTTGTCTAAGTAACTGTCAATTTATTTTGTCAACAAAAGTGTGAAATTATTTGGTCAAAAAATCTGTCAAAATTAAATTGTGAAAATCTTAAACAAAAATTGGTCACTTTATGACTGTCAAACTATGTTGTCCACGTAACTGTCAATTGATTTTGTCAACAAAACTGTCAAATTATTTTGTCAATAAAACTGTCAAAATTTTAAACTAAAATTGGTCACTTTATGACTGTCAAACTATGTTGTTCACGTAACTGTCAATTTATTTTGTCAACAAAACTGTCAAATTATTTAGTCGAAAAAACTGTCAAAATTAAATTGTCAAAATTCTAAACAAAAATTGGTCACTTTATAACTGTCAAACTATGTTGTCCACGTAACTGTCAAAATAAACTGACAGTTACGAAAAGTTAAGAAAAGTGTCAATTGTCAGATAAAGACATTAATAAAACTGTTAATTTGGTCAGTTTATATTTGTCAAATTATGTTGTCTAAGTAACTGTCAATTTATTTTGTCAACAAAAGTGTGAAATTATTTTGTCAAAAAAACTGTCAAAATTAAATTGTGAAAATCCTAAACAAAAATTTGGTCACTTTATGACTGTCAAACTATGTTGTCCACGTAACTTTCAATTGATTTTGTCAACAAAACTGTCAAATTATTTTGTCAATAAAACCGTCCAAATTTTAAACTAAAATTGGTCACTTTATGACTGTCAAACTATGTTGTTCACGTAATTAATTATTTTTAATATCGACCGGCACATGTGCGTGTTTTCAAATTTTCAAGCTAAACCAACCACAGGAGGTGATCACGACCCCCAAGGACTGAAGCGGAACCCAACGTCCCGAAGACCACGATTTTAAGGGAATCCCGATACCTATTATTCCCATTCCTCCCTTAAAAGAAGCGCGGGAAGGACGATTCCACGTGGCGGAAACGCTGGCAGCCTACACGGGTAAGTGATTTAACCAGCCTGTGTTTTTTTGCTTGGAGATTTGAAATTTCGTGAGACACGGTCCGAACAACCGAACCCAACAGAAAATGTTAAATCCCGGGCTAACTATCCTTAAGATGTACGACCTTTATAAAGAAAAATGTGAGATTGAAATGACTGACAATAAGAAATTAAAGTATACATTAAAATATGCAATATCTTCATTTTAAGACACCACGGCAAGACATTGTGATGAGTTAAATTTAAAAATACAAGGAGCTGATGATGAAAACGCCAAGAAAGATTTTGACAACCAAAGATAACTTCATCAACGAAGGTACCTTCAACACCAACACTCTCATACAGCCTGGAAAGTTGCACAACCTAGCGACAAAATTCGATGGGCAGAAGATACTGATCCTCGCACTGCAAGAGACACGTATCACAGACGAAGTCATCACAGACTACGGCAAGTACTGCATCTTTAAGAGCAAAACTGAGCAGAACTGCGAGTTGCAAAGGCGCTATACTGTTGGACATGGCCTTCATAGTCCATAAGACTATACTCGAATCCATCAGGGAAGTCACACAAGTAAACAACAGACTGATGACGACCATGTGCGTTCAGTGCGTCAACAAGAAATACACGCTGATCAGCGGCATAACTCTGAGAACATATTGATATGCTCTCTGACTGTGATAGGAAAAGAAGGGTAGTTTTCTATGGCCACATTGCAAGATTGCCTCCAAACCGACTAACCAACCGTCTGTTCGCCTTCTGGCAAAACAAGAAGGTTCGTACCACTTAGTTGACAGAAACCAAGAAGGATATTAAAGAATTGGGAATAACAGATCTCCAAAACAGACAGTCTGTGAGACGCACCCAGTAGGAAAGGTACGCCCTGGGCAGTAGAGAGAAAGGAGTTACTCTGACAGAAGATGCGACAATACTGGGCAAAGATCAAAGCCCAACAGTTGGACAAGCATGGTCCAAAGTAGGCCTATTCGAAACAAGGAGTATTAAAGAAAATTAATTTCATTAGTTAAGATCAAAACATCGACCCTCTTCAATATCGATTCCGTCTCTGCCTTCTTCGTATAAAGTTCCAATTTACTTTCCTTAACCGTTTTCTTTAGAGATTCATCCTTTCAATCCCTCTTGAATGGTATCATTAAAATCACCAAAACCTGGATACTTCAGTATAGCAGTGAACTGTTCTACTGAAGTTATGAGTGCCTGCGGTTGGTTTTTCTTTCCTACTCGACCGTTTCGGTTCAAAAATGTCAAATTGCATGATATATATTCTCCTTAGCGAGACTGACAAGACTAGACAGACAAGACTAGACAGACAAGACTAGACAGACAAGACTAGACAGACAAGACTAGACAGACAAGACTAGACAGACAAGACTAGACAGACAAGACTAGACAGACAAGACTAGACAGACAAGACTAGACAGACAAGACTAGACAGACAAGACTAGACAGACAAGACTAGACAGACAAGACTAGACAGACAAGACTAGACAGACAAGACTAGACAGACAAGACTAGACAGACAAGACTAGACAGACAAGACTAGACAGACAAGACTAGACAGACAAGACTAGACAGACAAGACTAGACAGACAAGACTAGACAGACAAGACTAGACAGACAAGACTAGACAGACAAGACTAGACAGACAAGACTAGACAGACAAGACTAGACAGACAAGACTAGACAGACAAGACTAGACAGACAAGACTAGACAGACAAGACTAGACAGACAAGACTAGACAGACAAGACTAGACAGACAAGACTAGACAGACAAGACTAGACAGACAAGACTAGACAGACAAGACTAGACAGACAAGACTAGACAGACAAGACTAGACAGACAAGACTAGACAGACAAGACTAGACAGACAAGACTAGACAGACAAGACTAGACAGACAAGACTAGACAGACAAGACTAGACAGACAAGACTAGACAGACAAGACTAGACAGACAAGACTAGACAGACAAGACTAGACAGACAAGACTAGACAGACAAGACTAGACAGACAAGACTAGACAGACAAGACTAGACAGACAAGACTAGACAGACAAGACTAGACAGACAAGACTAGACAGACAAGACTAGACAGACAAGACTAGACAGACAAGACTAGACAGACAAGACTAGACAGACAAGACTAGACAGACAAGACTAGACAGACAAGACTAGACAGACAAGACTAGACAGACAAGACTAGACAGACAAGACTAGACAGACAAGACTAGACAGACAAGACTAGACAGACAAGACTAGACAGACAAGACTAGACAGACAAGACTAGACAGACAAGACTAGACAGACAAGACTAGACAGACAAGACTAGACAGACAAGACTAGACAGACAAGACTAGACAGACAAGACTAGACAGACAAGACTAGACAGACAAGACTAGACAGACAAGACTAGACAGACAAGACTAGACAGACAAGACTAGACAGACAAGACTAGACAGACAAGACTAGACAGACAAGACTAGACAGACAAGACTAGACAGACAAGACTAGACAGACAAGACTAGACAGACAAGACTAGACAGACAAGACTAGACAGACAAGACTAGACAGACAAGACTAGACAGACAAGACTAGACAGACAAGACTAGACAGACAAGACTAGACAGACAAGACTAGACAGACAAGACTAGACAGACAAGACTAGACAGACAAGACTAGACAGACAAGACTAGACAGACAAGACTAGACAGACAAGACTAGACAGACAAGACTAGACAGACAAGACTAGACAGACAAGACTAGACAGACAAGACTAGACAGACAAGACTAGACAGACAAGACTAGACAGACAAGACTAGACAGACAAGACTAGACAGACAAGACTAGACAGACAAGACTAGACAGACAAGACTAGACAGACAAGACTAGACAGACAAGACTAGACAGACAAGACTAGACAGACAAGACTAGACAGACAAGACTAGACAGACAAGACTAGACAGACAAGACTAGACAGACAAGACTAGACAGACAAGACTAGACAGACAAGACTAGACAGACAAGACTAGACAGACAAGACTAGACAGACAAGACTAGACAGACAAGACTAGACAGACAAGACTAGACAGACAAGACTAGACAGACAAGACTAGACAGACAAGACTAGACAGACAAGACTAGACAGACAAGACTAGACAGACAAGACTAGACAGACAAGACTAGACAGACAAGACTAGACAGACAAGACTAGACAGACAAGACTAGACAGACAAGACTAGACAGACAAGACTAGACAGACAAGACTAGACAGACAAGACTAGACAGACAAGACTAGACAGACAAGACTAGACAGACAAGACTAGACAGACAAGACTAGACAGACAAGACTAGACAGACAAGACTAGACAGACAAGACTAGACAGACAAGACTAGACAGACAAGACTAGACAGACAAGACTAGACAGACAAGACTAGACAGACAAGACTAGACAGACAAGACTAGACAGACAAGACTAGACAGACAAGACTAGACAGACAAGACTAGACAGACAAGACTAGACAGACAAGACTAGACAGACAAGACTAGACAGACAAGACTAGACAGACAAGACTAGACAGACAAGACTAGACAGACAAGACTAGACAGACAAGACTAGACAGACAAGACTAGACAGACAAGACTAGACAGACAAGACTAGACAGACAAGACTAGACAGACAAGACTAGACAGACAAGACTAGACAGACAAGACTAGACAGACAAGACTAGACAGACAAGACTAGACAGACAAGACTAGACAGACAAGACTAGACAGACAAGACTAGACAGACAAGACTAGACAGACAAGACTAGACAGACAAGACTAGACAGACAAGACTAGACAGACAAGACTAGACAGACAAGACTAGACAGACAAGACTAGACAGACAAGACTAGACAGACAAGACTAGACAGACAAGACTAGACAGACAAGACTAGACAGACAAGACTAGACAGACAAGACTAGACAGACAAGACTAGACAGACAAGACTAGACAGACAAGACTAGACAGACAAGACTAGACAGACAAGACTAGACAGACAAGACTAGACAGACAAGACTAGACAGACAAGACTAGACAGACAAGACTAGACAGACAAGACTAGACAGACAAGACTAGACAGACAAGACTAGACAGACAAGACTAGACAGACAAGACTAGACAGACAAGACTAGACAGACAAGACTAGACAGACAAGACTAGACAGACAAGACTAGACAGACAAGACTAGACAGACAAGACTAGACAGACAAGACTAGACAGACAAGACTAGACAGACAAGACTAGACAGACAAGACTAGACAGACAAGACTAGACAGACAAGACTAGACAGACAAGACTAGACAGACAAGACTAGACAGACAAGACTAGACAGACAAGACTAGACAGACAAGACTAGACAGACAAGACTAGACAGACAAGACTAGACAGACAAGACTAGACAGACAAGACTAGACAGACAAGACTAGACAGACAAGACTAGACAGACAAGACTAGACAGACAAGACTAGACAGACAAGACTAGACAGACAAGACTAGACAGACAAGACTAGACAGACAAGACTAGACAGACAAGACTAGACAGACAAGACTAGACAGACAAGACTAGACAGACAAGACTAGACAGACAAGACTAGACAGACAAGACTAGACAGACAAGACTAGACAGACAAGACTAGACAGACAAGACTAGACAGACAAGACTAGACAGACAAGACTAGACAGACAAGACTAGACAGACAAGACTAGACAGACAAGACTAGACAGACAAGACTAGACAGACAAGACTAGACAGACAAGACTAGACAGACAAGACTAGACAGACAAGACTAGACAGACAAGACTAGACAGACAAGACTAGACAGACAAGACTAGACAGACAAGACTAGACAGACAAGACTAGACAGACAAGACTAGACAGACAAGACTAGACAGACAAGACTAGACAGACAAGACTAGACAGACAAGACTAGACAGACAAGACTAGACAGACAAGACTAGACAGACAAGACTAGACAGACAAGACTAGACAGACAAGACTAGACAGACAAGACTAGACAGACAAGACTAGACAGACAAGACTAGACAGACAAGACTAGACAGACAAGACTAGACAGACAAGACTAGACAGACAAGACTAGACAGACAAGACTAGACAGACAAGACTAGACAGACAAGACTAGACAGACAAGACTAGACAGACAAGACTAGACAGACAAGACTAGACAGACAAGACTAGACAGACAAGACTAGACAGACAAGACTAGACAGACAAGACTAGACAGACAAGACTAGACAGACAAGACTAGACAGACAAGACTAGACAGACAAGACTAGACAGACAAGACTAGACAGACAAGACTAGACAGACAAGACTAGACAGACAAGACTAGACAGACAAGACTAGACAGACAAGACTAGACAGACAAGACTAGACAGACAAGACTAGACAGACAAGACTAGACAGACAAGACTAGACAGACAAGACTAGACAGACAAGACTAGACAGACAAGACTAGAGAGACAAGACTAGACAGACAAGACTAGACAGACAAGACTAGACAGACAAGACTAGGCATACAGGGCTTCTTGTCTTAAGACTGATGTGTAGTGCTTAAGTTTCAGGTTGCATAACAGGCATTTCTTATTGTAAGTGTTCTTTGTCAGTCGATAGGCTAGTTCTAACTTGTTGACTCTCTTGGATAATGATGCTCTTTCTGATAAGTTGGGTTCAATCCATTCGCCGAGATACTTAAATTTCTCAGTCCTCTTGATGTTTCCCTGTTCTAGTAACATCTCTCTGTTTGCTTCTCTGATGTTGGTGAAAAAATCTTTTCTCCAGCGACACTTGAAGACTCACTTTGGTAGCCTGTTTTCTGAGGCAGTTTACCTGCATTGTTGCCATCTCAATAGAATCAGCAAACAGCGCCATGTCATCTGCAAAGGCCAGGCAAACTACAACCAGTCCATCGTTCTTACGTCCCAGGTAGATACCACTCTGAGCACCCAAATTGTTCAGTTCCTTGCCCCATTCTCTCATAACCTTTTCAAGGACACAGTTGAAGTGAAGTGGGGAAAGTCCATCTCCTTGTCTCACTCCAGTTTTTAATGCGAAGCTTTCTGAAATCTCGCCTATAAATTTAACCTTGGAATGGGTGTTAGTCAAAGTTTCTAGGATGAGTCTGCGGGGTTTGTTGTCTAGTGCTAGTTCCTGGAGTACTTTGTTAAGCGTTTCTCTATCAATGGAATCGTAGGCCTTCCTAAAATCAACAAAGGTGACGACCACCTTGCGGTTTCTCATCTTGGAGTATGCAAGTACAGTTTTAAGATTGAGGATCATGTTTCAAGGATAGATACGACAGTCTTTTATTATTTCGCAGATGGCGTTTGTTGATTTGATCTCGATTCCTTTGTCCAAAGCTTCCAAAGCAAAACTAGTTGTATTTTACGCTCGGATCGTAAGTAAATCGACGAGATGGTTTTCGTCCAAGTTTTTTCCATCGAACACAAATACGTTTATATCTAGTTTCCTTTCCGAAGGCTTCAATGAATCTTCCAATTCTTCAATGATGAGTTGAAAGTTTCGTAAGTTGTGTACCAATTTCTGAATTTAGGACATATTGTAGCTGATATCGGAGTCCAGCAATGTCTCGTTTTCGTTGCGAAATTTCGGTGGTAAGTCTCACCTACCTTACTGTGGTTTCACCGTGCAGCTTTAACATTGTGCCTCCTACGACAATTCGATTGCTGTTGCAGAAATCTAAAAATATCTCTTCTTTATTGCCGATATCATGCTTTCTCATCATATGTACAGATTGATGGACGAATTTGGATAAAATTTAGTAAGACGGTAATGTACGTGTAGGTATGTATGTGTAGGTATGTATGTGTAGGTAATGTATCTAGTTATAAGTGCTATACCAAGTTTCAAGTTCATAACCATAACCTAATGGGCAATAGTTCCAGTAGATCATTCAATTAGCGCCAATTAATTTCATAAACGTGAAAAAATTAGACTCAAGCATTTTCTGTGAAGATATATTACGAAAAACAAATGTGTGTAGCCAGTTAAAGGCTCCCTGATTACACAGGGTGTTTCAAAAAGAATATACGTATTTCGCATGCATGTATTTATTAAACTTTAAGACATACGAATACTTTACACGCATATTTACGAACCTCTCAAGTTTAGATTACAGATGTTCAATATGTCCTCCATCAGCGTGCTCAGGTAAACAAATGTAAACAAAGACAATGTTCGAATTTGGGGTCTACAGAACCCACATGCAATCATTGGACATGTACGAGATTCGTCCAAAGTCAATGAACACCATCCACAAAAGTTTAGATGAAGAAAACCTGGAAAGAACTTCCAGGGTTAAGACAATTCAAATTGATGTTGGGATCTGTTAACCGGAAAAGAACAAAAGCTTGCCTGAAACTAAACAGGAACAAGCTTAGAATTCTGATAGGAGAATGCAGACGGGACACTGCAGACTTTGAAAACTCCTTAAGACCCTAGACCTAGAGGAAGATGACAGATGCAGATTCTGTGGTTCAGCAGAGGAAATCCTCATATATCTACTCAAAGACTGCGGAGCACTGCTCGCCAAGAGACAAATGTATCTTGGGGTCCACTGCTTGAATGCAGAGGAGTTGCAGTCCTTGAATGCCACCCAGATCCTGAAATCCTAACTATAGAAGGCGCACTAAATGGGTAAGTATACCAACGTTTAGAGGAAGAGGGTGGGGTACAATAGATCTACGAAGATCGCAGTAGAAATCGTCACCACCAAAACTACAATCAACAAAGTCAATGTGTTTTGTGCAATATCCCGATTATCTGTTTACGGCCCATTCTTCTTTGATGGAAACACGGTTAACGGTCAGCAGTATCTCGCTATGTTACAAAACTCGTTGTTTCGAAGGATGTACGAAGACAACTTCATTTTTCAACAAGACGGGGCACCGCCTCAATGGAGTCGCCAAGTGGGTGAATATCCGAATGAAACTCTACCGAATCGTTGGATTGGTCGTCAAGGAACTGACGACTTAGCATGTCTCAGCTGGGCTCCACGGTCACCGGATTTGACACCCTATGACTTCTTCCTGTGGGGTTTCGTTAAAGGCAACGTTTATGTACCACCACTCCCACAGAACCTGGAAAGGTTGAAGACTCGGATCCGTGCTGCCATAACATGAAAGTCACGAAGGACATGCTTGCCCGAGTATGGGAGGAATTTGAGTATCGGTGTGATATTGTTCATGTTGTTGATGGAGGACATATTGGACATCTGTATTCTAAACTTGAGAGGTTCGTAAATATGTGTATAAAGTTTCATATTTGTATGTCTTAAAGTTGTAAAATTATTAATAGTAGTTATTAATAGTTGTAAAGTTAAAATGTATGTATGTATGTATGTATGTAGTATGTCGCAATATGTATATTATTTTTGAAACACCCTGTATAAAGATGATGAATAAATAGACTCTGAAATGCATCTTTTGCGCAGAAATTGCCTGACACACGTATAAATTAAGGCCTTTTCCACAGACTAAGCAATGACGAGGAAGAAATAGACTCTCACACTTCCTGTGTGAAAAGTATAGATGCCGTTTGACGACATATCTATTTTATGCAATATAATAATAACAATCGAAGAAATGTTAATAGAATAGAAAGAAAGCACAATGTAAAAGCATAATATTTACATTCGAAAGGAAACCAAGGCTAACTGAAAAACCTACAGGGGAATAATCCTGCTGATTTCAGTATTAAAACTAATATACTAAGGATAATAGCAGAAGAAGAAGGAAGAACAGAGATTTGGGACTACAGATCCACAATATATGCCATATTCATACTTTATAGAACCAAATTACAGAGAAAACCATCGAATTTAATAAATCTGCATTTATTGGAAAGAAGTTCCTTTTAGGGAGGTCTCGGCATGAGTGATTCGGCAGAAAACGTTATACGCCGCGTTACGTTAGTCGCCGTGTTACGTTATACGCCTTTCTCTTTCTCTCAGTGTATATTTCTATAATGCGTGCTCTCTCTTTCGTTCGCAGAATGATAGACGAACGTGGTAGGTTCATAACCTTAAAATTAAACACGAAAAAAAAATGTTCTAACGTGATTGGTTTTTGTTTCAAATCAAACGAGAGTGATATTATTTATATTATATTCATTATATAAATTAAAGTAGGAGATTATCACTACGATATCTTGGACTCTAAGGTAGTAATTACACAAATTTTAACTTTATTTTCTTTAATCCTTCATAATAACTGTTGGCCTTCAGCCCCTGACAAAAATCGGTCTTGACCGTTCCCGGTACTTGCTTTGACGCAGCGAACGGCTTACACCACGCATCTTCAGCGGGGCATGCCAAAGAGTAACAGAAGATATCCGTGAAATTCCAGCTACTGACAGATTTGAAGATAGCGTACTGATAATCTCCTACTTTTATTTATATTATTAATTTGGTTCAAACCATGACATCTCATTTTAAATTATATTCTTTATTTGAAGTAGGTTTTGAGAAATTGTCAAAAACTCAAGAAAGCATACAAAAGATTGAAAAAAGTTAATAAATATAAAACTATATATTGATACATGACAAGGGTAACATACAAGATTCTCTCGAGGGCGTTACAAACAAGGGCAGAAAATCAGTTGGATAGTCAACTGGGAGAATACCTGGGGGGCTTCAGGAAGACACGATCCTGTGTTGAACAGATCCTCAACCTTAAAACTGTACTTGCATACTCCAAGATGAGAAACCGCAAGGTGGTCGTCACTTTTGTTGATTTTAGGAAGGCCTACGATTCCATCGATAGAGAAACGCTTAACAAAGTACTCCAGGAACTAGCACTAGACAACAAAACCCGCAGACTAATCCTAGAAACTTTGACCAACACCCATTCCAAGGTTAAATTTAGAGGCGAGATTTCAGAAAGCTTCGAAATAAAAACTGGAGTGAGACAAGGAGATGGACTTTACCCACTTCTCTTCAACTGTGTCCTTCAAAAGGTTTTGAGAGAATGACGCAAGGAACTGAACAATTTGGGTGCTCAGAGTGGTATCTACCTGGGACGTAAGAACGATGGACTGGTTGTAGATTGCCTGGCTTTTGCAGATGACATGGCACTGTTTGCTGATTCTCTTGAGATAGCAACATTGCAGGTAAACTGCCCCAGGAAACAGGCTGCCAAAGAGGGTTTTCAAGTGTCGGTGGAGAAAACAGAATTCTTCACCAACATTAGAGAAGCAAATAGAGAGATGTTACTAGAACAGGGAAACATCAAGAGGACTGAGAAATTGAAGTATCTCGGCGAGTGGATTGAACCCAACTTATCAGAAAGAGCATTATTATCCAAGAGAGTCAGCAAGTTAGAACTAGCCTATCGACTGACTAAGAACAATTACAATAAGAAATGCCAGTCACGCAACCTGAAACTTAAGCACTACACATCAGTCTTACGACCAGAAGCCCTGTATGCCATAGAGTGTCTTTCCTTGAACCGAAGAGGTCTAATAGAGAAATTGGAAATCAGAGAGAGGAGAATCCTCAGGAAGATTCTAGGCCCGGTAAAGGAAGATGGGGAATTCCGAAGACGGCATAACTCTGAGCTCTACGAACATATTGAGATGCTTTCTGACTGTGCAAGGAAAAGAAGGGTAGCTTTCTATGGCCACGTTGCAAGATAGTCTCCAAATCGACTAACCAACCGTCTGTTCACCTTCTGGCAAAACAAGAAGCTTCGTACCACTTGGTTGAGAGAGACCGAGAAGGATATTAAAGAACTGGGAATAACAGATCTCAAAAACAGACAGTCTGTGAGACGCATCCTAAAGGAAGTCCGTGGATTTCAGGAAAAACCTCGAAGGAAAGGTACCCCCTGGACAGAAGAGAGGAAGGAGATACACCGGCAGAAGATGCGACAATATTGGGCAAAGGTCAAAGCCCAACAGTTGAACAAGCGTGGTCCAAAGTAGGCCTATTCGAGAAAAGAAGAAGAAGAAAATACATGACAAGATGTAACGTGTGTCCCATTATTATTTCTATTTATTTAGAATGAATAGAAATAATAATGAATAAAACATGGAGTGCATCAAATCCAAGTCGCGTATGCAGTGGTAGCCACCGGCGATTGGTCAGCGCCTGTTCGCTCAGTGCGGCTGTAACACATACTTCAGGAACTGACTGATTCTAACAACTCAGTCGGTGACCACTCGACACCAATGCTTCAAGCAATCATGACTCGTGCAAGTAATAACAGCAATACCCCAGATGGTAACCAATCCACCCGCCAACAGGCGGCAACCGGGCAGCCGGATTCTGGGGGACCCCGACTTCCACGACTACAGAGGAAGTCGGAGTTCTTTGGCAAACTTCAACACGAGACGCTAATGTACATAGGTACCTTCAACATCAACACTCTCAAATAACATGGAAAGCTACACAACCTTGTGACCGAACTCGATGGGCAGAAGATACCAAGGGCGTACCCAGGATCAGAACTAGGAGGGGGGGCAGCTCATATTTGTTTCGCGAATTATGAAATGAATTATGCATTTTGAAATGAAGTATCCATCTATCGTACAATTTTTGAACAGCTTCGCCGTGGTATTTGCACCCAAAGACGCTTAATAATGTCATAGGTATTTCTGTGCGGCGCGGTGAGGTCTAGGGGGGGCAGCTGTCCCTCCCTGTCCCTCGCTGGGTACGCCCTTAGAAAACACTGATCCTCGCACTGCAAGAGACACGTATCACAGACGAAGTCATTACAGACTACGGCAAATACCGAATCTTTAAGAGCAAAACTAATAGGCGAGTTGCCAAAGGCGCTCCACTGTTGGGGATGGCCTTCATAGTCCATAATACCATACTCGAATTCATCAGGGAAGTTACACAAGTAAACAACCGACTGATGACCATGCGCGTTCAGTGCGCCAACAAAAAATACACACTGATCAACGCACACGCTCCCTCACGCTAAGCAGAGCAACAAGAAAGACCCACAGTCCATCGAGAAATTTTGGTCAACCTTCGAGAAAGTATTATCCAAAGTCCCCAAGGATGACATCAAACTTCTCCTGGGCGATTTCAATGCACAGATCGGCAGAGAAAAAATGGCACTGGAGAACAGAAGGAAATTATCCCGCACATAAATTCACAAAAATGGCACACGGCTCATAGAACTTTGCCAGGTTTTTTGCAGCAACCTTTGTACAACCTCAAGTTCATGTCGACATCTCTCAGAAAACATCCCAGAAAACAGAAAACCTGGCGTTCACCAGTCCAGCACCAGCACCAGCGTTCACCAGCAGTTAGGTGAGTTCCAAATTGACCATGTGGCAATCTCGTAACCAGTACAAAAAGGAATCCATGGCGTACAGGTACGCTCGGGAGCCAACATTGACTCTGACCACTACCTTACACGCGTCAAGTTCACCCCAAGAGAACTTTCTATAAGAAAACTCCACTACTGAAATTCGAGACGAAAATGATACTGGAGTTTGACTCTGGAGTGAAAGAATCTTGGGAAAAAGAGCATATAAATGTGTTCGCGCCAATTTTAATAAATCTATATTTTAATTCGAAATTTAAATCGATTTCGGCATCGAATAAAAGAAGGGGAAAGTTGTATCGACCTGGGCCGAAATCTCGCGATTTTATTATTTACGCCGCGAATTTATATATTTCCGGTAGTATGCCTCGAGTGGTAGAAGCGAAAGACATGGGTTGAAGCGCGAACCCAGGGCAATTGATTTTAGTTTCTAGTTAATAAGGCGGTGTAATTACGTGCAAAAGGGCTGCCGCGACCACAAACGTCTGGAAGACAACCATTTTAAGGGAATCCTTCCACGTATTATCCTTATTTTCTCCCTTGGAATAGGCGCCGGAAGGACGGTCCACACGGGGCGGAGACGCGAGCAAACCTAAAAGGTAAGTGATCAGACCAGCCCGTTTAAAATTAACAAAATTTGATTTTCGTGAGATACGGTTCAAACAAAATGACTGGCAAAACTTCCGCCGAAAAATCAAAGAAAAAACACAAGCCCTCATTCCTCGGAAGAAGAACACCAACCCATAGAGGGACAATGATTGTAAAAATGCACTCGCACCATGAATTTGGCTAACCAGAAATACAACAGTAACAAGTCCCAAGAAAATGTACAGGTGTTCAACGAAACAAGAGAACTTTCTATAAGAAAACTCCCCTACTGAAATTCGAGACGAAAATTATCTCTGACTCTGGAGTGAAAGAATCTTGGGAGAAAGAGCATACAAATGTATGCTACTCCAAGATGAGAAACCGCAAGGTGGTCGTCACCTTTGTTGATTTTAGGAAGGCCTACGATTCCATCGATAGAGAAACGCTAAACAAAGTACTCCAGGAACTAGTACTAGACAACAAAACCCGCAGACTAATCCTAGAAACTTTGACCAACACCCATTCCAAGGTTAAATTTAGAGTCGAGATTTCAGAAAGCTTTGAAATAAAAACTGGAGTGAGACAAGGAGATGGACTTTACCCACTTCTCTTCAACTGTGTCCTTGAAAAGGTTATGAGAGAATGACGCAAGGAACTGAACAATTTGGGTGCTCAGAGTGGTATCTACCTGGGACGTAAGAACGATGGACTGGTTGTAGATTGCCTGCCCTTTGCAGATGACATGGCACTGTTTGCTGATTCTCTTGAGATAGCAACATTGCAGGTAAACTGCCTCAGGAAACAGGCTGCCAAAGAGGGTTTTCAAGTGTCGCTGGAGAAAACAGAATTCTTCACCAACATTAGAGAAGCAAATAGAGAGATGTTACTAGAACAGGGAAACATCAAGAGGACTGAGAAATTGAAGTATCTCGGCGAGTGGATTGAACCCAACTTATCAGAAAGAGCATTATTATCCAAGAGAGTCAGCAAGTTAGAACTAGCCTATCGACTGACTAAGAACAATTACAATAAGAAATGCCAGTCACGCAACCTGAAACTTAAGCACTACACATCAGTCTTACGACCAGAAGCCCTGTATGCCATAGAGTGTCTTTCCTTGAACCGAAGGGGTCTAATAGAGAAATTGGAAATCAGAGAGAGGAGAATCCTCAGGAAGATTCTAGGCCCGGTAAAGGAAGATGGGGAATTCCGAAGGTGACATAACTCTGAGCTCTACGAACATATTGAGATGCTTTCTGACTGTGCAAGGAAAAGAAGGGTAGCTTTCTATGGCCACGTTGCAAGATAGTCTCCAAATCGACTAACCAACCGTCTGTTCACCTTCTGGCAAAACAAGAAGCTTCGTACCACTTGGTTGAGAGAGACCGAGAAGGATATTAAAGAACTGGGAATAACAGATCTCAAAAACAGACAGTCTGTGAGACGCATCCTAAAGGAAGTCCGTGGATTTCAGGAAAAACCTCGAAGGAAAGGTACCCCCTGGACAGAAGAGAGAAAGGAGTTACACCGGCAGAAGATGCGACAATATTGGGCAAAGGTCAAAGCCCAACAGTTGAACAAGCGTGGTCCAAAGTAGGCATATTCGAGAGAAGAAGAAGAAGAACATACATGACAAGATGTAAAGTGTGTCCCATTATTATTTTTATTTATTTAGAATGAATAGAAATAATAATGAATAAAACATGGAGTGCATCAAATCCAAGTCGCGTATGCAGTGGTAGCCACCGGCGATTGGTCAGCGCCTGTTCGCTCAGTGCGGCTGTAACACATACTTCAGGAACTGACTGATTCTAACAACTCAGTCGGTGACCACTGGACACCAATGCTTCAAGCAATCATGACTCGTGCAAGTAATAACAGCAATACCCCAGATGGTAACCAGTCCACCCGCCAACAGGCGGCAACCGGGCAGCCGGATTCTGGGGGACCCCGACTTCCACGACTACAGAGGAAGTCGGAGTTCTTTGGCAAACTTCAACACGAGACGCTAATGTACATAGGTACCTTCAACATCAACACTCTCAAATAACATGGAAAGCTACACAACCTTGTGACCGAACTCGATGGGCAGAAGATACCAAGGGCGTACCCAGGATCAGAACTAGGAGGGGGGGGCAGCTCATATTTGTTTCGCGAATTATGAAATGAATTATGCATTGTGAAATGAAGTATCCATCTATCGTACAATTTTTGAACAGCTTCGCCGTGGTATTTGCACCCAAAGACGCCAGGGTGAGGTTTTAATAATGTCATAGGTATTTCTGTGCGGCGCGGTGAGGTCTAGGGGGGCAGCTGTCCCTCCCTGACCCTCGCTGGGTACGCCCTTAGAAAACTCTGATCCTCGCACTGCAAGAGACACGTATCATAGACGAACTCATTACAGACTACGGCAAATACCGAATCTTTAAGAGCAAAACTAATACGCGAGTTGCCAAAGGCGCTCCACTGTTGGGGATGGCCTTCATAGTCCATAGTACCATACTCGAATCCATCAGGGAAGGCACACAAGTAAACAACCGACTGATGACCATGCTCGTTCAGTGCGCCAACAAAAAATACACACTGATAAACGCACATGCTCCCACTAAGCAGAGCAACAAGAAAGACCCACAGTCCATCGAGAAATTTTGGTCAACCTTCCAGAAAGTACTATCCAAAGTCCCCAAGGATGACATCGAACTTCTCCTGGGCGATTTCAATGCACAGATCGGCAGAGAAAAAATGCACTGGAGAACAGAAGGAAATTATCCCGCACATAAATTCACAAAAATGGCACACGGCTCATAGAACTTTGCCAGCAGTACAACCTCAAGTTCATGTCGACATCTCTCAGAAAACACCCCAGAAAACAGAAAACCTGCCGTTCATCAGTCCAGCAGTTTGGTGAGTTCCAAATTGACCATGTGGCAATCTCGTACCCAGTACAGAAAGAGATCCATAACGTACAGGTATGCAGGGGAGCCAACATTGACTCTGACCACTATCTTACACGCGTCAAAGTTAAGTTCACACCAAGAGAACTTTCTATAAGAAAACTCCCCTACTGAAATTCGAGACGAAAATTATCTCTGACTCTGGAGTGAAGGAATCTTGGGAAAAAGAGCATACAAATGTGTTCGCGTCAATTTTAATAAATCTGTATTTTAATTCGAAATTTAAATCGATTTCGGCATCGATTAAAAGAAGGGGAAAGGTGTATCGACCAGAGGCGAAATCTCGCGATTTTATTATTTACGCCGCGAATTTATATATTTCCGGTAGTATGCTTCGAGTGTTAGAAGCGAAAAGATACGGGTTGAAGCGCGAGCCCAGGGCAATCGATTTTAGTTTCCAGTTAATAAGGCGGTGTAATCACGGGCCAAAGGGCTGTCGCGACCACAAACGTCTGGAAGACAACCATTTTAAGGGAATCCTTCCACGTATTATCCTTATTTTCTCCCTTGGAATAGGCGCCGGAAGGACGGTCCACACGGGGTGGAGACGCGAGCAAACCTAAAAGGTAAGTGGTCAGACCAGCCCGTTTAAAATTAACAAAATTTGATTTTCGTGAGATACGGTTCAAACAAAATGACTGGCAAAACTTCCGCCGAAAAATCAAAGAAAAAACACAAGCCCTCATTTCTCGGAAGAAGAACACCAACCCATAGAGGGACAATGATTGTAAAAATGCACTCGCACCATGAATTTGGCTAACCAGAAATACAACAGTAACAAGTCCCCAGAAAATTTAGAGGTGTTCAACGAAACACGAAAGAGAACTTTCTATAAGAAAACTCCCCTACTGAAATTCGAGACGAAAATTATCTCTGACTCTGGAGTGAAAGAATCTTGGGAAAAAGAGCATATAAATGTGCGCTACTCCAAGATGAGAAACCGCAAGGTGGTCGTCACCTTTGTTGATTTTAGGAAGGCCTACGATTCCATCGATAGAGAAACGCTTAACAAAGTACTACAGGAACTAGCACTAGACAACAAAACCCGCAGACTAATCCTAGAAACTTTGACCAACACCCATTCCAAGGTTAAATTTAGAGGCGAGATTTCAGAAAGCTTCGAAATAAAAACTGGAATGAGACAAGGAGATGGACTTTACCCACTTCTCTTCAACTGTGTCCTTGAAAAGGTTATGCGAGAATGACGCAAGGAACTGAACAATTTGGGTGCTCAGAGTGGTATCTACCTGGGACGTAAGAACGATGGACTGGTTGTAGATTGCCAGGCTTTTGCAGATGACATGGCACTGTTTGCTGATTCTCTTGAGATAGCAACATTGCAGGTAAACTGCCTCAGGAAACAGGCTGCCAAAGAGGGTTTTCAAGTGTCGCTGGAGAAAACAGAATTCTTCACCAACATTAGAGAAGCAAATAGAGAGATGTTACTAGAACAGGGAAACATCAAGAGGACTGAGAAATTGAAGTATCTCGGCGAGTGGATTGAACCCAACTTATCAGAAAGAGCATTATTATCCAAGAGAGTCAGCAAGTTAGAACTAGCCTATCGACTGACTAACAACAATTACAATAAGAAATGCCAGTCACGCAACCTAAAACTTAAGCACTACACATCAGTCTTACGACCAGAAGCCCTGTATGCCATAGAGTGTCTTTCCTTGAACCGAAGGGGTATAATAGAGAAATTGGAAATCAGAGAGAGGAGAATCCTCAGGAAGATTCTAGGCCCGGTAAAGGAAGATGGGGAATTCCGAAGACGGCATAACTCTGAGCTCTACGAACATATTGAGATGCTTTCCGACTGTGCAAGGAAAAGAACGGTAGCTTTCTATGGCCACGTTGCAAGATAGTCTCCAAATCGACTAACCAACCGTCTGTTCACCTTCTGGCAAAACAAGAAGCTTCGTACCACTTGGTTGAGAGAGACCGAGAAGGATATTAAAGAACTGGGAATAACAGATCTCAAAAACAGACAGTCTGTGAGACGCATCCTAAAGGAAGTCCGTGGATTTCAGGAAAAACCTCGAAGGAAAGGTACCCCCTGGACAGAAGAGAGAAAGGAGTTACACCGGCAGAAGATGCGACAATATTGGGCAAAGGTCAAAGCCCAACAGTTGAACAAGCGTGGTCCAAAGTAGGCATATTCGAGAGAAGAAGAAGAAGAACATACATGACAAGATGTAAAGTGTGTCCCATTATTATTTTTATTTATTTAGAATGAATAGAAATAATAATGAATAAAACATGGAGTGCATCAAATCCAAGTCGCGTATGCAGTGGTAGCCACCGGCGATTGGTCAGCGCCTGTTCGCTCAGTGCGGCTGTAACACATACTTCAGGAACTGACTGATTCTAACAACTCAGTCGGTGACCACTGGACACCAATGCTTCAAGCAATCATGACTCGTGCAAGTAATAACAGCAATACCCCAGATGGTAACCAGTCCACCCGCCAACAGGCGGCAACCGGGCAGCCGGATTCTGGGGGACCCCGACTTCCACGACTACAGAGGAAGTCGGAGTTCTTTGGCAAACTTCAACACGAGACGCTAATGTACATAGGTACCTTCAACATCAACACTCTCAAATAACATGGAAAGCTACACAACCTTGTGACCGAACTCGATGGGCAGAAGATACCAAGGGCGTACCCAGGATCAGAACTAGGAGGGGGGGGCAGCTCATATTTGTTTCGCGAATTATGAAATGAATTATGCATTGTGAAATGAAGTATCCATCTATCGTACAATTTTTGAACAGCTTCGCCGTGGTATTTGCACCCAAAGACGCCAGGGTGAGGTTTTAATAATGTCATAGGTATTTCTGTGCGGCGCGGTGAGGTCTAGGGGGGCAGCTGTCCCTCCCTGACCCTCGCTGGGTACGCCCTTAGAAAACTCTGATCCTCGCACTGCAAGAGACACGTATCATAGACGAACTCATTACAGACTACGGCAAATACCGAATCTTTAAGAGCAAAACTAATACGCGAGTTGCCAAAGGCGCTCCACTGTTGGGGATGGCCTTCATAGTCCATAGTACCATACTCGAATCCATCAGGGAAGGCACACAAGTAAACAACCGACTGATGACCATGCTCGTTCAGTGCGCCAACAAAAAATACACACTGATAAACGCACATGCTCCCACTAAGCAGAGCAACAAGAAAGACCCACAGTCCATCGAGAAATTTTGGTCAACCTTCCAGAAAGTACTATCCAAAGTCCCCAAGGATGACATCGAACTTCTCCTGGGCGATTTCAATGCACAGATCGGCAGAGAAAAAATGCACTGGAGAACAGAAGGAAATTATCCCGCACATAAATTCACAAAAATGGCACACGGCTCATAGAACTTTGCCAGCAGTACAACCTCAAGTTCATGTCGACATCTCTCAGAAAACACCCCAGAAAACAGAAAACCTGCCGTTCATCAGTCCAGCAGTTAGGTGAGTTCCAAATTGACCATGTGGCAATCTCGTACCCAGTACAGAAAGAGATCCATAACGTACAGGTATGCAGGGGAGCCAACATTGACTCTGACCACTATCTTACACGCGTCAAAGTTAAGTTCACACCAAGAGAACTTTCTATAAGAAAACTCCCCTACTGAAATTCGAGACGAAAATTATCTCTGACTCTGGAGTGAAGGAATCTTGGGAAAAAGAGCATACAAATGTGTTCGCGTCAATTTTAATAAATCTGTATTTTAATTCGAAATTTAAATCGATTTCGGCATCGATTAAAAGAAGGGGAAAGGTGTATCGACCAGAGGCGAAATCTCGCGATTTTATTATTTACGCCGCGAATTTATATATTTCCGGTAGTATGCTTCGAGTGTTAGAAGCGAAAAGATACGGGTTGAAGCGCGAGCCCAGGGCAATCGATTTTAGTTTCCAGTTAATAAGGCGGTGTAATCACGGGCCAAAGGGCTGTCGCGACCACAAACGTCTGGAAGACAACCATTTTAAGGGAATCCTTCCACGTATTATCCTTATTTTCTCCCTTGGAATAGGCGCCGGAAGGACGGTCCACACGGGGTGGAGACGCGAGCAAACCTAAAAGGTAAGTGGTCAGACCAGCCCGTTTAAAATTAACAAAATTTGATTTTCGTGAGATACGGTTCAAACAAAATGACTGGCAAAACTTCCGCCGAAAAATCAAAGAAAAAACACAAGCCCTCATTTCTCGGAAGAAGAACACCAACCCATAGAGGGACAATGATTGTAAAAATGCACTCGCACCATGAATTTGGCTAACCAGAAATACAACAGTAACAAGTCCCCAGAAAATTTAGAGGTGTTCAACGAAACACGAAAGAGAACTTTCTATAAGAAAACTCCCCTACTGAAATTCGAGACGAAAATTATCTCTGACTCTGGAGTGAAAGAATCTTGGGAAAAAGAGCATATAAATGTGCGCTACTCCAAGATGAGAAACCGCAAGGTGGTCGTCACCTTTGTTGATTTTAGGAAGGCCTACGATTCCATCGATAGAGAAACGCTTAACAAAGTACTACAGGAACTAGCACTAGACAACAAAACCCGCAGACTAATCCTAGAAACTTTGACCAACACCCATTCCAAGGTTAAATTTAGAGGCGAGATTTCAGAAAGCTTCGAAATAAAAACTGGAATGAGACAAGGAGATGGACTTTACCCACTTCTCTTCAACTGTGTCCTTGAAAAGGTTATGCGAGAATGACGCAAGGAACTGAACAATTTGGGTGCTCAGAGTGGTATCTACCTGGGACGTAAGAACGATGGACTGGTTGTAGATTGCCAGGCTTTTGCAGATGACATGGCACTGTTTGCTGATTCTCTTGAGATAGCAACATTGCAGGTAAACTGCCTCAGGAAACAGGCTGCCAAAGAGGGTTTTCAAGTGTCGCTGGAGAAAACAGAATTCTTCACCAACATTAGAGAAGCAAATAGAGAGATGTTACTAGAACAGGGAAACATCAAGAGGACTGAGAAATTGAAGTATCTCGGCGAGTGGATTGAACCCAACTTATCAGAAAGAGCATTATTATCCAAGAGAGTCAGCAAGTTAGAACTAGCCTATCGACTGACTAACAACAATTACAATAAGAAATGCCAGTCACGCAACCTAAAACTTAAGCACTACACATCAGTCTTACGACCAGAAGCCCTGTATGCCATAGAGTGTCTTTCCTTGAACCGAAGGGGTATAATAGAGAAATTGGAAATCAGAGAGAGGAGAATCCTCAGGAAGATTCTAGGCCCGGTAAAGGAAGATGGGGAATTCCGAAGACGGCATAACTCTGAGCTCTACGAACATATTGAGATGCTTTCCGACTGTGCAAGGAAAAGAACGGTAGCTTTCTATGGCCACGTTGCAAGATAGTCTCCAAATCGACTAACCAACCGTCTGTTCACCTTCTGGCAAAACAAGAAGCTTCGTACCACTTGGTTGAGAGAGACCGAGAAGGATATTAAAGAACTGGGAATAACAGATCTCAAAAACAGACAGTCTGTGAGACGCATCCTAAAGGAAGTCCGTGGATTTCAGGAAAAACCTCGAAGGAAAGGTACCCCCTGGACAGAAGAGAGAAAGGAGTTACACCGGCAGAAGATGCGACAATATTGGGCAAAGGTCAAAGCCCATCAGTTGAACAAGCGTGGTTCAAAGTAGGCCTATTCGAGAGAAGAAGAAGAAGAACATACATGACAAGATGTAAAGTGTGTCCCATTATTATTTTTATTTATTTAGAATGAATAGAAATAATAATGAATAAAACATGGAGTGCATCAAATCCAAGTCGCGTATGCAGTGGTAGTCACCGGCGATTGGTCAGCGCCAGTACGCTCAGTGCGGCTGTAACACATACTTCAGGAACTGATTGATTCTATCAACTCAGTGGGTGACCATTGGACACCAATGCTTCAAGCAATCATGACTCGTGCAAGTAATAACAGCAATACCCCAGATGGCAACCATTCCACCCGTCAACAGGCGGCAACCGGGCAGCCGGATTCTGGGGGACCCCGACTTCCACGACTACAGAGAAAGTCGGAGTTCTTTGGCAAACTTCAACACGAGACGCTAATGTACATAGGTACCTTCAACATCAACACTCTCAAATAACATGGAAAGCTACACAACCTTGTGACCGAACTCGATGGGCAGAAGATACCAAGGGCGTACCCAGGATAAGAACTAGGAGGGGGGCAGCTCATATTTGTTTCGCGAATTATGAAATGAATTATGCATTGTGAAATGAAGTATCCATCTATCGTACAATTTTTGAACAGCTTCGCCGTGGTATTTGCACCCAAAGACGCCAGGGTGAGGTTTTAATAATGTCATAGGTATTTCTGTGCGGCGCGGTGAGGTCTAGGGGGGCAGCTGTCCCTCCCTGCCCCTCGCTGGGTACGCCCTTAGAAAACACTGATCCTCGCACTGCAAGAGACACGTATCACAGACGAACTCATTACAGACTACGGCAAATACCGCATCTTTAAAAGCAAAACTAATAGGCGAGTTGCCAAAGGCGCTCCACTGTTGAGGATGGCCTCATAGTCCATAGTACCATACTCGAATCCATCAGGGAAGGCACACAAGTAAACAGCCGGCTGATGACCATGCGCGTCCAGTGCGCCAACAAAAAATACACACTGATCAACGCACATGCTCCCACTAAGCAGAGCAACAAGAAAGACCCACAGTCCATCGAGAAATTTTGGAGAAATCTTCGAGAAAGTATTATCCAAAGTCCCCAAGGATGACATCAAACTTCTCCTGGGCGATTTCAATGCACAGATCGGCAAAGAAAAAATGCACTGGAGAACAGAAGGAAATTATCCCGCACATAAATTCACAAAAATGGCACACGGCTCATAGAACTTTGCCAGCAGTACAACCTCAAGTTCATGTCGACATCTCTCAGAAAACACCCCAGAAAACAGAAAACCTGGGGTTCACCAGTCTAGCATTTAGGTGAGTTCCAAATTGACCATGTGGTAATCTCGTACCCAGTACAGAAAGAGATCCATGACGTACAGGTACGCAGGGGAGCAACATTGACTCTGACCACTACCTTACACGCTTCAGTCAAGTTCACCCCAAGAGAACGTTCTATAAGAAAACTCCCCTACTGAAATTCGAGACGAAAATTATCTCTGACTCTGGAGTGAAAGAATCTTGGGAAAAAGAGCATGCAAATGTGTTCGGGCCAATTTTAATAAATCTGTATTTTAATTCGAAATTTAAATCGATTTCGGCATCGATTAAAAGAAGGGGAAAGGTGTATCGACCTGGGCCGAAATCTCGCGATTTTATTATTTACGCCGCGAATTTATATATTTCCGGTAGTATGCCTCGAGTGGTAGAAGCGAAAGACATGGGTTGAAGCGCGAACCCAGGGCAATCGATTTTAGTTTCCAGTTAATAAGGCGGTGTAATCACGGGCCAAAGGGCTGCCGCGACCACAAACGTCTGGAAAACAACCATTTTAAGGCAATCCTTCCACGTATTATCCTTATTTTCTCCCTTGGAATAGGCGCCGGAAGGACGGTCCACACGGGGCGGAGACGCGAGCAAACCTAAAAGGTAAGTGATCAGACCAGCCCGTTTAAAATTAACAAAATTTGATTTTCGTGAGATACGGTTCAAACAAAATGACTGGCAAAACTTCCGCCGAAAAATCAAAGAAAAAACAGAAGCCCTCATTTCTCGGAAGAAGAACACCAACCCATAGAGGGACAATGATTGTAAAAATGCACTCGCACCATGAATTTGGCTAACCAGAAATACAACAGTAACAAGTCCCCAGAAAATTTACAGGTGTTCAACGAAACACGAAAGAGAACTTTCTATAAGAAAACT
This sequence comes from Phosphuga atrata, assembly GCA_944588485.1. NCBI lineage: Eukaryota > Metazoa > Arthropoda > Insecta > Coleoptera > Silphidae > Phosphuga > Phosphuga atrata. Next base: position 5,314,510 of record OX155905.1, read on the forward strand.
CCCCTACTGAAATTCGGGACGAAAATTATCTCTGACTCTGAAGTGAAAGAATCTTGGGAAAAAGAGCATACAAATGTGTGCTACTCCAAGATGAGAAACCGCAACGTGGTCGTCACCTTTGTTGATTTTAGGAAGGCCTACGATTCCATCGATAGAGAAACGCTAAACAAAGTACTCCAGGAACTAGTACTAGACAACAAAACCCGCAGACTAATCCTAGAAACTTTGACCAACACCCATTCCAAGGTTAAATTTAGAGTCGAGATTTCAGAAAGCTTCGAAATAAAAACTGGAGTGAGACAAGGAGATGGACTTTACCCACTTCTCTTCAACTGTGTCCTTGAAAAGGTTATGAGAGAATGACGCAAGGAACTGAACAATTTGGGTGCTCAGAGTGGTATCTACCTGGGACGTAAGAACGATGGACTGGTTGTAGATTGCCTGCCCTTTGCAGATGACATGGCACTGTTTGCTGATTCTCTTGAGATAGCAACATTGCAGGTAAACTGCCTCAGGAAACAGGCTGCCAAAGTGGGTTTTCAAGTGTCGCTGGAGAAAACAGAATTCTTCACCAACATTAGAGAAGCAAATAGAGAGATGTTACTAGAACAGGGAAACATCAAGAGGACTGAGAAATTGAAGTATCTCGGCGTGTGGATTGAACCCAACTTATCAGAAAGAGCATTATTATCCAAGAGAGTCAGCAAGTTAGAACTAGCCTATCGACTGACTAAGAACAATTACAATAAGAAATGCATGTCACGCAACCTGAAACTTAAGCACTACACATCAGTCTTACGACCAGAAGCCCTGTATGCCATAGAGTGTCTTTCCTTGAACCGAAGGGGTCTAATAGAGAAATTGGAAATCAGAGAGAGGAGAATCCTCAGGAAGATTCTAGGCCCGGTAAACGAAGATGGGGAATTCCGAAGACGGCATAACTCTGAGCTCTACGAACATATTGAGATGCTTTCTGACTGTGCAAGGAAAAGAAGGGTAGCTTTCTATGACCACGTTGCAAGATTGCCTCCAAACCGACTAACCAACCGTCTGTTCACCTTCTGGCAAAACAAGAAGCTTCGTACCACTTGGTTGAGAGAGACCGAGAAGGATATTAAAGAACTGGGAATAACAGATCTCAAAAACAGACAGTCTGTGAGACGCATCCTAAAGGAAGTCCGTGGATTTCAGGAAAAACCTCGAAGGAAAGGTACCCCCGGGACAGAAGAGAGAAAGGAGTTACACCGGCAGAAGATGCGACAATATTGGGCAAAGGTCAAAGCCCAACAGTTGAACAAGCGTGGTCCAAAGTAGGCCTATTCGAGAGAAGAAGAAGAAGAACATACATGACAAGATGTAAAGTGTGTCCCATTATTATTTTTATTTATTTAGAATGAATAGAAATAATAATGAATAAAACATGGAGTGAATCAGATCCAAGTCGCGTATGCAGTGGTAGTCACCGGCGATTGGTCAGCGCCTGTACGCTCAGTGCGGCTGTAACACATACTTCAGGAACTGATTGATTCTATCAACTCAGTGGGTGACCATTGGACACCAATGCTTCAAGCAATCATGACTCGTGCAAGTAATAACAGCAATACCCCAGATGGTAACCAATCTACCCGCCAACAGGCGGCAACCGGGCAGCCGGATTCTGGGGGACCCCGACTTGCACGACTACAGAGAAAGTCGGAGTTCTCTGGCAAACTACCACACAAGACGCTAGTGTACATAGGTACCTTCAACATCAACACTCTCAAATAGCATGGAAAGCTACACAACCTTGTGACAGAACTCGATAGGCAGAAGATACTGATCCTCGCACTGCAAGAGACACGAATCACAGACGAAGTCATCACAGACTACGGAAAGTATCCGTATATTTAAGAGCAAAACTGATAGGTCTGTCATGGTATGACTCCACTGTCATGGTCCATAAGACCATACTCGAATCCATCAGGGAAATCAAACAAGTAAACAACCGACTTCTGGTCAACCCTCGAGAAACTATTATCCAAAGTCGCCAAGGATGACATCAAACTTCTCCTGGGCGATGTCAATGCATAGATCGGCAGAGAAAAAATCCACAGGAAATTATCCCGCACATAAATTCATGAACAAAAATGGCACATGACTAGAAGAACTTTTACAGCAGCACAACCGCAAGCTCATGTCGACATCCCTAAGAAAACACCCCAGAAAACAGAAAACCTGCCGTTCATCAGTTAGGTGAGTTCCAAATTGACCATGTGTCAATCTCGTGCCCAGTACAGAAACAGATCCATGACGTACAGGTATGCAGGGGAGCCAACATTGACTCTGACCACTACCTTACACGCGTCAAAGTCAAATTCACCCCAAGAGAACTTTCTATAAGAAAACTCCCCTGCTGAAATTCGAGACGAAAATTATCTCTGACTCTGGAGCCAAAGAATCTTGGGAAAAAGAGCATACAAATGTGTTCGCGCCAATTTTAGTAAATTTGTATTTTACTACGAAATTTAAATCGATTTTGGCATCGAATAAACGAAGGGGAAAGGTGTATCGACCTGGGCCGAAATCTTGCGATTTTATTATTTACGCCGCGAATTTATATATTTTCGGTAGTATGCTTCGAGCGCGAAAGCGAAAGCGCGAACCCAGGGCAATCGACACGTGCACGCAGTTTTAGTTTCCAGTTAATAAGGGGGTGTAATCACGAGCCAAAGGGCTGCCGCGACCACATACGTCTGGAAGACAACCATTTTAAGGGAATCCTTCCACCTATTATCCTTATTTCCTCGCTTGGAATAGGCGCAGGAGGACGACTCACGGGGCGGAGACGCGAGCAACCCTAAAAGGTAAGTGATCAGACCAGCCCGTTTAAAATTAACAAAATTTGATTTTCAAAACAAAACTTCCGCCGAAAAATCACAAAAAAAGCACAAGCCCCCATTCCTGGGAACAAGAACACCAAGCACCCATGATAGGACACTGATTGTAAGAATGCACTCGTCACCAGGAATTTGGCGAACCAGAAATACAACAGTACCAAGTCCCCAGAAAATCTACAGGTGTTCTACGAAACACGAAAGACAACAGCAAAAATTATCAGACAATCCAAAAGGAAATACTTGAAGGAACAGCTGGATTCTATATACAACTTCCGCAACTACTACGCAAGATACTTCTACAGGACGTTTGCAGGGCACATTCGAGGATACACACCACCAAAACGCTGCATTACAAAAAGTGATGGAAAATTAGCACCTACGAATAAGGAGAACTGCAAGGTATTGGCACAATGCTTCTCAGAACTTCTCAACTGCCCAGAATCCACAGAAAGATTCCCAGACGAAGAATCTACAGATAGACACACAGATTCACCACCCCATTCCCATGTTATAATATTCATTCAAAAACAACAGGACATCTGGGGAGGACGGCAAAGTGGCTGAACTAGTGTAAAACCTCGGACCGAACTCACTCGGAGAACTCACATAGATCATCACATATGAACATCAGAAAAGTTACCCGACGACTGGAAATGTGCACTGATCAGCGCCGTCGTTTGGATTTTGAAGCCCTGGGCATATATATTGAGGTGGGGCCCCCAGTAAATGAAAAAGTGAATAAACAAATAAATTTTTTAATTTTTAAAACATACAAGAAAGGAACATATGTATAGAAGAAATATAATAATATATTAATATAAAAGAAAAACAAAATTGAACTAAATTTTCCTTGCTTTAATTTCAGCAAAATGGAGGGGGGGGGGGGTCCCAATATGGGGGGGGGGGGGGCTGCAGACTCTGTGGGCCCCTCCTACTAGTCCGTGGGCTCCGGGCATTCGCCCGATTGACCGACGCTACTGGCACTGATCCACCATCTGTACCAAAAAGGGCGACTCAACAGATGTAAACGATTACAGGGTCATCTCACTAATACAAGTCACATATAAGATATTCTCAGCGTGCATACTCCAAAGGACACAGGGCCAGCTGAAGCAAAAGATGGGCGAATACCACGCAGGCTGCCGGCCCTGGTCGCTCTTGTGCAGAACAAATCTTCTGTCTGAAGGCTATCCTGAATATCATAGCCAGCACGAACACACCAGTCCCCTAAAGGAACGTCGTTCCAAAAATGCGCGAGGAACTTCGTTCCTGAAGGGGGTTCCCATGACGGCATACGATTTTGGTATCACAGATATTACTCAGACATTCGATAAAGTAATGACACTCTCGCGAAGTAGCACGGAGTTGAGCGAGGAACGAGAGTGCGGTCAGGTTACTCGGTCCGCCTTGTGCTTCCTCGCCTAGCCTTGGCTAACTTCGCTTCATGAAGCGGTTTTTCGTACCCGAGTCAAAAGGACACGAGGCGCGAGTACGAGGAAGGGAGAGTATCACGTCTACACTATCTCGTATTTACTCGTCCTTTCCTATATATTATACACACAAATAGTTGCAGCAGCAGCTACCACCTGTTCGGTGTCAGTCAGGGCACTGAGGTCCTCGCAAAATAAGGCGAGAGTGTAGATGCCTCCTCCGTCTAGTTCCTCGACTCGAACAACTTCGGCGAGGATCCTCGCCGAAGTTACTCCGCGAGAGTGTGGAGCGGGCATAAGACTCCAGAGCTATTAAACCGAAGAAATATAAATTATCAAATACTAGCTGTTATTAAGGAATTTCATTCATAAGGACATTCAGACGGACAATGATCTAACGAAAAAGCCAGATATCAAGACCTTTTGAATCTGTTGGTTTTGTATTCTTGGGTACAAATTTCGGTACTTACGTATCAACGCTACCACAGCCAGAGGTCGCGCTACCGCGCGATATGTGGTCTAGTCTATTTAATTTAATCTGCTCTAATATAATCTCTAAATTAATTTATCTGCTCTAATATAATCTAATCTAACCCTTATCCATTTTTTTCCATTCCATTCCATCCATTTAAGGTCGATTCCCATATGCGCGACACTCAGCTACGCGACGTCGTGCGACATCGCCTGTCAAATAATGATTACATTGTTTTAAATGGGCTTGTCGCGTATCTGCCGCGTAGCCATAGTGAGAACGTGCCCAGTTAAAACAATGTAATCATTATTTAACAGGCGATGTCGCGTGACGCTGCTTAGCTGAGTGTCGCGTATATGAGAATCGGCCTTTATAACCTAATCTAACCAAATCTGTAGCTCCGGTGGCGTTAGTACGTAAGTACTGAGATTTCTAATACGAAATCTGTATTCTGAATATTAAATATTTTCTCGAATCGAACAAATTTCTCGCATGTTCCATTGATTAATAATAATAATAATAATAATAATAAAACTTTATTCACTTTGCTGCTTACAATTATATAGAAATTATAAAAAATAAAAATAATATACATATATAATTTGCAGATGTGATTGTCAACATTCGAAAAAAAGAAAATTGTAAAATAAATTGCGAAAAAAACAAATACACAAGCAATATATAAAAAAGACAATAAATACAAAACAATTACATACATTTGAATACATTCAAAATTTTAAATCTCAACATATCTACTTGTAGGAATTTTTCACTCGTTGAATGATATCGTTTAATCAATTTGGTGTTCTAAGTATTCATCAATTCCATAAAATGTACCAGCTATTAATTTTTCTTTTATTGATTTTTTAAACTTATTGTATGATTGAGTGCTTATTTCTGACGATATATTATTGAATAATTTAACCCCAATACAGAAAAAAGAATTTGCATATAAGGTAGTGTGATGTTTTTCAGTTTGTAATAATTTGCCATTCCTTGTGTTGTATGTGTGCATGTTAGAGGATATAGAGTAATTCTGAGTATTTTTTTTGATATAACACAGACATTTATAAATGAAAATAGAAGGTACGGTTAACAATTTGTTATTCCTAAAACAATTTCTGCAGCTCTGTCGACGCTTTAAATTAAATATTAGTCTTAAAATTCTTTTCTGCATAACGAAACATTTGTGGCTATGGCTTGAATTACCCCATAATAAAATATTAAAAGATATATGTGAATAGACAATAGCATAGTACAGGCTTAACAAGGTACTTGTATGCATAGACTTTTTCAATTGAGATATTGCAAAATAAGCTCTTGCTAATTTTTTGCAAACTAAAATGTTACTTTTGATTTGAAACTAAAATGATTAAAATGTTACTTTTGAGCGACTTCCGAATGGGTCCATCAAATATAAAATTTGCTTCCGTGCAGAAAATTTCTCACTTCCTTACACACTTAAAGTTTCTATTGGATCAATTAGTCTTAATATTTCACTCTGTTAGGGTGCGATATCGCCGATAAAGTCGGTGTGTGTAGAGTTGCGTGATGTATTCAGATAAGCATCAATCGAAAACACGTAGACCGAGTTTAATCAACCATTAAGACACTGAAATTATTTTCTTCATTACAAATATTAATTGAATTATGAAGGGCGATGGTTATAGGATTTATAGCTGCTGAAATATAAATAATACCGAGTTGAGACGTCGCACTAATTATGGCCATAAATATTACTATCATTTAATTAAATATTAATAGAAATAAATGAGTGAAAAAGTTTGCAAGAGAGACAAATATCTCTTGATATCTCTCTTGTTACCACGTATTTATCAATCCCTCTTGATAAATACGTGGCCTGTTATAATAAGAAAATAATCCGACCTTATTTTTTATTTTGAAAACCTGATGGATTTGAATCAAGCGCGCTTGCATGAGCCGACCTTGAACCTTCATGCGCATGCGTGAATTTTTTCCCGCCTGCAGATAGCGTCAGTTACTGTCGAGCAGTGTTCGAGTGACGTAGTGTGTAGTGCTCTCGTCGGTTTTTCAATGCAAGTAAAATGACGGAGCGATTATAGGGAGTACTATAGGTATGTACTACGTCGCCTACGTGATGCTGTGCGGCGCAAGCAACTGGAGTTGTGGTTTATATCAGCAAATTGGCGATTCCATCACGACAATGCTTCAGCACATTCGTTGCACTTTTTTGGCAGAAAACCAGACTCCTCTGGTTCGACAGGCTCCTTCCTCTCCTGATATGCCCCCCTGCGACTTCTGGCTATTCCCCAAAGTCAAGAGGCCATTGAAAGGAACGCGATTTGAGACAAGAGAGGACATTATGGCTGCAACGACAGCCGAGCTAAAGTCGATTCCGAAAGAGGCTTTTTCGGAATGCTTCCAGCAATGGCGGAACCGCTGGGAGAAGTGTGTGGAGTCCCAAGGAGACTACTTTGAGGGTGATTAGGTTTCCAGGTATGCCAGTTTTTTTTTACGGGCTAAAGGTCGGATACTTTTCTAACAGACCACGTATGTCTCTTTTGTAAAATATTACGTGTTTATATAAAAATAAAGGGCAAACTTCACGGCAAAAGAGGTCCTGGAGACGACGAATATCGTGGCTGCGAAATCTAAGACAATGGACAGGAATGACAACTATGGATCTATTTCGGGATGCAGCAAATAATATCAGATGGGCCATAGTAATCGCCAACGTCCACTGAGGATAAGGCACAAGAAGAAGAAGAAGAAGATATAGAAATGATAAAATATGATTCAGGTTAGTTAATTCAGTTAGTTAACAAGATGGACGTTAAATCAACAAAGAATTGATAAAATATGATAACTTATTCGCTAATTTAAAATTTGGAAGAGATCAGGCTGCCACACAAAGTTGAACATAGCTACATATAACATAAGATCCATGGCGTCAGAGGACAGAAGAGAAGAATTTGAAACAGAATTGGAAAAGATTAAATGAGACATCGTGGATATAAGCCAGACAACAAGGAGAGGCGAAGGCTATATTGAACTAAAATCAGGACACAAACTCTACTATGTGGGATCCAACACCTGTAGCGTAGGTGGAGTAGGCATATTAGTCCACAAGCACACAAACTCTACTATGTGGGATCCAACACCTGCAGCGTAGGTGGAGTAGGCATATTAGTCCACAACGACTGGTTAACGGTATAAGAGCGTTAAAAGACATCTCAGAAAGAGTAATCTACATTACAATAAGAATAAACAAACTGGAAACACTAAAAATAATACAGGCCTATGCTCCTAGAAGCAAAGCCGAGGAGATTGACAGAATCCTCGAGGACATCTCCAAAGGAATGCGCGAAAATAAAACATCAAAAACTTTAGTCATTGGAGATTTCAATTGCAAGATCGGGAAGCAGGCAAGCCAAGACGAAGCGTACGATAGAAAGCATGGATTAGGAGCAAGAAACCATCGGTGTTCAATGATGGCAAATTTTCTCGAGGAAGAACACGCAAACACTTTTTATCAAAAAAAAAAAAACAAAACCGAAAATGGATGGTAGAACCTTCAGCCAGATAGATTACATTCTGACAACTGACATTCGGGTGGTACAGAATGTCGAGGTACTTAACCCTACGCTGCTCGATTTTTTATTTTGACGCAAAAAAAATTGATCTATTTTGAACTGTTCAATCACGGAAAAATATTTAAAAAAATCTCCAAATTAAAATTTTCGATATTTTTTAGATTTTCGGTAATGTATCAGATTTGATACACAGTGCATTTTGAACACAAAAATGTTATATTAGTAAAACAAACAGTAAATGTATTTATTGATGAAATTCGTTAAAACAATTAGCGCCTTTGCTAAAACATAGGTTTTTTGTATCCACATTTTGAACACTTTATATATGTTAGCTTCTTGTAGTTTAACCCCAAAGGAATCGCTAAAATATCTAGGTGTAACCTTTGACAAGAGCCTATCCTTTAATCGCCATATCACAACAGTGGCAGCCAAAGCACTGAAAACGGCAGCAGCGTTAGATAATGCCCAAGGTAGAAGGACCCCTCAGTAGTAAGCGAAAACTTCTTTGCTCGGTGGATCACTCCACAATGCTCTACGCAGCCCCGATTTGGGCAAAGGCTTTGAGAAAACATGTGATTAGACAAAACTTGGTAACCGTTCCAAGCAAAAAGGGCGCTAAGGGCTGTGCTTACCGGACTGTCTCTAGGGATGCTGCCCTAGTGTTGGACGGCATACCACCCATAGAATTTATGGCAGAAGAGAGGGTAGAAGTCTACAATGGCAGATCAAACGGCGATGGCAAACAGGCCGACAAAAAGGCTCTAGCGAAGGCCCGAATGTACCAGGCCTGGCAAAACCAGTGGAGTCTATCCACTGAGGGATACTGGCCCAGAATTCTAATCCCTGATGTGGAGCGTTGGGCAACTAGAAAACACGGCGAAACAAAGTCACCTAAGTTTTGAGCAGACACGGCTGTTTAAGGAACTTTCTCCATAGCATCGGTAGGGCCACATATTGCCTCTGTATTTACTGTGGACTCACAGACAGCGCGGCGCATACCATTTTTTAGTGTGACAGGTGGATACCTGAAAGGGATAAATGGAAGGATAAGACTAGACAAACACTAGACCCATCAAGTATGGTTGAACAAATGATTTCTTCGGAGGACTTATGGGCAGATACATCAAGCATGATCCAAGACATAATGATAATAAAAATGCTAGACGAGCGGAACATAAGATGTCGGTCCTCTCTTTTTTTTTGATAACGATTTGTTGTTTGATAACACTACTGGATGGTCTGCTACGTTTATTATGACTCTGCATGCCTGCTTTGCATAAGCATTCTGCTACATCAATTATAAATTGCACTAAGGTCGTATTCTTTATGTTCTTTTCTTTGCATATTTTCCTGTACAGAATTCAGCTGTTGACAATGACTAAATCAATGAGATCGCATGTACCAATTTTTGGTTTTCATTTTGATTTTATTTTTGCCAATGAGGCTATCTAAAAAGTCCACTCCATCTATATGGCGATTGTACTCCTTCACCATATGTGGGAATGGAATTTTAATTTTTTTGTTGGCTTTTTTGTCGAATCTTTCTACATCTTGGAGCGGCAATTCTCCTACGAAGCTGGATGTGAGAGTGACAATTTTGTTATCTTTCCACGATACTACTGATACATCGATTCCATTAGCATCGGTTACGTATTCCATCGAAGTACCTCTTTTTTCTTTTTTAAATTGCTGCTTTTGAATCAATTTATTCTTTGGTATTCTGTTATGTCTTATTATACCCAAAGAATAAATGCTTGAGTTGCTAAGTACGATACTAGGGGAATGGTAGTGTAGTAGTTGTCGAAGTACACTCTACAAAACTCATTTTTTTGTAGGTTTCTTAACAATCTAACTGCCACATTGGCACTAGAACCTAAGTCTGGTTCAGTGGGCAGCCGACTTTTATTTTCATTGGCCACCACTCAAAACAAAAAGTTTGAACCCTCATTTATGTGGCTTCATGGGGATATATTGCTTCAAATAGTCTCGAGCCTTTGTTGAGCATAGCTGCTCATCTATAGCTAAATACTGCTCATGTGGGATGCTTTCAAACTTACCATTTAGATGATCAATAATTGGTCGCAACTTATGCAGACGATAGTAGAGGGGCTAGGAGAGTTCGGCACAAAATTCCCTTAAGGATTTATACAGACATAGGGGTCTGAAATTACTTTTTGTAACCAGATAACATTTTTTATAACCAAATAACACATTTTGTAACCAGATAACCAAGGGTCCGTTTAGGTTGGTATCACCCCTTAATCTATTTTTATAACCAAATAACCAAGGGCCCGTTTATGTTGGTATCACCCCTTAATCACATTCGATATCAGAGAAGTTTATTAGACTAGACAGACAAGACGGACAAGACTAGACGGACTAGACTAAACCATTTTTCAACTATTTGATGAGAAAAATCAAATCTGTTGTCAGAACGGCTCTAGCATGTGCCCTAAGAGAGATATCGCCCGACCGCCTCCCCCTCAGTAGATGACGTCATCCGCCGCGGCAGATATTGCTAAACTAATTATCTCGATGCTAATTGGTTGATTAACGAATAAATAATTACAGTCGGCCTTTTCCCTCAATTTATATGTAATGGACGAGGCTAGCCAGACGAGGCTAGATACATGAGACTAGACTGACGAGTCTAAATACACGAGATTAGATAAGACTGATCTAAAATATATAAGAAATTGTTTAGTTTTTTAATTTAATAAACATATTAAGATTTTGATTTATCAGTAGTCGGTTAAGCGTTGTCGTATGTTTGGCAGTCATAACAACTCCCTATTATCTTATCAGCTGCACGCGAGTGGAGAAATAATAAATCATGAAACGCGGTCTAAACAATTTCTTAGGATTCTTCTGCGTTTATTTTAATAAACATATTAAGATTTTGATTTATCGGTAGTTGATTAGGCGCGACCGGATGTCTAGTGCTGATAACACCAGGAAAGAATAGAGGGACGAGACTAGACAGACTAGATTAGACAGACAAGCGGGGTAAATTCAAAATGAGTTGCGGGTAGGTAGCGGAGAATCGTGTATGCATACATGATTGATTGCAAACATATTACGGATTGATTCAAATGAGATTATTGGTTTTAGACCGGACAAGATCGAACAAGGCCGAACAAGAACAGACAAGATTAGTTAAACCACATATATCCTATGATATTTATCTGAATAATTTCCCCGAAATTTCTTAAACTTGTTTGTGACATAGATCGTAATAATCATATTAATGTTTTTCATTTATATAAATACCAGAGTTCAATTTTCTGGCATCCACTTTTCATCTACTTGCATCCACTTTTCATCTACTTGCAACCACTTTTCATCTACTTGCATCCGCTTTTCATCACGCTAAACAGGGGTGTGAGGTCTATGTGACCCCACGCTAAACAGGGTGTGAGGTCTATGTAACCCCACGCTAAACAGGTTGTGAGGTCTATGTGACCCCACGCTAAACAGGGTGTGAGGTCTATGTAACCCCACGCTAAACAGGGTGTGAGGTCTATGTAACCCCACGCTTAACAGGGTGTAAGGTCTATGGTGCCCCACGCTAAAGAGGATGTGAGGTCTATTTTTAGTCAGCTTTAATCAGCTTTTAATCAGCTTTAATCTCATTAGGTTAGTTGTGTTAGCATTAGGTTAGGATACGGGGAGGTTAGGAACGAAGCGCGTTTCATTCCTAACCTCCCCGAACCTAACCTAACGCTAACCTAATGCTAACACAACAAACCCAATGAGATTAAAGCTGATTAAAAGCTGATTAAAAGCTGATTAAAGCTGATGAAAGCTGACTAAAAATAGACCTCATATCCTCTTTAGCGTGGGGCACCATAGACCTTATACCCTGTTAAGCGTGGGGTTACATAGACCTCACAGCCTGTTTAGCGTGGGGTTACATAGACCTCACACCTCAGACACACACACATACACTTGTCAGTGGATGCAAGTAGATGAAAAGTAGATGCAAGTAGATGAAAAGTGGATGCCAGAAAATTGAACTCTGGTATTTATATAAATGAAAAAAAAAAATACTATCTAGGACATCTAGGTCACAGACAAGTTTAAGAAATTTCGCTTACACATAGGAAATTATTCGGATAAATATCACAGGAAATATGTGGTCTGTCTAGTCTCCGTTCTTGTTCGGTCTTGTTCGGTATTGTTCGATCTTGTCCGGTCTAAAACCAATAATCCCATTTGAATCAATCCGTAATATGTTTGCAATCAATTATGTATGCTTACACGATTCTCCGCTACCCACCCGCAACTCATTTTGAATTCACCCCGCTTGCCTGTCTAATCTAGTCTGTCTAGTCTCGTCCCTGTATTCTTGCCTGGTGTTATCAGCACTAGACGTCCGGTCGCGCCTAATCGACTACCGATAAATCAAAATCTTAATATGTTTATTAAATTAAACGCGAACGAATCCTAAGAAATTGATTAGACTGCGTTTCATAATTTATTATTTCTCCACTCGCGTCCAGCTGATAAGATAATAGGGAGTTGTTATGACTGCCAAACATACGGCAACGCTTAACCGACTACTGATAAATCAAAATCTTAATATGTTTATTAAATTAAAAGCAATACAATCTCATATATTTTAGATCAGTCTTATCTAATCTCGTGTATTTAGACTCGTCTGTCTAGTCTCTTGTAGCGTGGGGTTATCCCTGTTTAGCATGGGACGATCTACATTTGGGTCGTCTCTTTGCCTTATATTCGAATTATCGGAAAAATGAATAACATATCGAATTCGATTAAAATTATGTTCGCTTATTGCTTCTCTGATTTGTGATACGCCTTTGTTTATCGACCAGTAATATCGCGTACTGGGTAACTGTATCACAGACATATATATTAGAAATCCCAAAAATTTTCATCTGTAACAATATTAGCGGGCTTTGCGGGATCTTTTTGTACGCTGTATAAGTTTGACTGTTCGGCAATTTTTAGCAGAAGAGTATCATCTAAAAAATACCTGAAAAACTGATAGGGAGTTTCGAAGTGCCTAATTTCTGGAGGTAAAGAAGAATCTCCTTTGAACTTAAGAACTTCAATACTAAATTCTTCTTTTTCCATGAAAGACTTTTGAATTTTTATCTGAATATTAGCATTTCGCGTTCATTTTCTGCTTCTATTACCACATCCTTGTCTAAATCATTGTCTGAATCTTGAAAAATATTATTATTTGAATACTCAACGTTAGGTTCCACATCAACAATATCTTCCTCAAATAAAATTGGAATATTTTCCAAGTCAAAATCATGCGCAGTCATGTAATTATGGTCTTCATCGTCAACTGAATCAAATTCGTCCTCACTTTCATCCAAATTTTCAATAATTTGGACCAATTCATTGTCCGACATGGGAATTTTATTTCGCCACTCGGCCATTCTAAAAATACACCCAAAACGCGCGATGTATCAAATTTGATACCAACAGTAATTTACCTTACCTTGCAAAAATACCTACGCTGTATATATGAAAATGGTAAAAATTGACTTCACAGAGTCGTATACACCTACTTAACACTTTTATTTTAGTTTATTTCACTTATAACACTCAAAATATATAATTATAGTTTTAACAAACGCTAGCATATACCAGTCACATGAAAACATGGGTTGGTATGTTTTTTGCCGGTTACATAAATGACTGTGGCAGCGCAATCTACATGTAGATTAGAGCTTGCTTGTATCAGGTATGATATGTTGCGCAAATAGCATAAACATAAATTTACAATAAGTTTTCATAGGACAATTTTTGGTAGGTATCAAATATACATTGAGCAGTGTAGGGTTAAGCGGCTTACCACCGGAAGCGATCACCGCCTTGTAAGAGCAACAATTCACATTAACCAAAAGCTAGAAAGAAACAGAAGAATGAAGAGAACCACATTAAGGCAAGTTGATAGAGAAAAACTAAAACAAAACCCGCAGGGATTCCAATCCCGACTAGCAAACAACTTCATAAACAACCATACAACTGCAACAACTGACATAAATGACCTTAACAAACACATCACACACTCCGTGCATCAGGCAGCTGAAAGTTGCGCTGTAAAGAAATCCAAAAGGACAAACAAACTGGGCGGCAAAACCCTCGCAATGCTGGAGCGTAGACGGGATTTGATTGTATGCGCAACAGAATACACCGAGACAAACAAAGCAGCCAAGCGAATGGCAAAGGACGATTTCAAGCATAAAATACAAATAGCATAAAAAATCTTAGAACAACACAAAGGCCCGAAGGTGTTCTGGAGGCTGGCAACAGACACAAAAAAAGAAATAGCTAAAATCAAGGACAGGCCTGGGGGGCCAAAAGCATGGAATGCAAGATATCATAAGCGCAGCACAAGAATTTTACACAAACTTGTACGAATCAAAAGTAGTGAGCGACATACCAAAAAAGATAAACGGAAGAAAATCAGTTACGTAAACTCGTAGGACATGACAGAAATTACACAGACCGAAATTAGAGCTGCGCTACACCACACAAAGAATGGGAAAGCGCCCGGCGACGACGGGATAATAGGGAAGATGCGGAAACAAGGAGGAGACACGTTAACCACACAACTGCTATTGCTGTTTAACAAATGCCTGAAAGAAGAGAACATTCCTGAAGACTGGACAAACGCTTTAGTGGTACTGATTCACAAAAAGAGAGACACAGAAAACCTGGAAAACAGAACTACAGACCGATCAGCTTACTGTCCCAAACGTATTGTCCAATTGCAACACCAACTCCAACTACAACTCCAAACACGAGTCATACTACGACTCCACCTACCATTCCAACTACAACACCAACTCCTACTACGACTCCAACTACCACTTCAACTACAATACCAACTCCTACTACGACTCCAACTACCACTCCAATTACAACACCAACGCCTACTACGACTCCAACTACCACTCCAACTACAATACCAACTTCTACTACGACTCCAACTACCACTCCAACTACAACTCCAATTACAACTCCAACCACGACTCCTACGACGACTCCAACTACCTCTCTAACTACTACTCCAACTACAACACCAACTCCTACTACGACTCCAACTATCACTCCAACTTTAACACTAACTACAACTATAACTCCAACCAAGACTCTAACTACGACTCTAAAATCATCACTATCCAACTACCATCAATCCAACTATCACCCCAACTACCACTTCAACTACCACTCCAACCACAACACCAACTCCTACTACGACTCCAACTACCACTCCAACTACAACAGCAACTACAACACCAACTCCAACTCCAACCACGACTCTTACTACCACTCCCACTACCACTCCAACTACAACTGTGATTAATTGAAGCGGTTCATGCAAAAAGGGCTTCAGTCCAAATTGTACAAAAATGAGTTTAATCGATTTTTACTTCCGTCCAATGTCTCCGTCTGCGAAATAATAAAGTGAATAAATGAATAATTCATGCATAAAGAGTTTTTTTTGTTGATTTTCAAAAATTAGTGAAATGTGACTGAAGCCCTTTTTGCATGACGCAATTCAATTTAGGTATATTAAAGACAAATGGATTGTACAAATGAGAATGTAATTCAACGAGACAAACAGGAAAAATATACGAGACCGCAGAACAGCCATCATTGATATATGGTGTAGAAACGTGACCAATAAAGAAAGCTAACGAGAACAAAATGGATATTGCAGAAACGAAAATGAATGTTGGATGATTAAAGTAAGTAGAATGAATCGTGCTCGAAATGAAACGACAAAACGACTTTAAAAACGAAATATCTAAAAGTGCTTTTATTTTGACGGGAAAAATAGGAAACAAAAAAATGTAAAAGTAGTTAAATGTAGCATTAGGTATATTACTTCATAAGCAGCTAAATTGAGACTTTTTGTTGCGAATATGTAGTCGTTTGGCAACTAGAGATTAGCATAAAAAAAATTATCTACATCCTTCACATTTACAGGGTCTAACAAAAATTATAATTAGTAAATATTTTTATGCTACTACTTGACTCTAACAAAAATTAGCACTTTAAAGCCTAATATTTCACAAACGGATCTCTTAATCGACATATTATTTCTACAAACCGGTAATATTTTTGAAAGATCTATCCAACGACACCCTACACCAGAGGTAGGCAAAGTGCGGCTCTTTGACCTCTTGAGTGAGGCTCTGACACAAATATCCTACGGGCTTGCCAGGCCCTACGATATTAATTGGTTATTTAGTTGGTTTTCAAGAGGGAACGTTTTAAAACGCTTAGTATCTCTTTTACCAGAAATAAAAAAAAAGCATTTCTCTGTGAAAAGGGTGTTCACTATCCAGAACTAACAGACGATAAGTGGAACCAAAACTTTTATTTCGTGGTAGATGTTACGTCTCATCTAAATCAGCTTAATCATAAACTTCAAGGGAATCGACTTCTAACATTAAAAAAGTGTGTTCCCCCACTTTTTTAATGTTAGAAGTCGATTCATTCGAAAACAAATTATCCCATTTGCACAAGATTTTGAAAGAGAAACAATGTTTCACTTTCCGATCCTGATGAAGCATCGTCAAGAAAATAATTCCTCTATTGATAAATACTATTTTTAAACAACCATTTTAAATATAGGGGAAGCTTTTCTTAGCAGCTACCAAGATTTTAAAAACAGTAAAGCGACCTTAGCATTCGTCAAAAACCCTCTTAACCCTTTTAGTGTCTGGCGAAAAAGAGGTGCGAATTATGCGAAAATAACCGGTCGAATTTTACGATTTTACTAGGATTTGGAAAAGGCTCATAAAAACCAAACGAAAAGCAATATTTACATAATTCAAAAGGAGAAAATAGAGAATAAAACAGAGACGCTAATTTTTCTATATTCATTGAAAATTACATAAATAACTTAATTACATAAAGGTATAAGTGATCGGCAAAAAAAGAAAAATTGAGTTCCCTGTTTCAAAACGTAATTGCGCATAAAGATATGAAAAGTCATATTTTTATCATAAATTTAGGCCGCCCGTGTTGAATTTCTAGCGTATCGCTCTCGCGTATAAATAAGCAGTCTCAACATCCACTGGCATAGAATACAAAGAAAATTTTAACCGTAAAATTATTTATTTAAATTCTTTATTAATGAAATTACACCATTTATAACATATTATAAATCTATTTTGAGATAGAGTTCTCTCGTAAAGCAAATAGTAAAGCTCTAGATGGTGCGGGCCGATATTTTCGACAGTGCAGTGAGGGCCGATCCGGCACTAAAAGGGTTAAAGCTATGATATTAGATTGTAAGTTCTCAACACAAGTGATCTGCTTGGAAAAACCTGGAGAAGGAAGACATGTCCATGTTCAACGCCTGGAATAGTATTCCGGACGCTTATCATCAGCTGGAAAAACTCGCGTTTGCTTGTTTTTTCCTATTCGGCTCGACGTATTCATGCGAACAATCTTTTTCGAGTATGAATCTTATTAAAAGGAAACTGAGAAGTCATCTCATTGATGAAAACCTGGAAATGTTCTTGCAATTAAAAACAACAAGCTACAAACCAGACTTGAACAAACTTTCAAAGGATATGCAAAAACATTCTTCGCATTAAGTAGTGTTGTTATGGATATTTTACTATCAAATTATTTGTTATCAATGAATTCTTGTTAAGTATGAAATCAAGTTTTATGGCTTGATTGGCTCTTTGGTTAATAAGTTTGCCGACTACTGCCCTACACCGAAAAACGAGGGTAGACGAAAAAAAAACGTTTTTTTTTTCAAGATTTTATTTTTCTACTTCGTTTTCGTGACTAATCTGTATATCCATGCCAAATTACAGCTTTATATTTGTAATAGTCTCTGAGCTAAACTGCGGACGGACGGACGGACGGACATATCGAAACTGTAAGGGTTCGTTGTTGATAACAACAGAAACGTAAAGAGTATTTTGAGTGGTGTAAAGTTCATAGGAAGAGAAGTTTATAGTGAAAAACAAATAGTTAACATTGGATTGGTGTTGGTGTAAAAAAAAAACGTGTAAAAACAAAGTGAACTGGTGATTTCTATTTTGAGAAGAATTTCTAAATTTGACGTTTAATTAATTTGACATTTTATAAAATAAACCTAGAAATTATGAATAAACAAAAAAAATCTAAAACAGCTCTGGACCTAGTATTGTAATATAATAACATGTACCCCTTCAACATCTTTGGTAAACAATGGCACGGAGCCTAGCCCCTGGACAGGACAGGACTCCTTAGCCGTAGTGAAGGCGACCTATCTAGGGGTGACAACCCCGAATAATAAGCTTCCCAAGCTAACAACTTGGGTAGTATTTTGGACAGTGGCTCCCACTGTCCCTCGAAGAATATTCTTCAAATTCAAATTATTCTTCAAAGCTTCTTCGCAACATTTAATGCCAACTCACTGCTAAAAGTGGGTAAACTGAAACATTTGACTGATTAACTAACACGACACAACATAATGCTGGCAGCAGTACAGGACACCAGATTTACGGACGAACATGCCTTCGAGTTCCAAGGCTACAGAATCCTCAAAGGAAAAATGGATCAGCGGTTAATGAAGAACGAACCCTACTTAGGTACAGGATTTATAATTAGTCAGGGATACTGGATTCAGTCATCGACTTTACCTCTCCGAGCAGTCGTGTATCCATCCTCTCTCTCAAATGTGCAAACAAGGGCTACAGTATAGTCAATGTATATGCCCCAGTTAACCAGGACAACAAGACAGGTTAACAAGACTTAGAAGATATTATCTCTAAAATTCCAGAGAGCCACACCGTCATACTGCTTGGTGACTTCAATGCTCAATTAGAAAGAGAGAAAAAATACAGAAAACAGTGGGCAATTATCCGACGCATAAGCGAATCAAATGCAACGGAGAACGATTGGTGGATCTGTGTAGGACTTTTGGGTTGCCCATGAAGTCTACAGCCTTCAAACACTTGCTAAGGAAGCCTAAGACTTGGATTTCACCTACTACCAACCTACGTGAATTCCAGATAGCCCATGTGGCCATTTGACGAAAATCTCAAAAGGAAATACAAAACGTGAAGGTACTAAGAAGCGCCAATCTGGACTCAGACCACTACCTCTCAAAGATCAAAATAAGACTCCAGCCTAGAAACACTAGATTACACAGAACCTTCAAAATGGCAAGACTTGACGTAGAGCGACTCAAGAATAGTCAAGAAGTAAGTCAGAGACTGAACAAAACACATCTAAACAGCTGGGACTCTTCTCAAGGCGCCCAATGAACTCGCCCCTCTCGCTAGAAGAAGGAAGCATTCCTGGTGGACTGAAGACTATGACAATGCAATAGCCCAAAGACAGACAGCCTGCGTGAAGTGGAATTCTAAAAAGAGCAAGGAAAATTGGCATAAATTTTTGGAACTAAGAAAGGTTACAGCCAAGATAATTCGAGGAACCAAACGAACCTTCACACAAAACCAACTAACTCAAATCGAAGAGAGCTTTGCTAAGAATAATTCCAGAGATTTCTTTGGAACCTTTAAGTAGAAAATACGCTCCGCCAAGCCTCCACTTCAGAGACTCACAAAGCAAACTGGCTTATAACGACAAGGACAACTGCCACCTTTTGGCTCAGTACTTTAAAAATGTACTAAACTGTGACCCACCTAGCGAAGACTTCGACAATAAACAAATCACACCAAACCCGGACTCACTACCCCTTCATTGGAAGAAGATGGCCAGATCATTCAACTTTTTAAGAATAACAAGGCAGCTGGCGTGGACTGTATAGTTGCTGAACTATGGAAAGGTGCTGGAAACAATGCCGTGCACAAGCTAACCGAGATCATCCAAGACATCTGGGAAACAGATAAATTACCACCAAATTGGAAATCTGCTCTGATTCATACACTTTACAAAAAGGGAAACTTTACTGATCAAAACATCTACCGTGGAATTTCTCTCGTCCCGGTAACATACAAGATTCTCTCGATGGAGTTACAAACAAGGGTTGAAAATCAGCTGGATAGTCAACTGGGAGAATACCAGGGGGGCTTCAGGAAGACCCGATCCTGTGTTGAAGAGATCCTCAATCTTAAAACTGTACTTCCATACTCCAAGATGAGAAACCGCAAGGTGGTCGTCACCTTTGTGGATTTTAGGAAGGCCTCCGATTCCATTGTTAGAGAAACGCTTAACAAAGTACTCTAGGAACTAGGGTTAGACAACAACACCCGCAGACCCATCCAAGGAACTTTGAACAACACCCATTCCAAGGTTAAATTTAGAGGAGAGATTTCAGAAAGCTTCGAAATAAAAACTGGAGTGAGATAAGGAGATGGACTTTACCCACTTCTCTTCAACTGTGCCATTGAAAAGGTTATGAGAGAATGGCGCAAGGAACTGATCAATTTGGGTGCTCAGAGTGGTATCTACCTGGGACGTAAGAACGATGGACTGGCTGTAGATTGCCTGGCCTTTGTAGATGACATGGCACTGTTTGCTGATTCTCTTGAGATGGCAACAATGCAGGAAAATTGCTTTAGAGGCTGCCAAACTGAGTCTTCAAGTGTCGCTGGAGAAAACAGAATGCTTCACCAACGTCACAGAAGCAAACAGAGAGATGTTACTACAGCAGCGAAACATCAAGAGAACTGAGAAATTTAAGTATCTCGGCGAGTGGATTGAACCAACTTATCAGAAAGAGCATCATTGCACACAGAGCACAACAAGTTAGAACTAGCCCATCGACTGACTAAGAACACTTACAAGAAGAAATGCCTGTCACGCAACCTGAAACTTAAGCAATACACATCAGTCTTGCAACCAGAAGCCCTATATGCCATAGAGTGTGTTTACTTGAACCGAAGAGGTCGGGTAGAGGAATTATAAATCTGAGAGGAGAATCCTAGAGGTAAAGAAAGATGGGAATTCCGAAGGCGGAATAATTTTGAGTCCTACGAACATATTGAGAAGCTCTCTGACTGTGGAAAAAAAGAAAAAGAAGGGTACCTTTCTATGGCCACATTGCAAGACTGCCTCCAAATTGACTAACCAACCGTCTGGCAAAACAAGAAGCTTCGTACCACTAGGTTAACAGAGACCGAGAAGGATATTAAAGAACTGGGAATAACAAATCTGCAAAACAGACAGTCTGTGAGACGCACCTTGAAGGAAGTCCGTGGATTTCAGGAAAAACCTCGAAGGAAAGGTACCCCCTGGACAGAAGAGAGGAAGGAGTTACATCGGCAGAAAATGCGACAATACTGGGCAAAGGTCAAAGCCCAACAGTTGAACAAGCGTGGTCGAAAGTAGGCCTATTCGAAAGAAGAAGAAGAAATGTATAATTAAAAGTTTCAAATTAAGTGTTTTGTGAATTATTACACTCCACATAGCCCAGCGTCCTTAAATGAGGAAGGTCCTTTATACGGCTCCTAAGGGGCCCTTCTGCAATTAATCGATTATATTGTATTTAAGTGGTCATTATGAACATATTGTAGATTATGTACTTATTGTAATATTTGTAGAAATAATTTTTTTTTTATAATTTGGGCCTTAACATATTGACTGCCAACTACGAGATAACTCATAGACAATTACGAGATAACTCATAGACAACTACGAGATTACTTTAACCGTGGCAATCAACGTATTAATCGGTTAAATGATTCCTTGCAAAACACAGGCGTCCTTTGTGATGAGCTGGGTTAAGCTTTTGATAAACTGCCGGTGTCTTAGGGGTCAAGTTACTTTACTACAGTCTTCGTCTTACTGTCCACTGATTAATAGCCACTCTTCGTACTTCATAAAGATGTTGTTACAGCATTAAGGTGAAGATTTCTTAATGATGTTGACACAATAAAGAGGTCATCCCAAGCCGTTGAAATATTTTACTGCCTGTACCAGGTTGTCTATGAAAGGATCCAGTCTCTCCATAACATTGGAACTCTCTCCAAACCGCGGCGCGTGTTATATCAAGTTGTCGAGCAACAGCTCGCTGGCTAAGTCCATTTTCGATTAGAACAAAAACTTGGACGGCTCTTTGCGGCTCTTGAAAACCAATCAATTTATGAAAAAGCGAATGTGCAAATTTCAATTGCAAAAGCAATAATTACAATCCTCCACAATTTTTTTATTCTCGTTATAACCACCACATAAATACGTTCGTTTTTGCAAATTTCAAATGTAAAGGCAATAATTACAACCTTCCACAAGTTTGTTATTCTCGTTATAACCACTACATAAATACTTTCGTTTTTGTTACCGGTTGCTACGCCTATAAACGATAAACATTCTTTATTAATTTTTGGAGAGAGATATCTTCTTCTCTTTCTTCTCAGCCTTCGTTTATCCAATCCTGGATGTAGGCCTCTTCCAAGGATTTCCACGTCTTCCTGTTTGGATCCAGTTTTGGAATCTGCAATCTTTTGTATACTGTCTCGCCATCGTGTCTGAGGTCTGCCCGCGCTCCATTTGGCCTGTCTCGGGCGCCATGTTGAGATTCTCTTTGTCCATCTGTTCGGGTCTTGCCTCGCAATGTGACCGGCCCATCTCCACTTAAGTTGCGCTACTCTCACTAGCACATCCGTCATACCAGTTCTTTTCCGGACCTCTTCATTTCGATCTCTGTCGCTTAGGGTAATTGCAAGAATAGCCCTCTCCATAGCTCTCTGTGTGGTTTGTAGCCTATTCGATGTTTTCCGAGTGCACGCCATTGTTTCGAGGCCATAGGTAACACGCCGTACACAGCTCTCACTCTTAACTCTGGCAGAGCCGTTCGCGTAGCTACGGGCTTGAATGTGACGTATTTGATTGGTTGCTCCAACACGCGCGTGGATCCTCTTTCATCTAAAAATTTTTCCAGATCTGCCTGATACACGTGTATAGTCGGTGCTTGGTTCTTGATCGCCATTGTGATTTTTACCCACGAAAACTTCGTCGTCGTGGGCTAAGCCTTTTCGTATCGAACTCTTCAAGCTGACTTGCCAAAAATGGATGAAAATCGGTGGAAATGGATCTTTTCCTGCAATCCTGTCCTGGTTTCGTTCTCTCCCTTACCCCCTTTAATAAGGGGGTACCAGGAAGGTACCCACATTATACTAAAAATACCTACATTATACTAAAAGAGTAACGAGCCGTCCCTGTACAAAAAGGGGGCAAAAAACATACATTTTTTGAAACATTTTAAATCAACTTTAAAAAATCCAAATATTCTCGAAATTTTGCACAAAACATTTGCAATAGATTTAGCCGTTTTCTAAAAATAATTTCAAGATTCTACCGTCTCCGGGGGCGGCTTACCGATTTAAATTTTTTTTTTTAATTTTCATCCACAACTCGGACAGTTTTCGTCGCACGGATCTGCCACCGGCACCGGCGTGTCCAGAAAGTCGCCACACGTCCGACCCTCACTCACCTCACTTCTCACTTCGACATTTTTCCTTTTTTTTTGCAATGGCCAAAAACAACATTTTCTTAAAAAAAATTCGTCCATTTTTGGACGCCTAAATGAAGTCTCATCGAAAATCGCCGTACGATGGGTCGTTCGTCTGTTCTTTGGCTACAAGAATCTGATGCACCGACTCTCTCGGACTTGGGGGACCGCCGGAGACGGCCTTTTAATCGGGGGACCCGGTTTCGCAGAAAAATGCGAATAACGTCGCGGATAAAAGTCGCGCAGCGACGAGAGTGGTATCTCATGACACGTTTCGAAGTTTTTTACCGGAATCCTTGCGTGAATTTAATTTTCCCCGGGCATCTTCGTAAAAGTAATTTTTTCCTTCGTAAAAGTGGTAATTTTTTTAATGCAAAATGTTGGGGTCCATGTGGGGAAGCGTTCGCCCTGAATCGCCCAGTCACGACGGAATCGCAAATTTAGATCAATTCTGAGACGACTGATGTGTGGCATTTCCCGAATTTCACCTGGGGGACCGCACCATGTGGATTTAAAAAAGTTCAAATTTGGCTTTTTTATGCCGCCGGATGCGGCAGATCTTGGGTATTTTATCAGCGCGTCTTCGACGGTTTAACTGAGGATGTCCGTCCGTACGTAGCGCATCCCCAAGTTTCGTGTTCCGTCTTGCTGCGACCCTCCGGGGGTCCAAAACCCACCCGCAAATCGACGTTTTTTGCTGAATCGGCCCGACGGAAGCGGCGGCGCCGGCGCAAAACGGGATTTTACATTTTGCCGGTGTAGAATCGAGATCCCCGTCGAATAGTGCCGCTTTCGCAACTCAGCTCCCCCAGGTTCGGACGCACCAGCCAGAAAACTAAAATGACGATTTTTTACTTTTGAGGCGCATTTTGGGTCGGATCTCAATTTTTCCGAATCCTCTAGCCGCCGCCGCGCAGTCCTGCGAGGTCCCGTTCACCTGGTGTGAGAGCCATTTTTTTTTGCCGATTTCGCACTCACTTCCACGGACGCCCAGGACGTTATTTGAGGGGCTCCAGGTCGCCGGCTGGGTTCGTTTACTTCAGAACACTTGCCCGCAGCCAATCCAGCAAGAATTTTTAAACTGCGACCACTTTTTGCGAATCTACGGCAGTTTGAAGAGAAAAGTGCGAAAAACCAGAGGCGTTTTGCGGGGGTACATAGAACTTCGGAACTACTTGACGGAACCGGACCGGTGCCGTTCGATCGGCCATAGAACCTTTTAGTTTGTTTGGGAGTTTAATCCCGATTGCGCCGAAGTTAGCGTCGTGACGCCATAAAAACTACGTTTTATGGACGTCTAGGAAAACTCCTACGGAACCGCCAACTTGAGCTCTGTGGGAATGGTTTCACGCAATTCACGCAGGGAATTGAACGTTTCATCTTTTCCTGCAAGCGGCAGCGCGCTGCGTCGTCTGCGACCCTCCCGACGCCCGTCCAAACTCGCCGTATTGCGGGAAAGAAGTGACGACAGTAAAATGTCCATATTTTTGCAGCGCCCTGGTGAAAGTTTCAGATTTTTTCGTGGATTGTAGAACGGTGTTTTGGCTTTCGGCACCCGTAAATGGGCGTCGCGGAATCGCGTCGCGACGACCACTTATAACTGTTAATCTGCACGGAGAAAAACTTGAATGTCGATTTGGGACACCGTGATGTCGCTTTTTTGAAATTCCAAGTCGACCGGCACGTGGGCCCCGCCGAGACACGCATTTTGGTAGACGCATAGGTAAAACGTATCAACTAAGGAAACGATGAGTGTCTAGATTATCCCGACCTGCCGTCCCGACAACCAAAGATACAATGTGGCCGGAACAATGATATTTTTCTAGATCTGTTAGTGCCATGAAAATGGACAGGGACTAGTAATAACATGCAAATCTCTGTTGTATAATTCAATATCCTGTGTGATATTAGTCAGAAAGTAGTTTTTTTCAAAAGTAGTTATTTGTTGATGATTTGTTTATTCAAGCTATACATCGCTTTGATAAGTTTCAAACTAATGAGGTTTAGTAATGATTCGAAATGAGTTTCAAGTGGCAGATAAACCGAATAAATCCGTTTTAACTGTTCTTTTAAAAGTTCTTTAATTAACATTTGGTATTGATCTCGATTACATAATTGCCATCTTCACACTCACGATTGTGCAACGCTTCGACAACAAATCAAGTTTCAAGTTTCGGCCTCGATTACGTATTCGCCACAATTGTTATTGCACGGAATCACAGTGGAAACTATTCCATTAGATACCTTGTTTAATTCAATGCAATAATCTCACCGCCAAGACTAGAGAAGATGGACTAGGCAGGAAGGATTAAATAGACTATAATAGAATAGAAAGATTATTTAGACACGAGTAGCCAGTAGAGACTATACAGACAAACTTACACAGACAAGCTTACACAGACAAGCTTACACAGACAAGCTTACACAGATAAGCTTAGATAGACAACACTTGACAGACAATACTAGACAGGCGAGAGTAAGCAGATAGAACTAAACAGATAAGACTAGACAGATAAGACTTGACAGATAAGGGTATAGCGTCTTCCTCGGTAGTGTAGTGGACAATATACCCGCCTGACATGTGAGACACCGGGGTTCGATTCTCCGTCCCTGGAGTGACATTTTCATCCAGGGCGGCACTAATTGTGCCGGGCTGCCCACCCTGAAGGATGGGGCCTACATACTAAAAGCCAAGTGAAAAAGGGGGTTTAGTGGGAGATTCTCCCAAACCACATAAGAAAAGATGAGGGTAGAGAGCTAAGACTAGACAGGTATGAGTAATCAGACAAGAGTACTAGATAGACAAGATTACCATACTTATTGTAATAAAGTGGATGAAAACCAATAACTTAACGCTTGCATCGGAAAAGTCCGAAGCTGTTGTTACTTACTAGACTTAGAAGGCTAAAACCAATAAAATTCAGAATACAAGAGACCAGCATAGTCTCAAAGGATGAAATCACATATCTTGGAGTAGTAGTAGATAAAAAACCTTTCTTCGTTCCATAAGTTCCAAACGAAGACAGCAGCCAAGGGTATGAAGATAGCCTCAGCGCAGGACAAAATTATGCCCAATATAGGTGGTCCAAGAATCCATAAACGAAGACTGCTAAGCACAATCCACTATGTTTCAAGCCGCCCAACGTGGGCTAAGTAAGTCAGTATCGCATATAAATCTCTATCCGGAGAAGCTGCCCGAGTAATCGCAGGCATACCTCCCATAAACCTCTTAGTAAAGGAAAGTGCTGAATTGTAGTAGTAACAGGCAAGCAAGAAGAACAGCTAGGGTGGGACCTGATGGGAAGCTTCAGCTAAACAATAAAGTCTGCACTAATACCTTTGCAGGATACTTCCAATAACTTCTCAATGCAGAAGAACCTACAGATTACGTTCCATGAGCCCACCTCTAGGTATCCAGACTCCATACCACCAACCAGGGAAGAAATAGAGCCTGAAGAACAACAAGACCTCAGGTGAAGAAGGTATTCAATCCATACAGAGAATCCATCAGATTTTACAGGACATATGGGTAACAGAGATCTTACCAAAAGGCTGGACCGCAGCTATGATCCATACTCTTCACAAGAAGGATAATAAGACTGACCTCGACAACTACAGAGGCATATCTCTGATATCTGTCACATACAAGATATTTCTACAGCCTTGTTAACTGGAGTTAACAAGGCTGTAGCTAACGACCAGTTTAACAAGGCTGTAGGAAACAACCAGCTTGACTCCCAAGCTAGTAGCTTCCGAGCTAGTGGATCATGTACAGATCAAATACAAAATCTCAAGACCATCCTTATCTACCAGCGTCTTGGCGGACATCCCTGGGTAGTAACCCTAGTGAACTTTCAAAAGGCATATGATTCAGTAGACAGACAGACCCTGATCTACACCCTTCGAGAATTGGGTTTGGATGAGAAAACAACCATACTAATCCAGGCCACTTTGAGAAACACCACCTCCAAAGTCAAGTTTAGAAGTGAGCTATCTGAGAGCTTTCCCGTTCAAATGGGAGTTAGACAGGACGAGTGTCTTTCTTGCATACTGTTCAACTGTTTACTGGAGAAAACCATCAGGGAATGGAGTTGCTCATTACCAGCGGGAACTGAACTGATGATTGGATACAAGAAAGATAACCTTAATGTACACTGCTTGGGGTTTGCTTGATGACCTTGTCCCGTTATCCATCTAACCTATCGATATAGAAGAGGCTACTTACCAAATACAGAGCCTCCTCAGCAGAGCAGCTAAGGCCGGTTTGAGAGTCAGCATGCAAAATGTGTTAGTGACTAACATAAAGGACGCCCAATCTACAATTCCACTAGAAGGCACTACCATTCGTAAAGTCGTTGCAGTCAAGTATTATACTAGAGTGGATTTCAGAAAACTAGAGTGAGAACTTGGCTAAAGATGTATCAAGTTGGAGAAGGTCTCACTCCTGCAAGAGAATGTACATCTCCAAACATATTTTTTAAGAATTTTGAACTTAAACATTACAACAGGGTAAGACCCTCCGTACTCTATGCCCCAGAATGCCTCTTGATGAACAGGAAAAGTCCACTCAGTAAACTAGAGCTTAATGAACGGAATAACCTGAGGAGAATACTAGGGCCAATACGAGAAGAGAATGGCACATACAGGATCAGACACAATCGTGAGCTGTACCACCTGCAAGAAGACATAATCACATCTATGAGGAAAAGGCGCCTAACCTTTTATGGACATTTAACTCACATGAAACCCCGCAGTCACCATCTTCATCACAACAAAGTCTCCAAAAACAAGTGAAATCAGACCTGGACCAACTTAAAATTCCATCAGAAATCATAGAGGATCGGTTCAAAGTCCGGCAAACCATTCGACAAAGTGTATTTCCCAGTGGCCCTTACCAGCAAAATCAGCACAGAATCCAACAGACCAGAGAGTGGACAGAGGAGGGAAAGCTTGCCCACAGCCAGAAAATGGAAGCTTTATGGGCAAAGAAGAAACAGCAGACCCATATAAAGAGTCAAAATGAGCCCCGTGGCCCAAACGAGAAGAAAAAAAAGGAACTGATTAACTAATGATATATAAAGTACTGTTGCTGCCGTTGACACCGCCTGAAAAGTATTTTTGCTGCCGTTGACACCGCCTGAAAAGTAGTTTTTCTGCTGGTGACAGTACCTGACAACTCGCGCTTATTTATTTATTAGAAATAAAATTAATTTAATAATTATTAAAATTTAAATTTTAGAGGCCCTCAAAGTTATGCTTTTTAACGTTTGAAGACAAATATATTTTTGGTACTTACGTATTAACGCCGCTACATTTTTAAATGCCGCCAATCTACACCTAAAATTTTTATGATGGCATAAAATAAAACATTTTATTTAAAATTAGAACATTTTTAAAACTCAAAATACTTTATTTTTTAAACCCCGGTTAGATTAGGTTGCCCACCACGAAGTGGACAGATAAATCAAGACGGCAACGCGAACTCTCGATCTAATATATAGCGGTGGTGGCGTTAATACGTAAGTACCAAATATTTTAATATGTTCATGAGATTTGTTTATTGTTAATTTTTATTGATATTAATCTTTATAAACGTTTCTTATTACATAATAAATCTAGGCAAGAATTCTCTTTCCTTTCGTCCTTGCTATGGTTTAAAAAAAGCAGCAACTCGCATAACAACCACTTATTTTCATTAGCACACTTTAATGAGATTTTGCAAGAACAATATGATATATAAGAACGTAAATTTACCTACATAGTCATTTTAATTTAAAGATTACACAACATTTTCTGTTAATAGCCTCGCATATTTAACTTACTCGCATTGCAGTTTTAATTTGGGCCATGTCAACACCCTCCTCTGGAACCGGCACATTATAGAATTCACCCTCTTCCTGCGTCAACAGTTTGAACCATCCATCCGCTGGAGCTTTAATAAGCTCCGATATTCCGAACGATAATGATCCCATGAAATCATTACGCGAAGTTCGATCCCAATCCCAGATCTCAATTAAAAGTCGTCGGTCCTTATCCTCCGCTTTCAGCTCGCTGCAAATATTTTAAAGCATGTTTTAGAAAGCTCATTTATAATCCATTCGAAGCAAATAAAATTTAAAATTCGATAATTTAAGCTAATATTATATAGGGTAAAGTGGGGCAAAGATCCGCGCGGGGCAAAGGTCCGAACCCGGTTTTTAAATTTACCTCCAAATTTTATCGTGCTTTTAAACAGTTTATAATGTTGGTAGAAATGGTAGCAGTTGACATTTGTATTGTCTAAGCCACAACGAGAGCGGTCTATCAACTATGAGGTAAAATTGTTTTTTACTATTATAGATGTATTATTTTCAGGAATGTTCACGTATGAAATCAGTAGACTAGTACAAGTGGATCGTATTTTTCGGAATGGAATAGTTTTTGTGGATGGAAGAGTTGAAAATAATGGAATAGTTGCTAAAGGTGGAATAATTGATGAGGGTGAAATTGTTTAATGAATTTTGACATTTGTATATGAAAGAGTAATCAGAATTGCGAGCTGCGCGATTCTTGTAGAAAGCGCATCAGCTAAGGTTGTATGAGTTGCAAGATGTACAATTCCTACTGCACAGAATATTAACTAATAATTCATCCGTCTCAAATGATTTTAATGCTGTCAAGTTTGTAAAATAATATAATCAAACACTTTTGAGGTGTACTTAATCATATAATGTTACCAATTGTCTGAAATCAAAGTGACTTTAATTTAAGGAGTGATATTAGAAATGAAAAGTTCCCAACGTTCATAAAAAGGTTACTATATCTAACGATGTGATATTAGTTCCTAAGGTGTACAACATGGACGATAGAAAATTAGCTGTGGAGTAAAAAGTTACTGAAAATCTCACTAAAACTTTTATAACCTTTAAATTGATTAAGTAACATTGATGTTGTCAACTTTGACGTTCAACATAACCAACATATTGTTTTAATCAAGTTGGTATCTTGTGTTTTTGAGTTACCAACATACTCAAACATAATCTCACCAACTATTTGTTAAAGTTACATTGTTGTCTTTTTTTTCGTCAAAATTGCAAGCCTTACTTATTAACTTCACTTCATCATATATAGTAACCTCCTTTTATGAAGGTTGGCAACTCTTGATTTCCAATATCACTCCTCCAATTATAGTAAGTTTGCTTTTAGACAATTAGCAACACTTAGCAAAATTATGTTAATAAAAGTTTCACCAAAAAAAATAATCAATAAATTACTCAACTGACGTTAATGTCAACTTTGATTTAATTTTCATGTATTTCTTTATTTGAAAAATCCAGTGTCAAGGTTATCGGCCATGAAAATTCCAAAATGGTCAAATTGTTTCAATAGAAATATCTATGATCTTAATAGATCTGAAAGAGTTTTTATTATATCTATTGCAGTTTTCGAGTTGTTGCTATTTGAATCCATTAGTATCAGTTCCGGTTTGACTTCGAGGGATGCGTATGTGGTCTGGATTTCTATGGCGCTTCTAACCTAATAGCCTAACCTAGGTTAAACCAACATTTAGCTTTACATCTTTATCTTATTTTTGATCTCTTGGGTCGCGCTACCGCTTGTAGTTTGTCTTAATTTTTCGTTCGCTTTTCTTTCAGGCTAACAGACTTTGCCACTTTAGCTTATTGTAGATCAAGCTGTAAATGCATGTCTGGTAGACTTTGAAGAGTTGAACAAAAAAATATATTTGCAAGTTTTCAATAAATATTTCTTTGTTAAAAACAATCCTGTGTCAAGGCTATCGACCACAAAGGTACCAAAACGTCAATTTAAATAGAAAAATCTATATTCTATATATATCTGAAAAAAATTTCAAAATATCTGTTGCAGTTTTCAATTTATAGTTATTTGAATTTATTAATTTTTGTTATGTCCGAGTTTGAAGGTCTTGATTTATCTGCCGCTTAGCGGTGTGCAACCTCATCTAACCGGGGTTAAACCAACGGTCCTTGCAACACCGTCCTATATTGTATCGAAAGCTTGCGCTACCGCGCGTATGTTGTCTTGATTTATCTGTCCTGCTATTTTACCCGGGGTAAACCAACATTCCTTGCAACACTGTCCTATATTGGATCGAGAGTTCGCGCTTCCGCGCGTATGTTGTCTTGATTTAGCTGCCCGCTTCGCGGCGGGCAACCTAATCTAACCGGGGTTAAACCAAAGGTCCTTGCCAAATTGTCCTATATTGGATCGAGAGTTCGCGCTGCCGCGCAACATACGCGATTTCTCTTGTCGAAGGCCCGTTCAGTTTTACAACAGAAAATGACAATTTCCCGTTTCGACGAGCAAGAGGAACGGAGTTTTTGAAGAAAAAGTAAAAAAAATAAAATGCACCTACAGCCGCCCCCTGCGGGGGCGGAACTTGGTTTGTCTTCTCACAGTCTTGATTTATCTCTCCGCTTCGCGGCGGGCAACCTAATCTAACCGGGGTTAAACCGACGGTCCTTTTTCACATTGACCTATATTGAATCGAGAGTTCGCGCTGCCGCGCGTATGTTGTCTTGGTTTATCTGTTCGCTTCGCGGCGGCAACCTAATCTAACCGGGGTTAAACCAACGGTCCTTGCAACACTGTCCTATATTAGATCGAGAGTTCGCGCTGCTGCGCGTATGTTTTCTTGATTTATCTGCCCGCTTCGCGGCGGGCAACCTATTCTAACCGGTATTAAACCAACTTTTTCACATTGAACTATATTGAATCGAGAGATCGCGCTGCCGCGCGTATGTTGTCTTAATTTATCTTCCCGCTTCGCGGCGGACAACCTAATCTAACCAAGGTAAAACCAACGGTCCTTGCCACTTTGTCCTACATTGGACCGAGAGTTCGCGCTGCCGCGCGTATGTTGTCTTGATTTATCTTCCCGCTTCGCGGCGGACAACCTAATCTAACCAAGGTAAAACCAATGGTAAAACCAAATGGTATCTTAAAATATAAAATTCAAAGAAAGACAAAATATAAAATAGTGCTAAATGCATGCAACTTCGGAGCCTTTGAAAAAAATATATATTTGTAAATTTTCAATAAGTATTTCTTTATTAGAAAAAATTACGTGTTCAGGCTATCGGCCACGAAGATACCAAAACATCAATTTCAGTAGAAAAATGTATAATCTATACAGATCTGAAAGAAATTTCAATATATCTCTTGCAGTTTTCATTTTATAGCTATTTGAATTTATTAATTTCTGTTATGATAGAGTTTGAGGGGCGACGGCCGCCGCCAGATAAAATATTTTGCAAAACTAACTGAAAGATATCATAGATTGGCTAATTCTCTACAAATGTGTGAAATTTTATTGTTCCACGTTGTGTGAAACATACTAAAATCATTTTTTAAACAAATCCAGACATGTCAATCATGAATTCCGATCAAATTCGAACGCGAAAATTTCAAAATATTCAAAAATTGCGAAAAAATATATTAATAATTGAAGGATTTCAATGAAACTTATACTGAATGTGAGTATCCACCAGAGGTATGAGTTGACAAAATTTGAAAGCTCCCACTCCAATGGGGACGTCGTGAAGAATGATTTTCTTGTCAACAATTTTATGGAAATATCTCGTCAATGCCGCAAGGTCGAAAATTATAACCGGGATATCCGTATGTAAGACGTCGGTATCTACAAAAAAATATTCTTTGCAAATTTTGTAAAATCCTTCGGTTTGGTCGCAAAAGTAAAAATTATAAAAATGAAAAAATTTTAGAAACCTTTTTTTTTTACCCCTCTTCTGAATTTCGTTTTCGAATTTTTTCGTTTATAAAAAAAAAATTTGGCCAAACGGTTCGCTTTGGAAAGATGAAAATGACACAACATTTAGATGAAAATGTGCTCTATAAAATAGCGCTAAATGCATGTTTCTTAGACTCCGGAAAATTCGACAAAAAAATATGTTTGCAAGTTTTCACTGAATATTTCTTTATTAAAACAATTATGTGTCCAGGCTATCGGCCACGAAGATGCCAAAACGTCAATTTCAATAGATAAATGTATAATCTATATAGACTTGAAAAAAATTCAATATATCTCTTGCAGTTTTCATTTTATAGCTATTTGAATTTATTAATTTCTGTTATTTTCGAGTTTGAGGGGCGGCGGCCGCCGCCCGATGTAATATTTTGCAAAACTAACTGAGGGATATCATAGACTGACTAATTCTCTACAAATGTTTGAAATTTTATTGTTCCACGTTTTGTGAAACTTCATATGGCGCTACAGCCGAAATTGGGCCCTGGCCTCCTGTATTTTTGTCCTCCAGTGGAGAATTTGCACGAATTGTGAAATCGGATAATTGCTGGGTGTAACTCAATTTGAAACAACACTGGTGTGTTTGAAAGAGTTCGGCACTCGATGACGAGATTGAATGCTAGTGTACAGGCTGGAGCAAGTCATTTCGAACATTTATTGCAGATTAAGCAACTTGACATATACTTTAAAAAAAATGAAATGTTGTTACTGTCGCAAATTTGGTTCACTCTGTATCTGCGAAACAAAGGGTTTTTCAGAAATCACCATACGACAAAATATTCTTAGAATAGGCCAAGGAATAACCCCTTGAATTTTTGCCATATGTTTAACACCCTGTATATGTTTATAACATGTTTAAAATTTTGCTTAAAATAGCTATTTAATGTTTCTAGTATAGTATAGTATTTGTTTTTTGTTTAGATTTTGTAAATCATAATGCGGCACAAAATAACGAGCAGTTAAAAAAATGCAGCGAAAAGAAATTCGTCTGGCTGGAGTTGAAAAATAAAAATATTAACTACATTGGAAGCAACCAGGAAGTGTTCGTTTTACCTACCATACACGAGGCGCTATTGAAAGTAAATGATAAAAGTAACTATGACGTACTAATTACGGGCTCGTTGCATTTAGTGGGTGCCACTCTGTCTTTGATAGACCCAGAGCTAATGCATAGCCAGGGTTGTGAAGAGGATTGTGTAACTAAGCATTGTTCAGTTAGAAAAATTAAATGCTAATTCGTGCTCACTTTGAATCTCAAATTTATAAAATCTAAGTACATATAATATATTTTATAACAATTTATTTAATATGTAAATTAAACTTTAATTTTACTTAGTATTAATTATACATATTTACAAATAAAAGTTATTTTACATTTTTCTTTATTTTTAGGAAATAAAACCTGTTTAACCTTTTCAGGCTCAAAATAAGTTTTAGGGACAGAAAACGTGTCTTGTCAGGAGAGGCCAAGTCAGAAACGAAGTTTCTCAGGCATTTTTTAACTCCGAATCTAATCCGAAATACTATCTGTATATTTCATGTATAGGGTCTTCCAATAGGGACTTCCGAACTTTGACAGATGATAGCGGCCATATTGTTGAAGCTACAACTGTCGAAATGGCTGTCATTTACTCAGTCTGTTTTGCCAAATCACCATGGACGGATATAGCGTTCAACAACACGTTCAAATGATAAAATTGTTTTATCAAAATGGGTGTTTTCTTCCGACAACGTTCCGCACGCTTCGTCCATTTTATGGCCGCCATAATCGTCCTACCGAGAGGACTATTCGCAGTGTGGTGGATAAATTTGAGTTCACTAGTTCAGTAAACAATAAGCCAACAACCGCACGACTACGCTGAAACGCAAGATCTGCCGAAAACATCGCCGATGTCCGTGAAAGTGTGCAGGAGAATCCGAGGCAGTCGATTTCGCGTTGCTCACAAGAACTCGGGCTTTCGTAGATCACAACGTCGTAACTTGGGCCTGCACCCGTACAAAATTCAACAGACCCAAGAGCTGAAGGTAAACGACAATAGACAACGACGTGTGTTCGCTGAATGTGCCCTGGACCAGTAGGAAACTGACCCTAATTTTCATAAAAAATCATCTTTAGCGATGAAGCCCATTTCTGGATGAATTGGTACTTCAATAAATAAATTTGTCGAATTGGGGAGGATACCAATCCACATGAGATCCAAAAGCGTCGAATGCATCTCGAAAAAGTCACTGTTTAGTGTGGAATTTGGGCTGGCGGCCTCATTTTCTTTCAGAACAACATTGGACAGGCCACCACAGTCAACGGCGAGCGCTATTGTCGATGATTAAACATCTATTAAACCTGACTAAGCGACTAAATAAGGGACTTTATGCTCTTAGAACCCTAACACGATACTTAAACCAGGATATATTAAAAATGGTATTATATAAAAAACATATCCAGACATGTCAATCACGAATTCCGATCAAAACCGAATGCAAAAATTTAAAAATATTTAAAAATTGCGAAAAAATATATTAATCCTTGAAGGATTTCAATGAAACTTGTACTGAATGTGGGTATCCACCAGAAGTAACTGCTGATAAATTTGAACGCTCCCACTCCAATGGGAACGGCGTGAGGAATTATTTTTGCATCACAGCTTATTTGCAAAGAACTCATCAACGCCTCAAGGTGGAAAATTATAACCGGGATATCCGTATGTAAGACGTCGATGTCTACAAAACAGTATTTTTTGAAAATTTTGTAAAAACCTTCGGTTTGGTCGCAAAAGTAAAAAATATAAAATTGAAAAAATTTTAGAAGGGGTCCTTTCAAAGAGCAATACAATTCTAAAACATTTCACCGAATATTGAAGGTTTCAATTTGCTCAATTTTGAAAAATTCGTTTCGAGTTTGGACGGGCGTCGAGACCCCAAATGCGATCGAGCGATGCATCGTTCCTATCGCCTTATAGACCCTTTCGTTCTATATTCAGAAACCACCACCGCGAGGCCCTGCTATTTAATTTAGCGAATCCCAGAGGATTCTCGCTTACTTCTGCAAAACATGGTTTTTCGGACCTCCCGGCCCCATCTGGCACGCAATCGCAATTAAACTCCAAAACAAACTTAAAGACACTATGCCGAATCGATTGGTGCCGGTCCGGTCCCGATCCGACTGTTGGGTATCCCGGGAGAGGGATCCCCGCAAATTAGGTGAAAAAAACATCGCTTTTTTTTCGATTTTTGTGTTAAAATTGACCCAGAGTGGGAACAGGATGCCGAAGGTACCAGATTCTTCCACCGTCGGTTGCGGGTAAATATCTCGCATCGAACGAACCGGTTTGGAGACACGGCGCTCTTCAATCAAGAGAACGGCGTCCACAGATGTGATGAAAAAAACGTTTTTTTTTTCGCTTACATTTTCCGCCGCACCGGGTACCGACGGTCGCGTACTTTTCCGCATGACGTCAAAAAACGTGAAATCGACGCGGCAAGAGAACGCAGTAAAAAAATCGAGCCGCGGACAAAATTGCTCCTCAAAGATGCTAGAAATGATCTCCTATTTTTGGCACCTAGAGGACGCCATGTGGGACTTGCGAGCGGCAGACGGACACGGGTCGAAGGCCTGTTCAGTTTTACGACAGAAAATGACCATTTCCCGTTTCGACGCCCAAGAGGAACGGAGTTTTTACGGAAAAAGTGAAAAATTTAAAACGCACCTACAGCCGCCCCCTGCGGGGGCGGAACTTTCAAAATCTCGTCAAAACAACCTAATTTTTTGTTCAATTCACTGGAAAAAATTCAAGACGTAAACCGCATTTTTTGACAATTTTTCATAATTTTCAAGAAATCTTGACTTTTGACCTCTTTCGAGTTCAGTGACGGTACCTTACTCGATTAGTATATTTCGACAAGTGCTTTTTTGCAACTTCTACAATGGTTGAATTACATGTTAATACCCTTAAATAGACGTACCACGAACATTTTCTGAGTGAATATAACCTTTAGATGTCTATATGTTTGCTAATTTTAAAAAGTATTAAATGGGTTAAAGATCCGCAGCGACTTCGGGGCAAACGTACGCATGCGCATCTTTGCCCTGCAACGGCTGTCACTCGTGTTTCAAACAAATTTGTTTAACTCTTTAGAACCTATAAACGAAAAACTGAAGCTAAACCCTTTACTCCTGAGCCCTTTTCTCAAGCTTAGGAGTTACTTCAAAGAGGAATATCTATGAGAAAAATCGCTTTGGAGCTCGGATTTAATGAAGCGACGGTCAGGAAAAGGTAGGTTATCTAATCTATCTTAGATAACTACTAGGATCTACTTATCTATCTGTTCAACTAACAAGTTGAACCTAACTTAACTATTAAGAAAGCAGCCGTTAGCATAACGTTAACAAAAAATTTATGCCAAAATATTTTGTTCATAGATTAAAGAATTTAATCTTTGGGGTGGGGTGGGGGTGTGGTGCTTCAAAACTTGGCAGGTTTAGGAGCACATTCACAAAGGAACAAGAAGAAAACATAATCGACCACTGCAAAACTCTAAATAAAATGTTTTATGGTTTGTCTTTCAAATCTCTTCGTTACCTGATGTTTCACTATGCTGAGGAAAATCGCATTCTTCATTCTTTCTCAAAGGAGAAGAAGACAGCCGGAAAAGACTATGCAATCTCCTTTATGCGACGTCATTAGCTAAGCCTGCGAACTCCCCGTAAAACAAGCGTAGCGAGAACCATGGGCTTTAACAGAGGCCAAATCGCACGCTTCTTTGAAAATTTGAAGGAAGCCTACGACCGCTACCAATTCGCGCCTGACGCTATTTTCAACATGGATGAGACGGGCGTGCAGACTGTGCCCTCTAAACTTCCTAAAATCGTGTCCGAGGTAGGACAAAAAGAAGTAGGAAAAAATGTGAGTGCGGAACAGGGCCAAACGGTCACAGTAGCCTGTTGCCTTAGCGCGATTGGGAGCTACGTACCGCCGTTCTTTGTATACAAGAGGAAGCGCGCAAATCCCATGCTAATCAAAGATGGACCACAAGGTTGTCGCATGGCAGTTACCGATAAAGGCTATATGGATACGCCTACATTCATAAAATGGCTTGACCATTTTATTGAATTCTCAAAGCCAACAAAAGAGAGGCCAGTTTTGTTGATTTTAGACAACCACAGGTCTCATACAAACTACCAAGCAGTGGCTCACGC
Organism: Phosphuga atrata; assembly: GCA_944588485.1. Lineage (NCBI taxonomy): Eukaryota > Metazoa > Arthropoda > Insecta > Coleoptera > Silphidae > Phosphuga > Phosphuga atrata. The sequence goes on from OX155905.1 coordinate 5,353,256, forward strand.
AAAATCTAATAATGTGGCGATGCTAAGCTTGGCGCCGCACTCCAGTCATAAAACACAACCTCTAGACCGAGTCTTTTTCAAACCCCTAAAAAGCAACTACGACCATGTCACCGACAGTTGGCAATCGTCCCACCCAGAACAGATAATCACAATTTACCACGTCGCCGAGCTGCTCAAAACGGCTTATGAAAGAACGGCAACAATTGAAAAAGCCACTACTTCATTTCGTGCTACTGGCATCTATCCCTCAGATCCAGGAGTCTTCACTGATGACGACTTTCTTCCAAGCCACAGATCAAACTCCAAATGAATATGAAGAGGGAGTTATGGTAGATTTTCAAGCTGACGCCGTGCCGATGGCCATTCCTCAGCTGCCTGGTGACGACGATCGCTCAGCCGAACAACCAAGCGTCATGCCTAAGGAACCTCATATTGAGTGTGATGATGTGCCAGTTCCTGCAGCATCTGGATCCACAGTGCCAGATCATGTGTCACCTGGTAACATCCTCACCTTACCTAAAGTTGCGATTCGACGTAAAAGCTCTCGGAAAGGTTTAAAATCTACCTTACTGACGTCATCACCGAACAAAAAGTTACTGCTGGAAAAGAAGGAAAAGACTGAAAGTGCGGCAAAGGAGAAGAAGTAAAGGGCGACTGCCAAGTTAGAAAGGAAGAATAAGGAAGCTGAAAAAGTGAAAGCAGCTGGAAAAGTGAAAGCAACGAAGAACAAATTGAAAATTGATTCCTCGACGTCTGAGTCAGAATTTGAAGAAGAAATAGAGAAGAGTGAATATAAGGCCGCAGATGACTTGATAAGCGTAGAAGATGATTTGATGAGAGTAGAATTGCTCTTCACGAAAAAAGAAGTTGGAGAATTCGTAGCATTCTACTATGAAAAACAAGTTTACGCTGGTAAAGTAACCAGCATTGAAGACGATGGTCCCATTATAAGTGCTATGATTCGTGCGGGCCGACTTGGAGATGGCCTGACCAACCCGATATTTTAAAATATCAATGGGACGAAGTGATTGGACACCTGAACAAGCCGAAAAAATTCAGCTAAACCCGCAAAATCTTCTCCATTTTCAGAAATCTGTTGGGGTCCTACTTACCTAGGTAGATACCTACGCACCTTCTTTAAAAGTGTCCCAGTTTAATAGAAGTTTAATAGTAACTGTATTTTTATTTGTAATTTTCGTAGTTAAATAAACAAACCGTATTTTGACGTGTTATTTGCCTAGGGGGCAAAAATCCGCTGACGCGGACGTTTGCCCCACGTGTGCGGATCTTTACCCCGCACAATGGGGCAAACGTCCGCATTTTCGGGTTTCAGATTAGAGTCCTCTACTATTTTTACCTGATTGATTTAAGAACAAATAAAAATACGTTAGGTAGTCAAGATAACAAGTTTTCAGATGATAATTAAAGTTTTACTGTATCTATAAAAAAAAAGAAAAAACCAAAAACTGCCAATCTTTGCCCCACCTTACCCTAAATATTATTTAAAATTGTAAAAACTATATGGGTTAATAGTGTAACCAAAATTAGGTCTTAACCCCTTGACATACAATGACGCCCCTAAGACGTCATGTATTCGTGATAAGATCACATGTATATGGACACATCAACGCGCATTTTATTCGTATGTCAAGGGGTTAAACATATTACTTTATAAACCCAAAAGAAAAGAAGAGAAAAATAGGAAAAGGCAAGAGGCACAAACAATAAGACATAGTTTATAGATTTAATTGGGCTGCTCTAGTAAGACGCAGACACGACTAGACACGCGCATAAAAGACAAGATTACTGTGACATTTTCCATGATTTCTTCCTACTTTTGGTCCATTACTCTCCAATATGTATTGTCGGAATTATTGTCTGTCCCGAAATTCATGTGTTCATTTTAAACTACTCAAATTCATGCGTTACTTCCGGCAATTCCATTCTTTAAATTTTTCTTTTCTTTCTAATAATTCGATTGATATCAAACCCTATAGAAACCCTCACTCTGGAAATTACCTTGTCGCGGTGTGAGGGCTTAGTTTCGCAACAAACCGTTTGATGTTACCGACTGGAGTCCAACTCCGATCGGAGCCAGTAGGGAAAGATGATGCGTTCTAGGCCACCCCGCCCTATGGGGATTTAAATGTAAATCCCCATAGGGCGGGGTGGCCCTCCTCCGCCTTTGGGGAAATTACATGTAAAATCTAAGCTCCCCCGCCTTATGGGGAATTACATTTACTCCTCCGCCTTTGGGGAAATTACATGTAAAATCTAAGCTCCCCCGCCTTATGGGGAATTACATGTAAAATTTAGCCTACCCCTCCGTATGGGGAATCCTATACAAAATAGTTCTGAACGCGACCGAGCGTGTATGTGTAGATAGCGCCAGCGCAAGGCATATACAACATCAGGAATCATAAGATTCCATGGAAAGGTTGTGCGGATTCTCGTACAACGACTGTTCAATTTACTAACAAAGCTATCTACATCAATCCCGTGAACCATCAATTCTATAGCTGACCACTCTGTTCTTAAACTGACACAAGCTTGGATGATGTTCTGTCGGACCGGCTTCACTGTTACTGTGATCGTAGATCTCCTGCAAACTTTGGCCATGTTGGGGATTGTTGATTGCATATTTTACAGAAATTATTTGGCTGTCTGCGGCTCCAACTTCATTTAACCTTTCGGGTGTAGGGCAAATATTCAGTATGTAGACTCAATAAGCCAATCAAAATGCGCCGGATGTATCACGTGTTCAATGATTCATCCAGACAGGTTGAAACAGCAAAATGCTGACTCGGTGGTTTTAACTTTTCCTAACTTTAAACTGGCAGCGTTTCCTATCTTACGATTTAGATATATCATTCTCACGCGCCTTAACAAGTTTAAGTATAAAACACTAAACTGATTCGACTGCGTTTCTTATTGCGGTAGTTGTATTTCAATTATTGCAGCGGTTGCAATTTTTAAACTGGACACGATTGTTTATACTACTATATTTTATCAAGGTTAATCGCCCGGTTTTTAATTTTGTTCCCCCGAAAAAATGGGCAAAAAGGAGTAAATAATAATGCCAACCACAGCAAAACATCTGCTGCCGTACGGACTAACTAGCCGTACGATGATACTCAACGGCAGTAAAGGCAGAGATGAAGATCATCGGTATGGCAGATCTGGCGGAAGAGACCCCCCTACGGTGGTAGGCTGGTACCGGGCAGCAGCGGGCACTAGTATGGACTTGATGCACTGAGCAAATGATGCTTTAGTTGGATCAAGATCGGAGAGTCATGGGCGAAACCAATCATAGTCTGATTCCTCGGCCGTGATACTGCGATGTGGAAAGGAAATGGAAAGACTACCTTATTATTATATTTCCTGAACGTCGGAAGACGGAGAATGATGATGGCAGTTCCTGGAGTAATGAATTCCGGAGGTAAAATACTACCCCTTTCGGATCTTCGGGTGGGGAGTACTTCGGAGAGAGTCATCAAAAGAGGTGGACATTTTAATATCAGGATCGGGACATGGAACGTAAGAACACTTAGAAGAGCAGGGAAACTGGAAAATCTGAAAAGTGAAATGGATAAATGTAAAGTGAACATAATAGGTTTAAGTGAAGTGAGGTGGACAGGTAGTGGTGAAATAGTGTCAGGTAATTACACAATGTTTTACTCAGGTGGAAAAAGTCATGAACGTGGAGTAGCAATAGTGATGGGAAATCAATTAGTGCAAAGTGTGTCTAAAATGGTGTTTCATAGTGATCGTCTAATGTTTGTGAAAATAAGTGCAGAACCAGTGGCCATTCTGATAATTCTAGTGTACATGCCAACATAAAAGCATGATGACGAAGAAGTGGAGAAAATATACGATGAAATAGAAGACATCATCCACTCCGAAGGCAGAGGAAAAATAAATGCCATAATAATGGGTGACTGGAATAGTGTGGTAGGACAAGGTAGTGAAGCAAACATCGTGGGACAATATGGGTTAGGTAGAAGAAATGATAGAGGAGGGATGCTAGTGGAATTCTGTCAGCGTAACAATTTGGAAGTGATGAACACTTGGTTTAAGAAAAGGAAGAATAAATTATACACATGGAAGAGCCCAGGTGACATTAGTAGATATCAGATAGATTTCATACTTGTAAAGCAGAGGTTTAGGGGCAGTGTGAAAGACACCAAGACTATGCCAGCTGCCGATATAAATTCGGATCACAACCTTCTGGTTGCAGACATCAGTACAGGGTTGAAGATGATCAGACAGTGTGGGAAGAGAAAACAGAGATGGGACTTGGAAAAGCTAAGAGAGAAGAATGAGGCAGTAAGAGAATCCTTAGAGAATGTCTTTAGTGAATTGAGAGAGAAAAATGTAAGTGCAAGTGCAGAAGAACAGTGGAGAAATATGAAACTGGCCTTGTTGAATACTTTAGAGAGTAAAGTCGGGAGGGAAGCAAAAAGAGCGAGGAAACTCAGGATCACCAATGAGATCCTGAAGAAGATGGAGGAAAAGAGGAAATGTAAAAATGTGAACGAAGCGGAATACAGAAGACTTAACAATGCACTCAGGAGAGAAACAGACAAAGCGAAAGAAAAATACCTAGAAGAAATGTGTGAAGAAATAGAGGAACTACAAAGGAGAGGAAGGTACGACCTGATGTATCAGAAAACGAAGGAGTTGGGAGGGAGTGACAATAAAGGAATAAGGAACTTCGGAATAGAAAACTCTAGGGACAAATAACTTCTAGGGACTCAAAGGACAAATGGAGACAGAACAAGAGGAGATGCTGAAAATATGGGAGGAATACGTAAAAGAACTCTACGATAAGAAACACCGCCCGCAAGTAATTAAAATAGAGACAGAGGAGGCGGTTGATGAAGACGAAAAAGGGCCCAGCATATTGAAAATAGAAGTAGAGAAGGCAATTAAGGACATGAAGAGGAGGAAAGCTACAGGAGAAGACGACATACCAGTGGATTTGCTGAAGGAAATCGAGGTGGAGGTTTGAAAGAGTTGACACAACTCATCAACAAAATCTACGAAACTGGGGAATGGCCTAAAGACTTTTTAGATGTCACAATGGTTGCTCTAGAAAAGACACAGCAAGCCAAGAAATGTAGTGATAACAGAACAATTAGTTTGATCTCACACGTGGGGAAGATCATTGCAAAAATACTCAATGGACGGATAGAACATAAAATCGAAGAAGTAATGGAAGATGATCAGTTTGGATATAGGAAAAGAAAAGGAACCAGGGACGCCATAGGCATGATGAGGATATTGTCGGAGAGAGTTTTGACTGTTAACGAAGAAGTCTGCGCGTGTTTTGTAGATTGGCAGAAGGCCTTCAATAGAGTTAACTGGACAAAATTGATAAATATTCTTAAGGAGATTGGTGTCAACTGGAGAGACCGGAGACTAATTTGCAATCTGTACATGAGACAAAGAGTAAAAGTACAATTGAACTACGGAGAAACAAACAGCGTAGAAATAGGAAGAGGAGTCAGACAAGGATGTTGTCTATCGCCGAGTCTCTTCAATTTGTATGGTGAATGGCTGGCGAGAGTAGCTTTGAAAGGATGTGGAAATTCGAAGATAGGGGGATGCCTCATCAACACCATCAAATATGCAGATGACCTGGTAGTACTCGCCAAGAAGACAACTTCAACACATGATGAACCGATTGGTGGAAACTGGAAGGAAATATCGCATGGAAATTAACAAGGAAAAATGTAAAGTGATGAGGATATCAAAAAGGGAAAAACCTTTGAAGATAACAGTCGACAATCAAGAACTGGAGAATGTAAAACAGTGCAAGTACTTGGGAAGCCTGCTGACAAAGGATGCATACTGCACAAATGAAATTCGAGCAAGAATCGCCATGGCCAAAGCTGCATTCAACAAGAAGAGGACTCTACTGACCAGCAAGTTGAGCTTGGAACTAAGGAAGAAACTGGTGAAGTGCTACATCTGGAGCATTGCACTGTACGGAGCAGAGACGTGGACCACGAGGAAAAGGGAGAAAAAATACCTCGAAAGTTTTGAAATGTGGTGTTGGAGGAGAATAAAAAAGATCAAGTGGACAGATAGGGTAACAAACGAGGAGGTACTAAGAAGGGTAGGAGAAAAGAGAATTATTCTAAATACAATTCTCCAGAGGAAGGCCAACTGGATCGGACATATAATTAGACATGAGGGTCTCATACATGACGTCATTGAAGGGAAGATTAAATGAACTGCAGGTCGAGGAAGAAGAATACAACATCTGGATGACATGAAAGAAAGGAGGAGATGCAGCAGGCTAAAGGAAGAAGCTGAGGACAGGGAACATTGGAGACAGAAATTCTCCGTACAAAGACAAGGACCTACCACTAGGCAGAATACTGTATAATATAATCGCCGGGTCCCATCTTTGCGCGCGTTTACATAAACATACACTGTCGTAGATGGTGTAGAAAATACTCGTACGTAAACCTAAAAGAGAATCAATATATTCCAAGTTTCACTCAAAATTAAACCTAATAACAGAAACACTTTTTTATTTATATTAAGATTTAAAATAATGCGAATGAGGTCGCAGACGAGTTTAAATGACTCATCCAAATTTCTCGAAATCACCCAGACATGTTGGAACAGGAAAATGCTGACTCGACGGTTTTCACTTTCCCACGATTCTTTGCGCGGGTCAAAAACTAGGTCAAACTCTTAATAGGATAAACACATTAATTCCAAGAAACTGACAGTGTTTATTTCTACACTCGCGCTTAGCTGATAAGATAAACCGAAAATATGTTGACTCGGCGGTTCTTATCAATACATCTCTCTTCATTTTTTATCCTTGTCGTACCCATTTACTCTTATGGGGTAACCAGCTTTACAAATTAATATCCAGCCCGCAACCCATTTTGAAATTTCCCGCTAGTCTATTCGTGTTCGGTATTGTCCGGTCTAAATCCCTCTTTCCCTCCGGTGCCTCCTCCCTAGCGCTGGCGCCATCTACACATACACGCTCGGTCGCGTTCAGAACTATTTTGTATAGGATTCCCCATACGGAGGGGTAGGCTAAATATTACATGTAAATCCTCATAAGGCGGGGGAGCTTAGATTTTACATGTAATTTCCCATAAGGCGGGGAAGTACATGTAAATCACCATAAGGCGGGGTGGCCTAGAACGCATCATCTTTCCCTACTGGATCGGTCAGCGGAGGGCGAACAACCAAGAACTTCCAAACCCTTAATCCAAGATATCACGCGACCCGTGCCGAAGGAACTGCTTGGTGGCCAAGGGCAACCGGCCATCGCTAACGGAGCCTTTCTGATACCTAGCGAACCCAGAAAATATCGAGCCTTACCATGTCAAGCGGTGCTCTGACTTGGCGGACCTTTAGTTCCCTTGCCATTCGTGAGATTCATATGCGAAGAAACACGATAATGAAGCCTAGTGTGCGCGATTTCACCGCCACAGAACTAGTGGACTAGATGGAGGGTGAGCTCCAAGATCCCATAGAAGATGCAGAGGTAGTAGCGGCAGCTACAGCGGTCTCCTCCTCGGAAGTTACGCCTGCAATAGCGGCCACTTCCTTGATTGAAGAGACAGCAACAGCGGCCACTCTCTCTGTTGAAGCCACAATGGCCGAGAACGAGGAAGTCGGTTCGGATTACCGAGAAGACGACCTAGACCTCACACTCGTAGACATGAGCAGTCCTGCCATGTTTACTGAGGTAGAGGAAGACGTCATTCTGGCCAAGACAGAAGAGGACTTGCCGCCTCCTGTCATAAAACAAAAATAACTAGCATACGCACAAAAATAGGTCAAGTGAACATCCACCATGCCAAAGCAGCTTCGGCTGTGTTGGCTAGTATGTTCACTAAACAACACTTAGAGCTAGCGCTGCTGCAAGAACCCTGGGCTTTTGGAGGTAAGATCAGAGGCCTCAGCAACAGGGAATGTAAGTTGGTGTGGGATAACAGAGAGGTCTCCCTCAGAACTTGCATTATGATAAAGAGGGGCATAAATTATGTATGTCTTTCAAAATTAAAAAGTTTCAAACACGGGATCTAGTTCGAATCCAGGTCCGCGAGGTACTGATCGCATTAGCATACTTCCCAGGAGATGGTAGCAACATACCACCCGTAAAAGTTCAAGGGCTGGTAGAACACTGTATTAGGAGAAGGTTACCACTCATCTTAGGATGTGACGCAAACGCCCACAACGAGATGTGGGGCAGCACGGACACTAATAAGAGAGGTGAATAACTTTAAGAATACCTCATTAAAGAAAACCTAAATGTGTATAACGTTGCGAATACACCAAAATTTGTCACTAAGGTCAGAAGTGAGGTACTGGATATAACGCTAGGTAGCACTAACGTAAGTAAACTGGTTAAAAGGTGGAGAGTTTCAAGTGAACCCTCATTGGCAGACCATAGGATCATAGAGTGTTAACTGGAAGGAGCGAGTGAGGAAATTCCCATTCGAAACCCCAGACAAACTATGTGGCCTATGTTTAGTTCCAAACCAAAAGAGAACCCAGAGCAAGTGACAGTGCGGGGTAGTATCAAACACTACACCGTACTAGAGCAAGCTGTAGGAGAAATAAATATAGCAATCACCACGGCATTTTAATTCAGCTGCCCGGTAAAAACCGCGAAGGAGCAAAAGGATGAAAAATGGTGGAACAAAAACTTGTCTACATTAAGAGCAAAAGTACGTAAGCTTTTCAACAAAGCAAAGCAATACGAAAATTGGCTAGAATACTTCGTGGTGCTCACCACCTACAACAAAGAGATCAGAAAGGCAAAAAGAGAAATCATAGAAGTCACTCCGGTATCAGCTAGATTGCACAAAGCACTAGCGAAGGATAGAGTGGAAATCACTGCCACTCTTAAGAGACAGGATGGGAGCTACACTGAGGACGAAGAGCAGAGAGCTCTCCTCCTACTACAAACCCATTTTCCGAGATGTAGAAAATACAAAGAGATGGGATGGGAGAAATGCTGAGAACCAGAACGGCGGAGACACAAGTGGGAAGACACACCATCGAGATCTCCACAACTCGAGGGTGTCCACAGGGAGCTGTGTTATCACCACTGATATGGAGCCTGGTAGTTGATGAATTACTGGCTAGGTACAAATACTGTGGTTCAGCAGAGAAAACCCTCATACATTTGCTCAAAGACTGCGGAGCTATGCTCCATAAGAGACAAATGTATCTTGGGGCCCACTGCTTGTCCTTGAATCCCACCCAGATCCTGAAACTCCTAAAGGAATCAGGATTAGAGGAGGCGCTCTAAATGCGTAAGTATATCAACGTTTAGAGGAAGAGGGTGGTGTACAATAGATCTACGAAGGTCGCAGTACAAATCGTCACCACCAAAACTACAATCTACAATCTAGTAACTACCAGGTCTAAGCTGAACATATAAATTGGATCAATTGGACAGACAAGCGTTTTTATCTCGCGACAAACGAGATAAAGAAAACAAAAACAAAGGAGATTAAACTGATGAGAATAAAAAATTTCATAATTTAGAAAGTAGGTGATTAAATAATTAAGCAAGTTTATAAAGTTAGTGGAAGCCGGGAATATAAGAATATCACAAATACTGTAAATCTTATCATTGATAAATAAGTTTAACTAAATTTGAAGGGCTAGGACCCGTTGCCTTTTGAAACTATCCTTGCGGGCTTTTCAAAAAAGTTTTTTTTACATCTTTGCATTTTTTTTTGTTTTTGAAAAATTATCACCAAGTGTCGATTTTGTTTTCGAAAATATTTCCATTGATTTTCATTTTTTGAAATGTGAAGAAATCGTTATCATCTTCACTGCTTTTCCCAATTTCGGACAGTGCCGTTACCTTTTCAAATTACCTATTTCTTGTTGTTATATTGAACATGCGCCATTAAAAGGGTACTACGCTATAGAATTCAATGAGAGCCGCATTTAAATTTTTGATATAATGTACACACACTATAAGTGTGTACACAAGTATTACCTTAAAAGCATGTCTAGTTTAGAATGTATAATCCAGTCTTCCTAAACTCTCTTTAGACTTGTCTATCTCATGTTCTCTGTGTAATCTTATCTGTCTGTATAATTTATCTGTCGAAACATCGAACGGTCGAAAAAAGCTTGCTGTTCACAGACCAAGAAAAGCAGATTGGCAAATATCGAAAAAAGCTCTGGAATTTATATTCGAAGCCTCAGAAACCAATATAAGAGTATATTGCCCAATTGAATCTCACGCGAATGCGGTGAAACAACAACAGGTGCAAGCAATAGACAGCTGGGTAGAAGTGCTCAAAAAGAAAAAACCAACAGACAAAGACAAAGGAAAAAACCAACAGTCGAAGGTAAAGACAAAGGCAGCGCGCTTATGCTGACCTACTCCAAAAGGTGAGACCCTACGTGGACTCAAAACTACCGGGAGTTGACATCATCAGAACAAGACAAGGAAAAATGGCGAACTGGTGCTCGAAGTCAAAGGTGGAGAAGACCTAGGGCTAAGAGAAGAAATATCAAAAAAATGCCTGAGATCTGAGGTGCAATAAAAATCTAATAAAGTGACCCTACACGTAAAAGACCTGGATGAAGCTACCACTCGAGAAGAAATACACCAAGCAATACAAAATCTCGTAGGCGAACAAAAGGGAGTCATAAAAATATTTGATTTTGATTTGATTTGATTTGAGACCGGCCTATGGAGAAACACAAGCTGCCACTATCGCAGTAAACAAGGATACTACGGAAAAACTCCTACAAAATGGAAGATCAAAAGTGGGCAGTGAGTTCAGTGTAGACTGTGGGAACGAGTAAATTTTGCCAAATGTCACAGATGCTGGTTAGCGGGCCACCACGTAAAGAAGTGTGATGGACCCGACAGGCAAAATCTGTGCCTCAGATGTGGCAAAGAGGACACACAGCACAAAATTGCAAAGAAGACGAATTCTGCCCCGCCTGCAACGAGAAGGGCTATAGGGCAAACACGGGAATGTGCCCAGCATTCCGGAAGGCGCTGTCCGAGGCAAGGCGCGATAGATCACAGAAATACTAACTGCACTACAAATAAATATCATTTGATGTCTCGCAGCTAACGATCTGCTGACTGCCACTGCGACAGAACTAAAAGCAGACATAGTACTGATTAGCGAGCCCAACAAAAAAATAGTGACAAGTTCAGGATGGACAAACAAAAAGATGCAGCGATTTGGATAAGGGGTAGCAAATTATCCGTAATAAAAACGGGACATGGGCCAGGTTTCGTCTGGGTGGAGCTGCCCCATCTCATTATATATAGTATATATCTATCTCCCAACGCAAGTACCACGCAACTATCTGAATATCTAGAAGCCCTTAGCCAGAGTATCAGGCAGCATAATAAAAGGGATAAGATTATAGCACAGCAGGGACCTCAACGAAAAGATTTCCATCTCTGCATGCACAAGAGAGGAGATATAGTCATCGACTGGTCAGCGGAACTAGACATAGTCGTGCAAAACCAAGGAGATAAACATACCTTTGAGAAAGGAAACTCGCGCTCCATCCTAGACCTAACATTCACTACAAACTCAGTAGCAAACACCATCCGGGACTGGAAAATTCTCGACAATGAAACCTTGAGTGACCATATCGCTACATATTATACAACATAAGGGAAAACGTAAAGGAAAAATACAAGAAGCAGTCTCCAAAGTCTAGCTGGACCATAATAAATTTAAACGAAGAGAAAACTAAAAAGTGTATTGCATACGAATTATCAAAAACCCACAAAAAACGTCGATACGTTGGTCCAGCTGATGTGCAAAGTATGCGAAGACACTCCGACCAAGCAAGCAGGATTAAAAACATACAGAACAACATACTGGTGGACGTATGAAATCGCGATCCTGAGATCTGCATGCGTCATAGCCAGCAGAAGATACCAACGCCAAAGGGCAAAAACTAACGAGAACAGAAACACCCAAACGCTCAGCATAGCGCATTAAAGTAACAAATGAGCTACGGCAACTTATAAATAAAACCAAACAAGACCACTGGAAGAAACTCTGTACAGACCTAGAGGGACATATGGCGCGATGCCTTTCAGATCGTTAAGAGAAATCTAAAGCTTCGTCTCCCAAATTTACCAATAACAATGGAAGTAATTCGCCAAGTCTCCGAAGTGCTATTCCCACATCATACTCCTCTTGACTGGGCACAACCCGATGTTCATTCCACTCTTCAATGCCAACGAACTATCTCTGGCCACAAAACGAATTAGAAGCGGCATAGTTGCGGGAACAGATGGGATACCTCCCGAGATTCTAAAAATAATAGCTCGACACCATCGGGATTTAGACCTCGACATAATAAATTCACAGCTAGTTGCCGGAAACTTTCCAGATAAAGGGAAACGAACAATGCTCATCCTCATAAGAAAGGGGGACAAACCAATCCGAGAGAAACCAAAATCATAGAGACCTATCTGCTTACTGGATGTATTCGTTAAATTGCTGAAACAACTTCTGCTAAGAAGACTAAAAATGGAGCTCGACGCCGGAGCTGGACTATCAGATAAAAAAAATGGATTTAGGTCAGGAAAATCTACAATAGATGCTATAACTTCCGTTCTAACCATCGCAAAATTAGCAAATTCCGAAACGCAAAGAACAAAAAAACTGTGCGCTCTCAATAGCACCAGATGGACCCATATAGTGAGTAGCCTGAGCAAAAGGGATTTCCCCCCTACTAAACGAGAATGATAAGAAGCTATCTTAGTTTGAGGAGTCTGATATTGCAATCTGGATGGCTGACTGAAGTGCGTGAAGTTAATAGTGGTGTTCCACAGGGATCGATACTGGGCCCTACCCTATGGAACGTATTATACGATGAGGTCTTAAGATTAAAACTTCCACTGGGAGCAACGACTGTTGGATTCGCTGACGACCTAGCTCTGGTGGTAACATCTAAGACAGAACAGGGGCTGGTGGTAACGGCTAACCATGCAATAAACCAAATCTGAGATTTGATGAAGTCTAAAAACTTATGTTTAGCTCCAGAGAAAACTGAGGCAGTTCTCCTCATTGGCATCAGGAAGCACAGCCCGATAAAATTTAAGCTAGAGAATACACTAATATTCCCAAAAGAGCAGATCAAGTACCTGGGAATATTAATAGACAAAAGGCTCTCTTACTCAGCGCACATAGCAGACGCAGCAGCGAAGGGGATGAAGACGATGGCAGCTATGCAAAGACTAATGCCCAACGTGGAGGGGGGCTAAAGATGGTAAACGGAGATTGCTGGGTTTGATGGTCCAGTCTAATATGACGTACGATGCACAAATATGGGCGAATGAACTTCAAAAAAAGTAACGCACACAAACTTGCAACTGTCCAACGGAAAGTGGCTCTCCGTGTATGTAGCTCATACCGAACAGTCTCTGTACAAGTCGCCCTGGTTATTGCCACCGTCTTCCCGATCGGGCTAGTGGTAAAGGAGCGGAAAAAGCTGCAAGAGGCTAGCCACAACAGGCTTGAAAAAAGACGAGTCAGAGCAAACGAGAAGAGTCAGAGAACTGCTGAAAGACGAGTCAGAGAACTGCTGAAAGATTGGCAGGAACGCTGGCAGTCCAGCGATAAAGGGTAATGGACAAAACTCCTTATATCAGACGTAGTCACATGGGTGAACAGAAAGCAGGGCGAAACGAGTTACCACCTAATCCAAGTGCTAACAGGTCACGGCTGCTTCAGAAACTACCTGTACAATGTGGACGGAGCATCTGACGATCTATGCGTGTATTGCGAAGAACAATCTGCCGTTAAGAAACACTTGAAATGAATATGAATGAACCCATCGGCCCAAGAAGCCTAGTAAAGCAAATGCTGGAAAATAAAGAGGACTGGGACAAGATCCATGGAAAAAGATGTAAAAACTTTAAAGCAAATCTAACTACACCAGCCCACCCGCCAGTCAGAGGTTATGCGATAAGCGGTTCCAGAGTGAACGGGTGTGATCTTTCCAGGGGGACCACTTGTCTGTAGCGGTGAAAGCCGCCAGCTACGACCCTCAAACAAAGTCTTGTTCGTCTAGTCATTTCACTTTTTTGTAATAGCCTATATTTTGGGTTTTCTCACACTTTGGTCATGGGCCATTTCACACTTTGCAAACGATCAATTTATTGTTTATTCTCTAGTAGCATCGGACCTCTAGTCTTGTCTGTGTAGTCTTGTCTGTCAAGTCTTGTCTGTCTAGTCTTGTCTGTCTAGTATTGTCTGTCTGGTCTTGTCTGTCTAGTCTTGTCTGTCTAGTCTTGTCTGTCTAGTCTTGTCTGTCTAGTCTTGTCTGTCTAGTCTTGTCTGTCTAGTCTTGTCTGTCTAGTCTTGTCTGTATAGTCTTGTCCGTCTAGTCTTGTCTGTCTAGTCTTGTCTGTTTAGTCTTGTCTGTCTAGTCTTGTCTGTCTAGTCTTGTCTGTCTAGTCTTGTCTGTCTAGCCTTGTCTGTCTAGTCTTGTCTGTCTAGTCTTGTCTGTCTAGTCTTGTCTGTCTAGTCTTGTCTGTCTAGTCTTGTCTGTCTAGTCTTGTCTGTCTAGTCTTGTCTGTCTAGTCTTGTCTGTCTAGTCTTGTCTGTCTAGTTTTGTCTGTCTAGTCTTGTCTGTCTAGTCTTGTCTGTCTAGTCTTGTCTGTTTAGTCTTGTCTGTCTAGTCTTGTCTGTCTAGTCTTGTCTGTCTAGTCTTGTCTGTCTAGTCTTGTCTGTCTAGTCTTGTCTGTCTAGTCTTGTCTGTCTAGTCTTGTATGTCTAGTCTTGTCTGTCTAGTCTTGTCTGTCTAGTCTTGTCTGTCTAGTCTTGTCTGTCTAGTCTTGTCTGTCTAGTCTTGTCTGTCTAGTCTTGTCTGTCTAGTCTTGTCTGTCTAGTCTTGTCTGTCTAGTCTTGTCTGTCTAGTCTTGTCTGTCTAGTCTTGTCTGTCTAGTCTTGTCTGTCTAGTCTTGTCTGTCTAGTCTTGTCTGTCTAGTCTTGTCTGTCTAGTCTTGTCTGTCTAGTCTTGTCTGTCTAGTCTTGTCTGTCTAGTCTTGTCTGTCTAGTCTTGTCTGTCTAGTCTTGTCTGTCTGGTCTTGTCTGTCTGGTCTTGTCTGTCTAGTCTTGTCTGTCTAGTCTTGTCTGTCTAGTCTTGTCTGTCTAGTCTTGTCTGTCTGGTCTTGTCTGTCTGGTCTTGTTTGTCTAGTCTTGTCTGTCTAGTCTTGTCTGTCTAGTCTTGTCTGTCTAGTCTTGTCTGTCTGGTCTTGTCTGTCTGGTCTTGTCTGTCTAGTCTTGTCTGTCTAGTCTTGTCTGTCTAGTCTTGTCTGTCTAGTCTTGTCTGTCTGGTCTTGTCTGTCTGGTCTTGTCTGTCTAGTCTTGTCTGTCTAGTCTTGTCTGTCTAGTCTTGTCTGTCTAGTCTTGTCTGTCTGGTCTTGTCTGTCTGGTCTTGTCTGTCTAGTCTTGTCTGTCTAGTCTTGTCTGTCTAGTCTTGTCTGTCTAGTCTTGTCTGTCTAGTCTTGTCTGTCTAGTCTTGTCTGTCTAGTCTTGTCTGTCTAGTCTTGTCTGTCTAGTCTTGTCTGTCTAGTCTTGTCTGTCTAGTCTTGTCTGTCTAGTCTTGTCTGTCTAGTCTTGTCTGTCTAGTCTTGTCTGTCTAGTCTTGTCTGTCTAGTCTTGTCTGTCTAGTCTTGCCTGTCTAGTCTTGTCTGTCTAATCTTGTCTGTCTAGTCTTGTCTGTCTAGTCTTGTCGGTCTAGTCAATCAAATCAAATCAAAATGATTTATTTCAATATTTAAGATATAGGTATACAATATCTAACTGAAATATGTCGGCAATATAGTATCTTTGCAAATATATGCAAACACAAAATACAGATACAAATTTAAATACAAGAGCATTAAGATTAAAATATAAATACAGGAAAAAAATAAGATTAAAATAAAAATACAGGAAAACTAAGATTACAATATAAATACATGAAAATTTAGGAATTCTTTACTTTGCACAACAATTCATTAATGCTATACGGTTCAATGTCATTTAACAGTTTAAAAAGTTCCCTTTTAAGCTTTTTGAGGTTATCAATTTTTTTTTATCCGCCTTGGCAATTTATTATATAAGTTGATGATGCTGTATGGAGGTATTCGTTCAGTTAGAGTGAGGTTGTGTTTGGGAAGTTCATAAAGTTCTCTATTACGTCTTGTATTACGTCAACTTGGCTTATTATATATTTCAAATAAATGTTTATATTTGAAAAGAAATAATATACTTTCTAATATATATGTACCAGTGCATGTTAAAATTTGAGAATTTTTAAAGTGCCCCCTACAAGACCCTGAATGGTAAATTTAAAAAAATGCGCACTGCTTGTTTTTGCACTCTAAATACTTTATAGATGTGGATTCCATTTCCCCAAAAAATTATTCCGTATCGTATGTGAGCATGGAAGTTTGCAAAGTATACCATCCTCATAACTTCTGGGTTCACATATCGACTAAGGGTTCTTAAAGCGTATACCGCATTACTAAGTTTAATCACGACTCTGTTAATATGTGATGTCCAATCCAAAGTATTGTCGATGTGTAGACCCAAAAGCCTCACTGTCTGTTGCGTTTTGATGGGTTCATCACCAATAATAATTTCTTCAGGGTATGTGACTGTCGATCTTTTAGTTTGAAAAAAGATCGATTTCGTCTTTTCCTTATTTAAAATGAGCCTACTTTCAGCGAACCACGATAACATCACTGACATCGCTAGGTTGGCATAAGGTATAATCTCTGCTAAAGATTTATGCACTAATAGTATCGTCGGCATAATTCACCATCGTATGTTGAGGTATGATCGGTATTTGTGGTAGGTCATTAATGTAGATTGTAAATAATAATGAGCCAATGGTACTACCTTGCGGAATCCCCATATTTACTACTCTTGGCATGGATTTCACTATGCCGCTCGTACTATCTAACCTGGTGATGTGGATTCTGTTATATAAATAGGATTTTATCCAGTCCAACACGACTCCTCTGCATCCATAACTGTATAATTTTTCAAAAAGTATACCATGGTCGACTAGGTCGTAGGCTTTTGACAAGTCAACTAACATTCCATGGGGTATATTTTTTGCATCCAAGTTTTGAATGACATCTGCTATAAATTGGTAGCATGCGGTATCTGTGGTCTTACCCTTTATGAAGCCATGCTGTTGTTGGCTAATAATTTTATGTTTGCTTGTAAAAGACAGCAATCTATTACATATTAATTTTTCAAAGATCTTTGAAAATGTTGAAAGAATGTTAATTGGTCTGTAATTAATGATTGACGTATTATCACCAGCTTTAAAAATTGGAGAGATTAGAGCCACTTTTAAACTATCAGGGAATACCCCAAATTGAATTGAATTGTTTATAATGAGCTGTAGTGGATTAAGCACACTGGAAATAACATTCTTTATTGCCACACTAGGAACATCGTGATTACCCGCACTTTTTTTATTTTTAAGACTATATATGGTATTCCATAACTCTTCTTCGGAAATTGGATTTAAAAACATTGTATTATGATTATCTACAATTTTATTTACAAACGGTAATCCAGGTTGTACTTCAGATAGATTATTCGCTTTATCAGCAAAGAAATTGTTAATATAATTGGACAATAAATATGGTGCTTCAATACCATCGAGAGCCACTAGTTGTTTTGCTTTGTAACCTGTAACTTGT
This sequence comes from Phosphuga atrata, assembly GCA_944588485.1. NCBI lineage: Eukaryota > Metazoa > Arthropoda > Insecta > Coleoptera > Silphidae > Phosphuga > Phosphuga atrata. Next base: position 5,370,966 of record OX155905.1, read on the forward strand.
TTTATAATATTCCAGGTTGTTTTCTGAACGTTGGGTGATTCTTCTAGCTGTTTGTTAAAGCGTCTTTTTTTCTCATCGCGTAGCAATTTCACGTACCTTCTGCGTAGCTTATTGTACAATGGTTTAAGGTTACGGTCATTATAAGATATTGTTTGCACTAGCTCCAGATATTTATTCATATCCTTTAGTTCTGGATTTGAAAAGACCCGGGGCGTCATTGGTTTCCTGTTGACACTCACTTTAGGAAATGCTTCATTAATTTTTGTGTAGAATATTTCCATGAACACGTTCCATTATTTGTTAACTTCGGTACAGTTAATGCTGTATAGGTCACTCCATGATACATTATCCATGAACTCCCGGTGGAGTTTTTTATTGTCATCTTTTAGTACTCGAATTTGTTTACTGGTTATATTTCCATCCTTTTTAATTTTCAGGTTCAAAACCTGGGCATAATGGTCAGATATTAGATAATTTAGTGTCTTCATATCGTACTCAAACTTTGTGTTTACTATAATATTATCTATACAGGTTCCAGTTTGAGGATGGCTTACTTCCTTCGCTACTGGTACAGCGTTAAACGATTGCAATAAGGACAGAAATTGCTGACATAAGTTCGAATTTTTCAGGGTATTAATATTGAAATCGCCTGCGATAATAAATTGCCTTCCATCATATTCTAGGATTATTAGGAGTTCATGAAGTTTTTCAATAAATCTTTTATTGTTTGTCAAAGGGGCTCTGTAAATTCCCACTACTATTATATCATCTCCGTTTAGAACAGATTCTATCGCAGCACATTCAAATATATTTTGTTCAGCAATACCACTAATATCGGTCCTTGATTTACTAGTGATACCTTCTCTGCAATCAATAGCGACACCCCATGCAAACCTGCCAGTCTGCAGAAGTGGTCCGTTAGTTCAAATTTTTTTAATTTTAAGATTTGAATTTGTTCAGTGCTCTTCCAGTGTTCTGTAAGAATTAGAAATAGACAGTTGTTGACTTTTTCCAACATAAATTCTAAGGTGTCAACCGAATTTCCTAGTGACTGTACATTCTGGTTAACTTATTGTACAGTTGATGATGCTGTGTTATGTACCATACGGAGTTTCACAACTTCTATGTCGGTTCATACAGGTGTTACGAGGCCATGTTTCGGGTTTATTTAATGCCTGGAAATCCTCAGAAGGCACCGAGACCTTAAAAGACGAATATTTACTCGGATGCCTAGATTGTATATTTTTACACATTACTTGTTTAAAGTTTTTGTTAGTTAAGTATGTAATTATGTCCTTTTCGCTTAGTTGGGGATAAAAAAGAAATACATGTAAGTGCTCATACTTCAAGGCCGCTTTAATTTCAGTTGTATCATCGTTATTACCGTAAATTATATAGGACTTTCTAGGCCCTCCTCTCCGAGAACGTTGAATTTCCCATGTTTCATTGTTTTGAATCGACTCTACATTCGCTGTTTCATTCATTTGAGATTCATTTATCTCGGGATTTCTATTTACATTTTTTGTGCTACCCTGCCTATCCTTGGCAGCATTTATTTTATCAGGCCGACGTTTATGGCCGATAACGCTGGAATTTGGTGCAGAGATGTCTTTTTGTGGTACATTTCTGACGATTTCGGTTGTTTCCCGCTCAGCCACAACTTGAAGGTTCAACAACTCAGCATTTTTTTGAGTCAAAACTTCTACTTGTTTAGATAAATCGGCGATGACCGCAAACAGTGGTTGCAGCTCCTTTTTTATAGACTCCGACATAAAATTCTCGAAATTACCGCTTGTTTATTAGAAGGGATGTTAGACCTCAGTTCCCTCGACATGTTTCACGGATGTTGCAAACACAACAAATTATGTCTAGTCTTGTCTGTCTAGTCTTGTCTGTCTAGTCTTGTCTGTCTAGTCTTGTGTGTCTAGTCTTGTCTGTATAGTCTTGTCTGTATAGTCTTGTCTGTCTAGTCTTGTCTGCCTAGTCTTGTCTGTCTAGTCTTGTCTGTCTAGTCTTGTCTGTCTAGTCTTGTCTGTCTAGTCTTGTCTGTCTAGTCTTGTCTGTCTAGTCTTGTCTGTCTAGTCTTGCCTGTCTAGTCTTGTCTGTCTAGTCTTGTCTGTCTAGTCTTGCCTGTCTAGTCTTGTTTGTCTTGTCTGTCTAGTCTCGTCTGTCTAGTCTTGTGTGTCTAGTCTTGTCTGTATAGTCTTGTCTGTCTAGTCTTGTCTGTCTAGTCTTGCCTGTCTAGTCTTGTCTGTCTAGTCTTGTCTGTCTAGTCTTGTCTGTCTAGTCTTGTCTGTCTAGTCTTGTCTGTCTAGTCTTGTATGTCTAGTCTTGTCTGTCTAGTCTTGTCTGTCTAGTCTTGCCTGTCTAGTCTTGTCTGTCTAGTCTTGTCTGTCTAGTCTTGTCTGTCTAGTCTTGTGTGTCTAGTCTTGTCTGTATAGTCTTGTCTGTCTAGTCTTGTCTGCCTAGTCTTGTCTGTCTAGTCTTGTCTGTCTAGTATTTTCTGTCTAGTCTTGTCTGTCTAGTCTTGTCTGTCTAGTCTTGTCTGTCTAGTCTTGTCTGTCTAGTCTTGTCTGTCTAGTCTTGTCTGTCTAGTCTTGTCTGTCTAGTCTTGTCTGTCTAGTCTTGTCTGTCTAGTCTTGCCTGTCTAGTCTTGTTTGTCTTGTCTGTCTAGTCTCGTCTGTCTAGTCTTGTGTGTCTAGTCTTGTCTGTATAGTCTTGTCTGTCTAGTCTTGTCTGTCTAGTCTTGCCTGTCTAGTCTTGTCTGTCTAGTCTTGTCTGTCTAGTCTTGTCTGTCTAGTCTTGTCTGTCTAGTCTTGTCTGTCTAGTCTTGTCTGTCTAGTCTTGTCTGTCTAGTCTTGCCTGTCTAGTCTTGTCTGTATAGTCTTGTCTGTCTAGTCTTGTCTGTCTAGTCTTGTCTGTCTAGTCTTGTGTGTCTAGTCTTGTCTGTATAGTCTTGTCTGTCTAGTCTTGTCTGCCTAGTCTTGTCTGTCTAGTCTTGTCTGTCTAGTATTTTCTGTCTAGTCTTGTCTGTCTAGTCTTGTCTGTCTAGTCTTGTCTGTCTAGTCTTGTCTGTCTAGTCTTGCCTGTCTAGTCTTGTCTGTCTAGTCTTGTCTGTCTAGTCTTGTCAGTCTTGTCTTGTCTGTCTAGTCTTGTCTGTCTAGTCTTGTCTGTCTAGTCTTGTGTGTCTAGTCTTGTCTGTATAGTCTTGTCTGTCTAGTCTTGTCTGCCTAGTCTTGTCTGTCTAGTCTTGTCTGTCTAGTATTTTCTGTCTAGTCTTGTCTGTCTAGTCTTGTCTGTCTAGTCTTGTCTGTCTAGTCTTGTCTGTCTAGTCTTGTCTGTCTAGTCTTGCCTGTCTAGTCTTGTCTGTCTAGTCTTGTCTGTCTAGTCTTGCCAGTCTAGTCTTTTCTGTCTAGTCTTGTCTGTCTAGTCTTGTCTGTCTAGTCTTGTGTGTCTAGTCTTGTCTGTATAGTCTTGTCTGCCTAGTCTTGTCTGCCTAGTCTTATCTGTCTAGTCTTGTCTGTCTAGTCTTGTCTGTCTAGTCTTGTCTGTCTAGTCTTGTCTGTCTAGTCTTGTCTGTCTAGTCTTGTCTGTCTAGTCTTGTCTGTCTAGTCTGTCTAGTCTTGTCTGTCTAGTCTTGTCTGTCTAGTCTTGTCTGTCTAGTCTTGTCTGTCTAGTCTTGTCCGTCTAGTCTTGTCTGTCTAGTCTTGTCTGTCTAGTCTTGTCTGTCTAGTCTTGTCTGCCTAGTCTTGTCTGTCTGAGCTTGTCTCTCTAGTCTTCTCTGTCTAGTCTTGTCTGTCTAGTCTTGTCTGCCTAGTCTTGAATGTCTAGTATTGTCTGTCAACTCATGTCTGTCTATTCTTGTCTTTCTAATGTTGTCTGTCTAGTCTTTTCGGTCCAGTCTTGTCTGTTTAGTCTTGCCTGTTTAGTCTTGTCTGTCTAGTCTTGCCTGTCTAGTCTTGTCTGTCTAGCCTTTTCTGTCTAGTCTTGTCTGTCAAGTCTTGTCCGTATAGTTTTGTTCATCTAGTTTTGTCTGTCTAGTCTTATCTGTCTAATCTTGTCTGTTGAGTCTAGACCTGTCTGTATGGTCTATTCTCTATTTAGTCTTGTCTGTCTACTTCTGTATGTGTAGAATTTTCTGTCTGCAGAAGTGCAAAGGTATGCTGCTGCTGCGTTAAGCGCATACAGCACTGTTTCTGGCGACGATGTGGCGGTCGTTGCTTGAGTCATCCTGTTAGATCTTCTGGGGCATGATAGAGTTTGGGAAGGTAATGTGCATGGCAAGAGCTATGCGAGGGGTCAGAAAAGGAAGTCTGGAGCATCCGACTATCGATGAATGGGTCAACCGTGGGCACGGGCAAGTGAATTATCACCTCACCCTGGTGCTCACGGGGCATGGATGCTTTGAGTCTTACCTGGTGCGCATCTGGAAACTGGTTGAGGCGGTGAGAGAGAATGCAAATAAAGAAAATATGGTGAAGAAGATCATGCTCCGCAGTGAGTATGGATGGGGCGTGTTGACTGGTATGATTGGATATGTAATGCGTAGAATGGAGGAGGATGAAATGGATGAGCTTGGGGCGAAACGAAGCGTTGCTACGCGAGAGCCGTGCGTGCTAACGCCGGGGCCCCCTTAGTGCAAAGGGGGCGCACAAATTTATTGTAAATTCTGATGTGAGGGCAACGAGTGAATGCGGATGAATTCTATGGAAATTAAAGGGGGAAGAACGTGACGAATTTATGCCAAATTTTGGATTCCATTAAATTTTCACTGGTTTTGGCTGGGGGGTCTGAATGGTGGAGTTTTTATTAGTGAGTCGCCCCTTTAGTGGGCAGCCCCATACTACCACTCGGTACGAGTCGGGTGGTGTTTATTTGCAGATTTTCACCTCCAGCACGTGCAAAACTGTCCAGACTTGACTATATAGTCTTGTCTGTCTTATTTTGTCTGTCTAGTCTTGTCTGTCTAGTCTAGTCTGTCTAGTCTAGTCTGTCTAGTCTAGTCTGTCTAGTCTAGTCTGTCTAGTCTAGTCTGTCTAGTCTAGTCTGTCTAGTCTGTCTAGTCTAGTCTGTCTAGTCTAGTCTGTCTAGTCTAGTCTGTCTAGTCTAGTCTGTCTAGTCTAGTCTGTCTAGTCTAGTCTGTCTAGTCTAGTCTGTCTAGTCTAGTCTGTCTAGTCTAGTCTGTCTAGTCTGTCTAGTCTAGTCTGTCTAGTCTAGTCTGTCTAGTCTAGTCTGTCTAGTCTAGTCTGTCTAGTCTAGTCTGTCTAGTCTTGTCCGTCTAGTCTTGACTTTTTAGTCTTGCCCGTCTAGTCTTATCTGTCTGCGTAATCATTGTGTGTGTAGTCTTGCCTGTCTAGTCTTGTATGTCTAGTCTTGTTTTTCTAGCCTTGTCTGTCTAGTTTTGTCTGTCTAGTCTTGTCTGTCTAGTCTTGTCTGTTAAGTCTTGTCTGTCTAGTCTTGTTTTTCTAGCCTTGTCTGTCTAGTCTTGTCTATCTAGTCTTGTCTGTCTAGTCTTGTCTGTCTAGTCTTGTCTGTTTAGTCTTGTCTGTCTAGTCTTGTTTTTCTAGCCTTGTCTGTCTAGTCTTGTCTATCTAGCCTTGTCTGTCTAGTCTTGTCTGTCTAGTCTTGTCTGCTTAGTCTCGTCTGTTTAGACTTATCTGTCTCATGTGCTCTGTCTAGTCTTCTATCTCTAGTCCTGTCTGTATGGTCTTATCTGTCTGGTTTTCTCTATGTATACTAGATTTTTCTGTCTAGTCCGTGTCTTTCTAATATTGACTGTCTAGTCTTGTCTGTCTTGTATAGTCTGTCTATTCTTGCTAATCTAGTCTAGTCTGTCTGATCTTGTCTATCTAGTCTAGACTGTTTAGTCTTGTCTGTCTAGTCTTATATGTTTAGTTGTGTGTGCCTAGTCTAGTCGTCCGCACCAATCTATTATCACAATTCAATCCACATCCACAAAAAGTCGAATTATGATTAGACAACTGTGGACGATATTTCGAATTGAGTCAAGATGGAGTGATGTGTCGACGGGAATCGATCGTCTATATTCGCCTGGTGTCTACATATTCTTGAATTCACAATCTGATGCTAATCTATTGTTAATATCACGAAAAATGTCATTAAAACGCTTAGTTGGAGTTGAAGTCCCGTTGTACCCTACATATTACAAACAGATTTTGCGAATTCGGAATTTCACCTTTTCTGGTTGCTATCAAATAATGAGGTACAATTGCGAACATGGTTGTAGGAATTCTTCGTGCTTTCGTGGAAGTCCGGATGGTATTTATGGCAGAGGCACCGACAACTTTATATAACCTTTGCTCCAATTACTATTGGAGATTACATTATTTGCCAATTTGTTGTATTTTTGTTATCAAAAAAAACACCGAACAGAACTTATGTGTTAAACATACATAAAAGTTTCTAACATTTTCCATATAAAACTTCCATTCTGCATAAATACAATTAGAAGTTGACAAAAAGTGTGAACATAATTATACTAAAACTTTAGCACGAAAATAAGTTTTAAAACGACTTACAAAACAAGTGTTTCGTTCCAAACTGGATTAAGACAGGATCGAATTGTTCTAGTTTTCTTCTTGACATTGTCCGAATCTGGAATGAGCTTCAGCTTAACGTACGGATCGCTGAGTCCATTCGGATCCATCGGAATTAAATTTCTTCCTTGGCATACTAATCGAAAGAAAAGAAAAATTAACATTAAATTTACCGACATCAGACAATATTTTCAATAACCGTCTTGAAAAATTAAGCAGAGAAAACATCAAAGGGAACATCAAAAGAAAATCTCAAAGAACATAATTCCATTGTAATAAGTATACATTCGAAAATTTGGTTTATCCGAATATCAAAGGAATATTGCACGCTCGCTTACCTTCGGCGGTGAGCTTGTTTCCATTACACGTGATTTTCAGTTGAATGCGTCCTCTGCGTTCCGTGTGATCACATCCGCAGAGATTAGGTACAGTTTCTTCACATCGCTTATGAACATTCATATCGCAGGCTGCACAAATCCATCATTATTTCATTAACAGAATGTCCTCGTGATAAGGGTAGAAGGAAGATACGATGTCAATATCTATAGAACATGCTAAGAATTCTACTCGAGTCATAACAAATAACAATCTGAGACAGTTTTTCACAAACATTTATGCCAATAATTTATATAAATAATCAAATATTTTATCAAACTGTAAATTATCGATAGAAGCAAACCTATCTTAATGACAATCTATTTACATTTGATTGCTGAGAAATGAAATATAATTTAATTAGTTTTAATTTGAAAGATTTTTGCTAATGTGTTAAAGGAAATAATTAAAAGCATATAATCTTTATTACATTAATATCTAAATATAAATATTTAAGCTTTAAAAAAATTGTAACTAATTGGAGTTGTGATTATTGTTAACATAATTGCTTTACAAGAAAAATATATTGCCACTTATTAAAATATTCTTAAGAAGTTAGTCAGATTTTTGTTTAAATAGATTAAAGAAAATAAGTAAAAATAGATCATCTCTATTATATTATGAGATTCTAGATATTTTGAGATATTAAGAAACTGGTAGTAACTGCAGTTAACTAATACACTGCCAAGTTGTTAACGTAATTGCTTTTCAAAATAATTAATTTGCATTGTCTGTAATTCGAGTTAGTCAGATAATTCTTTCAATAGATTATTAAATCATTTATGATATACTAAATATCTTGAGATTTCAAGAAATTGCAACTTAGTGGTGTTCTAAATATTGTTCTAATACACAAGTAGGGAAAGATAGTTCCTTCTAAAACCTCCACCTCCACAGTCATGCGCATGCGCGATGACCTTTAGCCCCTAACCTAACCTTGACCTTGGAACTTCCGGTTTAGACTTCCGGTTTCCGGTTTCGACTTCCGGCCGCCATTTTCGGAACTTCCAGATGCGCGGGAAAATTCAAAAAATAGACGCGAGGCGGGGAAATTCAAAATTAGATCCTGTTGAGACAAATGAGGTGTGAAGTTGGTTGCATACATCAACGGGACTAAATACATGAGACTAGACAGACGAGGCTAGAGCAATGGGGCTAAATACATGAGACTAGATAGACGAAGCTAAATTCATGAGGCTAGATGCATGAAACTAGATACATTGCAGCAGTAAAACATTGCACGAACTGCATCTCATTTCACTTCCCCGCTGCACTGTCAGTTGACAGCTGCCAAATGTAAAATTTGAAGTATGTCTGCTTAACGAACGTCGCGCCGCGACTCAGAGTAGTAAAGCATTGCACAAACTGCATTTCGTTTCATCTGCTCGCTGCACTGACAGTTGGCAGCTGTCAAATATCAAATTTGACATATGTCTGCTTAAAGAACATCGCGCCTCGAGCCCGAAGTAAAACAATGCACAAACTGCATTTTGTCGCTGAACGGAGAGTTGACAGCTGCCAAATGTCAAATTTGAAGTATGTCTGCTTAACGAACGTCGCGCCGCGACTCAGAGTAGTAAAGCATTGCACAAACTGCATTTCATTTCATCTGCTCGCTGCACTGACACTTGACAGCTGTCAAATATCAAATTTGACATATGTCTGCTTAAAGAACATCGCGCCTTGAGCATGAGGTAAAACATTGCACAAATTGCATTTTGTTTCACTTGTTCGCTGAACTGACAGTTGACAGTTGTCAAATGTCAAATTTGACGTATGTCTGCTTAAAGAACGTCGCGCAGCGAGCCCAAGCAGTAAAACATTTCACAATTTGCATTTCATTTCACTTGTTCGCTGCACTGACAGTTGACAGCTGTCAAATATCAAATTTGACATATGTCTGCTTAAAGAACATCGCGCCTCGAGCATGAGGTAAAACATTGCACAAACTGCACATTGCACTTGCTCGCTGAACTGACAGTTGACAGCTCTCATATGTCAAATTGAACGTTTGTCTACTAAGAATTCGTCGCGCCGCGAGCTCGAGCAGTAAAACATTGCACAAACATCATTTCATTTCATTTTCTTGCTGCTCTGTTAGTTGACAGCTGCCAAATGTCAAATTTGACAGCTGTCAAATGCCAAATTTGACGTACGTTTGCCTAAAGAACGTTACGCCTCGAGCTCGAGTAGTAAAACATTGCACAAACTGCATTTCGTTTCACTTGTAGAGGCTAGATACATGGGGCTAGATAGACGGAGCTAGATACATGGGGCAAGACAGACTTGGGTAGATACATGGGGCTAGATAGACGGGGGCTAGATACATGAAACTAGATAAGACTGAACTAAAATATATAAGGGATTGTTTAATTCAACTAAAATATATTTTCGATTGTTTTTTTCGTTTAACTTAATCAACATAATAAGATTTTGATTTAAATAAAGATTCAGTAGACGGTTAAGCATAGCCGGATGTTTGTGTTTGTCAGTGTAATCAATTTCTTCGAATTGTTTTTCGTATTTGTTTTCGTTTTTATTTTGATTTACTGCCCTGGCCGTCTAGCGCTGATTACAACTGCTGCTATATTATCAGCGGTGCGCGAGCGGAGAAAATAATAAATTATGAAGCGTGGTCTAATCAATTCTTTAGGTTTTTTGAAATTTTTCGTTTTAATTTAATAAACATAATCACGTGAAACATCCAGAATTTCATTTATATAAACCAGAGTTCAATTTTCTGGCATCCACTTTTCATCTACTTGCATCCACTTTCTATCTACTTGCATCCACTTTTCATCTACTTGCATCCACTTTTCATCTACTTGCATCCACTGTTCATCACGATAAACAGGGTGTGAGTTCTATGTAACCCCACGCTTAACAGGGTGTGAGGTCTATGTGACCCCACGCTAAACAGGGTGTGAGGTCTATGTGACCCCACGCTAAACAGGGTGTGAGGTCCATGCAACCCCACGCTAAACAGTGTGTAAGGTCTATTTTTAGTCAGCTGTCATCAGCTTTTATTCAGCTTTAATGTCATTGGGTTAGTTGTGTTTGCTTTACATCCACTTGCATCCATTTTTTAATCTCGTTGGGGTAGGTTAGTTGGGTTAACATTATGGTAGGTTAGCATTAGATTAGTTGGGTTAGGTTACAGGTGTTAAAACTGAAGCGCGCTTCATTCCGAATACCTGCCAGCTACCCCTAATACTTATCTAATGCTAGCCTACCCTAACGTTAACCCAACTAACCTACCCCTATGAGATTAAAAAAAACGGCCAAGTGCGAGTTGTGACTCGCGCACCGAGGGTTCCGTACAAACTTGTATAGTATAGTATTGTTATGTAGATTATCAACATATTATGTAGATTATAAAGAAAAATTAGACGAAATATAATATATACAGGATGTTCCGGGACTTGAGTATGTCGCATGTCGGTTATAAAAAAAACCGGCCAAGTGCGAGTTGTGACTCGCGCACCGAAGGTTCCGTACAAACTTGTATAGTATAGTATTGTTATGTAGATTATCAACATATTATGTAGATTATAAAGAAAAATTAGACGAAATATAATATTTACAGGATGTTACGGGACTTGAGTATGTCGCATGTCGGTTATAAAAAAGCAAAATTTAGACATAATATATACCCTGTATATATTATGTATATAAAGCGTACGTGATGAAATGCATAAGGAATATAAACAAAGAAAATTCAGAATAAACATAGAATAAGACCTAACTGTATGCAACCCATATGCTTCTGGAGCCTGACAATACCACTACGACAACATTAGTGAATTTTCATAAGTTTCTAATAGTAAATTCGCATTTTTCTTGTAATTAAACTACATATTTACGGTTTTCAGATTTTTCCCTTGACATGTGCTGTAAGACACCGCTTCTTGCCAAATTTCATGATTCTAGGTCAACGGGAAGTACCCTATAGGTTTTGATTCCCTCGTGAAATCGCAAAATATGCGACATAAACGGTCATATCTTTTGATCGCGTTGACTTACAAGTTTGATTTTTTTCACAGCTGAAAGAGACCGCAGACTCGAGTATTTGATACAAATTTCAACTTGTTACCTCTACGCGTTCCTAAGAAAAAGGTCTTGACAGACAGACAGACGGACAGACAGACAGACAGACAAACAGACAGACAGACAGACAGACGGACAACAAAGTGATCCTATAAGAGTTCCGCTTTCGGTACGGAACCCTAAAAATGGATGCACGTGGATGTAAAGCTAACACAACTCACCCAATGACATTAAAGCTGAATAAAAGCTGATGACAGCTGACTAAAAATAGACCTCACACACTGTTTAGCGTGGGGTTACATAGGCCTCACACCCTGTTTATCGTGGGGTCACATAGACCTCACACCCTGTTTAGCGTGGGGTCACATAGGCGTCACACCCTGTTAAGCGTGGGGTTACATAGACCTCACACCCTGTTTAGCGTGGAGTCACATAGACCTAACACCCTGTTGAGCGTGGGGTCACATAGACCTCACACCCTGTTTATCGTGATGAAAAGTGGATGCAAGTAGATGAAAAGTGGATGCAAGTAGATGAAAAGTGGATGCAAGTAGATAGAAAGTGGATGCAAGTAGATGAAAAGTGGATGCCAGAAAATTGAACTCTGGTTTATATAAATGAAATGCTGGATGTTTCACGTGATTATGTTTATTAAATTAAAACGAAAAATAAACCTAAGGAATTGATTAGACCACGCTTCATAATTTATTATTTTCTCCGCTCGCGCACCGCTGATAATATAGCAGGAGTTGTAATCAGCGCTAGACGGCCAGGGCAGTAAATCAAAATAAAAACGAAAAACAAATACGAAAAACAATTAGAAGAAATTGATTACACTGACAAACACATACATCCGGCTATGCTTAACCGACTACTGAATCTTTATTTAAATCAAAATCTTATTATGTTGATTAAGTTAAACGAAAAAAACAATCGAAAATATATTTTAGTTGAATTAAACAATCCCTTATATATTTTAGTTCAGTCTAATCTAGTTTCATGTATCTAGCCCCCGTCTATCTAGCCCCATGTATCTACCCAAGTCTGTCTTGCCCCATGTATCTAGCTCCGTCTATCTAGCCCCATGTATCTAGCCTTATGTATCTAACCCCGTCTATCTAGTCTCATGTATCTAGCCTCGTCTATCTAGTCTCATGTATTTAGCTTCGTCTGTCTGGCTCCATGTATCTAGTTTCATGCATCTAGTCTCATGAATTTAGCTTCGTCTATCTAGTCTCATGTATTTAGCCCCATGGCTCTAGCCTCGTCTGTCTAGTCTCATGTATTTAGTCCCATTGATGTATGCAACCAACTTCACACCTCATTTGTCTCAACAGGATCTAATTTTGAATTTCCCCGCCTCGCGTCTATTTTTTTAATTTTCCCGTGCATCTGGAAGTTCCGAAAATGGCGGCCGGAAGTTGAAACGGGAAACCGGAAGTCGAAACCGGAAGTGCCCAGGTCAAGGTTAGGTTAGGGGTTGAAGGTCATCGCGCATGCGCATGACTGTGGAGGTGGAGGTTTTAGAAGGAACTATCTTTCCCTACTTACACAGCCACAGACAAGTTGTTAACGTAATTGTTTTTCTAAATTATTAAGTTTTATTGACCGTAATTTAAATATTCTTCAAAAGTTTTTATTCAGGGACCGCTAAAAGTATTTCACCAAGCTATGTAGAATTAATACGAGTGCAATTTAAGACATGATATTTTAAGGTTACATACATAGAGTTTCCAATAGGTTTACTAACATTCGTTTGATGTGTGTCTGACCATTCAAATTAACAGTCTGATTGTGTCAGACCGTCAATTTGAATGGTCTGACACACAACAAACAAATGTTAGTAAACCTATCGGAAACTCTAACTGCTGAAATCCTGCAACTGCCAAGGAAGCAGATCGCAATTGTGGTAGGCCTACTTACAGGACACTGTCCTCTACGAGAACACCTACATAAAATGGGTATCTGGAAGGAAGAACCTTTATGCAGGTTATGCTATGAGGAGGACGAAACCGCCGCCCATATAATCTTCCACTGTGAAGCAATTGCACGTAGGATACACAAGCTTGATATTACAACTGAGAGAGTCCCGGTGAAAAACATGGCACATAGAATCCTGGACCTAATAGAGGGACTGGATCTATTTGCATGAACGAAACAATGTGGAGTAATACAATAGGCCAATGGGCCGCAGTGTTTTAAGGGCCCCCCTGGACCCACATTGGTTAAAAAAAAAGGTTACATACAATATCCACCAGTGCATATTTTGACGATATTTTTCATTTGTTAGTAACAATTGTTTCCGAGTGGTGGGCGCCACCACTCGGAAACAATTGTTACAAACAAATGAAAAATATCGTCATAATATACACTGGTGGATAATATATGTAACCTTTTTTTGTCAACAACTTGTCTACTGTGTATGTGGCGCACATACGTTTTTTTTAATGACATCATAAGCAGTGTTCCGTCTTCATTCCAATTTCAACATTCAATTAATTTTTTGTGACCTGTGTGCGCACTTTTTTAAGTGTGCAGTTTTTTTCCAAAATAAAAAAGAATATGCGGCAATTAAAAATGCGCATGTAATAATAAAAAAAACAATACAGAATAGCATTAATATTTACATTGAATTGAAAAATTCACTTTGTTTTTTACCACACTTATATTATGTAAAAATGTTATATAACTTATTATTCACAGTTATATAAATTTCTACACATATCACGACTCGAGTTTCGACGTTTGACGGTCATTTTCAAGTGACTTAACAAAATGATGAGGTTGAATATATACCCTTATAGTTTTGGTGGAGGGGGGGGTGGTGTCTGTCCGTAGATGAGGACTTATCTGTTTGAGATTAGGTGAGCTTAAAAAGTTGGGAACAGGTCAGGTCGGTTTGCTCGTTTAGGAGATTAACTGAGCGATTACGGGTTTTTTTGAAAATTTCTATTGACTCTAGGACAGTCGTGGCGAACCTATGGCACGCGTGTCACGGCTGACACGCAGGAAAATTTTAAAACTTTAAATTTTAAACTTGTTAAACTATCGTTTCTAAAATAAATTTTGAAATTTCTCAATCTACTTTTGTGCAACATCAGTTGTGTAAAATATAAGACGTGTTCAAAATCCGTCAATTGGTTTGCCCGTAATTGCAAAAGGCGCACAAAAATTTTCAAATTAAAAAAATTCACCAAAGCCGTATTTACAAAGCTACAATTTTGAAATGTGGGAATTTGTGAGATCTCGTAAGAATATCAAATCATACCACGTTTTATCAAAATCCGTCGATTGGTTTGCCCGTAATTTGCCGTAATTTGAAAAGGCACACAAAAATTTCCAAAATTCACGAAAGCTGTATTTTCAATGCTACAATTTTGAAATTTGGCAATTTGTGAGATTTCGCAAGAATATGAAATCATACCAAGTTTCATCAAAATCCGTCGATTGGTTTGTCCGTAATTGCAAAAGGCGTACAAAAATTTACAAATTTAAAAAAATCACGTAAGTCGTATTTACAAAGCTACAATTTTGAAATTTGGGAATTTGTGAGATCTCGTAAGAATATCAAATCATACTACGTTTTATCAAATCCGTCGATTGGTTTGCCCGTAAATTCAAAAGGCGCACAAAAATTTCCAAAATTCACGAAAGCCGCAATTGCAAAAATTTACAAACTTGGAAAATCACGAAAGCCGTATTTACAAAGCTACAATTTTGAAATTTGTGGGACCTTGTAAGAGTATCAAATCATACTACGTTTCATCAAAATCCGTCGATTGGTTTGTCTGTAATTGCAAAAGGCCCACAAAAAATTACAAATTTTAAAAATTCACGTAAGCCGTATTTACAAAGATACAATTTTGAAATTTGGCAATTTGTGAGATTTCGCAAGAATATCAAATCATACTAAGTTTCATCTAAATCCGTCGATTGCTTTGTCCGTAATTGCAAAAGGCGCACAAAAATTTACAAACTCAAAAAATTTAGAAAACCCGTATTTACAAAGCTACAATTTTAAAATTTGGCAATTTGTGAGACCTTGTAAGAGTATCAAATCATACTACGTTTCATCCAAATCCGTCGATTGGTTTGTCTGTAATTGCAAAAGGCGCACAAAAATTTCCAAATTTCACCAAAGCCGTATTTACAAAGCTACAATGTTCATATTTGGTAATTTGTGATATCTTGTAAGAATATCAATTCATACCAAGTTTCATCAAAATCATTCGATTAGTTTGTCCGTAATTCCAAAGACGCATAAAAATTTACAAACTTCAAAAATTCACGAAAGCCGTATTTACAAAGCTACAATTTTGAAATTTGGCAATTTGTGAGATTTCGCAAGAATATCAAATCAAACCAAGTTTCTTAAAAATCCGTCGATTGCTTTGTCCGTAATGGTAAAAGGCGCACAAAAATTTACAAACTAAAAAAATTTACAAGAGCCGTATTTACAAAGCTACAATTTTGAAATTTGGCAATTTGTGAGACCTTGTAAGAGTATCAAATCATACTACGTTTCATCAAAATCCGTCGATTGGTTTGTCTATAATCGCAAAGGCGCACAAAAATTTACAAACCTCAAACATTTACCAAAGCCGTATTTACAAAGCTACAATTTTCAAATTTGGTAATTTGTGATATCTTGTAAGAATATCAATTCATTCCAAGTTTCATCAAAATCCGCCGATTGGTTTGTCCGTAATTGCAAAAGGCGCATAAAAATTTATAAACTTCAAAAATTCACGAAAGCCGTATTTACAAAGTTACAATTTTGAAATTTGGGAATTTGTGAGATTTCGTAATCATACAACGTTTTAACAAAATTCGTCGATTAGTTTACCTGTAATTTCAAAAGGCGCACAAAACACGTCAAATATTCACGCTAATACGGTAACTGATTTTCACTATCACATTGTAAAAGTAGATCTGGCACTATTCTGGGTCTATTTCTGGGAATTTATGGTTGCATTCAGAAAACACAGAACGCGAGAATGTTTTGAAAACCCTGTTGAAAAACTTCGTCCTGTCTGCCCTATGTACATGCCATTGCACTCGGAACAATGAATTTCGTATATGCCGGAATTTTTTATGGGGTCGATTTTGTCTTTGGCATTAAACAATATGTTGACTACTTGACTACTTTGCGGAGGGTTTAAATACTATTTGAAGATTTTGCTTTCGAAGGACATTTGAAGAACATTGAGATGAAAGTTTTGTTTTGTTTTCAGATATATTTGGGCCATTGTGAATTGGGTTCGTTTATTATTAATAATGTTTTGGATGAGTTTTGTTGAGAAACCATTCTCTGTAGCGATTGAAATGATGGTATTTAATTCTTTGATTCTCTTTTCTGAGGAAATGGGGATTGAAAAGTCTCGATGTATCATTGAATGATAGGCCGCTAATTTGTGTGTTATCGGGTGAAATGATGAATATGGGATTGTAGAGTTAACATTGGTGGGTTTTCTATATATATATATATATATATATATATTTATATATATATATATATATATATATATATATATATATATATATATATATTTATATATATATATATATATATATGAATATATATATATATATATATATATATATATATATATATATATATATATATATATATATATATATATATATATATCCATACGGGTGAGTGCGTGATTCTGCGACGCAAGGACGTGTTTTGAGAGCTCCGCAATCAAATTCACTAGTGAACGGTGGAACAAACACAGAAAGCAAAAGAGAATACCACAGAAAGGTAGGACGTAAGAGATAACAAACTATAGCGGAAAATCAAAGAAAAATCGGAAACCTAACCTCCGAGAAGTCAATTCGGGTCGGGTATCTGATACGGGACAGATAAGAACGACGACAACAACTAACATTGGCAACCAATTAAGCACGGATGATCGCTAGAAATATACAACTAAGGCCACACAAAGCATAAATAGAAACACATGAACGAAAGAAACAGGGAACGGACTAACAGCGACGGGAGTAAAAGAAAACGAGACTCGCCTGACATAAACCAAGACACAGACAAGGAAGCAGATAGGGAAAAGAGAAACAAAAATAGGAAAACACTAATAAATAATCAACCAGGAAAACCAGAAATGGAAGAAATAAAGAAGCTTATAATCTCAATGAAACAAGAACTTCAAGAAGAAATGAGAGGAAACTATAGACAATTAAGAGAAGATATTATGGTAAATAACGAGATAATCACAAAAATGAAAGAAGAAATGAAAAAGAAAGAAGAAGAGTGGCAAAAAGAGAGAGAAGAGATAAATAAAACTGTAAAACAACTCAAAACCCGACTGGACAACCAAGACAAGAAAAGCAAGAAATACAACATAGTAATAAAAGGAAAGGCGGAGGGAAACGGAAAGCCCAAAGAAGAAATAGAGAGATTACTAAAAGAAGAGCTACAAATAGATATAAAACTGAAAGACGCACACATCATCACAAAAAAAAATAGCACAATAACGGTGGCAGAAGTCAGAGAGTGGAAAGACAAAATGAATATCCTACGAAATAAGAATAAACTAAGAGGAAAAGAAATATATATAGACTGCGACTA
Organism: Phosphuga atrata; assembly: GCA_944588485.1. Classification (NCBI taxonomy): domain Eukaryota; kingdom Metazoa; phylum Arthropoda; class Insecta; order Coleoptera; family Silphidae; genus Phosphuga; species Phosphuga atrata. The sequence continues at coordinate 5,388,534 of OX155905.1, forward strand.
CACGAAGGAAGAAAGGAAGATTCAGGCAATAATAAGAAACAAGGCGAAAGAAGAAAAGGCAAAAGGGAATAATGTAAAAATATACAAGGAGAAATTAATAGTAAACCAGAAACAACTCATCTGGAACGAAGAAACCCAAGAACTTAAAGAGATGAGCACTCCAAAAAACCAATAGAACAAACAAGCAGACAAGGAAAAACAATAACGACAAAGCAACAAAACAGGACAAGAAAAATAGGAACATGGATAACAGATGAAAAAACACAGATACGTAAAAACACACTGAAAGGAAGGACATGGAAAATAGGAACATGGGACGTCAGAAGCTTATCGGGAAAAGATGAGGAACTAATAAACGAATTAGAAAAGATGGATATGGATATTGTGGGTATTACAGAAACGAAAAAAAAAAGGAAAAGGAGAACAAACGCTGACTGGAGAGCATGTACTAATATATAGCGGAGTAAATGAACAGAACAGGGCAAGAGAAAGGGTAGCATGCTACATAAAGGGAGAAAACGTGAAATATATACGAAAGTGGACTGCAATAACGGAGAGAATCTTGAAGATGGAATTAGAAATTTATAAAAATACGTTATTAACAGTTATAGTTAGTATATGGTCCAAGTGAAGACGAAAGGGTTAGAATAAAAGATGAATTTTGGAATCAACTGACGGAAGTAATAGAAGTAAGTAGGGGAAGGATGTTGATAATAGGTGATATAAATGGGCGAGTAGGGAAAAAAGACTATGAATCTGGAGAGACAATAGGTATACATGGAGAAATCACTAGAAACAATAATGGAAGGAGATTGATAGAGTTGTGTATGCTAAATAATCTTATAATTACAAATACTTTCTTCAAACATAAAGAGGTACATAAATATACGAGAGAATGTTTAAGTAGGGGAGAGAGATCAATAATCGACTATATAATAATTAACAGAGAATTTAGAAAAGAAGTAAAGGACACAAGAGTAAGACGAGAACCTGAAATATATTCGGACCACTATCTAGTTTTGACAAAATTAAAAATAGGCAACACAAAACAGCAAGAAAATACCAGTGCAAATATAAACAAAAAGTGTGAAAATAAGCAAGTAATTAAAACATACAAATTAAGGGAAGAAGAGACAGCTAAATTATATAAAAAGAAAATAGAAACGGAGATTATTAAAATCAAAGAAAGTATGAGCAGCATTTCAGTAGAAGATGCATGGAGAAATATCAAGGAAATAATAACGAAAACAGCGAGAGAGACATGTGGATATATTAAAATCAACAAAAACAAAAAACAAACTAGATGGAGGAACGACGAAGTAAAAATGGAAGTAAAAATGAAAAAACAACAATGGAAAAAGTACCTTACGAACAGAACTACAGAGAACTATAATAATTATAAAGAGCAGAGAATGAAAGTCAAAGCATTAGTGAAAACATTGAAGCAACAATCCTGGGAAGAATTCGGACGCAAGATGGAAGAAGATAGCAAAGGAAATCAAAAGTTATTTTACAGAGTCTTAAAAAAACTTCGAAAAGGAAAACCGAATAACAGCATAGCCATCAAATCTAAAGAGGGAAACTTAATAGAAAACGAGAAAAATATAATGGCACGATGGAAGGAGTACTTTGAAGATATGTTAAATACAAAGCAAAATAATACAGGAAATAAAACCGAAGGAAAAAATGAATACATAGGAAACAAGGAGAATATGATAGATGAAGACATAAAGACAGAAGAAGTAATTGAAGCTATAAAAAGGTTAAAACGGGGAACGGCTGCTGGACATGATGGAATAACAACAGAGATGGTAAATAACATGGGCAACAATGGAATAGAAGTGTTAGTAAATTTTTTTAACAAAATCTGGGAAGAAGAAATGATACCTGCAGACTGGGAAATAGGAGTACTATTACCACTCCATAAAAAGGGAGACAACAAAGATTGCAATAATTATAGGGGTATAACATTGATGAGTACGATGGTCAAGATATATGAGCGAATCCTGGAGAAAAGATTAAAAACTGTGACTGAAGCCCAGATGGAAGAAGCCCAGAGCGGTTTTAGAAAAGGTAGAGGAGTACAAGATCATATATTTACCATGAAGCAACTAATAGAAAAGAACGTAAGCCGCACCATATATGTAGTCTTTGTCGACGTTGAAAAAGCATTTGATAGCATCCCAAGAATGGAAGTATGGAACAGCCTTAGACAAAGAGGAATCAGTGACAGGCTAGGAAAAGCAATTTTCAGTCTTTATAAAAACACAAGAAACTATGTTAGAAAAGGAAACTTACAGTCAGAGGAGTTCGTAACCAAAGAGGGATTAAGACAAGGGAGAGTACTGAGCCCGACTCTGTTCAATGTAGTCCTGGATGACATAATAAAAGAAACAAAGAGAAAAACAAAGAAATTAGAAGTGGGATATAGAAACATGCAGAGGGTGGAAATAGTGGAATGTGCTTTTGCCGACGATCTAATGATTTATGCAAAGAACGAAAAGGATTTACAAACGAACCTAGACATTTGGAAGACAGCGTTATAAAACAAAAATATGAAAATAAACGTCGCCAAAACCAAAGTAATGACCATCGGGAAAGGAGAACCAAGCATAACGATAAAAATAGATGGAAAAGATATAGAACAAACAGAAACATTTAAATACTTAGGAGTAAATATACACAATGACGGAAAGGAAGAGGCTGAAATCAACACCAGAATTGAAAATACAACAAAACTATTCTATGCACTTAATAACACGTTTATAAGAAACAAAGATATATCGAAGAAAACGAAAATGACAATGTACAATACTATATACAGACCAATTCTGACATACGGTGGTGAAAGCTGGGTGCTAAGCAATCAAATGAAAAGTAGAATACAGGCGCTAGAAATGAAATACCTAAGAAGCACTAAAGGAATTACTAAAAGAGACAGAGTAAGAAATGAAACAATTAGAGCAGAACTTAATGTCGAACCAGTCCTGGAAAGCATAGAAAAAAGGCGATTAAAATGGTTTGGGCATCTAGTAAGGATGGAAGAAGGAAGACAAACGAAAAGAGTATGGCTAGCCAAATCTACACAGAAAAATCAAAGAGGAAGACCAAGGAAAACATGGAACCAAGCAGTGGCAGATTCTTTGAAGGAACGAGGAATATCCTGGAATGAGGGGTTGAAGATGGCAAAAAACAAGAAAGAAGTACGGGCAAAATTTATTTATGCATGAAATGGGTTGATTTATTTTATTTTATTTTATAGTGTAAATTTGATTTATTGTTATGGTAAATTAGTATATTGTAATAACTACCTTATGGTAAATTAGTATATTGTAATAAGTACCTTTACACCTTAGGGTAATAAAGGTTTTTACTGATTAAAATATATATATATATATATATATATATATATATATATATATATATATATATATATATATATATATAATATATATATAAAATTCTATTTTGTTGTTTTTGTGTCAGAGTAAGGTCTAAGAAGCTTATTTTGTTGTCTGTTTCTACCTCGATGGTGAACTTAATTTTGGGATGAACGTTGTTTATTTGGTTGAGAAATTGGTCTAATTGACGTGCAGTACCACTAAAACAGGCTATTACGTCATCGACATATCTATACCAAAATGAAATATGTTTTTTGGAGAAATCTAGTTTGAAATTTTTTTCTTCGACAGTTGACATGAATAGATCGGCTAAGGGGCTAAAGGGGATTTAATGGCGATCCCATTGCTAGACCTGATGTTTGCTGATAGTATGTTTTATGAAATTTGAAGTAATTTTGAGTAACACATGTTTCCAGGGCTTCATAAAGTTTAGATTTTATAAGATAATGACAATTGGCTTTATCAATTAAATTTTGTATGATTTCGAGACACTCTTTAGCAGATATATTAGAAAACATACAACTAACATCAAAAGATACGAGTTTGGAGCTGTTATTGGTTTAAGGAGTTCCGAGAGGGCGAGTGAATTTTTTACAGAATATTTTGGGGTAAATTTGGTGTATTTTTTGAAAAGAGTATTCAGTTTAATTGCCAAAACTCTTGCCACACTGTTAATATAGGAGACAACTGATCTAATGGGAGAATCGGGTTTGTGAGTTTGAATGAAACCATAGAGTCTGGGAGCTGTGGGATTCTGATTTGTGATTTTAAATTTCTCAAGTTCTGAGAACAAAGTAATATTTTTTAAGAGACTTCTAATTTGAGATTGGAATTTTTGTGTAGGATCCTTTTTCAAGGGAATTTCAATTGAAATGAAAGAGTTCATTTTAATAATGTACTGTTCTTTTCCAGGACGACTATCGAATTGGATTTATCGGCTTTTGTAAGGACTCAAGAATTGGACTCAATTTTTGCTTTTATCGATTTGTTTTTATCACTGCGGAGGCTGTGGTAGAATTACGTGCGTACGATTTTATATGATCGGCTATTTTGGCTCGAGGTGTAAGAGGTTCTTGCACTTTTTTTAGTGCGATTTCTGACTCTACAATATTTGTGAATTTATCGGAATTAATATTCAGCTAAATTTTGTAGGGGAACCCGGGGTAGAACGGGGTTCGGGGCGGAATGAAGTTCGACGTTTTTCAGTGTCAAGGAGGCGCTGCCAGCGAGCGGCAATAAGTAAAACTAGAACAACCTGTTACCGCTCAACTACGCCAGCCATTTTAGTCTGGTTTTTTTTGAGCGTTCGTGCTTGAGATTTTCATAGTTTCATTTTTTACTCCTGTATTATAACTTTTAATGATTTTATAACTAAGGTAAGGTATAAATACTTGTTTACATTACAACTATAATTACTACATGCTTGAAGTACGTTTAATTGTCTTTCGTTTCGTGTAGTTAAATGTTTGTTTACGTATCTTCCTCGAATTACTGGAACTCCCTAACCTCAATCGTGTTCCCGGGGCGGAACGGGTGGGGCGAAATGGGGTACCTTATTCTTTCGATTTCAAATTTCAGATGGTTCGAAATTATAAGAAAAAAACAACTAGGCAATCATGGTCTATCGAGGAAATGAATAATGCTATCGAGATGGTTATTTCTGGCCAATCTGGGTATTTGAAGGCTTCGAACCAATTTGATGTTCCCCAGTCTACTCTGGAAAGATACTTTAAAAAAAGAAGGGAAAACCCCTACTATAAAATTGATAAAATGGCTGGGAAATTTAAAAACATATTTACAGAAGAGCAGGAACTTGAGCTCGTTAACTACTTAAAAACAATGGAGGCTAGATTATTCGGTTTAACGAGTTGGCTATAAGAAATGGCATTGGTCATAGATTTCAAAATGGAATCGCAGGCCAAGATTGGGCCAATGGATTCCTTAAGCGACATCCTACTTTATCTGTTCGCAAACCGGAAGCAACATCTGGTGCAAGAGCTATGGGCTTTAATAAAGTAGCTGTAGATAATTTTTTTTCTTTACTAACGAATTTAGTTGACAAGTTCAAACTAACGGCTTGTCAAATATTTAATTGCGATGAAACGGGTGTTTCAGTGAACCCCAAAAATCAATCAAAGATCATAGCTTGCAAGGGGAAACGTCAAGTCGGATCGTTAACATCCGCAGAAAGGGGCGAAACGGTAACCTGCCTTATTTGTATGTCGGCAAGCGGTAATTACATGCCCCCAATGCTTATTTTTCCTCGAAAGAAGAAGCAGAAAGGATTTGAATTAGGATTATCACCAGGAGGTTGGGCTGAGGTGCATAGCACTGGATGGATGACTGCTGAGTTCTTTCTCATATGGTTTCGAAAATTTGTGGAATTTTCTAAGGCATCAAAAGATTACCCGGTTCTTCTTATATTAGATGGCCATTCAACACATACCAAGAACCTTAAGGTTATAGACTACGCGAGGGAGAGTGGCGTTTCGTTGCTATATCTATTTTCGTCTATGTTGACTATGTCTATGTTGACTATGTAATAGATCTATGTCTACCACCACATTGCTCTCACAGGATTCAGCCTCTTGATGTTTCTTTTATGAAGCCTTTAAGTCTTCATTACAGCAATGAGCTTCGAAAATGGCTACAAAGCAACCCGGGGAACCCGTAACTCTATTTCAAATATCAACGCTTTTTGGTTCAGCTTTTATCCAAAGTGCAACAATGAAAACAGCTATCAATGGTTTCAAAGCTACAGGAATATGGCCAACTGACCAATCCATATTCACCGACGCCGATTTTCTCCCAGCAAGCACAACTGACATCAGACTTGGTAGTCCTTCAAGTGAAGAGGTCATCGTATCTGGAGCCGAACAGTCAGAATTGCCTTCGTGTAGCACACCGGCTGACGAGAATTCAACTCTAATGATGACACACCGGCTAAGAGGGTCCAATTTAATGAGTCAAGTCTTGCCACTCCTGGGTGCTCTTGGATGACAACATCTAACATGACCTCTTCATTTCATGCTTTACCTGAAATTCTTATACCAATTCCAAAAGTTAAAGAAAGCTCGAAAAGGAAGAATCGGAAGATGGTAAGACCGCTGTCGTAACAGATTCCCCATACAAAAAAGAGTTAGAAGCCACTATTAAGGATAAAGACGGGAAAAAGTTAGCCAAAGAAGAGAGAGCAAGAAAAAAAGTATTTAAGAAAGAGAATAAAATTAAGAATGTAATAATGAAAGGAAAGTGCCTGAAGATAAGTGGAAAAAATAAGGAGCTGAAGAGAGAATAACCAAAGGAAAGTGCCTTTATGGGCACTTAAAACTAAATAAATAGAGCAAACTTTTGTTTCTGCATTTTCACTAGTTTTATAAGATTTTATAATTACTTTTCCTTACCACCCCGTTCTGCCCCACTACCGGGGCAGAACGGGGCAAATGACATATTTTTCTATTTTTGAAAAAAAAATATATTGTTTTTTTCTTTTCTTTCAATATCATTACATTTTTGAGATTATTACATTATAATCTGTTCATAGAAAAATTTTATTCTCTCTTAATTAACCCTTTCGTATTTTAAAAACGTATTTTCAACTTGGTACCCCGTTCTGCCCCGGGTTCCCCTACGTACTTATATATTGACTAGGGATTGCATTCCGGTATCATTTTCAATCCGGCCGGATCGATGGAAATTCGGTTGATCCGATCAGGATAGTTTTTTTTTGACTGTTTCCAGGATAATCGAGGGAGTGTAATATATAGGTAGTATACACTCACACATTTATAATTAGACAAACAATTTGAAATCTAGTACAGTGTAGGTAACTAGTTAAATTTCATAGATATAATTTTAGTATTTAAACATTTTTACATTTTGTTATAGGTCGGCAAATAACAAAATAATTCAGACAAATTATTCAAATAATTCGTGTATTTAGACAAATAATTCGTGTATTTTCCGATGATTTCTCTATGTATTAACACTGATAACTTTTGAGCGGATTATCCTCAAGACTACTTGTTTTCACCGTTCGATTCGGCATGCGAAAATTAGTCGCAAAACATATAAAGTTTTGGTAGAAATTTTAAAATTTCGAAAATCGCTTCCACACAGCCCAGTATATGGAGGTTGTCTGGGTTTTTCTTCCTTTCTCGAGAAATCTTCAATTGATTTTATTAAAGTTCAGTATCAAAACATGCATAAGGATTATTTTTTTTTTAAATTATTTTCTTTTCTTATTCTCTTATTTTGTTTTCCACATAAATTATGATATTTGGCACGAGAAAATGTAAGCTTTATTTCCAAATATCATAATTTGTGTAGAAAACTAAAACTTAAAAAATATGTATAAAACTAAAAAATATGTATTTACATATTAATCCGGGCCCTAGTGATTACAATTAATTTTCAAAATCCAATATTATTTTGTAGGTTTTAAAATATAAAAAAAATTGTCTAAGGGGCCCCAAAATTATATTTTGCCCTGGGTGGGGCCCAGGGTGTTTTTTCAAGAGCTTGAGAACTTTAAATAATAATACAAGACATAATCATTATATTTATTAACATATTTATTTCTCAAATATCATTACCGGCATATGCCTGCCGCGGCCACGAGTTACATATAGATCCACAGAGTTACATAGAGATCCATTCGATCAGTCCAATATTTCACTACTTGACTACAATGGCTTCAATGGTGGCTTTAATGTTAGCTTCCAACGATTCAAGAGTTGCCGGTTTGTCGACCGAAACCAATGACTTAACATAGCCCCATAAAAATTCACCTAGAGGTATTAAGTCGCACGAACGATGTTTAACTGACTAATTTTCGGAAACAAAAATCAGTCAACATGGCTCTATAGCGCTCGCTATTCGCCGTAACAGCAGCCGCTTCTTCATTTAGAAAGAAATAAGGACCGATGATGCCGCCAGCGTGTAAACCGCACAACAGGCTTGAGCTCCGTCAGTAGGGAAAGATGATTCGTTCTGGACCCTCCACCTCCACTTCCGGTCCCCCACTTTTTAATCAGCTTTTAATCAGCTGTAAACAGTTTTAATCACCTTTTAATCAGCTTTAATCAGCTGTAATGCACTGCAATAGTGTGAGGTCTATGTAGCCCCACGCTAATCAGGGTGCGAGGTCTATGTAGCCCCACGCTACAGGTTTAATCAGCTTTAATCAAGTAGAGGTGGAGGGTCCAGAACGAATCATTTTTCCCTACTTCCGTCTTCGCTCCATATAAGGCAATTTTGCTTATTGATGAAGCCTTTTAACCAGAAATGAGCTTCAACACTAAACACAATCCTTGGGTAAAAATGCTCATCTTCGCCCAGTTTCAAATTAGCCCAGTCAGCAAAAAATGCAACTTAAACGATTGGTTTTAATTTTTGCACGAGCTGTATATTATAGGCATGTAAGCCAAGATCCTTACGTAAAATTTTCCACGTAGTCGAAGGACAAAGGCCAACAGGTTGAGAACGGCGACGAGTTGAGAACGACGATTCGCGCTACAGCAGCATTATTCTCATCTACATACATACGCATGTACGCATATTTCTTTGTCTTGTTGATGATTTTTAAACAAGAAGAGTAAAATTATGAAATGAGTAGTAAAAAATGAAAATAGTAAAATAATGAAACTTTGTTTTTGTGTCTGACTGAAACTCCATGTTCTTGAAGTTTCAGTCCGACACAAAAACAAAGTTTCTTCCGCTCTTGTCCAACACACCAACACCGGTCAATGGATGGACTTTAGAAATTCAAGGACTCAGATTAGCCAGATTAGTTTCAGACTTGCGCAAATTAGCCACGAAATGGTAAGGGTATACAGAGAAGCCATAGAGATAGAAAAACGAGACTACTGCATCAACACGAGAGACGACTCCTTGAGACTCCCCCCAGCATGGCGACCGATCATATCCACCCTCAAAATGCAATCCCAGACACCCAAGACACATATACGTCAAACAAGACAAACACACAACGGAACCGAAGCACCGCACACAACGAGCATGACCCGAAGCCAGACAGCTATAAATAGTCGCATCCGACGAACGAGCTCTCGGTTCACTCGCTCCTCCGCTGTCACAAAACGTTGTTCATTCCGACAACACCCAACGAAGCCCTCGCGGCAAAGTATTTCGACCTCGACTACTTGGACACTGTAGACGACAACGACCTCGTCCTAATGATGAACTATATAACGCAACAGCTGTTGAAGAAACAAACCGCCAACGAAAAGACAACTGAAGCCGCCGCCAAAAAAACAAACGAAGCCGCCCCTGAAAAGAAAACTGAAGCCGATGCCGAAAAGACAACCGAAGCCGCCCCCACGAAGACAACAAACGAAGCCGCCGCCCAAAAGAAAACCGAATCCGCCGCCGAAAAAAAAACCGAAGCCGCCGCCGAAAAGATAACTGAAGCCGCCCCCGAAAAGATAACCACCCCCGAGAAGACAAACGAAGCCGCCTCCAAAAGAGCAACTGTAGCCGCCCCACGGAGAAGAACCACACAGATGGACACACACAGCGCCACCGAAGCCACCCCCAAGCGTAAATCGAACCAAGAAGAAGAAGAAACCATCACCATCAACGACAAGACCAAGCTCACCAGGACCACAGGCCACTGGAGAACAACCACAGAAGATGAAACACAGAAGAAGCAACGAAGAAAACCGAGAACCACACCGAGACTACAGGACCCAACTGTAATCAAGTAAAGCCAACGAAACCCAAACCCAACGAAAGACAAACAAGTAAACCGACAAACAAACAAACCGACAAAAAAAAACAGGGACAAACAACAAGGCCACGGAACAGCTGAGCGGAAGGCTCAATGACCGTCGAAAAGCAAAGGACACATGATGATTGATGAACGAGCTCTCAGTAGCGTCTAACGGTTAACCCGCACGGACGTTTTTCAGAACCAACATGTGTTGGTTTGTTTTCTCGGGGATAACCGTCATGTCATAAACCGTCTTGTCTTGTTTTATCTTGTGGTATCAATGCTTGTCTAGTTTCTCTAGACTTGTTCAGTCTTGTAAAATATTTCCCAATCTGTCTTTTGTATTTAGTCTTGTTTAATCCTGTCCTGTCTTGTTGAGTCTTGTCTATTTTTCAATCCTGTCTAGTCTTGTCCAGTCTGCTGCAGTCTAGTCTATTTTGATCAGGCATTTCCAATCGTGAATAAATAATATTGACCTCTGGTCAAAAAAAGATGGTAATATTAAAAGTAATACTTTAGATTTGTATTATTGTATCTGCATATTTTAAAGTTTGTTGTTACGTTTTTTATAAATTGAACAAAACTAAACTATAATAACGTTTACATCTGAAATAAAGGATATCTGAATTAAATTAATGATATGGACATTCAACCAACGCTAATTATATTGAATAAAAAGGATGATTGCAACCGTTACTACGTGGTAATCCATACTTATGCCAGGTTTAGGATGAACTTAACGTAACGAAACGAGAAGCGACGTAAAGTGACTTGACTAAACGTAACGGTAAGGTATGTTTGTGAAATTACGATCGACCTAACGTGCCGCAAAATAGCGATTTGACAGCTTAAAAAAGTGATTTGACACCGTTGGCAGTTAAAAATGAATACCAATTTCATTTTGACCTGATATTTGTATCTTAAGCTGCAGAAGAGGAAACGGGTACGAACCGTTGGTGTGAGAGATGTAAAAGTGTCGTTATCGACAATAATGTGTCGTTCATCAACGTTTTCATTTGTTTCTGTTGTAGCTCATTTGTTTCTGTTGTACTTGCACAATATAAAGGTCACAACACAATACCAAATGTCACTCTTGAATTCGAGTACATGCGCGCAAGAATCGGGCGCGTTGATTGGCAAAAGGAGTCATGTGCATTTAGTCGACCTAATGTAACGCGAAGCGAAGTTTGTTGCCGGGTTTACGATAAACTTGACGTGACGCGACACCAATAAGTGTCGTTCATCGACATTGTCTTTTCTTTCTGTTGTTGTAGTTGCTGGCTATTGCACAATATAAAAGTCACAACACAATACCAAATGTTACTTTTGAATTCGAGTGCATGCGGGCAAGAATCCAGAGTGGAACGTGGAACAGCCCGACTTAACCTAACGCGATGCGAGGATTGAATATTGGTAGCTTTCGCATCGCGCATCGAGTCATGTGCATTTAGTCGACCTAATGTAACGCGAAGCGAAGTTTGGTGCCGGGTTTACGATAAACTTGACGTGACGCGACACCAATAAGTGTCGTTCATCGACATTGTCTTTTCTTTCTATTGTTGTAGTTGCTGGCTATTGCACAATATAAAAGTCACAACACAATACCAAATGTTACTCTTGAATTCGAGTACATGCGCGCAAGAATCCAGAGTGGAACGTGGAACAGCCCGACTTAACCTAACGCGATGCGAGGATTGAATATTGGTAGCTTTCGCATCGCGCATCGACAGTAATCAGCCGCATATAAAATGTGGCCGCAATGTATTAAAGTTTTACGTCACGTCGCGTCCCGTTACTTTAAGTTTAACCGTAATCCCCACATGAATATTGGCAGCTTTCACGTTACGTTAAGTTCTGATACTTCATATAAAAGCCGCATATAAAACAATGTCTTTAAGTTATACGTCACGTCACGTCCCATCGCGTCCCATTACGTTAAGTACAACGTAATCCCGCAATTCCTGTGAATTGAAAAAATCATGTTTTTAAGTGCGTCCTTTTGCGAGTTACTGGTTTCAAGGTTTATTACTACCAACTTAACAGACAGAAAATCACTAGATATCTTGATTTCTTATAGAAAATTTTATTCTCCACAAGTTTTACTTAAAACATTTTTCAGGATTTCGTTTATTTTCGCATTTTTGAGACAAAGAAACATAAAACACAAAAACAAGGTTTTAACTTTGTTCTATGGTATATTATTACCAAATTGACTCAACAAAAATTACTAGATTACAAGGTTTCCAATAAAAAAAATTCTCTTCCAGTTTTATCTCAAACGTTTTTCAAAATTTCGCTTAGTTTCAGCGTTATTTGCGAATTTTTGCGACAAGAAAAATGAGAAGCTAACTAATGCGTTGACATTGTTCAAATGCAATTTGCTACCAATGTTCTTTAAAATCTGATTTGCTTCTAGTTATGTCTATCTATAATCTTTTTAGTTTGTTTCCGCGTTGATGTTGGGGGTTGTCTTTACCGGATTCTCGACGTTGCTGCGAACTAACATTTGCCATTTTCAAGAGATATATGCGTCCGTGCGGGTTAACCGTTAGACGCATACTACGCATACGTTAGACGCATACAGTATGCGTCCAACGGTTAACCCGCACATACGCATATATTATGCATATATACATCTTGAATCATTGGGTTCAATGGGTTCAAATATGTCTTGTGAAATGTTTATTGCCAAGGTGTTGCCAACTATTTCTAAAGAACGGTTACCAGGCCCTGAGGCATATGAAAGAGTTCCCGGAATCAAGCCTTAAAACAAAATTACGGATAAGTTGATGATCTTATCTGGACCCGAAGTACTAGTGAGCTAACCTACGCAGCTAAGGCGCCAACGCGATTGTCAGGTAGTAGAGACAAGCAATAGGGATAAAAATTGTGAGGAACGATCCTATGCAGAGTAAGGAACAGTTGTGCATCGAATGAGCCAAGAGTTATGACCAGTGACGAAGCTTTAGCGTACTATGTTGAAAGTAAATCAACAAGACATGCCTACAAGCAGACTCGGAAGTGGAGCATCAAACTTGGGTATAAGGTATTTCCATCATTGCATAGTGTTAGGAAAGTTAAATTAGGCTTGTTATCCTCGAGAGGAACAGAATGTTTTGACTGAAAGTCAAAGCCGATATCAAAATTAAAGCAGTTTTAGATAAAACTGCAGAACGTTTCTTATTTGCATAGCAAGAAGTTGTCAACAGTCTGCTTCCTTGATCGTCATTTACGATGAATAAGTACTGCTGGGATGGAAGTTCCGGTCACAGCACATACACACAAAAATTTACGAACAGTGACGACACTGATGAATTTTTGTTTGTTTTTTTATTCGTTCCCCTTCAATTAAAGGATGAAAGTGGCAATATAGATTGGCAGAATCATCGGACATCTTCTACAATGAATTGTCGTGCAATAAAGTTTATCTTTTCCAAAGAAACTAAAACTTTTACTGTGGAAGAAAGTAACAATGTTTTGGAAGAAATAATTTATTGCCGACAATATGCCAAGTAAAAGAAGGAGAGGTTTCGGTCATGCATGAAATGCTTCCGATCATTATTGATGGGAAAGTCTGTAATGCGTTGACCGAAACTTCGTCATCACAGAAGTGCTTCATATGTGGGGCAACCCAAAAAATGATGAAAGACGAATCAAGGGAGTTTGTAGCCAACAAAGACAATCTTATTATAACGTATATAAATAACTTGCTTGGCGTCTTTATACTCGTGCTTTTACACTGGGACACTACACAGTACTTGTAAAATGAGAAATTAATATTTAATTAAAGAAACCAAAATTGTAGTAAGTACTGCCTTTCACAAGCACCATTGTTTTGATTCGTTTCGCACCTCGTGACGTCATTCAAGACGCCATGACAGTACTTAAGGTACTCGAGGTAACTTGAAATTGCCATCATAGTCTAACCGACCTTCGCAAGAAGAACGTTATACTATTGCACTCTTGACAAAGCCAAGAAAAACCACCCAAGCAGTAAAATGAATTTATTCATTGCAACAAACTTCAACGGAGCCGCCGCAGCCCTGCAAGTCGACACCGCCGTCCTGGACACCATGGACGACAGCGTCATCGAGTACCTGCTGAATTACATAATCAGCCGGAGAAACAAAACCCAAACCGACAAGGATCAACCCCAGGAAACAGCCACGACCAGAGGGACCACCGCCGAGAGGACAGCCGAAGCCGCCCCCAAAAAACCAACCGGAGCCACCCCCAGAAGAAACACCGAAGCAGCCCCCAAGAGATCAACCGAATACGCCCCCACGAGACCAACGGAAGCCGCCCCCAAGAGAGCAACCGAAGCCGCCCCACGGAGAAGAGCCACGCCGATGGACACGGACAGCCCCACCGAAGCCGCCCCCAAGCGCAAACCCGAACAGGAGGACGAGGAAACGTTCAGGTTTCCAAAGAAAACTGCCAAACTGGAGAGACAGAGCACGTCAGGATCGCAGGTAAGTATGAACATGTATGCATGCCTAGATACAGAGGACACTGACGACGAAGACGACATAGAAACTGAAACCGAAAACCCCACCGAAGAAAAGAACAACACCCCAATCATCCTACGGAACAAAGAAAAATGGACCAGACTCAGCAAGAAACTGGACAGCAGACACATAAAATTCACAAGGGCCACGTCGACAAGAGACGGAATAAGGATCCAACCACAAACGATAACGGATTATCGTGAAATGTACAGCCTAATGAAAGAAGAAAACTACGAGTTCCACACTCACCAACTGAGCTCCGAGAAGAACCTCAAGGTGGTGATCAAAGGAATCCCCACCGAAGTCGAGGAAGAAGTAATACTCAACGACCTAGCCGAAAAAGGTTACCCGGCAATCAAGGTGACAAGAATGAAGGGAAGGAACGCGACCCCTATCCAAATGGTATTAGTGGAAATACCTAAACAGTACAAATCCATCTATCAAATGGAATGAATACATTACCTCTGCGTAAGAATAGAGCCGCTCAAATCCAGAGGAGACACAGTACAATGCCACAGATGTCAGCTCTATGGACACGTACAAAGAAACTGCAACGCGGACTATAGGTGCATGAAATGTGCTGGAAAATACAGCACGCACCTATGCGAGAAACCAGCAACACAGCCACCCAAATGCGCAAACTGCGGAGGCGAACACGTCTCAATATGGAGGAACTGCCCCGCCAAACCAACAAACAGAACCGCAGAGACGACAAGACAACGACCAACTCCCAGGACAAACCTGAACAGCTACAGACAAGCTGCAGCTAGGGAAAACACGACATACCGGGACACAGCACAAGCAACCACCAGCGAAAACAGACAAAACACCGAAAGGAAAACACCGATGACAAAGACAACCATAGACAAAGTAACGGACGAACAAGCGAAACTGCTAAAGAAATACGCCTCTGTACAAACAGACGACGACAAACTGGAAAATTACTCAAAAACCATCACAAACATCGTCAAAATCATCAAAAATGGCTAGAAAACGGAAAATAGACGAACTGAAGATTGTTTTCTGGAACGCAAACGGAGTCGAAAGTAAGAAACTAGAACTGGTAGCACACATGACGGAATACAACATAGATGTGGCGCTAATCAACGAGACGCACCTGCGACGCTGCAATCGCCTGAACATACCAAACTACCAAACCTACAGGAAAGACAGGGGCCAACAAGCCGCAGGCGGAGTTGCTATAATAATCAAGAGGAATTTGAAACACCACGAATTGCCCGAAGTTGACACGACGGATAACACAGAAACGATAGGAATCGAAATAATGACCGCAGACGGTCCACTAGCCTTGTATTCACTATACTCGCCACCAAATAAAGAAATGAGCACTCCAGACTTGGATAAAATATTTAGAAATAACACGGCAACGATAGCCGCAGGAGACTTTAACGCAAAACACACACAGTGGAACTGCAGAAAAACAAATAAAAAAGGAAGAGAACTAAAACGTTACACAAAAAACCGTCTACTAACGGTTCTAGCCCCAAACGAGCAAACACATTTCACAGGTAATAACAGACACCCGCCGGACATATTGGACATAGCGGTAATGAAAAACGTCACAGCAAACATCGACATAGTCTGTATTGAAGACTTGAGCTCCGATCACAACCCCGTGCACATGAACGTTCAAACGAAAAGTGCGAGAAGAACGTGCGAGAAAACATTAACAAACTGGGAAAAGTTCAAAGAGAACCTAGATATTACCTGCACAGACATTGCAGACCCATTAAGCCTAGAACAGGCGGCACAAACATTCGAGAACGAAATAAAGGAGGCGCTCCATACCGCCACAAGAAAACTAACCTTCAACAAAACAACTACACACCCACAGGAAATAATGAACCTAATACGCGCAAAACGGAAAGCAAACAAGACGTACCAACGTACATTAGCACCGACAGACAAAACGGTCCTGAACAGACTGACAAAACAACTAAAACTGGCGCTACAAGAACAACACAACGCAGACTGGGAAAACAAACTAGAACGAATAAACGACACCAAAGACGAACCGTGGTACTTAGCCAAGACTCTAAAACAACAGAACAGCAACACAATACCACCTATCAAAAAGAACGACGGCAGCACAGCAACCTCTGACATTGACAAGACAGAGACTTTCGCAAACGCCCTCGAAGAACAATTCACACCAAATATCCCAAACGCAATCCACAACTCTCAAGGAATCTACGAAACGGTAAGGAGGATTCTAAACAGCGAAGAAAACTGCGACATAAGAGAATCAACGCCAGAGGAAATAGCCGAGATAATAAAAAACCTTAAAAACAGGAAAGCACCCGGTTGTGATAATATTAACAATGTGACTATCAAGAACCTAACGCCGCCAGCTATAGACAGAATGAATCAAATCGTAAACGCATCGCTCAAACTCAGAACGTTTCCGACCCAATGGAAACACGCCACAGCAATACTGATTTCCAAACCCAACAAACCCAGGAACAAAACATCAAGCTACAGGCCAATAAGCCTACTAACAGGACTTGGCAAAATAACGGAGAAAATAATACACAATCGACTGACAGACATAGTTGACGAGAAACAAATAATCCCGGACGAACAGTACGGATTCAGACAAGAACATTGCACAGCGTACCAGACAACTAGAATAACCGAAGCGATAATTGACGCTTTCAACAGAGGATACGCCATGGGAGCGGTACTCCTGGACGTCTCAAAGGCCTTCGACAATATGTGGCACGAAGGCTTTATATATAAAATGAATAAATTCAAAATCCCGATGGGGATGATAAAGCTACTAGCTTCGTACCTCGGCGACAGAACGTTCCAGGTGAAATTAAATGACACGATGTCGACGACACGTCCAGTGGGAGCGGGTGTCCCCCAAGGATTCATACTGGGGCCCCTGCTCTACAACATTTACACCGCTGACATACCAAAAATGGAAATCACAAAAATTGCACTATACGCAGACGACACTGCTATATTTACCAGAGGAATCCTGGCGAGCACCATCACCGAGAGACTACAAAACCACCTAGATGAGATAAATCGCTGGTGTAACACGTGGAAAATACAACTTAACGCTGAGAAAACTCAAGCCATCATGTTCACAAGAAGAAAATTCAAACACATCCCAACAAAACGCCTCAACATTAATAATACAAGTATAAAATGGGAAAATCAGGTAAAATATCTAGGTATTATACTGGATAAAAGACTAACCTTCGCAAGACATATGGATTACATTGTGAAGAAAACCAAACAAATTAATGGCTATCTTTATCCCCTCATTAACAGGAAAAGCAAACTCAACATGGAAAATAAGCTGAAACTGTACAAGACAGTAATACGACCAATAATGACATACTCGGCGACGTGCTGGAAGCAAGCTGACAAACACACAAAATACCGACTACAAATTATACAAAACAAAATACTGAGACAAATCACAGACTCGCGATGGTCCTCGAAATGGAGACAATCACAGAGCAAATAGCAAGACTTACACAAAAAACATTTGACAACATGCGACAACATGACAATATAAAAATACAACAAACCGCAAACTACAAAACGAACATCAAGTAGAAATTCCCAAAACTGCAACAAACCACACTCAGACAATAAATAACACTGTTTTCTACCTACAGGGTACCCAAAGCAACCCCAGAGAAACAAAAGGACCACACCGACAACACAGCAAATGAGACAACACAGAAGAAACAAAGAAGGAAGCCAAAGGACCACAGTAGGACCAACCGAGGACAAGAGGCCACAGCAGGATCAACCCAACCGAGGACCAGAAGCCACAACAGAAGAAACCAGGGAAAAAAAAACTGAAAAGAGCCGTTGTTTTAACGTTTCTCGCTAAAATCCGAACCAAAAGACAAACAGGAAAAGAAAAAAAAAACCGAACCCAAACAAAAGACGGCGGAAGGACGGGCTCACGGCCCACAACCGCCACAAAACAAAGGATACTTGAAATTGGTTTTTTAAAACGCAAAATACTTAATGTAAATGATTTTTTTTTAATAAAATATTTTTTAGTGGGTTTTAGTAGGTTTTAGGGTACAGTTTTAACCAATTTTTCAAATCTAGTCAACTAGCCTATTATTGTTATCTATTGTAAAATTTAAATAAATATTTTTTTAAGCACGTTCCTACTTGTTTCTATTAAAAACCATGCAATTTACGGTCAGAACGAAGCATAGTAACACAATTTTGATATCAAAACGAACGAAAATAATTTTGTCTAGCTAAAAGTGCTACGCGAACCACCGTGCATTATTATGAAATAATATTGGATTATTTATATGAACTATGTTTGATTCACTCATGACTTGTAAATAAAATAAAGAAGTGCAATGAATATATAATTTATAGGTACTGGAGACTTACCTGTACACTTCATCCCTTGATGTAATACGCCGTAAAGTAGAGAACCGCAATGATCGCAGAATGTTGGTGATCCGTAGGTGTGAGGTTTGAAATTATGTTTTGTCCGGGTATCCTTTGGAATAAAACAAATGCATTGAACAACTTGAATTTTATTTTGATGTTCGTTCAGTATTAAAACAGTAAAAACAGTAATAATAACACTAGATAATTAATAGATGAATTATAAAATAATTATTACTTATTAGTGAAAAGTGTTTATTTAAGTGTGTATTATTAGTTAGTGTTGCCGTGTTTTAAGACTGCAAACTAGGACTACATAATTTAAAAAAAAAATCGCGTTGGTCTGGTCTTAGTTTTGTCTAGTCTTGTCTTGGTTTTATATGGTCTTATCGGGTCTTCTCTGATCTTGTGTGGTCTTGCCCGGTTTGTATTTTCTTGTCTAGTCGTCTCTCGTCTGACAAAAAAATCATCAAAAAATGTTGGACGGTAATAGTTTATCGGTAAAATTACATAAAATTTAATTGCTCTCTAATTAGTTAAATAAAGTAAATTTAAATATTTCTCTAAAAAAAAAAAAAAAAAAAAAAAAAAAAAAAAAAAAAAAAAAAAATCGACATAACAAATATGAAAATTGTAATTTTTATTTCAATATTTATTTTGTTCATATTTACCCTGAAGGTGGCTAACATTTAATAAAGCCGAAACTAGTTGGTAATAAGAGTTATTATTATTCTTGAAGAAAATAAGTATATATTAATAAAAAAAAAAAAAATAATAATTTATAGGTCTGCTTAAATAAAAAAGGTGGTAATAAGTAAGATGACTATTTTGTGGCCAAGTGGTTGATAAATAATTCATATATGATATTTTACTTTTGAACAAAAAAAAACTAAGCGCAAGTTTCATTCATAATAATGATGACAATTTTGATTTTAAAAGTGCGAAGTACATTTATATTCACGAATATTTAGAAATTTTTGCTTGAATTTTTTTTTATCTCATTTTATTTAATTAATAATAACAATACTTACGTCTGAATCAGCGCCTTTATCTGCTCCTGGGCACGTGAAGGTAACATATTCGTGACAGCGTTTATGTACAACAAAACTGCAGACTGCAAAAAAGAGAAAATTTGTAAATTAACTCCAATTATAATAAGTAAATCAGTGTTTATCAAATTATCATTGAAAATGAAATAAATACAACAATTATTATTATTATTATCGTATATTTATTGTACGTATTATTATTGTACGTGCCACATAAAGCAAGATGGGTATAAACATTCCTTAAAACTTACTAGCTAATATATTACATTTAGCACCGTCAGAAATCTATGTCCAAATCAGCCAACTGCTTCTGGAGTCAATTCCTATAATTGACAAATGCCGGCAGTGAACTGTCGTAGTGGACATTCATCTATGATGTGAGCTATTGTTTGTTCAGCCTCTCCACAATCACATATTGGGTCGGATACCCCCCAGCGGTATCCCAAGGTGTCATGCGACCCGTGCCAAAGGGACTGGTTGATGGCCAAGGGCAACCGGCCATCGCTTACGGAGCCCCTCTGATACCTGGCGACCTCAGAGGGTATCCAGCCTTACCACTATCAAGCGGGGCTCTGATGTGGTGGACCTTAAGTTCCCTTGCGACTCGTGGGATTTAAATGAATTCCAAAAGTAAAAATAATCCATGTGTACGGGACCTAACCGACACAGAGAACAAGGAAGTCAGCCCGGATTCCCGGGAAGACGACCTTGACCTCACACTCGAAGACATGAGCAGTCCAGCCATGTCTACAGAGGGAGACGTAGATGTTCTTGTAGGGACAGAGGAGGACTTGCCGCCTCCTGTCACAAAACAAGAATGACCAGCAGGCGCACCAAAATACCCCAAGTGAACATCCACCATGCCAAAGCAGCTTCAGCTGTGATGGCTAGGATGTTCACCAAGCAGCACCTAGGGCTAGCGCTGCTTCAAGAACCCTGGACCTACGGAGGTAAGATCAGAGGCCTTAGCAACAGGGAATGTAAGTTGGTATGGGACAGCCGTGAGGTCTCCCCTAGAACTTGCATTATGGTAAGACATGGCATAAATTAATTATGTCTTTCAGAATTTTTAACGCGGGATTTAGTACCGATTCAGGCCCTCATCAAAATCGAGGGTCTCCACCGCGAAGTAGTGATCGCATCAGCATACTTCCCTGGCGATGGTAACAGCATACCACCCATTGAAGTACAAAAGCTGGTGGAACACTGTATTAGGAGAAGGCTGCCACTCATCCTGGGATGTGACGCGAACGCACACAATGAGATGTGGGGCAGCACGGACACTAATAAGAGGGGTGAGTACCTTTTAGAATACCTCATTAAAGAGAACTTAATTGTGTACAACGTTGGGAACACACCAACATTTGTCACTAAAGTCAGAAATGAGGTACTTGATATTACGGTAGGTAGCGCTAACGTAAGTAAACTTATTAAAAAGTGGAGGGTTTCAAGTAAACCCTCAATGTCAGATCATAGGATCATAGAGTTTGAGCTGGAAGGAGCGAGTGAGGAAAACACCCCCATTCGAAACCCCAGACAAACTGTGTGGCCTATGTTTAGTTCCCAACTAAAAGAAAACCTAGAGCAGGTGACAGTGCGGGGTAGTATCAAACACTACACCGTGCTGGAGCAGGCTGTAGGAGAAATAAATGTAGCAATCACCACGGCATTTGAATCCAGCTGCCCGGTAAAAACCGTGAAGGAGCATAAGGACGAAAAATGATGGAACAAAAATTTGTCTACATTAAGAGCAAAAGTACGTAGGCTTTTCAACAAAGCTAAGCAATACGGAAATTGGCTAGAATACTCTGAGGTGCTTACCACCTACAGCAAAGAGATCAGAAGGGCAAAAAGGGAAAACTTTAGGACCTTCTGTGAAAACATAGAATCCACGCCGGTGGCAGCTAGACTGCACAAAGCACTAGCGAAGGATAGAGTGGAAATGACAATCACTCTCAAGAAACCGGATGGGACCTTCACGGAGGATGAAGAGCAAAGAGCTCTCCTCCTACTAGAAACCCATTTTCCGGGATGTAGAGGATACAGGGAGACCGAGGGCTTGATGCAACCACGGAAACCAAGTCGGGCCGACTGGAAGAGGGCAGCGTCCATCTGTACGGAAAACCGAATCAGATGGGCTATCGGCACTTTCCAGCCTTTTAAGGCCCCAGGTGTGGACGGACTAGTTCCTGCCTTCCTACAAAAGGGAGAGGAGAACTAATGCCGTATCTTCTAAATATTTTTAGAAGTAGCTTAGCTCTCGGATATATACCGGAGCTATGGAGAAGGGCTAAGGTGGTATGTATACCGAAGGTGGGGAAGAAAGACACCACTCAACCGAAGTCATTTAGACCCATTAGTCTAACATCTTTTATGTTAAAGACAATGGAGAAGGTGATTGATAATTACCTTAGGACTATAGTGCTGGTAGGTACACCACTACACAGGAGTCAGCATGCTTACAGAGCAGGAAAATCCACAGAAACCGCTCTGTATCAGCTGACAAACGAAATAGAAGCAGCACTAGAAATAAAGGAAGTAGCGATATGTGCCTTCTTGGATATAGAGGGAGCTTTTGACAACACCTCACACGAGGCTGTCAGGGCGGCTCTCGAAAGAAGGAATATCGACAGCACTATCTCAAAGTGGATGGGAGAAATGCTGAGAACTAGAACGGCGGAGACACAAGTGGAAAAAGACACCATTAAGATCTCCACAACTCGAGGGTGCCCACAGGGAGGTGTACTATCACCGCTAATGTGGAGCCTGGTAGTTGATGAACTACTGGTTAGGCTAAACGACCTAGACATCAAATGTCAAGGTTACGCCGATGACATAGTCATAATGGCCAGAGGAAAATTTGAGGGAACGCTCTGTGAAATTGTTCAGAGAGGCCTCAAAGTAACTAGTAGATGGTGTCAAACAGTGGGATTAAGACTCAACTCGAGCAAAACCACGGTGATACCATTTACTAGAAGGAGAAAACTAAACTGCCTAGATCCCATACTCATAGATGGGAAGGCAGTAGAATACCAACAGGAGATAAGGTGTCTGGGTATCACACTAGATAGCAAACTCCTATGGAATAGACACGCTGAGGCAGTGGTAGGTAAAAACGTGGGGTTGTAACCCCACTATCCTGCGATGGATGTACACCATGATAGTGAGACCTGCAATCACTTATGGGGCGGTTGCGTGGGGAAGTAGAATCAAGCTGGCCTCTATAAGGAAACAGCTTGAGAAGATTCAAAGTCTGAGTGTGTCTGCATCACGGGGGCGATGGGGTCGTGTCCGACAGCAGCATTGGAGCTGCTGCTGGATCTGACTCCGCTGCACCTTGTGGTGGAGAGCGCCGCCAGATCGGCGATCGTAAGGTTCAGCAAGGAAGGAATGGGCAGAGGCAAAATAATCGGGAGCAGAGACCGAAACAGCCTCGCTGCCAAGATCCCCTGGCTGGAAGTACCAAAAGACGAAATGGTATGCAAATACCACTTCGAGAAAAACTATACAGCAATGTGTAGTAGTAAAGCCGATTGGAGCGACGAATCCTCAGCATACCACATACAGCAAAATGCCATCAAGTGGTATACAGATGGTTCGAAGACAAAGGAAGGCACTGGTGCAGGAGTGTTTGGACCTCGTACCAGATACTCCGAATCCATGGGAACATCCCCAAGTATCTTCCAAGCAGAGGTACACGCAATCGAAAGATGTGCACAGTTTAACCTCGACAGGAAGTACCGCAAAAAACGAATTGCTATCCTGTCAGATAGCCAAGCAGCCATCAAGGCCATTAGCTCATACACCATCAGATCCAAACTGGTATGGGACTGTGTGTGGAAGCTGAACAAGCTTGGCAGGGATAATAAAGTAACGCTATACTGGGTACCAGGACACACTGGTATAGACGGAAACGAAGAAGCCGATCACCTAGCAAACAAGGGATCCAGTAGCCCCTTTATAGGTCCAGAACCCTTTTGCGGTATGAGCGTGAACACCATCCGCAAAAGTTTAGATGAAGAAATAAGAGGAAAATAGATGAAAACCTGGGAAGAACTTCCAGGGCTAAGGCAATCCAAAGTGATGCTGGGATCTTTTAACCAGAAGAGAACTAAAGCTTGCCTGAAACTAAGCAGGAACAAGCTCAGAATTCTGACAGGAGCCCTGACGGGACACTGCAGACTTAGGAAACATCTCAAGGCCCTAGGCCTAGAGGAGGATGATGGATGCTCATTCTGTTGCTCAGCAGAGGAAACCCCCATACATCTGTTCAAAGACTGCGGAGCATTACTCCGCAAGAGACAGATGTACCTTGGAGCTCACTGCTTGAACACAGAGGAGCTGCAGGCCTTGAATCCCACCCAGATCCTGAAATTCCTAAAGGAATCAGGATTAGAGGAGCCGCTCTAAATGGGTAAGTACACCAACACTTGGAGGAGGAGGGTGGGGTACAATAGATCTATAAAGGTCGCAGTACAAGTCGTCACCACCATATCTACAATCTACAATCAAAAATATATATAAATATATAGAATACATAGGAAGCATTTACAGGTATATATAGTTTCACGTTCCTGTACGAGTGTAACGTTAGTCGAGAAATGGTTTTAGTTTAGCTGGAGAATTCATCGTGTTCAGTCGATTTTGAACAGTGAAAATGCCGAATTATAAAAAAGGTACGCGTGGCAATATTGCACGAAATAACCCCAGAAAACGAAGATATCTGGGCAATCAATTCACCGATAAAGAAGGTGAAAAATTCGAAGCCAGTACAAGCCGTGATAGTGCCAGTGGAAAAAAACTTCGTGCACGTGATATTGAAGATATAATAACTAATCCTTTGCACGGGTACAGGATAATTGAACGGTATTTACAGCTTTGTCTGAAATTGTGAAGTGCTCGGTATGTAATCAGAAGATAAGATTCAGTGAGTGTGGTTCTAGGGGTCTTGGTTTTAAAATTGTTGTCACGTGTC
This sequence comes from Phosphuga atrata, assembly GCA_944588485.1. Lineage (NCBI taxonomy): Eukaryota > Metazoa > Arthropoda > Insecta > Coleoptera > Silphidae > Phosphuga > Phosphuga atrata. The sequence goes on from OX155905.1 coordinate 5,413,601, forward strand.
CATGTGGTGATAAAAAAATAAATTCAGGTCCTTTCATTAACAACGGATTTGAAATAAACCGAAGACTAGTCTTTGTATATATCTTTTGTAACCTGATGGACCTATGCACTGGTATAAGTAAACATTGTTACGCTAACATCGTACAACACATTTATGATGCAGCGAAATCATCATTTCAATTACTATCGCAGAAGGCAGTGGAAGAAGAGATGGAAAAAAATGTCGAGCAAGGAAGAGAAAGAAATATTTTAAAAGTATCTGGAGATGGTACCTGGAAAAAACGTGGTTTCAAATCAAAGTACGGTGTTGCAACGCTCATAGGATATTATTCAGGGAAAGTTATTGATTTGAAAACAAAAAGTAGTTACTGTCAAGGCTGTAATTACTGGAAGAACAAGACTCATACAGAAGAATTCCGTAAATGGATGGAAGATCACGAGGATGAGTGTCAAAAAAATCACGAAGGTTCGTCAGGAAAGATGGAAGTCGATGCCATGATAGAAATGTTCTCGACTTCTGAAGAAAAATTCGGAGAAAAATATGGTAACTACATTGGCGACGGAGATTCTAAAACATTCAAGGCTATTCTAGATTCAGAACCTTGCGGTAATGAGTTACCTGTTGTGAAAGGGAATGTATTGGTCATGTAGAAAAAAGAATGGGTTCTCGACTTAGAAATGTAAGAAAAGAAAAAAAACTTTCCGGAAGAGGAAAACTAACTGATAAAGTGGTAAAAAAATTAACAAAATACTATGGTTTAAGTATTCAGAGAAATGTTAACAGTGTTGACGAGATGAAAAAAGCCATAATGGCTACTTATAAGCTTATTTTTTCCACTAAAGAAAAACCTCAACAAGATAACTGCCCTGTAGGCGTTGATAGCTGGTGCAAGTGGCAGAGGGCTACTGCTCTAAATCAAAATCCTCGAAACGAAGATTTAGCTCCATTACTTGGTGAAGATATAAAAAAGCATCTTTTACCAATATATCAAGATTTGTCCAAAGATGATTTGCTTGAGCGATGCCTTGGTGGTCATACGCAGAACGCGAACGAAAGTTTTAAAGCGACAGTTTGGCGTTTGGCGTTTATAAAGTAGTCGAAATCTCAGCTTACATTGCTGCCGGGATATTTAATGAAGGTTATACTTCAGTATTAAAAATAATGAACCTTCTGAATCTAACTATTGGCACTTATGCTAAGGTATTTGCGCATAATTCAGACCAGGAGCGAATAACCCGACAGAATCGTAAAAGTCTTTCAGAGACCAAAGATGCTCGTACAGCTCGCAGGCAACATCAAATGGAAGAAAATCAGCTTTTCGAGGAGGCAGAAGGACTGTTATATAGACCTGGAATTGCAGATTAATCGGTAAGTAATTAATAAGTCATTAAAAGTGATCATTTTCCTGTACTTCAACTTTAAACGCGATTATCTCGAAACTACATTTTTAAAAACTGCTCTTGTAGCTCAAAAAATTATTGACCGATTTGGCTGAAATTTTTTGAGGCCTTTTTTTACATTAATATCGGAAGGATGATCCTAAAATTTCATATATTTCACGTTGATAAAATACTTTTTTGCGGTCAAAAATGTCAAAAAAATAGCCCTAAATTATGACTTTTTTTTAAAGGCTTATTTTATATTGAATTTTATACTTTTTTTTTTATTTTATAGGTTCATCCTTTCCGTTTATATGTCCTAAAAAAATTAAACTTTAATTTTTGTGTTTCAGATGAACGGTTAATGAGTTTGGAGCAGTTTGGGACCTCGCGTCGGAGACTGCCTATAAGAACTCGTACTGAGCCGCCATTTTTTATTGAAAATTAAAAAAAAAAATTCTATTCTTAATATATTAAATAAATTTGTGTTAAAATTTAAAAACAATCAAGTTATTTTATCAGTGCTAAAAATAATATTAAAAAATGACCGATTTCGAGGCGTTTACATGCACTGTAAAATTTTTTTGTGAAATTTCCATTTCTTTACTCAACATGAGGTGGCTAAATTTACTAATCAGTATGTATGAATTCAAATTACAACACAATTTGAGTAATTTTCCAAGAGATATGAGAAAATTTGCTAAGATGCGGTGTAATTTTACAATCTCAGAGTATAAATCTTACTTGTGTTGTAATTTTACTGAACAGTTTATTAAATTTCAATAACAAACTTTGAAGATTTACCAAAATTTTTAGTAATTTGAGTATATATATTTTTTTGAAAAATTACAAAATATTTTATAATTCGAATTACTGTGAAGTGTTTAGGAATTTAAATTTTGTTTTATTATTTTTACAATTCAAACTGTAAAATTACACAATACATTGTAAAATTACTAAAAAATACTATTTGTCTGTAACCATGTGTAATTTTACTAAACAGATTATCAATTTTCGATACCAAGCTCATTAAATTTACTAATATTGTTTGTGTTTTGAATGACTAATTTTGTTGTAAATTTACAAGAAAACATTGCAATTTAAACTACAATCAAAGTATTGAAAATTAAAAAAATTGTTTCGGTATTTTTATTATTCTAGTTGTAAAATTGTACAAGTATTGTAAAATCACTAAAAAATACTAGTTTTCTTTAGCCTTGTGTAATTTTACTAAACAGGTTGTCGACTTTCGTTACCAAGCTTCTCAAATTTACAAAAATTGTATGTATTTTAATTTACTCTATTGTCTCGTAAAATTATGAAAAAATATTTAAATTCGAATTTTAATGAATCCTTTGGAAATTCAATAATCTTCTTATTAATTTTATTATTTCGACTGTAAAATTATACAGTGTTTTGTATAATTAACAGTATAACAGAGTAACTACTTTTTTTGATGAACAAAAATAGAGCTTATTTAAATATCATTGAAATCATTAAAAATTTATCAATATTTTTTTATCATATATATATATATATATATATATATATATATATATATATATATATATGTTAAAATTTTGATTTGAAAATTATATAGTAAAAACTTATATAACTAATTAAGCATTTTTTTAAAAGCTACCAAGTTTGAAAATGTTGGTGAAACACCTGGTTAGAAAATGAATTATCAATACTTAATTTCTTTTCATTCAATTTGAATATATGTATTTAATTTTTTTTTTCTTGCAGTTAAAAGTATTGATTTTTTTTCTACGTTAAAGTTCTAAGGATAATTTTTTTAAAATTGATGATTTTAATTCTCCGTAAATTTTTATTTTATTTATAAATTATTTATATTTTAAACTAAAAAATTTTGTATGTATATACTAAAGTAAATAATCATTTAATATACTAAGAAACAAAAATAAAACATAAATTAAATAAATAAAACATAAAATTCGTTTAGTCGGTCTTGAAAAATGCTCTTGATTTGAGTATCGTTATTGTTAGTATATAGACACTTGACACTACACTGTTCCTCAAAAAGAAAATAAATGTAAGGCCTGCTCCAGACTCTCGCGGAGTAACTTCGGCGAGGATCCTCGCCGAAGTTGTGCGAGGCGAGGAATTACACGGAGTAGGCATCCACACTCTCGCCTTACTTCGCGAGGATCTCAGTGCCATGACCGACACCGAACAGTTAGTAGCTGCTGCTGCAGCTAATTGTGCTTTTAACCCTTAAGAGCTAGTCATGGGTCGTTTTCGACCCAAGCGAAATTTTAAAGTGCTGTAACTTTTGAAAACGGGTCCGGAGCATGCTATATCCCCTCCCTAAAAAAAGTTATGTCCCCCGAGGACCTACCTACGAGGCGGCAGTGCGCTAGTCTCCCTCAGGCCATCGTAGTCAGCACATGAACTTCGCCGCGGACGAAAACGACCCATGACTAGACTTTACGTTGCTCAAAAGTACAGGTAAGTTTTTTAAACTTTTTTTTTATGCGTTCAATATCATCTTAAAATCGGAAAAAAAAGTTCTGCACACGCAAAAAAAAAATTTTTTTTGTAATTTTTTTAAAAAATTAAAAAAAATAATTTTTTTTTCTGTAGTTTCACTAAAAATGTCATCACGATCGCCGGAAGAAGTTTTGAGTATTCTTCGGCCTCGAGATAACATAATATATTTTGGATCAGACGACTCCGAGGAGGAATCTGATCTGTTGGAAGACCATGACAGCGATGAAACGGAGTATGAGGTCTCAGATTTAGACGACCGCGATGATGACGACGTCAGTGAACCAGAACAAGAACCAGAACAAGAAGAAGAGATACTGACAGGTACTCGACGTAGGAAGTATGTGTACGGGAAGGATAAATATAAGTGGTGCGTAAATGCTCCCGAAAGTCGCGGTCGGAGAAGCAGTATTACAGTTATTTTACCTCGTGCTAAAAACGCGGTTGCTTCGGCGAGTACTCCGTTACAATATTGGAGCACCTTATTTACCGACGATGTTTTGGACGTTATCGTGTTACATACGAACGAAGAAATCGCACGGTTCATGCGTAACGTTGATGACGCTGACTGGGCAGCTGACAGGGTATATCAATCGACGTGTGTTACTGAAATAAAAGCGTTCCTCGGCATATTGTATCTTTTCTGCGCGTGTAAAAGCAACCGAGTGAACCTAAGAGAATTGTGGGGTGAACAATTTGGCGTCCCGTTATGTAAAGCCGCGATGGGACGAACTCGGTTCCAGTTTCTGAGCTGCAGAATACGATTCGATGATAAGACAACTCGAGCAGAAAGACGCGCTACAGACGTATTAGCGCCGGTCCGCGAAATTTGGGACACGTTTATAAAAAATTGTGAATTAAATTATTCTCCTAGCGAGTTCTTGACAATCGACGAGCAGTTATTAGCATTTTGCGGCAAATTTTCGGCGAGAGTTTATATAAAATCAAAACCTGCGCGTTACGGTATAAAAATTGTATCGATGAACGATGCAAAAACATCATATATGTTGTCAGCGATACCGTACACCGGAAAAGTCCCCTCGGAACGAAACGAAAGTGTACCATCGTACTATGTTCGCGTTCTAAGCCAACCTATTCATGGTACTAACCGAACGATCACTTGTGACAATTGGTTCACTTCTATTGAAATTTTCAATACAATGAAAAAAGATCACGGGATCACCATGGTCGGAACGATTCGCAAAAATAAGCGGCAGATTCCGGAATCATTCCGTCAAAATGCGACGATGGGCACGGTCCGATACGGCTACGACGGGAGCAATATTTTATTGTCTTTTTGCCCGAAAAAAAATAAGGTCGTATTGCTGTTGTCATCGAAACACAAAACAGGGAAAAAGTCCGCAGATACTGATAAACCTGAGATCATTGAGTTTTATAACTCAACGAAGTGCGGCACTGATGTGTTTGATCAGCTATGCGGCAATTACTCATGCGCTCGAAGGACTCGTAGATGGACTATGCGTTTCTTTCTCGGTATGATGGATCAGGCCACTGTGAATGCCTCCATTTTGTACAATTTAGCTTCTACAAATGAGCCGCGTTCTCGAGCCGATTTCTTGAAAGAGTTTGCATTCGATCTGATAGCGCCACAGCTCCGTAAACGCCTTGAATACCCACAAATTCATACATCTACTAAGCAATCCATTCAAAGATTGCTAGGAGTCGAAGAAAATATAACCGCGAATGTTGGGCTCCAAAAAATGAACAAGAGAAAACGATGTTTTTATTGTAAAACAGAAAAAGACCGCAAAACCAACATTTGTTGCGCGAAATGCGGTAAACCCACTTGCGACGAACACCGTATTTCTTGCTGTATACCTTGCCACCATGCTTAAATAAAATATTGACCTAACACACACTAAAACATTGTTACGTTATTAGTTTATATCCACTTTACAACAAATTTATTCATTAAAATCATTTTTACACGCGATTTTAGTCATTTTTACACGCAATTTTAGTACCCAAATTTTTGCTATTTTCAGGTTCAAAAATTAAGCATTTTTTTTCAATAAAATTTTTTGGACTATTTTTTTTATGAAAGGTAGGGTCTTCCACCTTCAATTTCTTTTTTTATTTGTGTCGATATCTTTATTTGGCTTTAAGTTATGATTTTTTAAGTAAACAAATGATTTTTCGTGAGATACCTCCAGATTTTCAATAACAAAAGTATAACAAATTGTTTTTTTCAAAATATTCCTATTGGGGCTTTAAGTTGAAGGTTGAAAGAAGCTCCATGATTTTTTTCAGATTTTTTAAAGCGTTTTTACTGATCCAAATAACGCAAAGACGAAAACGACCCATGACTGGTTTCAGAAGGTGCCGAAAATATGACTAGACCTTAAGGGTTAATATTATTTAATGCTGCTACTTGTCTTACTATTTTATTGTACTCAATAAATAGTTTTCTGAACGTAAACAATATGTAATAATATTTATTTATATTTTAATTTTAAATTAATCAATTAAGTCCTATTTTTAACTTTTAAATTATTTAAATTAACGACTTACAGGTTATCTGGAAGTATTTAAAATATAATGATTTTTCTATAAAATTAATTCAGTAACATTATACTGAATAGATTTTTGGAAAATCTTTGGTGAAATAACATCAGATCTCTCTAATTTTAAAAATCTCAATTGATATCAATTGTACGGTATAATAACAAAATTGCATAGTAAATTTACTAAGAATTCTTATGGTGAATTTTTAAATAAAATTACAAGACTGTGTAGTAAAATCACCAATAAAACTTTTTGTAACCGCTGAGTAAATTTTCAAAAATATTTTGTAATTTTATCAAACCCAATTCAAGTGAATTGAGTGGTATAGTTACAAAACTGCATACTAAATTTACTAAACATTTTTATGATAATTTATTGAATAAAATTACAAAACTGTATAGTAAAATTACTAATCAAACTTTCGGTAACCGCTTGGTAAATTTCTAAAAATATTTTGTAATTTTATCGAACCCAATTCAAGTGAATTGAGTGGTATAGTTACAAAACTGCATAATAAATTTACTAAACATTTTTATGATAATTTATTGAATAAAATTACAAAACTGTATAGTAAAATTACTAATCAAATTTTCGGTAACCGCTTGGTAAATTTCTAAAAATATTTTGTAATTTTATCGAACCCAATTCAAGTGAATTGAGTGGTATAGTTACAAAACTGCATAATAAATTTACTAAACATATTTAAGATCAATTGTTAAATAAAATTACAAAACTTTATAGTAAAATTACTATTCAAATTTTCTGGAACTGCTTGGTTAATTTCCAAAAATATTTTGTAATCTTCTCAAATTGAGTTGAAGCATTCTGTTTAGTAAATTTACTAAATTGTTTTGCGTTAAAACTTCCTAAACATTTTTAGTAAAATAACCGAAGAAATTTTTACAGTGTGGACTTCCCCCCTTAAAACAATAACATTTATTATTATAGATTACATAGTTAAAAATAATACGTTAAATGGCTTAAAATCTATCATTATCTTAATCTTATCACTCAAATTCTGTCATTGTATAATACGTAGTAGGTATATAAATAGAATTAGATGTATTGCTTGATTGATGATTGAACACGTAAAAACAATAAAAGCTAGGTAAGAAACTACTTCTATAAAAAATTTATTCCACCCAGTTCACGAAAAGAAGACAAAAATAAAAATAAGGAATCAAAATAAACAAATATACGCGAGTTTTAGAGTAATTTATTGGCCTCATTCATCCAACGAACAGTGAATAGAATAAAATAAGTTTTAGCGAGAGACACACGGGTCCCCACGTACGCATTATAACATCTGGACTGTTGATTTTAAATGAAAAACTGTGCAATAGAAACATTTATCGTATGCAACGCAATCACACGCGATGCATCGGCCAACGATATTCAGATCGGCGGGGGAAGGTGGAGGGGACGTTCGTACGCTAACCCACGCGCGTGACCCGTGTGTTTCTAGAACTCACGCGTAGCACGTCATAAACAAACAGACTTTTGGTGAACGCGTTTGTTGTCAAAATAGCCAACATGGGATACGAACAGCTGATCGATTTAGTAAGAAAATACGACGTCATTTATAATACTAAATGCATTGAATATCGTGCTGCTACATTACGCAATGCAGCATGGGAAGAAATATCAAGACTGTATGGCAAGCCTGGTAAATACATAGTTTTTAGTATATGTTTTTATTATAATAATTTATATAAGTTAATATTATAAGTTTTTATGAAGTATTAAGTTTTTTATTTGTATAATTGTTCTGTATCAAATTAAATTAACCAACTTAGGTAAATTTTAACAATAACACTCCTTGGGTGCCAGCTTCAGAAATGAAACTAGCGCATGCGCAATAAACCTTTAAAGCAGTGGCAATAAATCAATGAAATTTGTTGTATCTTAAGGAGAGTAACACATGGGTACTGAAATTGGATTGAAAATTAAAAATGTTTTTTAAGAAATAGTGTAAAGTTGATTTGTATATAACTAGAAATTGTAATATTTTTTCTTATTTCGGACCGTGGGTCGCGCTGCCGCGCGATACGAGGTATTGATTTATCTACTGCAATATATACTAAGTGGAACGAGCGCTGGCCTCTAAGCTTGTGCGGGCCGAGAGAGAGGTCCCAAGGGATCCTATCATCCTTGTCTAGCCAGCAGTGAATTAGAGAGTGGAAGGATGTGATACAGTCAGTGCTAAAAGCTAGTTGTATTGAGTTATATCAAGAAAGAACTTCGGTTAATATATATGCTCACCGATTGAACGAACTCACTCGTTCAATCGGTGAGCATATATATTAAGCGAAGTTTATATATTGTTATAATAAAAACCAGGACTGGACATCTGTGTCATTAGCGCACATTCCAAAACGTGCCATTTGTTCCAGGTTTTGGATAAATGCAATTTTTTTATAGTTTTATAATTTGTCCAGGTAAGGGTTATTACCACGCTAAAATCTACCTCCCCCAAACATATTAGAGAACGTGCGAAGGCCTATAAAAACCTTCTTATAAAGATTAACCAGAGGACCAGACATTTTCAGGTATTTAGAGAATTTAAGCCTCGATTATTTATGGGAGGAGCCAAGAAAATTCTATCTCCCCCTTTATTTGAATTAGAAGGATGATTTAACCCCTCTTACAGACATATGATACAAGGAATGGTATAAATGCCATTCCCCAGTTGTCAGTGACAGGAGCTAGAAAAACCTTCCAAGCTAACCATGTGATCAAGAGCGCAGATGGCCGCATATTAACAGATGTGAAAGAAAAAGTAACGAGATGGGAAACCTACGTGCGGGAACTCTTTAATGATGAAAGACCAACACAAGTACCAATAAGAGTAGAAGACGAAGAACCTAAAATAATGAAACATGAACTCGAATATGCCCTCAACAGTATGAAGCCAAGAAAGGCTACGGGGCCGGATCAAATACCAGCTGAGATATTAAAATTATTCGATGAACACCTAATAGATAGTCTCCTAGACCTGTTTAACACAATATATGACACAGGCATCATACCGAAACAATGGCTTTTATCGACATTTGTATTGATCCCTAAAAAAGCAAATGCTAGAGAGTGCACAGATTATAGGACTATTGCACTTATGAGCCATGCACTAAAAATCTTTCTAAAAATCATCCATAAAAGAATTTATCGAAAACTAGAAGAGGACATAAGTGATAGCCAATTTGGATTTAGAGAAGGGCTTGGAACAAGAGAAGCACTCTTCGGAATAAATATTCTTTTTCAAAGATGCCTAGACATAAATCAAGACCTGTTTGTGTGCTTCATCGATTTCCAAAAGGTTTTCGATAAAGTTCAGCATGACAAATTACAACAACTAATACTTAGAAAGAATTTAGACCGGAAAGACGTCAGGATAATTACCAACCTATATTGGGGACAAAGTGCAGTTGTAAAAATCGAAAATCAACTGACAGACGAAATAGAAATACGCCGCGGAGTTAGACAAGGCTGCATCCTATCCCCGCTATTATTCAACATATACAGTGAAGCTAAATTTGAAGAAGCTTTGTTAGGAGAACCAATAGGTATAAACATAAACGGAGAGGTAATAAATAACATCAGATATGCCGACGATACGGTATTATTGGCAGGTAGCGAAGCAGAACTACAACACATACTCGAAAGAGTAAACCACCAATGTGAAGCTTATGGACTTCAAATGAATCTTTCAAAAACTAAGTGTATGGTAGTTTCTAAGGCACATAACCAACAAGTGCATGTAAATATCAACAATATCATAATTGAAAGAGTAGATTCCTACAAATATCATGGAACCGTGCTGGACAAAACAAGCGACCAGGCAGGTGAGATACGATGAAGGGTGGAGATAGCAAGATCAGCGTTTATGAAAATGAAAAAGTTTATTTGTAACAGAGACACTAATATAGAATTACGAATTAGAATACTACGCTGTTATGTGTTCTCTACGCTGCTATACGGAGTTGAAGCCTGGACCCTAAACAAACCTGAACTAAAACGGTTGGAAGCGTTCGAGATGTGGTGTTATCGCAGAATGTTTAGAATATCCTGGAACCTCTAAAAACCTACCTCTAAATTTAGGATAAACTGGAGTATCTAGGCCATGTCATGAGAGGCCCCAAATATAGTCTTCTAAGACTTATTATGCAGGGACAAAATAAAGGAACCAGGAGTATTGGTAGGCGTAGAGTATCCTGGCTGAAGAACCTGCGCGAGTGGTTCAGCTGTAGCAACACGGAACTGTTCAGAGCAGCGGTGAACAGGATAAGAATAGTCATGATGGCGTCCAACCTCCGGTAGGAGAAGGACTGCAAGAAGAAGAAGAAGTTGTCAGTAGGAACTGCATCGAACATTCGACCAGCGACCGTCGCAGCTGCAAGATGTCAACTTCTGCACAGACAACCCTCAACGAAGCCGCGCAAAAGTATTTCGACCCAGGTTACTTGGACACCCTGGAGCACAGCGTCATAGAGAAAATGATTCTCTACATCATGAAAAGGAAGAAGAACACCGAAACCGGCGCCGAAAAGATCACCGTAACCGCCGCCGAAGATTCCACCGAAACCGCCGCTAAAGATTCCACCGAAACCGCCGCCGAAGATTCCACCGAAACCGCTGCCGAAGATTCCACCGAAACCGCCGCCGAAGATTCCACCGAAACCGCCGCCGAAGATTCCACCGAAACCGCCGCCAAAGATTCCACCGAAACCGCCGCCGAAGGTACCACCGAAACCGCCGCAGAAGATTCCACCGAAACCGCCGCAGAAGATTCCACCGAAACCGCCGCCGAAGATTCCAGCGAAACTGCCGCCGAAGATTCCACCGAAACCGCCGCCGAAGATTCCACCGAAACCGCCGCCGAAGATTCCACCGAAACCGCCGCCGAAGATTCCACCGAAACCGCCGCCGAAGATTCCACCGAAACCGCCGCCGAAGATTAAAGCGAAACTGCCGCCGAAGATTCCAGCGAAACCGCCGCCGAAGATTCCAGCGAAACCGCCGCCGAAGATTCCACCGAAACCGCCGCCGATGATTCCACCGATGCCGCCCCCAAAAATACGACCGAAGCCGCCGCCAAAAGAAGAACCGAAGCCCCCAAAAGACACCGCCCGATGCGCAACCAGACCAAGAGGAAGAGAAAACTACCAACACAAATAAAATCAAGAAAGAAAGCCAAAGGACCAAGTACCAACCAAGAAAACAGGACCCACCCGCAGCCAAGCAGAACCTAACAGCCCACCGAAGGAAACCAAGGAGGAAACGAAATGAAAAAAAAAACCGAAGGACAAACAAAAACAGACGACAACAACAGAAATAACAAAACAACAACAGAAAAACAAAACCAACGACGGCGGAAGGACGGGCTCGCGCCCAAAACCGCCATTGAACAAAGGATCCCATATATATCAGTAGGAACTTGTAAGTAACAAACAAGAAGTAGTAAGTAAGAAGTAAGAAGTGTTAAGTTATTTCGTTCTATTATTGTTTAATTAAATTGTTAAAACCAACTCGACTATTATTCGACAAACTACGTGCCTTGCGAATCCCGGTGAACATTACATTACAAGATCCCGAGATATATATATATATATATATATATATATATATATATATATATATATATATATATATATATATATATATATATATATATATATATATTTAGATATATCTCAGAGTCCCAAGAATTGTTGGCCAGCAGTCCTTCCCTCTCAACATTGAAGTCGGCGGTGGTTCACACCACAACTCCCTTCACAACATTGGTGGCAGCCCCACAACAATATTTTAATGAAAGTTGTTTTCAAAAAGACAATGGTATAATACTGTTGTAGTTTGGAAGGAAAAATGGATGTCGGACACACATTTAGTTTTCGTTTTTGACTGTACTAGACGAAGACAGAGCGATACGAGAGACGGGTTAGACGGATTGGCGCTTCTTAGTACCTTCACGCTTTGTATTTCCTTTTGAGATTTTGGTGAAATGGCCACATGATCTATCTGGAATTCACCCAGGTGGGTATTAGGTGAAATCCAAGTTTTCTGCTTCCTTGGCAAGTGTTTGAAGGCTGTAGACTTCATGGGCAACACAAAAGTCCTACACAGATCGACCAATCGTTCTACGTTGCGGTTGGTTCGCTTATGCGGCGGATAATTGCCCACAATGTTTCTGTATTTTTTCTCTCTTTGCAATTGAGCATTGAAGTCACCAAGCAGTATGACGGTGCCTCTCTGGAAGTTTAGAGATAATATCTTCTAAGTCTTCCCAGAATTTAAGAGTTCTGTCTTGATTGCGTCTGTTGTCCTGGTTGATTGGGGCATGTACATTGACTATACTGTAGCCCTTGTTTGCGCATTTGAGAGAGAGGATGGATACACGACTACTCGGGGAGGTAAAGTCGGTGACTGAATCCAGTATCCTGTGACTGATTATAAATCCTGTATCTAAGTGGGGTACGTTTTTCATTACCCGCTGACCCACTTTTCCTTTGAGGATTCTGTAGCCTTAGGACTCGAAGGCATGTTCGTCCGTAAATCTGGTTTCCTGTACTGCTGTCAGTATTATGTTGAGTCGTGTTAGTGAATCAGTCAAATGTTTCAGTTTACCCACTTTTAGCAGTGAGTTGGCATTAAATGTTGCGAAGAAGCTTTGGGGTCTTGGTCTGAGTTTACGTCTGGTGATTTAAGGATGCTCCGACTCATCCTTAAAGCATATTGGTGCGGACTCCGCAGAACCTGAAGGTCCGCTAACGTCACCGTAGGTGACGGTGGATTGTTTACCACCTGGGGTAGTGCATTTATTCGGTTCATTATTAAGCAAAGCATTTTTGCTGTAAGGTCTCAGTAAATAAAGTTTAAGTGGAAATTCTTCATCAGCGACTATAACATATGGTAAAGGTTCTGAACCTGGAATGGGAGGTTGATCGTCTGGTATGTTTAATTTTGTCTGATCTAACAGTTTGCCAAGTGCCGATTTTTATAAAATGCCTCCGTCAAGATTGCTTCTTTAGGAACCCACATATATTTAGGCATTTACCGAAGAACAATGGAATTTTGATCCTTGTAATTCCTATAATCTAAGCCACCCTCATTTGGACACTTATGTTAGCATGTTTACCGTCTAAAGCACCTATAAAATAATAGGGATGGGTATCGAGTACTCGATGTTTGTAAAACATCGATGTTTTGTTAAATACATCGATGATATAATCATCGATGGGCAGCTGTTCGATGCGTCGATAACATCGATGTTTTAGCCAAAAATATCGATGAAATATATTAACAATAAAAAAATATTGAAATAGACATTCATCATCATCACGTAGCGCTTCAACCCTGGGTGGGTCTTGGCTGACTGTACAACTTTTTTCCAATTTGTTCGGTCTTCCATCAACCTAGGTTCAAATGGAATGTTCATTTTCCGGAGATCTGCTTGGATGTTATCTCTCCATCGCATTCTGGGACGTCCGAGCGGTCTCTTGCCTGTGGGAATCTCCTCCCATACCAGTTTTACAAGTCTTTCGTTATACAGTCTGTGCACGTGACCTGCCCATCTTAGTCGCTGTGATTTAATTTCTTGGACAATATTGGTGTCGTTGTAGAGTGCTTTTAATTCGATATTGGTTCTGATCTTATACTGGTCTGTGGTGATGTCATGGTGAGGTCCGAAAATTTTTCTAAGTATTTTTCGTTCAAAGCGTCTGAGCTTTTCTTCGTTTGCTTTGGTCATGGTCCACGTTTCGCATCCGTATGTTATTACAGGTCTGACGATGGATTTATAGATTTTGATCTTTGAACTTCTTGTGAGATTTTTTTATTTTATGAGCTTATTCAGTGCAAATAGACAGCGGTTTGCAGATTGGATTCTGTCTTTTATTTCTTCGGTAACATCGTTGTCCGCTGTGATTACGGCCCCCAGATACTTAAAACGTTGTACTCTTTCGAAATTAAAGGTGTTGATCGTCATATTTTGTCCTATTCTGTCTCTTCGTGTCGTTCTATTTATACACATATATTTCGTTTTCTCTTCATTAATCTTCAGCCCTACTTCACTTGTTGCTCCTTCCACCTTGTTGAAAATGTCTTTCGTGGATAGAATGGAGTCTCCAACGAGATCTATGTCATCTGCATATGCGAGTAACACTTTGGGACCTTGACCCGATAGCAATTCTGTTTTTATTTCGGCCGACCTCATGGCTTTCTCTAATACAAGGTTGAATAGTAGTGGAGATAACGCATCACCCTGTTTAAGTCCACTGTTGATTTCAAAGCTGCCAGACAGTTTATTATTTACACGTACTTTAGATATTCCACCCTCCATACAGACTTTGGTCATCCGAATGAGTTTCTTTGGTATTGAGAACTCCGCCATGGCATTCCATACTTGGCTTCTTTCTACGCTATCATATGCCTGTCGAAAGTCTATGAAAAGATTGTGTATGGGTTTGTTATACTCCCATCCCTTTTCTAGAAGTTGTCTCAGCGTGAATAGTTGATCTATTGTTGATCTGTTTGCCCTAAACCCGGCTTGATATTCGCCTAGGACATTTTCAGCATAAGGGATTAGTCTACTAAGAATGATGTTTGAGAGGGTTTTATATGCCGTGTTTAGGAGTGAGATTCCTCTATAATTCGCGCATTTTGTTTTGTCCCCTTTTTTTGTGGATGGGCACTATTATGTTTTCCTTCCATCGTGCTGGTATCCTTTCTTCTAACCATATGTGCGTTATTAGCTGGTGGATTTGGCGATGTAGTGCGTCTCCCCCATATTTCAGAAGTTCTGCTGGTATCTCGTCCGTACCCGGCGCTTTGTGATTTTTCAGCTTATTTAAGGCCCTTTGGGTTTCTTCAAAGGAAGGATTTTTGACGGGCATGTCCGCTGTGATATAGATCTCTTCTTTGTGCTGTTCTTCCTGTATGATGTTTAGAAGGTCTCTAAAATACTTTTTCCATTCTTCAGTTATTTCTTTACCGTCGATTATCATACGGCCTTGGTTGTCTCTCAGTGTGTGGATGGAATTGGCTCTATGCCCTCTTTTCTCAGAGGAAATTGCTTTGTAGAATTCTCTGGAGCCTGGTTTGGGCCGGTCTCTCTCCATAGTTTCATATTTTTGTTGTTCGTGGTTTCTTTTCTTTGTGCGTATTATTTTTCTTGTTTCTTTTCGACAGTCGTCATATTCCTTTTTACTTTGGTCTGTTTGCAGTTGTATCCAAGTCTTTCTTACTGTTTGTCTTTTTTCCAGTTGTTTCCGACATTCCTCGTCATACCATGTTTTTGCCCTCTTCTGCTTACTCCTTCCAAAGATTTTGTCAGCTGTCTTGGTTATTATTTCGGCAGTCGCTTCCCATAGCTGTTCTATATCATTGTCTTCTCTTTCAGAGTTCAAGGTTTGTTCAAGTTGTTCTCTATAGTTTTGTTGTTTCTCTGCATTGTGTATTTCGTCCATGTTCCATTGTGGGTTTATTGTTGTTTTATTGTATTTGTGGCTAGATATTCTGGACTTGACTTTTGCTCTGACTAAGTAATGATCTGTGTCTCCGTCTATTCCTCTCAGGCTTCTTACGTCTATAATATTGTTGCCATGACGGGCATCTACAATGATGTGGTCAATTTGGTTGCGTGTAATATGGTCGTTTGAGACCCAGGTTTGCTTATGGATGTCTTTATGCGGAAACATGGTTGACTTTATTAGCATATTATTAGCTGCTGCAGTTTCTGTGAGTCTTAAGCCATTGTCGTTGGATATATTGTGTAGGCTGTGTTTACCTATTGTGGGGTATAGGCTGGGCTCTTTGCCTATTTTAGCATTAAAGTCCCCGCAGAGTATGCACATATCCTGTTTGGGCATCGTATCTATCTCTCTTTCTAGGGCATCGTAGAAGTCATCCTTGATATCTTCATCCTTCTCTTCCGTTGGCGCATGCGCTGAGATAATCGAAATGTTGTATCGCTCTCCCTTCATTCGTATGTAGAATATCCTTTCATTTATAGGTTTAAAATTTAGTATATTCTGTACTAGGTTGTCTCTAATCACAAAGCCCGTTCCAAATTCATGTCTTCCGTTTTTGTTACCGCTGAAGAAGATGGTGGATTTACTTATTTTTATATTTCCATCGTCTGGCCATCTTATTTCTTGGACGGCTGTTATATCCATTCCTATGTTTTCCAGTTGTTCCACAGCATTTATAGTAGCTCCAGGTCTGTACCAACTCTGGACATTCCAAGTTCCAATATTCATAGTCCTTTTACATTGCATTTGTCGTTTTTTGTGTTTGTTTGTCCGGTTCCGAGGCAAAGTTGCAGTTTTCATAACTAGTTTCTTTTTTCCGAGGGTGGGTAGTTAACCCTCCGCTCAACCCTCCTCTTTTATCCGGGCTTGGGACCGGCTGCAGTAAGGTGATTTCAGAGCTGCATTATTTGCCAATTTTCAATGTGTCAAAATTATGACACATTGCATACTTAAAAATATTGAATTTCTAAAATACTGAAATGCATAATTTTATTATCTACTCAAATATCTGTTCAAAATAGAGATAGGCTACGTCATGGAATGGGAGGAAAAGCGACCAATGAGATTTATTAATGAATTATTCATAAAATCCCGGAGATTTTGTCCTGAATTGTCCTGAGAAGTGGGGGGTTCAGTCAACTATTGAGAGGGGATGGACGGGAGCGGGGATCGGTTTCTGTCCCATCTCTCCCCACGGCCAGACTGACTGAGGGGGCCGGTCCATACTAAATATTACTAAAAACCTGTCTTTCAACGTCATTGTTGACTTGCTGTCTTGCTGTTGTTTGTTAGTGTTCAAGTGTTGTTGTTTGCTTTGTCGTTCTCAAACCAAATCTCGTGCGTAGTTTTTTCTCTGTTTGTGTTATTCGTATTGTTATTGTGAAGTTGACTTTTTTTATTTAGTTATTATAAGTATATCCATTTTATAACAATATTATATTGTTACTGTGTTCGTAATAATACCGCTATATAATAGACATTAGACATGCCTCCTAAAAGCGATATTTGGCATCATTTCAACAAGGTCGATAAAAACAATGCGAAGTGCCGACTATGTGGTAGAGTTATTAAAACCAGCGGAAACACATCAAATTTACGGTGCTACTTTGAACATAAACATATGCATCATTTCATCGTTTCCTCAGCATCAGCAGACTCTAGTAGCACATCCCCTTCAACAACTACAGGTCAACAAGAAAAAAGACAAAAGGTAAATGACACTTTACCGTCAACATCAAGTCAAACCTCAATTACTGAGGCTTTTAAAAAAGTTGCGTCTTTTAAGGAGGGTGTAAACATTAACCACAAGATTACGGAAAGCATAATTTTCATGATATGTAAAGATATGGAACCTCTATCCATATTGGAGCATGAAGTTTTCGGAAAACTGTAGAAAACCGTGGCACCTCTTTACGTAGTCCCATCTCGCAAGACCATCAGAACACAGATCATTAACATATATGACTACATTGCACATTTATTTAAGTGTGAGCTGAAGACTGTTTCCAGCTACACATTTACGTCAGACATATGGACAGATCACCAGAATAGAAGTTTTTTGAGCCTAACAGTCCACTACTACAATCCCAAAATGTGTGATACTGATAAGGATAAGCGACCGTCCAAAGGTACTATAGGAGTGTTCGAACTCCAAGAAAGGCACACTGCTGAATACATAGCAGATTGTTTTAAACAAATTTGTAATGAGTGGGAGATTGACATGAACAAAATCACTGCTACTGTAACTGATGGAGCTGCAAATATCACTAAGTCAGTACAAATTCTTCTTCTTCTTCTTTATTCAGCCTGTCTCGTCCACTGCTGGACATAGGCCTCTCCTAACATCTTCCATCTACTTCTATCTTGTGCTTCTTGCATCCAGTTGGTGGCGATGCGTTTCACATCGTCTGTCCATCGGGTGGGTGGGCGTCCTCTACTTCTGTATGCCTCCTGTCTAGGTCGCCATTCCAGGATCTTTTTGGTCCATCTGTTGTTTGGCATCCTTACGACATGCCCGGACCAGTTCCATTTTAGTTTGGTTATTACTTCAATTGCATCGCTAACCCCAGATCGCTGTCTTAGTACTTCATTCCGCACTTTATCTCGCAGTGTAATTCCGAGCATGGAACGTTCCATGGCTCGTTGCGCCACTCTGATCTTTTGGACGGACTTTTGTGTGAGTGGGAGTCTCCGCTCCGTAGGTTAAGACTGGTAGGATGCACTGGTCAAACACCTTACGTTTTAGGCGGTTGGGGATGTCGGATTTGAAAATGTGTTTTAGTTTTCCGTAGGCTGCCCACGTTAGTCTTAGCCTCCTTCCAATCTCATGTGTCTGGTTGTCTCTGCCGATTTTAATCTCGTGGCCTAGATACTTGTATGAGGTGACTTGCCGGATCTCAATCCCTTCCATTATAAAGTTTCGGGAAGGTACTAGGTTGGTCATAAATTCCGTTTTCGAGATGTTTATTTTAAGGCCGACTTTTCGTGATTGTTCTGCCAGCTTCTTAAGTATTTTTTCAGTCTTATCTAGGCTATTCGAAATTAGCACAATGTCGTCTGCGAACCGTAGATGGTTGAGGTTTTCGCCATTGATGTTTATGCCCATATCTTCTAGTTCTATGGTCTTGAACATGTACTCCATGAGGTTTGTAAATAGTTTAGGCGAGATGGTGTCACCTTGTCGGACGCCGCGTTGTATTCTGAATCTGTCCGTTTTTTCGTGTAGTTTAACGCATGCGGTAGCATTTTTGTATATGTGCTGTAGAGTCTCCGAGTACCTATGGTCTATTCGGCAATTCGCCAGTGCCCTTAACATCTCATTGTGGTTGATAGAGTCAAATGCCTTCTCGTAGTCCACGAAGGCAAGGACGAGTGGCTTGTTGTATTCGACACATTTCTCTATTACGGTTTTGATGGTTTGCAGGTGGTCGTTCGTTCCGTATCCGGCTGTGAATCCTGCTTGTTCAGGCGGTTGATAAAGGTCAAGTTTGGTTGTGAGGCGTCTAGTTATGATTTTGGTGAAGAGTTTATAGAGGTGCGAAAGCAGGCTTATTGGCCTGTAGTTTTTTAGGTCAGCCGTGTTTCCCTTTTTGTGTATAATAACAATGATTGCATTGTCCCATGCGGTTGGTGTTATTCCTTCCGTGAGACATTTGTTGAATAAACTCTTTATGGCTTCTAATAGCTCGACTCCCCCTTCCTTAATCTGTTCGATCGCAATATCATCCTCCCCGGGCGCCTTGTTATTTTTCATTTCCGTAATTGATTTTGAGATTTCCTCTTGGGTTATCTCCGGTAGATCTTCTGATCCTTGGTTTAAAATTTGGGGGATGGTACGGGTATATTCCGACTCTGGTGTTTCTTGAGCGCTATAGAGATTTGAATAGAAGCGTTTTACGATTTCCAGGATCTCTTCTTTGTTCCTGATAGTTTGCCCGTTTTGGTCCTCGAGTTTGGTAATTTCTGCTTTTCCAGGTGTTATTTTCTGTCTCAGTACTTTCATGCTTTTGTTCTTCTCGATAGTCTTCGCTATCCGTGTTTTGTTATAGTTTCTAATATCTTTCCTTGCAGCCTTTGATATTTCTTTATTTAGAGTCCTCAGCTCTTGTTCTGGCTTTACGTAACAAATTGCTTTAAGTAAATCGAAGCATTTGCCTTGTTTCGCCCATGCCCTGAATTTATTGGCTACAAAAGCTATTGCTACTGTTAAAAAACTTGTAGAGATACTGAAATCAGTAAAATCTATTGTCACTTGGTTTTACCATAGCGTTCAAGCGACCGATGAACTTCGTAAGCTAAGAGAAAAAGCTTATTCAAGAGGTGCCTACTCGGTGGAATTCCACTTTTGAATGTGTCAGAGATTTTTGGAACTTCGCCCGTATGTGAACGATATGGTAAATCGTCTCAACAGCGACGCCGACAATGGTGTCTGCATTGCAGATTGAATTTTTTCAGGAGGTGATCACAATATTACAGCCTATCGAGTCTGCTACAAAGGAAATAAGTTCTGATCTCCACTTACCAAGCAGTGTCGCGATCCCAGTTGCCCTGCTTCTTAAAGACGGAGTGGAAAAATTAACTCCAGTGCACCCAGTTGCAAAGGCTTTAAAGACTGAGGTTCTACTTCAACA
Organism: Phosphuga atrata; assembly: GCA_944588485.1. Taxonomy (NCBI): domain Eukaryota; kingdom Metazoa; phylum Arthropoda; class Insecta; order Coleoptera; family Silphidae; genus Phosphuga; species Phosphuga atrata. The sequence goes on from OX155905.1 coordinate 5,434,172, forward strand.
CACAAGGTTTGGTTTAATTGTGAACAGGCGTTGGCGGTGTCGACAATTCTTGACCCTCGGTTCAAGAAAGAGTATTTCAAGGACCACGTAGCTTGTTCGAGAGCCATACATTACATTACCAACCTTATGAAGTCAAAATTCACTGAATCACCGGAAAGAGAGTCTTCTTCGGATTCAGAGCCCGCAGCTGAATCGCCAACCTCTTTATTTCACGACCAGAACAAGAGGATTCAAAAAACGTGGCAGAAGAGAAAAAAATGACATCGGAGAAGAAATTACCACTTTTCCTGAAGAACTGTCCACCTACTTGCGAGCTCCTCCGGAAAAAATCCAGGAGAACCCAATTAAATTTTGGAGGCAAATGGCTACAATGTACCCACTTATTTCAGAGATAGCACTTGGGGGTATACCGATAGTGGCTACATCAGTCCCTTCTGAAAAACTATTTTGCGAAGCAGGCGTCATAATCAGCCAAAGAAAAAATAGGTTGAAACCAGATATGGCATCAAAATTAATTTTTCTTAAGGATAGCCCCGAGACATTTTGGCCATAATGCCAATATTAGGTGATATTAAAAAACTACTATTACTTGTATATCTTCTTCTTCTTTCGAATAGGCCTACTTTGGACCACGCTTGTTCAATTGTTGGGCTTTGACCTTCTTCTTCTTCTTTGGAATATGCCTGCTTTGGACCACGCTTGTTCAACTTGTGGGCCTTGATCTTTACCCAGTATTGTCGCATCTTCTGCCGCTGAAACTCCTTTCTCCCTTCTGTCCAGGGGGTACCTTTCCTTCGGGTTTTTTCCTGGAATCCACGGATTTCCTTCAGGGTGCGTCTCACAGTCTGTCTGTTTTGGAGATATGTAATTAATTCCCAGTTCTTTAATATCTTTCTCGGTTTCTGTCAACCAGGTGAAACCAGTCGCTATTTGTTTTCACATTAGTTTTGTTGGTTGCGGCATCACTATACGGCCAAGAGGTTTATCTTCTTCTTCTTTCGAATAGGCCAACTTTGGACCACGCTTGTTCAACTGTTGGGCTTTGACCTTTGCCCAGTATTGTCGCATCTTCTGCCGGTGTAACTCCTTTCTCTCTTCTGTCCAGGGGGTACCTTTCCTTCGAGGTTTTTCCTGAAATCCACCGACTTCCTTTAGGGTGCGTCTCACAGACTGTCTGTTTTTGAGATCTGTTATTCCCAGTTCTTTAATATCCTTCTCGGTTTCTGTCAACCAAATGGTACGAAGCTTCTTGTTTTGCCAGAAGGTGAACAGACGGTTGGTTAGTCGGTCTGGAGGCAATCTTGCAATGTGGCCATAGAAAGCTACCCTTCTTTTCCTTGCACAGTCAGAGAGCATCTCAATATGTTCATAGAGCTCAGAGTTATGCCGTCTTCGGAATTCCCCATCTTCCTTTACCGGGCCTAGCGTCTTCCTGAGGATTCTCCTCTCTCTGATTTCCAATTTCTCTATTAGACCCCTTCGGTTCAAGGAAAGACACTCCATGGCATATAGGGCTTCTGGTCGTAAGACTGATGTATAGTGCTTAAGTTTCAGGTTGCGTGGCAGGCATTTCTTATTGTAAGTGTTCTTTGTCAGCCGATAGGCTAGTTTTAACTTGCTGACTCTCTTGGATAATTATGCCCTTTCTGATAAGTTGGGTTAAATCCATTCGCCGAGATACTTAAATTTCTCAGTTCTCTTGATGTTTCCCTGTTCTAGTAACATATCTCTGTTTACTTCTCTAATGTTGGTGAAGAATTCTGTTTTCTCCAGCGACACTTGAAGACCCACTTTGGCAGCCTGTTTTCTGAGACAGTTTACCTGCATTGTTACCATCTCAAGAGAACCAGCAAATAGTGCCATGTCATCTGCAAAAGCCAGGCAATCTACAACCAGTCCATCGTTCTTACGTCCCAGGTAGATACCACTCTGAGCATCCAAATTGTTCAGTTCCTTGCGCCATTCTCTCATAACCTTTTGAAGGACACAGTTGAAGAGAAGTGGGGAAAGTCCATCTCCTTGTCTCACTCCAGTTTTTATTTCGAAGCTTTCTGAAATCTCGCCTCAAAATTTAACCTTGGAATGGGTGTTGGTCAAAGTTACTAGGATTAGTCTGCGGGTTTTGTTGTCTAGTGCTAGTTCCTGTATTACTTTGTTAAGCGTTTCTCTATCGATAGAATCGTAGGCCTTCCTAAAATCAACAAAGGTGACGACCACCTTGCGGTTTCTCATCTTGGAGTATGCAAGTACAGTTTTAAGGTTGAGGATCTGTTCAACACAGGATCGGGTCTTCCTAAAGCCGCCCTGGTATTCTCCCAGTTGACTATCCAACTGATTTTCTGCCCTTGTTTGTAACGCCTTCGAGGGAATCTTGTATGTTACCGGGACGAGAGAAATTCCACGGTAGTTGTTTAGATCCGTAAAATCTCCCTTTTTGTGAAGCCGATGGATCAAAGCAGATTTCCAATCGGGTGGAAATTTCTCTGTTTCCCAGATGTCCTGGATGATCTCGGTTAGCTTGCGCACGGCATTGTTTCCAGCAGCTATTACTTGTATATATATTATAATGATTAAACTTTTTGGCTATATATTTAGTTACTTTTCGAACCTAAAATTTGAAATTATAGTTAGGTATTCAACATACAAAAGTGTAATTATTATCTTCTTGCTTAAAAAGAAATCCATATGTGTAATTTATAATGTTCATAATGTCAAATGTAATTTATAAGAGTCGGTTTTAGTCTTCGGTAGTATTAAATTACAAAGCACTTAATTTTCGTTGTACAAATTCAGCTACATAAGTACAAGTAACGTACAATGACTATGTTTAACAATGAAATTGAATTACCGATCTATTCAATTTTAAGACTTAATCGCCTATTATTAATCATCGATCAACATAGATGTTTTCACGCCGATGTTTTTTGCCTATTGATATTTATAATTTTGATCACTAACGATGTGAAACATCGATGTTTTTTAGTTCGATACCCATCCCTATAAAATAGATCTTTTATCGGTTAGTTAAGCGCATGCGCGTCCGCAATGTTTAAAGGCAGGAATATGAAAGTTTCGATCACATTTTATTATTTTCAAAGCTTTTAAGTCAAAAAGTGCACCAAAACCATCGCGGAAATTGTCGCATGCGCACAGAAAATTTCCAATCTGAAAAGCTCTATTTGGAAAATTGCAAAAGCCTTGGAAACCTGTCGCTTCTTCTTCTTCTTTGGAATAGGCCTGCTTTGGACCACGCTTGTTCAACTTTTGGGCTTTGATCTTTACCCAGTATTGTCGCATCTTCTGCCGGTGAAACTCCTTTCTCTCTTCTGTCCAGGGGGTACCTTTCCTTCGGGTTTTTTTCCTGAAATCCACGGATTTCCTTCAGGGTGCGTCTCACAATCTTTCTGTTTTGGAGATATGTAATTAATTCCCAGTTCTTTAATATCTTTCTCGGTTTCTGTCAACCAGGTGAAACCAGTCGCAATTTGTTTTCACATTAGTTTTGTTGGTTGCGGCATCACGATAGGGCCAAGAGGTTTACATATCGCTTCACAAACCTCCTTCTCATTGAATTGTGTAGTCGAAAATTCCACGAGAACTGAATCCGATACTCCAAAATGAATTGCCCATCTGCTATTAATAATAATACTAGCTTTTAAAATATAGAACTACAAAATTTAATCTTTATATTATATAGATAATACATATACTATATATTATATACTTTATATTGATATACTTTATATTATATAGATAATAAATTATTGTTGCAGTTGAGGAGTGCAAAGAAAATTGGAACAAGTTGCGTAATTGCTATAACAATGCCATGAAACGGCGTCAAAAAAAAAGTGCCCAATCTGGTAAAATAATTGCGCCTTGGCGGTTTGAAGAAAGAATGTCATTTTTGAAGCCATATTTAGAGGGACGTACTACATACATACATACTACAGGAACACATGATGATACCGTGCCAAATGAAAATTTCTCTCTTCCATCCCCGGAAAGTATTCCATATGCTGAAAGTCCCACACCCCCTGAAATCATTCCATCATGTCCAAATGCTTCGACATCGAACGCGTCATACAAAAGAAAGGCAAGTTCTCGCATTGATAATTATTTGTCTGGAATGGTGGAAATGATGAAAAGCTCCCAAGAGATAAGGCAGAGAAAACAGGAACTGGACGAGTCGGATACTTTTTTTTTGAGTATTAGTAAATCGGCGAAAAAACTTCCAAAACTAGATCAGATTCGGATTAAAATGGATTTGCTTAAAGCTATAAGCGAAGCGGAACTCAAACAACTGGAGTCACAACAAAATATATCGACAACACCAATTATTATTAAGTCAGAGGAGCAGCCATAGCCGCAATATTGAAAATTCTGCTGCTCGTAGTTTTTACAAACCCACACATTATATTATTTATTCCCCATCTTATTTAGTTGATATGCCAAATACCTAAGTTTCATCCGAAGCTGCTGGTAATAAAGAAAATATTTGCATTTGTTATGAAAATGTCGATATGGAATTAAAACATTGTTAAACATTTTTACTTGTATTACTTATAAACCATACCTATCTACCATGCATAGTATACAGGTAACTGCAATTAATTAAATAGATAATACATACCGTAGAAAAACTGCTAGTCTTTGTGCTCATCCACGTTGACTCGCGGGCGCGGTCACGAAATATCAAACATATGGCGTAATATCGAAGTGATCACGTACGAAACGCACGTGCGGTCTAAGTAGCAAGCTAACGCCTGGCGCGCCCGGCGCGCTCGCGACAATATCAAACGCGTGAGATGTTCGTGTGTGTTCACGTCGAACTAGCGGCGGAACGCGCGATTCACCCGCGACGCCTGTAAGTTCAACCAGTACGAACTTATCGCTAGAAACGATAGCATGTTTTCATCATGTCTTTCAATACAGATGAGTTTATTAGTGTTGTTCAGCTTAGTATACTAACTAAAATTTAAACTTAGGTTTGTATACAAACCTAACCTGACAACAGATCACACCCGCGCAAACGCCTGGCGGCCAATGTGAACACGAACTAGCAACGTCTATCGCGCCCGCACCCGCCACCGCGCACGCGCGTTCCAACGTGAACAAACACTATTGGTTTCCGAAGACGTGTATGTTTTTTTGTTATATCACTTTCAATAAAACAGGTAAACCTCGTTTTGCGCCAATTTACGCCGATTCACAATTAAGCCGGGTAGTGCCGTCGTAGTGGTCGTCGGATTCGGTTCGGTTCGGCCGACACCAGATGATAGTAGGCGCCGCGATACTAATACCAGACTTCCTTTTATAAGTTTTAATCTATTACCGTGTACGCGAGCAGCCTATTGTCTGTATTAAATTGTTTCCGGGTTAGGTTTTGTTTTATTTTTAAGAAACATAAAAAGGTTATATTTTTAAATTTATTAACCCTTTCACTGCCATGTCAATTTTAAGGAATAACACACAGCGCCAACATTTATAAAAATGTCGGTATTTATGCAACCCGTTTCACATAGATAAGTCATCTATTGACGAAAAGTCACTGAACAAATAAGGAGGCAAAAAGCAGGATTTTTTGGAAATTTTTAAAAAAATATTTATAAATTATTTAACGGCTCGAAATCTAACACAACTTATTTGCCAAAGAAGTATTTTATAAAAATAATTTCATCCATCTGCCATCTCCGGGGGCGGTTCGGCGAATTTTTCAAGGTGTTTCACTTTTTCACCTCCAACTCGGACAGTTTTCGTCGCACCGACGTTGTTTCGGTGTCGGTGTAACCGGTCACGTCGCCACACGTTCGACTTTCGAAGTGCGAAAAACTCAATTTTTCTTGCAAAAAAATCGTCTTTTTGGTCGCCTAAACTACGCGATCCAGAAGTATTATCGAAAGTCGCCGTACGTGGGTTCGTTCGTCTAGTCTTTGGCTACAAGAATATGAAGCACCGACTATTTCAGACCGCGGCGGCCGGCCTTTTAGTCGGAGGACCCGGATTCGCAGAAAAATGTGAATAACTTCGCTGACAAAAGTCGCGCCGCGACGAGAGGCAGATTCTTTCTAGAATTTCATTTTTCCTGGCCATCTTCGCCGTGATCTGCGTAAAACCCGAAGTTTAACTGCAGAAAAAAAAGTCGTGTTGACCATTAATAACTTCGTATTTGGACTAGTTAGTCTAAATCTATATATAATTTAGTCAATTCATGTAGGTTATTAAATTCTCTATGAGTTTTGTTTGAAAAGTTTTTTGTAACTAGTCAAGTTTTCTAGATATCGAGTGTTGAAACCAGAAGTAGTTACTGCAGAAAAATAAGTCGTGTTGACTATTAATAACTTCGTATTTGGACTAGTTAGTCTTAATCTATATACTATTTAGTCAATTCATGTAGGTTATTAAATTCTCTATTTGAAAAGTTTTTTAGTATCTAGTCTAGTTTTCTAGATATCGAGTGTTGAAACCAAAAGTAGTTACTGCAGAAAAATAAGTCGTGTTGACTATTAATAACTTCGTATTTGGACTAGTTAGTCTTAATCTATATACTATTTAGTCAATTCGTGTAGGTTGTTAAATTTTCTATGAGTTTTGTTTGAAAAGTATTTTAGTATCTAGTCTAGTTACCTAGATATCGAGTGTTGAAACCAGAAGTAGTTACTGCAGAAAAATAAGTCGTGTTGACTATTAATAAAACGAACGTTTTAATTTCCGTAGCGAACACAGAAGATCGCAAACAAATTTTCCAAGACCACGACGAAGAAGGACCGATTTTTAAACCAAGAATTGCAAATTAGTCGTATTAAACCCCTTTCTATGAACATCCTCAGCCGCACAGATACTTTAAATGAACAACGAAAAAAGGAAAATGCTAACATATATCATAAGTGCCGTTTAACAGTTAGTTTAATAAACCTAAATGTACAGTCCATAGGGAACTCAATAGACAAAATTGAATATATGCTGGAGGAAAATCGAGACTGTAGATACCTTTCACTCACAGAACATTGGAAGAGTAAGGACCAATTAGATATATACAAATTAAAACAATTTACCCTAATGGCTAGTTACAGTAGGAAAAAGGGAATGCATGGAGGTGTTGCTATTTACTGTAGGCAAGACGAGATTATGTGCAGGGAAAGGGCTGACATAAATAAATTAGCGGTAGAATATACCTTTGAATGTGCAGCAATTGAAACCAGGCTTGACACAAAACCTGTACTTGTTATTGTTATATACCGAGCGCCCCTTACTTCCTACAATATTTTTCTAGAAAAACTTCATCACCTCTTGTCCAGGATTGAACTCGAAAAGAAAATGTACGACATTGCCGGCGATTTTAATATAGACGTGTTGAAAAACACAAGGAGCAGTAGAGAATTTAACTCTATTCTAGACCAATTCCATTGTACCCTAACATTTAAAGAATCCAGTCACCCTGCGACAGGTTCTTGTATTGATAATGTCATAGTCAAGAAAGGAATGAGATTTCACACAACAACGCTGGAATATCACATATCGGACCACAACGCCCAACTAATCACATTCGAAAGAACAAATCAGCGAACAACTGTCAAATACCAGCGCCATTTCAATCAAGAGAATGTTACCCATTTTAAACAGCAACTACAGGAAGAAACCTGGCCCGATGTTTGGAATTGTGGCGAATCAGAAGTCAATAAGCAATGGAACTCATTCATGAGCATTTTCTTAAAATACTTTAATGAAAGTTTCCCTAATATCCCCACTAAAATCCGAAATAATTCCCATTGTTTATATAATATTCAGGAGATATACATGATGAGAAGGCAAATGGAAATCTTACAAACATTGGGTAAATATAACAGTAACTTTAAACAACAATATAATAACAAGCGTAGAGAATATAATTCACTAATCAGAAAGCAAAAATCAAAAAATATTGCATACCAACTAGAAACTTCGGATAACTTGAGCAAGACAACCTGGGAAGCAGTCAACCAAATAACACGACTAAAACCAAGAACGAAGGGGTACCACATACAAACAGATGTAAATCCAATAGATGTTGCCAGAAATTTTAACGACATTTTCACGGATAATGCCGAACTTTTAATAAAAAATCTACCAAACACTCCATACCAAGATAATATAACGTCGCATTTCAATTACTCAATGTTTGCGAATCCTTTAAGAGATAATGAATTGTATAATATAGTTATGGCCCTGAAAAATAAAAAGAGCACTGGATACGATGAGGTGCCAATATATATTATAAAGGATACTTTTGAACATATAGCAGTACTATTAAAGTTCATAATTAACAACTCAATTTCAAGCGGCATCTTTCCAGATCTGTTAAAAATCTCAGAAATAATTCCCATCTACAAAAACGGAGATAAGTACAACTTAGAGAACTATAGACCCATAAATATCCTCTCATCCTTTGCCAAAATATTTGAGAAGGTATTTTGCACTAGGATAGAAGGTTTTCTCCAACGACATCATATCCTCAATGATAACCAACACGGTTTTGTTAAAGGGAAAAGTATAGATACGGTATGTTTCCAGTTTTTAACAAATATTTGTAGGCAGCTTGAAAACTTATCCATTCCATCGGGATTATTGATTGACCTATCGAAAGCTTACGATACGGTAGATCATAATATTCTTTTAATAAAACTGGAGAAATGTGGAATCAGAGGAATCCCTTTAAATTGGATCAAATCGTACCTAACTCACCGGACGCAATGTACCAAAATTCAGACATCAAATGCCACTACGAGGTCACACATGAGAACCGTGAAGATGGGGATACCACAAGGAACATCCTGGGACCTCTTCTTTTTACTATCTATATAAATGATTTACCAAATCTATGTCTAAACAATTCCTTCCAAATGATAAATTATGCTGACGACTCCACTCTTTTACTAGAAAACCAGTCCGTCGATGATATTGGAGTAACGCAGCGTCAGCAATATTTTCTATTAAAAATTGGTTCAATACAAATCGCCTAATTATGAACAAAAAGAAAACAAACATAATCATCTTTAAAACCAATAGAAGTCTAAAAGTATACCCCAAAAACATCGACATAGAAGGAGAGATTTTCGAAATAAGACAAACCGTTAGACTCCTAGGAATACATGTGGATAATATCATAGATTGGTCTACCCATATTGCTAGCGTGCTGCCAAAATTAAATAAAGCAATATATGCACTAAGAATTCTGCAAGGCTATGTGAGATTAGAAGTCCTAAGGACAGTCTACTTTGCCAACTTCCAATTACACCTGCATTTCGGAGTTATATGCTGGGGAAGTGGTAAAGATTGCGGGGACCTATTTAAAGCACAGAAGGAGGCTATGAGAATAATCTACAAGCTAAAATACAGGGAATCTTGTAGAGGGATATTTAGAAAAGCAAAAATCTTAACAGTTGCAGGTATTTATATCCACGATCTACTTGTTTTTATGTTTAAAAACAGAAGTAAATTTAATATATACCTAGCAGCCCAAAACACCAGACAAAAACAGATATATTACAACACACCGCATCACAAACTGACGATGAGTGAAAGAAGCCCCATATATAGCGGAATAAAAGTGTTTAATGCTCTACCAAAAGAACTTAAAATAATTCCAGACATAAGGACCTTTAAACAAAAAATCTTCGAACATATCAATAATTTGGAGCCATATACCATACAGGAGTATTTGAATCAATCTAATGCCTAAAAAGAATAGCAAATTATTTGTATCTCTTTATGACATATTTCATTTAGCTTTTATATTTCATGTATATAGCTTTATTAATGAAATAAATAATTTTTGATTTTGATTTTGAATAACTTCGTATTTGGACTAGTTAGTCTAAATCTATATACTATTTAGCCAATTCATGTAGGTTATTAAATCCTCTATGAGTTTTGTTTCAAAAGTATTTTAGTATCTAGTCTAGTTACCTAGATATCGAGTGTTGAAACCAGAAGTAGTTACTGCAGAAAAATAAGTCGTGCTGACTATTAATAACTTCGTATTTGGACTAGTTAGTCTTAATCTATATACTATTTAGTCAATTCGTGTAGGTTGTTAAATTTTCTATGAGTTTTGTTTGAAAAGTATTTTAGTATCAAGTCTAGTTACCTAGATATCGAGTGTTGAAACCAGAAGTAGTTACTGCAGAAAAATAAGTCGTGCTGACTATTAATAACTTTTTATTTGGACTAGTTAGTGTTAATCTATATACTATTGAGACAATTCATGTAGGTTAATAAAATCTCTATGAGTTTTGTTTGAAAAGTTTTTTAGTATCTAGTCCAGTTTCCTAGATATCGAGTGTTGAAGCCAGAAGTAGTTACTGCAGAAAAATAAGTCGTATTGACTATTAATAACTTTGTATTTGGACTAGTTAGTCTTAATCTATATACTATTGAGTCAATTCGTGTAGGTTATTAAATCCTCTATGAGTTTTGTTTGAAAAGCTTTTTAGTATCTAGTCTAATTTTCTAGATATCGAGTATTGAAACCAGAAGTAGTTACTGCAGCAAAATAAGTCGTGTTGACTATTAATAACTTCGTATTTGGACTAGTTAGTCTATATCTATATCCTATTTAGTCAATTCATGTAGGGTATTAAATTATCTATGAGTTTTGTTTGAAAAGTTTTTTGTATCTAGTCAAGTTTTCTTGATATCGAGTATTGAAACCAGAAGTAGTTACTGCAGTAAAATAAGTCGTGTTGACTATTAATAACTTCGTATTTTGACTAGTTAGTCTATATCTATATCCTATTTAGTCAATTCATGTAGGGTATTAAATTATCTATGAGTTTTGTTTGAAAAGTTTTTTGTATCTAGTCAAGTTTTCTTGATATCGAGTATTGAAACCAGAAGTAGTTACTGCAGTAAAATAAGTCGTGTTGACTATTAATAACTTCGTATTTGGACTAGTTAGTCTTAATCTATAGACTATTTAGCCAATTCGTGTAGGTTGTTAAATTTTCTATGAGTTTTGTTTGAAAAGTATTTTAGTATCTAGTCTAGTTACCTAGATATCGAGTGTTGAAACCAGAAGTAGTTACTGCACAAAAATAAGTCGTGTTGACTACTAATAACTTTGTAATTGGACTAGTTAGTGTTAATCTATATACTATTGAGTCAATTCATGTAGGTTATTAAATTCTCTATAAGTTTTGTTTGAATAGTTTTTTAGTATCTAGTCTAGTTTTCTAGATATCGAGTGTTGAAACCAGAAGTAGTTACTGCAGAAAAATAAGTCGTGTTGACTATTAATAACTTCGTATTTGGACTAGTCAGTCTTAATCTATATACTATTTAGTCAATTCGTGTAGGATGTTAAATTTCCTATGAGTTTTGTTTGGAAAGTTTTTTAGTATCTAGTCTAGTTACCTAGATATAGAGTGTTGAAACCAGAAGTAGTTACTGTAGAAAAATATGTCGTGTTGACTATTAATAACTTCGTATTTGGACTAGTTATTCTAAATCTATATACTATTTAGTCAATTCATGTAGGTTATTAAATCCACTATGAGTTTTCTTTGAAAAACTTTTTAGTACCCAGTCCAGTTTTCTAGATATCGAGTGTTGAAACCAGAGGTACTTACTGCAGAAAAATAAGTCGTGTTGACTAATAATAACTTCGTATTTGGACTAGTTAGTCTAAATCTATATACTATTTAGTCAATTCATGTAGGTTATTAAATCCTCTATGAGTTTTGTTTGAAAAGCTTTTTAGTATCTAGTCTAGTTTGTTAGATATCAAGTGTTGAAACCAGAAGTAGTTACTGCAGAAAAATAAGTCGTGTTGACTATTAATAACTTCGTATTTGGACTAGTTAGTCTAAATCTATATACTATTTAGCCAATTCATGTAGTTTATTAAATCCTCTATGAATTTTGTTTCAAAAGTTTTTTAGTATCGTCTACTTTTCCAGATATCGAGTGTTGAAACCAGAAGTAGTTACTGCAGAAAAATAAGTCGTGTTAACTATTAATAACTTCGTATTTGGACTAGTTAGTCTTAATCTATATACTATTTAGTCAATTCGTGTAGGCTGTTAAATTTTCTATGAGTTTTGTTTTGGAAAGTTTTTTAGTATCTAGTCTAGTTACCTAGATATCGAGTGTTGAAACCAGAAGTAGTAACTGCAGTAAAATAAGTCGTGTTGACTATTAATAACTTCGTATTTGGACTAGTTAGTCTTAATCTATATACTATTTCGCCAATTCATGTAGGTTATCAAAATCTCTATGAGTCTTGTTTGAAAAGTTTTTTAGTATCTAGTCTAGTTTTCTAGATATCGAGTGTTGAACCCGAAAGTAGTTTCTGCAGAAAAATAAGTCGTGTTGACTATTAATAACTTCGTATTTGGACTAGTTAGTCTTAATCTATATACTATTTAGTCAATTCATGTAGGTTGTTAAATTCTCCATTAGTTTTGTTTGAAAAGTTTTTTAGTATCTAGTCTAGATTCCTAGATATCGAGTGTTGAAACCAGAAGTAGTTACTGCAGAAAAATAAGTCGTGTTGACTATTAATAACTTCGTATTTGGACTAGTTAGTATTAATCTATATACTAATTAGTCAATTCCTGTAGGTTATTAAATCCTCTATGAGTTTTGTTTGAAAAGTTTTTTAGTATCTAGTCTAGTTTTCTAGATATCGAGTGTTGAAACCAGAAGTAGATACTGCAGAAAAATAAGTCGTGTTGACAATTAACAACTTCGTAGTTGGACTAGTTAGTCTTAATCTATATACTATTTAGTCAATTCATGTAGGTTATTAAATTCTCTATGAGTCTTGTTTGAAAAGTTTTTTAGTATCGATTCTAGTTTTCTAGATATCGAGTGTTGAAACCAGAAGTAGTAACTGCAGAAAAATAAGTCGTGCTGACTCTTAATAACTTAGTGTTTGGACTAGTTAGTCTAAATCTATATATAATTTAGTCAATTCATGTAGGTTATTAAATAATCTATGAGTTTTCTTTGAAAAACTTTTTAGTACCCGGTCCAGTTTTCTAGATATCGAGTGTTGAAACCAGAGGTACTTACTGCAGAAAAATAAGTCGTGTTGACTAATAATAACTTCGTATTTGGACTAGTTAGTCTAAATCTATATATTATTTAGTCAATTCATGTAGGTTATTAAATCCTCTATGAGTTTTGTTTGAAAAGCTTTTTAGTATCTAGTCTAGTTTTCTAGATATCGAGTGTTGAAACCAGAAGTAGTTACTGCAGAAAAATAAGTCGTGTTGACTATTAATAACTTCGTATTTGGACTAGTTTATCTTAATCTATATTTTATTTAGTCAATTCACGTAGGTTATTATATTCTCTATGAGTGTTGTTTGATAAGCTTTTTAGTATCTAGTCTAGTTTTCTAGATATCGAGTGTTGAAACCAGAAGTAGTTTCTGTAGGAAAATAAGTCGTGTTGACTATTAATAACTTCGTAGTTGGACTAGTTAGTCTAAATATATATACTATTTAGTCAATTCATGTAGGTTATTAAATTCTATATGAGTTTTGTTTGAAAAGTTTTTTAGTATCTAGTCTAGTTTTCTAGATATCGAGTGTTGAAACCAGAAGTAGTTAATGAGGAAAAACGTGCCGGAATTTTTTGAAGTCGGAAATTTTAATCTCCGAAAAAATCCGCTTTTTCAAAAAAATTTAAGTTGTGATTCAAAAAGCGGGACTGGAAGTAAGAAGAAACGTCGACGGCAAATTTTTGAGTTGACTCATTGTTATTCAAACATTGATATTCCAAAAAATCGGGTTGACTATTACTTAGCGTTGGCAATTTTTGTAAAGCAAACTTTTGGGGTCAGTGTGGGGAAGCTTTCGGCTGGAATCGCCAGGTCTCGACGGAATCACAAATTTCGATCAATTCTGAGATGACTGACGTGTGGCGTTTCCAGAATTTCATCTGGGGGACGGCACCACGTGGGTTTTTGATCAAATTCAGCTTTTTAATTTAGATCTTCGGTGTTTTAACCGCGCGTCTTCGATGCTTTAACTGCGAATGTGCGCCCGCACGTTGTACACCCCCAGCCTTCCATATGGTAAAATCCGAAAATCTAGGTTTTTGCGGAAACGGCCTGACGGAAGTGGCGGCAGCGCAGCGGCGCTAATGGGATTGTACATTTTTCTGGTGTACAACCGAGAGCACCGTTGAGCGGTGCCATTTTCGCGACTCAACTCCCTCAGTTTCGGACGCACCAGACCAAAACCTAAAATCACGTCAGATCTCAAAAATTCTCTGTACGCTTTAGCTGCCGCTGCGCCACGTTTTTGGAGCCCTTGTTCACCTGGTGCAAAGTGAAAAAAAACCAGAAGCGTATTGCGGTAGTACCTAGAACGTCCGAACCAATTGACGGATCGGAACAGGACCGGCGCCGTTCGATCGGGCAAAGAACCTATTAGTTTGCTTGGGAGTTAATCCCGATTCCGCTAATAAAAATAAAAATCGGCATAAAAACAACGTTTTTTGGACGTCAAGGAAAACTCGCACAGAATCATCTACCTAAGCTCTGCGGTTAATTTGCTTAGAATTTGCATTAATTGTTGAGTAATTTAGTTGGGTCTTACATCAGATTGTAGATAATTTAGTCTAGTTTCACACGATGTTGATTAAAATTGGTTTTGAGTAATAGTTTTTGAGAAAATTTGAAAAAACAAAAAATTTCGATTTTAAAAATTATCAAAATTTGTTTAAAATTGGCATTAATTGTTGAGTAATTTAGTTGTGTCTTATATCAAATTGAAGATAATTTAGTCTAGTTTCGCATGATGTTGCTTAAAATTGGTTTTGAGTAATAGTTTTTGAGAAAATTTGAGAAAACAAAAAAAAATCGAAAATTATCAAAATTGGCTTAAAATTGGCATTAATTGTTGAGTAATTTAGTTTTGTCTTATTTCAAATTGTAGATAAATTAGTCTAGTCTCACACGATGTTGCTTAAAATTGGTTTTGAGTAATAGTTTTTTAGAAAATTTGAAAAAACAAAAAAAATCGATTTTAAAAATTATCAAAATTTGCTTAAAATTGGCATTAATTGTTGAGTAATTTAGTTGTGTCTTATATCAAATTGTAGATAATTTAGTCTAGTTTCGCATGATGTTGCTTAAAATTGGTTTTGAGTAATAGTTTTTGAGAAAACTTGAAAAAACTAAAAATTTCGATTTTAAAAATTATCAAAATTTGCTTAAAATTGGCCTTAATTGTTGAGTAAATTAGTTGTGTCTTATATCAAATTGTAGATAATTTAGTCTAGTTTCGCATGATGTTGCTTAAAATTGGTTTTGTTTTTGAGAAAATTTGAAAAAAACTAAAAATTTCGATTTTAAAAATTATCAAAATTTGCTTGAAATTGGCATTAATTGTTGAGTAATTTAGTTGTGTCTTATATCAAATTGTAGATAATTTAGTCTAGTTTCGCATGACGTTGCTTAAAATTGGTTTTGAGTAATAGTTTTTGAGAAAATTTGAAAAAACAAAAAAATTCGATTTTAAAAATTAACAAAATTTTCTTAAAATTGGCATTAATTGATGAGTAATTTAGTTGTATCTTATATCAAATTGTAAATAATTTGGTCTAGTTTCGCATGATGTTGCTTAAAATTGGTTTTGAGTAATAAGTGCAATCGCGCTGCGTCGTTTGAAACCATCGCGACTCCCGATTAAACTTGCCCTATTGCAAGAAACTAATGACGAAAGTAAAATGTCCATATTTTTGTAGCCCCGGTGAATGTTGTGGATTTTTCAGTAGATTGTAGAATGGTCTTTTGGTTATTCGTACCCATAATTGGACGTAGCGCAATCGGGTCGCGACGCCCGTTAAACTGTTAATCTGCACAGAGAAAAACTTGATTGTCGATTTGGGGCAGCAGGATGTCGCGTTTTTGACATTCCAAGCGGCACGTGCGCCCCACCGAGACGCGCATTTAGGTACCGGCGCCGCGTCGCTGCGACCACGGAGTCGCCCGCCACAGTTCGAAACGTATCGGCTTCCGTTCACCGGAAGATGCGGTCAGTCTAACCGCTGCAGTTTAGCCGTTTCTACGTGCAGCGACTCGAAACTGCGCACGTTCGAATCGGAACGGATTCCCGCTCTACTTTTGTATTCAAGGATTCGCGATCCAAGCCGTCCCTGTCGAGCTGCCGAAGTTCGAAAACATCACCCACCCTTTTTTTGCACGGTTTTTTTACATTTGTCCCCCTCACCGCGCCCCCGTATCCGACTTTTGCGGCACGGGGCGATGGATGACGTATTTTGGTACCACTCTCGGTTTCCTGCGTCGCTCCTTTCGTCCGGTGCATCCGAAATGCTGAAAAAAATACATGGTCGGAAATTTGCTACTTCGACGGTCGTCGGCGAGAATTTGCGTTCGCATCGCGCAGGATAGATGCGGGAATCTGAAAACCGATCCGTACTTCAGTAGGGCCGAATATTCCCGATCCGGAAATATCTTCATAAAAGTGCACCTTCAAGTTTTCCGCCGTCTTGAACCTTTGGCTTTGCGGCCAAAGGTTTTTCTCTAGTTATGGATGAAAAAAGACGTGGAGATTTCTAGCCTTTTTTTCAACACGTCCGAAAATCACCAAGATGTGGTCTATCCAGAAAACCTTCGCCGTGTAGCCTGGTCTTTTTTCCATCCGGACTGCGAGTTTCGCGGCTTGTAGTGATTTTTTTTTCGAAAAACAATTTTTTTGAAATTTCTTAAACTTCAAAGAATTTCAACATTTCATCACTAGATGGCGCATCAAAAGATACCCCGGGCTACATCGTCCGGGACGGAGCTGTATAAATTCATGGCCCCAGGTCACATCTCCCGGAATGGCGGTGAAAGGATTAATATTGAAATTAAAAGATTATTCAAACATTTCTAGTTTCATTATGGGCAATAATAGTGATTCAGAACCCAAACATTGTGCAAAAAAAGCACGGAAAACAATCTCTCTTGAAACAAAAATGGACGTTATCAAACGAATCGAAGACGGCCAAATCCGACCTTTTGTCTGTAGAGCTTTAAATTTACCCCACTTTGTGGTTGTGTTGTGATTGTCAACTCTGACGACAATCACAAAAAACGCTGACAAAAATATAACTTTCCGCTGAACAGACAACGGGTATAAGTGTAAAGCACGCAACTTACAGCCTGAGCAAAAATATAGAGAAAATGGAAAAAATATTAGCATTGTGAGTTGATGACGCCAATCAAAAAAATGTTCCTCTAATACAGTGGTTCTCAAACTTCTTTTGCCGCGGCACCCTTGTCGGGCTGAAAAAATCGACCCCAAGGGTGCCGCGGGCACCCTTGGGGTCGTCCATTAATCACGTGATTTTTTTTAAAAACTTTTTAAAATTTGTCATGTTCATCTTTCCAAAAACCGTTTTTGCAAAATAAATTTATTTGCAAACTTCTTACTGCGTTCTCCATTTAAAACCATGTAAATTGAAAATCGAAATTCAGAGAAGGGAAAAGAAGGGAAACCCCTCATTATAAGATAAAAAATTTTGCATTTAATTTAATTTGTTATTATTCATTTTGTTATTTTTTAATTTGTGACTAAATCGAAGGATGCAAAAAGAAGAAGAATTTGCAAAGAATACTTATTTGTGGACACAGACAAACTACATAAAAACATATAAACATATGAACTACATACGGAGATCCCGGTCGTAATTTTCTATTTTGAGGCGTTGGTGAGAAAAAAAAATCAAAAAATCAAAAATAATTCGCCACGCAGCCCCCATTGGGGTCGGAGCTTTCAGACGGGTATTGTCAGCGGGTCAGCGGGTACTGAACCGCGGGGTCAGTACCCCGCGTACTGGATTTTTGGTCAGCGGGTACTTCTGGTAGATACCCACATTCAGTAAAAGTTTCATTGAAATCTATGAAGGGTTAATACATTTTTGAATATTTTGATATTTTCGAGTTCGGTTTTGTTTGGAATTCGCGAAAAAAAATGTTAAAAATGTTAAAAAAATTATTTTAGTAAGTTTCACACTACGTGGAACAATAAAATTTTACAAATTTGTAGAAAAATGATCATTCTATCAAATCCCCTTGTATGTTTTGCAAAATATTTGATCTGGCGGCAACCGCCGCCCCTCAAATTCAAAGAAGCCCAGATGGTAAGATATTTAAATAACTATCTTTTGAAAAATGCAACAGATACATTCAAAAATCTTTCAGTTTTAGATAGCGCATACGTTTGTATTGTTGAAATTAACATTATTATTGAAATTAACATTGCAATTTTTTTGCAAACCTCCATCCGCGTTATCCACTTAAACCCATGTAAATTAAGAAACGAAATTCCAAGAAGGGGTATTTTTACTTTAGTGACTAAACTGAAGGATTCAAATTAGGATAATTTGGCAAGGACCGTTGGTTTAACGCAGGTTAGATTAGATTGCCTACCGTGAAGCCGCATATAAATCATGCCCACATACGCGCGGCAGCGCGAACTCTCGATCCAATATAGGACAATGTGGCAAGGACCGTTGGTTTAACCCAGGTTAGATTAGGCTTTCCTGAAGCAATGCGCAAGCGATACCAGGGTGGCGTACTTTTAAGCCAAGGGGAAAAAGGGGTATAGTGAGTGAGAGTCTCACACACAGGCTGATAGGGCTTCCCCCAAACCACATATAAAAAAAAGGTTACATTAGGTTGCACACCGCGAAGCGATAAATAAATCAAGATATCACATACGTGCTAATTGCAGATCCAAAATGAGGTCAATGTGTCAATACACATTTTTTATCTAAATATTACTCTACCGCCTTCGTTCATTCGCACAGAATTGCGTGATATTAAAAAAAGAACAGGATTTGAATGTGATATTCTTTCAAAAACTCTATTGCTATGCAACGCTTTCTATAGCGATTTAATTGGCATAATCTGGCAGCACATTTACAATTCACTATAGTCTACCACATGCACCTTCAAATTTTCCTGGTATCAACATCCTTAGATAGCCATGAAACCATCTGGCTCTTTCAGCGTCACCAGTGGCGTGCATCACCTTTCTGTTTCAAAGACCCAGATTTTAGCCAATTGTGCGTAATTCTACAATAAAAGTAGGAACTCAAATTCGTTTACCTCGTCATGCGTTTGCTATTTACATTTTTTTGTACGATTTGAACATGGAATAACTAATGAAATTGTTGAACTTAACACTAAAAACAATGCCACATAACTTCAAGACCACTGACAGCTACTTAAAAATGACTTTTGATAATTTGTTTAATTTTATGTGTGTCAATTAAGGAATGACCTACTTCTTCAAATTCATTGCAAGAGTGGATTCCAAGACTTTTGGGACTCACGTTATTTAAAACTAGTAAATTCAATAAACCATGGTCAAATTTGCTATCAGAATCAGAAAATATGATTTATAGACGTAATAGTGCACCTTCTTAAATGCAAAATTTACATTGCATACGTGGGACGTGAGTATGTGGTACGAGTGTGTATATCGAATTACTATCCCATTATTATCATAATTATGTTTTTATTTGAATGTAAGCGGTTGGCTGAACCATGTAGGTGGTGGATAATATTTATTCAATTTTGTTGTTTATTATCCTTCATACTTAATATACATATGTATTGTATAAAAGTGACTAAAGTGACAAATATTATTAAATTATGAATTGGTAAAACCATACAACATTATAGATAATTAGATAAACTTAATAAAGACGGAACAAAGCTTGAATATATAAATATACTCAACCTTTCCGGAACTCTATAATACTAATGAGTCTTTTTAGGACTACCAAAAACAAATCTCGTATGAAATTTGTCAGTTATTCTATAGCTTTCAGTCCACCTTCGTGGCACTCAACAAAAACCATAAAAATAACATTGATTTTTAAGATCATGTCTTTCCGATACCTTGAGTGGATAGCCATCTCGAAACGCGTCCACAGATGGCTATCCACTCAAGGTATCGGAAAGAGACATGATCTTAAAAATCAATGTTATTTGTATGGTTTTTGTTGAGTGCCACGAAGGTGACAAATTACAATAGCGTCCGTTACAAAATTTACGTTGCATGCGTTGGACGTGAGTATGTGGTACGAGTGTGTATCTCTCTTTACTATCCCATTATTACCATAATTACATTTTTATTTGAATGCAAGCGGTCGGCTGAACGTATGTGGGGGATAATATTTATCTAATTTTGTTGTTTATTATCCTTCATACTTAATATACAGATGTATTGTATAATGGGTTTCTTGTTTATAATGCTATTTTCAACATCATTTGTTTAGGATATCTCTTTGTATAACATTAAAGATGAAAAGGAATTCCGAGAAAAAGTTTAGCAATTTGAGGCAAAAAAGTGGGACGGGACAGTCATTGGCAAATGTATAGTTTATTATCCGAAAGTCTATATCCGTCTATATCTTTGTTTACGCCAGTAGAAAGCTCTGCACAATTTGATCATAAATTTCCGAAACAAAGCTTGAATTTTGGTATTGCATATTTTGCCTTTTCAGCAAACAGGAGTGAAATTCCTCATTTTTATTATAAATTTTATTGCATTTTCCAAATCTGAGTATGATTGATGAGTATAAACAAAATGATGTAGAAACTTATTTGATAAACAGTTGATTTTCGAAGAATTTCACATACATTTTCTTTTAATAATCCAGATTTTTACTTTATTATTAGTGTTGTTCTCGTTTTAAAGCCAGGAATACACAGACTGTAGATGGCTCACGTACCCCGTCACTTGCGCCATAACAGCACCGTGTCTACTGTCATGTGTATAGGGGACACTGGACACGGAGAGACAATGAACAGCACAATTTCTCCGATTTTGCATTTCCATGCTTCTATGGAGCGCCAGCCATTATATTTACTATCACAACTTTTGAAAATTAAAAAGTGATTAGAGTGTCTAAAAAGTGACTAAAGTGACAGATATTATAAAATTAGATAATAAGATATTATAAAATTATATATAAAAAGTGAAAGATATTCACACACAGTTTTACACACGTGTATTTCAAACGCGTGTTATTGTCCACATCCATGCAACGACAGCCAGTGAATAAAATTTGTTATTGCCCATTATTGTTTTCCTTTATAATATTATTATTATTATATTAAATTATTATATTAAATTATTATATTATTATATTAATATATTGTTATTTGGAATGAACATATATCATGCATGAGGTATGATAGGATTGCCAAGATCGCGCCAGACGGCTAGACAAACACAACACGGCAGCTCGGCAGACTAATGTAGAGGTGGAAAACAGCTGGGCATCAATATCACAGGAATAGAACTCGGGCGAAAAGTTTGACCAACTTAAGCCATTAGGCTGTCGAAAAGAAAAGTAGATTTTTAATTTTAATCTAAGCAGTTGGTATAAGCACGTGTGGAGGAATATATTTAGTCGATTTTACTGTTTATTATCTTCTTACTCAATCTCATAATGTCTTGCATTCCTTGCATATTCCTTCCATATTCCTTCCATAATGTCTTCCTTCTTGCATTTTTCTTGTTTATAATGCTACTTGGAACACCATTTGTTTAGGATATCCGTTTAATAAAACTTGTTCTTTTGTTGTTTCTTTTATGTGTGTATGTGTATATACAAGTGTATATACATATCTATGTATGTACATACTATGTGCATACATGTCTATGTATGTGCCTATATTTCTACATATTTTGAAGTACATGTTTTTGTATGCATATTTTTGAAGAACAATAAATGAAATAAATAATATTTAAGATAAAAAGGAATTCCGACATAAAGCTTAGCAATTTGAGGCAAAAAATAGGACACGACGATAATGTTGCTAAAAATATGGTTTATATATCCAGTATATCGCTTTATATCTTTATCGATGCCGGCACAAAGCTTTGCATACTTTTATCATAAATGTCCGTAACAAAACTTGGATTTTTGTATTGGATATTGGCTTTCACATTTTTTAAAAAGAGGAGTTCACTATACTTATCATCCATTAGATTGCGTTTTTAAACTCAGAATATAATTCACAGTTTTACAAAGTTTTAGAGAAAGAAAAATAGAGAAATTTTTAAAAAACCTACTTTGGACCACGCTTCTTCAACTGTTGAGCTTTTATCTTTGCCCAGTATTGTCCCATCTTCTGCCGGTGCAACTCCTTTCTCTCTTCTGTGCAGGGGGTAACTTTCCTTCGGGGTTTTTCCTGAAACCCACAGACTTCCTTCAGGGTGCATCTCACAGAATGTCTGTTTTGGATATCTGTTATTCCCAATTCTTTAATATCCTTCTCGGATTCTGCCAACCAAGTGGTACGAACCTTCTTATTTTGCCAGAAGGTGAACAGACGGTTGGTTAGTCGGTTTGGAGGCAATCTTGCAACGTGGCTATAGAAAGGTACCCTTCTTTTCCTTGCACAGTCAGAGAGCATCTCAATATGTTCGTAGAGCTCAGAGTTATGTCGCCTTCGGAATTCCCCATCTTCCTTTACCGCGCCTAGGATTTCCAATTTCTCTACCAGACCTCTTCGGTTCAAGGAAAGACACGCCGTAGCATACAGGGCTTCTGGTCGTTAGACTGATGTGTAGTGCTTAAGTTTCAGGTTGCGTGACAGACATTTCTTGTTGTAAGTGTTCTTAGTCAGTCGACAGGCTAGTTCTAACTTGTTGACTCTCTTGGATAATGATGCTCTTTCTGATAAGTTGGGTTCAATCCATTCGCCGATATACTTAAATTTTTCAGTCCTCTTTATTTTTTATTTATTCATTTATTTATTTATACAAACGGGCAAACCCTTCTTTACAAAATACAGTACAATGTAAACAATATAACATAATGTAACGATACAATAACAGTATAACATAATGTAACGCTTTAACACTAGATTTCACAGATTAGCTACTAGCACAGTCACAGACTAGCCCTATTAAGAGATTTTTTAAAAGTATGCAAGCTCACCCCAGTTATGCATACACCATTTGCATTAATTAGATTTCCTAGTCTCATAATGCGGGATATGCTACTATTGTAGCCGTAATTAGTATGGTGTATGGGAATGCTAAAAAGTTCACACTTACGAGTTGGTATTGTAGAAATTTTGAATTTAATTAGTGATAACAATTCTGGGCATGATGTTATACCACAAATCAACCTGAATTATAAAATTAAATCAGCTCTATTCCGACGGGTTTCTAAGGTAAACATCCGAAGATCGTGCAAGATTTGACAATAATTATAAGTACCTTGTTGTAAGCCCATTTTATAAGCAATATATCTCAAAAACTTATTTTGTATACACTGGAGATGGTGGATATGAACATGATAATATGGGCTCCATACAGAAGAGGCATAATGGAGACAAGAATTTACTAGTGACATGTATACAGTTTTTGTGGAAAGTATTGATAATTTCTGAGTGTTTCTCAGAACAAATCCAAGTCTACGAGAACCATTGCTTATAGTAGAATTTATATGCTGGACAAATGTAAGTTTTCATCAAATAACACCAAGGTCTTTTACCACGGATACTCTTTTAACGATCTTATTATTAATATGATAATCATTTTGGATTATATTCTTTGCTCTACTGAAGGTAATGCATTGGCATTTATCCGGATTTAATAACATTCCGTTTGATTCAGACCATCTTACCAGAGAATTTAGATCTTCCTGAAGTTTATTACCATCAGTTGAAATTAAGATGTCAAAATATAATTTCAAATCGTCTGCAAAAAGGAGATATTTACAATTTTTAAAAACGGTATCTATGTCATTGATAAAAATGTTAAACAACAGGGGACCCAAATGTGACCCCTGTGGAACACCAGATGTAACAAGAACTGAATTTGATACAAAATTTTTAATTTTGAAAAATTGATGTCTATTATAAAGATAACTATGTAGCCAGTTTGTCAACCGTGGCGGAAAGCCAACTGCGAACAACTTGCTGATCAATAAGTTGTGGTCCACTTTATCAAAAGCTTTGCTGAAGTCGGTATAAACTGAGTCTATTTGACCATGTTGTTCCAGTCCATGGATAATATCATTTTGATATAATAATAAATTTGTTACCGTTGATCTACCAATAACAATAATAAACGCACTTTTTCAATACATATGAGGGAATCCCATCTGGTCCGGGACTCAAATTGTCTTTTAATTTCATAATCCCATTAAAAACTTCCAGATGGCTAATTTTCAATGCAGGGATCGATACAGTATTAGTTGAATTTATATTTGAATCCATAAATCCAGTTGAATTTGTAATTAGCACCAAACACAGTATTGCTATATACACTATCAAAATGTTCAGCAAATAAATTTACAATATCTGTGCCACAGCTGGCTACTTCACCTTTATATGTCAAAACATTAGGAATTCCGTTATCATTTCTTAAGGAATTTATGTATTTAAAAAAATATCTAGGATTAGCTGAGATGTTATTGTCAACCATAGCTATATAGTTGTCATAACATAATTTGGATAAATTTTTGCACCTAGTTCTCAAGTTACAAAATAGAATGTAATAATTAATATCAAAAGTCTCTATATTTTTTATGGTATGCTTTTTTTTCTCTTATGAGTGACTTTAATTCGAAATTAAACCATGCTGGATAATTTGAAGTTTTGAATCTACGATAAGGTACAAAGTTTGTTAACGCATTATTGAAAATATGATAAAATATCTTAGTTGCTGATTCAATATTATCTTTGAAGGACATATCCCAGTTTATAGCTGCAATGTAATCATTTAAACCAGGGGTCTCCAAACTTTCCAGCCTTAGGGCCATACTGATTACTCCAGTAAGTTCCGAGGGCCAAAACCATATTATCATTGTTGCCGGTGGTAAAAAGTGAAATAGTCCACTGATGAAAAAAAAAAGTCCGAAAAAGTACGCAACGTTTAAAAAAGGCTGCAAATCGTACTAGTTTAAGACATCTTTGTAACAGTATTTTGATTTGAATTGTTGCTTTTGTGTGTGATTTAGTAGTATGGAAAAGAAGCGAAAAATTGATAGTGAATGCAGAAAATTCAAAGATCAGTGGAACATTCAGTATTACGTAATTGAGTCCAGTAACAAGGCGCTATGTTTGATTTGCAATGAAAGCATAGCCGTTCTCAAGGAATATAACATTAAACGTCATTATGAAACAAAACATTTTCAAAATTACTTAAAATATACAGGAAGTTTGCGGACAGAAAAATTCGAAGCTATGAAGCGCGGATTGAAATCGCAGCAATCTTAATTTACAAAACTCAAAACTGAACAAGAGGCTGCAACTCGTGCCAGCTTTCGTGTGGCTTTTGAAATTGCAAAACGTGGAAAACCATTCACCGATGGAGAAATGATTAAAGAATGCATAATTGCAGTAGCCGAAGAAATGTGCCCTGAAAAGTTAAATTTATTAAAAACTGTCAGTATGTCAGCAAACACTGTGGCTGGAAGGGTAGAAAACATCGCTGAAAATATATCCTCTCAACTGTTCGACAAAAATGGACATGATGAGTGGTTTTCTTTGGCCATGGATGAGTCAACGGATGTTTCAGATACTGCTCAGGTGTTGATTTATATTCGAGGAGTAGATAAAAGCTATGAAGTGCATGAAGAACTTCTTGATATGTATAGTATTCATGGCACAACTACTGGTACAGATATTTTTAAAGGAGTTGAAATGGCCATTAATCAAAAGAACCTTCGATGGAAAAGCTTGAAATGTATTACAACTGATGGAGGCAAAAACATGAGTGGGAAAGATAAAAGAGTGGTCGCTCTTGTGTCAAAGGCTGTAGAAAATGACGGTGGTTCAAAACCATTAGTCTTACATTGTATCATTCATCAACAGTCTTTGTGCGGAAAATGTTTGGATATGTCTGAAGTTCTGAAACCAGTCATATCAACTGTTAATTTTATCAGATCTTTTGGGCTGAATCACCGACAATTCCTACAATTTATTGAAGAGATTGGAGAAAATGACTTACCTTATCTTACTGCCGTACGTTGGCTTAGTTGTAGGAAAGTCCTTCAGCGCTTTTTTGAACTTCGAGCAGTGATCGAAATTTTTTTGAATGAAAAGCTCTCTTACTGAATTACAAAACAACGCATGGCTGTGGAAGTTAGCATTCTATGTTGATTTGACAAAACATGTGAACGAACTCAATTTGAGATTGCAAGGAGAAAACCAGCATCTTCCTGATTTATACACTTCCGAATATCAAATCATTCCGGAAAAAATTGATACTGTTTCAATCACAACTACGAAGTAAATGGTTTTCACATTTTAAAACATGTGAAATATTCAGCCACACCACTGAGACTGAGTTACCTATCGATTTTGCAATCGAAACTTTGAGTGCTTTGAAAATAAATTTTGATACTCGTTTCTCGGACTTTGATTCCATTGCGAATCAAATTAAGATTTTTCAGAAACCTTTTGATATTGACATTGAAACGCTAGCCCCGGAACTTCAAATGGAAATGATTGATCTACAGTGCAGTGATATAATTAAGAACAAATATCAAAACTCATCTTTGTTGGAATTTTATAAGAGTCTTCCACTGACACAATTTGATAATTTGCATAAATTTGCTCGTGGGCTGTTTTCTGTTTTTGGTACTACTTATTTGTGTGAGAAGACCTCCAAAATGAAGTACACAAAAAATGTTTACAGATCTAAATTAACTGATGAGCATCTTAAATCTCTTTTAATAATTGGTACAAGTAAAATTAGTCCACAACTACAAACTATTGTCAGTGGAAAATCTCAATTACATAAATGTCATTAGTATTTCATATGTCATTATGCTTGTTATAAGTTATGTTTTTATTTAAAATATATAAAATGTTAGTTGGATTCAATTCAATAATTTGTTAGTTATTATATACTGAAGTTAAATTTTCTGCATATTATACATGTCTTTACTCATTACAATTCTGTGTTTCTTTATCCAACTTATCACAAAAACAATAACAATAAGCCTACAACAATGTTATGAGTA